>OX377621.1:115220806-115955380 GCA_947397865.1 Polietes domitor
AGAACTCAAAAATGTCTACTATAACAAAAGTTATTGAATTTTGACCGATGGATGTTGATTCTGAACCACTATTTGCACAAACATTGTTTTAGCGTCATAATAAAGCTAAGAAATCGCAATGTCTAATAAAAATATCTGAGTGTTAAATCTCTTAAAATATGAGAGAAACAGTTCGACAAAGTCGAAAAAAGAAATTACGTTTTTTCAATTTTCAAAATCTGAAAAACGTGAAAATCTGTAATACCAAAAAATTAAAATTTTTTCTTTGCATTGTGAACAAATGTAAAAATATGTAAAAAAACATAAACACAAAAAAAATAATTTTCTTTAAAATCGAAAAATACGAAAAGTAGTCAACTTTTGGCCGATTTCTAAAATATTCCAATTTCCCGATTTTCAATGTTAATATCTCAAAATAATCCTTGTCCTTGTCTAATTTTGGCTTTTTTAAGAACTCAAAAATGTCTACTATAACAAAAGTTATTGAATTTTGGCCGATGGATGTTGATTCTGAACCACTGTGCGGCGGCCGGGAATCGAACCCAGCACCTTCAGATTGCAAGACGCGCACACTTCTTAAAAAGTTCGGATATTTTGTTGCAGAAATCTTTCTGATGAAGTCGACACGATAAATAAGTTTAAATAAAACTGCATTATTTGAAATATAATTCCAAAAGGGTCCTGAGTCAGGAAAATATCCGAGATAGATAAATAACATCGTTCTACAATACAAGTTCATTTACAGCCGTATGCATAAAAACTTAACACAGTTTTACAAGTCATTAAGCAAAATTTATTAAAACTATTCTTAAACGATTTTTAGCTAATCATTAAATGTGTGAATTTTAATAATTAATTTTTTTAATAGGGTCGAACATACTTGTTTGTTAGTGGCATAGACCATATGGTCACGCAAGCATAGTTCATGGAAATAGATTGGGTGTCCACGAATCGGTCATCAATGGAGGTTCCGACTACATGGTACCGGTTCTGGACTTCTCACCCCTACCACAGATGATCATACCAAAGAGATCAGATCGGACAATGGCGAGCCCTTCACGGGTTTGTCGGTCTATACTGATGGCTCAAAGATGGAACAAGGCACAGGATTCTTATTGAATGACTACAGAAGCGCAGGTCCCTCCGACTCGACGACAACTGTAGTGTTATCCAGGCAGAATCGAGTGAGAACATTTCGGAGAATGCGGATATAAACTTCTATATAGATAGTCAGGTAGCAATGAAATCAATCATGTCACACACTGTTAAATCCAGGCTTATGCTGAGTTGTAAACGCTCACTTGACAACCATGTCGTCCGTCTCTGCTGGGTTCCCGGACATAGCAATGTCATAGGAAACGAAATACCAGATGAATTGGGTAGACATGACTCGTCCTTGGAAATCGATCGAGCTGACAACTTAGCAAAACCACCGATTGGCACGTTCTATAGACTGATTGAATTAAGGAAATGGTCACAGATGAATGAAACATAGAATAGTTTGTCAACCTGCAGGATCGCCAGGGCCACATGGCCAAAGATCGATAGGAGCAAAACCAGAACTTGGAGCTAAACAAGGCAGAAATTTAAACACTGATAGGTATTTACACAGGGCACTGCTGCATTAGAAGTAGGATCACAAAATGGTAGTTAGACATCGAAGATTATTGTCGATTATGTGAAGATGAAGACGAGATAGAATCAATCGAGTACTTAATCTGCAGGTGTCCTGCGCTATGTGTACGCAGAAATAAATACCTAGGAAGCTATTTTATTAGTAACATAGAAGAAATTACAACCCGCACCGGATTCTCAAAAGGTCTAATTTGGATTAGGGGTGGCTTTTTAGGGACAAGGATTTAAACACACAGACCAATGACAGCTAATGAAGAAAGAGAGTCATAAAGGCATACCATCAACAGTATACCGGATGGCTCTCGACTTAATTTTTACCTAGTCATCAACTATTATAACACACACACATAGAAGAAAGAGCATCTTTGACAAAGTTTGCTCGGCTTCTACTAGGGTTTGCGTTTTCCCGTACTTTTTATTTCCCGGTACAGGACGGGAAATCGTCAACATATTGTTTTCTATATAAAAACTTATTTTTTTCCGAATAAAACATTCGAACTTTAATAAAGTAAATTATTATATTTCTGTATTACAGACATTTGCCGTGAAACAAACTTATAATACCCTATTCCACGAAGTGAATAGATAGATAGAGATGAAAAGTAGGTATATTTTTTAAATTAAGAGTTTTTTTTTTAAATATAAAAATTTGTAAAGCAGACAAACATTTAAAGACTCATACGATAGTATATTTATAACTTTATTGGATAAATTGAGCGCGATAGAGAACGATATATATACTCGATAGTTGTATTGTCGTAAATCGTTAATTATTAGTTCATTTTCCTGTAGCTTCGAAAACCTAAATTTATATTCTGAGGCATTAATATAGCCATTTTTTAATACATATATATTTTAATTTATTTGTAAAATTGTGTATAACACCTGTACGATTTCTCCACATATATTAGCATATCAAGACTTTTTTCATAAAGATATCAATTTATTATTTATTTATTTATTATCTCAAAATATTAACAACGTTTTTGTAGCCTTCAATTCTATATTCTATATTCAGTTTATATTAATTATATTGAATTACCATATTCAAGTTAGAAGATTTGTATCGCCTAGCTGACTCATATCTAATTAAAAGTGATCTTGTTTAAATTATGTTGTACCTTTTACAATTTTATTGTGGTGAAGAAATGTGCGAGAAACAGGTAATACTGCTGCTGAATTCCCGCGGGAATTGCCGGGATTCGGGAAACTGAAAATATGCAAATTTCCGGGATTTTTCCCGCGGGAAATCTCGGGATGCAAACCCTAGCTTCTACTCTATCATAATATACCCTCAATCATACCCTCACACATTCCACCCTTTCTTCTCGTACTTCCTTCACTCCGCATCTCTCCCTTATTCATCTCCAACCACTTACTCCCTCCCCATTTCACCACTCCAAAGGATATGCACAATGGATCCAACTGGGTCTCCGGGTGCTCAGAATGCAGGAGCATTCTGTTCCTTATAACCTAACCTAGTGGCATTTGTCTTTTTGCATTTGAAACCGTGTTTTTGCGTTTAATAAAAAAATAAAAGTCGAAAAATGTTCAGATTGTTTTGACTAGCCATTTTATTATGAATAAACTTATAAACGAACAAAGCTTGCAAAATTATTGAATTTTATTATCAAAATTCTTGCTCTGTAAAAAATGGCATGTTGTTTCATTGAGAGGCGTTGAGCTTAAGACCATAGTTGTTATAGCTCCTTAATATATATCTATTTATAACTAGCTGACCCGACAGAAACTTTGATCACTTTAATTGTGATTTAGTTTGCGCTTTGGATCAGTGAATTTAAAAAGATCGAAATATAATGCAGAAGCCACAATACCTACGGCAATTTTTTCTATTGTTATTTAAAAAAAATAGTCCACATTGGTCCTTCTGCAACTCGGACACAATTTGAGTGCCTTGGAGTGTTTTCACAAAATATACTTTAGTTTGTCGGCTGTGTAAAATAAGGCGAAAATAACCTTCGAACGTAATCATGGCACAACCACCAAATCGGTTTTGATCCCACGACTTGTTATATTCCGAACCTATCATAGCTATGATAGAATATCATATCGAATCTTTGAAATATTGCTCATTGGAGTTTCGTAAATATGCACATGCATCGCATCCTGAGTGATTTTCGGCAGCCTTCCAACGACGCAGCTGCAATTGCTGATTCAGCAAGAATCAATAGAATTTGGAATGGAAACATTAACTTATTATTCTACCTCGAATTATTTCCATATTAAATGCTTATTTTTGTATATGTTTCTGGCAATTTTGCATTCATTCTGCATGTTCGACAAGCAATAGAATGATTTATATTGGAATGATAAAACATCGATACAATGTTTGGTTCCAATCAGATGAAAAAGTTGCAAAAATCCGATATCTAATAATTATAGAAATCAATATTCGCATTTGATGGAATAAAAACATCTGTGCAATAAACATGAAATACCTGGAACCAGATTTCCCTGTTCATTTGATGATTGATACAAAATATAGTAGAGTAACATTCGACCGAAGTTATCATTATGTCATTACATCATTCAAAAACAGTTCAATGTTTTAGACGATCAGCTTATGGATGGAAAGACGAAATAAAAAGAATAAAACAAAAATGAATGAAGAAAATACATATGTCGTTCCTGCAACCAGTTATGAGAAAAAGTGCATAAAAAATTGTGGTGTTTTGCAGTTTGTACGAATTTTCTTTACAATAACCTACATTTTTTGTACTGAAAGCTTCCGCTGAATCGTAAGAATTTCGCATATTAATTGTTTGAATCGTGACATATTGTCTTGAGTTCATTCTAAAATCCTATAGAAAATTGACTCTTTCAGTTTTTTACAAATGGTCCAACTTTGCGGGCAACTATTCAAAAGTTTTTTTCATTGTAAAACCTAGTTCGGACTACTACAAACAGTTTGTAACAAATCAGCCAAATCGGTTCAGTCATTCTTAAGTGATGCGATTACCAACGAACATCATTCATTTTTATTATATAGATTTATTTAATTTATATATCTATTGATATACTTAATAAGTAAAGAAATAAATAAATTGAGAGGCGAGTACATCATTAAAAGTACACTCAGTGTTCTTACAGGGGTCATTACTGGACACTGTGTGATAGGCCGCACACATGAAACTGCCATTCGAAAACTTCTGTAGAAGCTATTTAGACGAAGAAGAGAGGCATCATTGCAATACCTGTTATGTTCTTGTAAATAACTGCTAGAACTCACCTTCGTAGCCAGCAGGCTCTTCGATGACCTTAGAGACTTAGACACCTCGTCAGATTTATATGGAAGTCCTCCTGGTTCAATGGAGCCAGCAGGAACAGTTGACGACCAACGTATCTTTCATCATTGCTATCATTGCTTCACCTCCTCCTCTAATCCCCCTTTCTGCCACAATTCCTTCTCCATTCTTTTTACTTACAGGAACCACGGTGGATGTAATGCAGTTGGCCCCGAGTGATCTCGGGGGTTGTTTTCTCAACTGACGGGTATCCTTTACAACCTAACCTAACCTTGGCCGTCTCGTGAAGTCTCTAGTCAATAGGGACAAATCAACCACGATGGATGTCTTGGAAGATAACATTACACGTACCAAAAAAGTATGCTAGACTTGGACTTTCAGAATGGACCACCTAACCACAGCTAGGGCAACATTTGCATGAAATTACCTTTAAAAAGTAAAACGCAGCTCTTGGCTTGAAATACAGAAGAGAAAAAAGCTTAAAAGCAAATTGATGAGGACCAAAAACCCTGCAGTAAACTCGCTACAAGAGTGGAATATAGACGGGCAGCAGCACAACTACTAAGAAAGCATCGCAGATGACATCGAACAAGCTGCAAATACTGGCAATATTTGCAAGGTCCATTCCGCATCCATTAAGCAAATTGGGGAAACAACATTAGAAGTGAGCAACAATTTCTAACTATTTTGTAGCGAAATCTGGCAATGTTTCATCAAATTCTAAAGGTGATTCAAGTGAGTTATGGCATCAACGTCTAGTGCATCGAAATTAGAAGCTGGTAAATGAATATTTGCAGGTTTTTCTTTCAGACTGGACAATAGAACGGGTCGCACCCACACCAAAAAATAATGTTGTTCCGGTCACCGCCTAGAATTAAAGATAATTTGAAGTCGATTTCATTTTCTTTACACGCACAAAAAATGAATGAAAAACAATTTTTCTTATTTGCCTGTCACTGAAGTGTAATTATCAAGGATGATGACAAATCCAACGGAGGTAATGAGAATGCAGATGATTCCATTTTGGAAACACCACGTACAACAGCCCAAATCGAAACATCAAATAAAGAAATCTGTTTTGTCAATGTTGCTACAGCAAAACCAAATGCTTATAAATACATTTACGTTCAGAAAGAACTTCATATCACGTCATGCCTGATCTGTTGTTGAGAAATATAGAAATTCAAAGGGGAAAAGGGACAGTTTTTTTAAGAAATTGAAAATAATATTTTCTATTAGGAGTAATTCATCTAATAACAAGTAAGGAAAGGCTAAAGTCGGGCGGTTCCGACTATATGATACACTCCGCTTTCAATCCGAATACAATTCAATTCGGTAAAAAATTGAAAACGGGAAGGATTTTTGTATACTTCCTAATCATAGGCTAATATGACCTGACCCAATTTGTCAAATCGAGAAGAATATTTGTATCGGAGGTATATCCAAACATGAAATGATGTGACCCACTTACACAATAGGTTCTTCCAGTTCAAGTATAACGTCTTATGCTCAATTTGAAGAAATTCTCTGAAAATACGTGGTTTCTGGGGCGGAGCGAAATTTGTATGGGAGCTATATATAAATCTGAACCGATCTGACCCATTTTCACCATGGGTGTTATTTTTGCCAAATTTGAAGAAGATCTGTTAAAATATGTGGTTTCTACAGCAGAAAAAGTCAAATCGGGAGCGAAATTTGAGTGGGAGCTATTATAAATCTGAACCGATCTGACCTATTTTCACCACACGTGTTCCTAGTTTAAATATAAGATGTTCTGTCAAATTTGAAAACAATCTGATAAAATATGTGGTTTCAAGAGCGGAAAAGGTCAAATTGGGAGCGAAATTTGTATTTAGCTATATATAAATCTGAACCGATCTGGCCCATTTTCACCATGAGTGTTTCTAGTGAAAGCATAAGATATTTTGCCAAATTTTAAGAAGATCTGTTTAAATATGTGGTTTCTAGAGCAGAAAAGTCAAATCGGAAACGAAATTTGAATGGGAGATATATATAAATCTGAACCGATCTATAGCATATTCACCATAGGTGATTCTAGGAAACATAAGATGTTTTGCTAATTTTGAAAAGAATCTGATAAAATATGTGGTTTCTAGAGCGGAAAAAGTGAAATTGGGATCGATATTTGTATGGGAGCTATATATAAATCTGAACCGATCTGAGCCATTTTTACCATGGGTGTTTCTATTTGAAATATAAGATGGTTTGCCAAATTTGAAGAAAATCTGCTAGATACCACATATTTATCTAGCGTGAAAAGAGTAAAATCGGGAGTGAAATTCGTATGGGGGCTATATCTAAATCTGAACCGATTTTCTTCAAATTAAATAGCGTTCGTCCTTATCCCGAAAAACTTCGTTGTGCAAAGTTTCGTTAGAATCGGACAATAATTGCGACCTGTATCGTGATTACAAGATAGATGGACGGACATGACTAAATCAATTCAAAAAGTGATTCTATGTCTATCGGGATATATAACAATGGGTCTATCTCGCTTCCTTTTGGGTGTTACAAACAAATGCACAAAGACATAATACTCTCGTGGAGTGTATAAAAACCAAATGGACATTTTGCTGCGTAGAATGCAGGAAAATCGTTCTATGTTCCGATATATGTGGACGATGTTCCGGCATTTGCTATGAATTTCACTAGCAAGCAAGCTCCAGGGTGTGTTGTATCAATATATCGAATCCTCAATTCGTAGTCACATATCTATAAAAGGTTTATTGGTCAATTTAAATACATTTTGGTCAAGTGTTAAGATGTTCTTTTACTTTAGACTTAGTACACTGAAAGAAAAACGCACGTAACCGGAACGAAATTGTACGTTACTGCAACGAATTTGTTCATTGAAAGTCAACCAACGTCGGCGTTCGTTGCTGCAACGAACAAAGTTTCGTTGATGCAACGAATCTTGATTTAGTGGAAATTATAGTTCTGCAACGAATATGTTCGTTGCTGCAGCAATGCTGATTCGTTGCTGCAACAATGCTGTTTAATTGCTTCAATAATGCTATTTCGTTGCAGCAACAGCTCTAATTCATTGGTGCAACAACTCTGATTCTTTGCTGCAATAACTCTGTTTCGTTGCTAAATCAACGCGGTTTCCTTGCTGAAACAATGTGGTTTCGAAAATATTCGTTGAATTAAATTAAGCATTTTCGTTGCAGCAACGAACGCCGACGATAATTGATTCGTCGTCCCGGCCTCGAACGTTTTTCTTTCAGTATAGATAATTTAGTTCCATGATGACCACCGGCAGTGGACTTCGAAGTAATTATTCGCAACAGCAGCTCAACTACTTAAAATTGTTGCTGCAACGATATCAGTTTCGTTGCTGCAACGAATGAGTTTTTGAGGCAAAGTGTTCCATTCAAACTCCAGTAATTTTAATAGTTTTTGATTTGAACTTGGATATTGTCCTGGCAAATTAATTAAATAAATAGATGCGAAATGTTCTTGAGCCAGCACAATATCCCAGTTCAAATCAAATATTGATTACAGACCAAAAAATACAAACGAAAAAAATAAAACAAATGAGCGTCGGCAGCTGGGTAACTATACCTGCATATACACATACATACATATGCAACTCAATGAGATTCTTGTAAGATGACATGTGTACTTTATTACTTGGTGCGATTTTTTAACCACAATTTCGGCAAGTGAGGTGTGATTCTCGTTCGTTTGTGAGAATCATTTCCTTAAAGAGGCCGGGTTTGATGTTGAAAAGTCGCTGCGAAGCCATCTGAATGAAACCTTTAGACAGGCTGGAAGTCATGACAGTGGTAGTCTGCAGCCAAGTAATAAATGTTGCAGGAACGAAACTACGAAAAATCGGTCTCATACCATAAACGTTCACATCGTTGCAGCAACGTGTCGGATTATTGTGGGAACGTAATATTTCGTTGCTGCAACGAAATGACAATAACGAATCTGATTCGTTGATGCAATGAACAATTTTTATTTCAGTGTAGCATAACATTTAAACTAAATCGCGCTTTTCTATTATAGCGTAGACGATTTGCCTCCTTAGGGGCTATCGTAGTATCAATATCATCAATACACCCCATAACACCGGGAATCCCAAATTTATTGAATAAGTGTTTGGCACTGACTCTGCGTTCCTCTTGCGTCGGATAACATATCCACTTTCGACAAAGAAGAACTTCTAAAGTATTCAGAACTTCTGAGAGTACCTCGTAGAATGTATATTAAGCAATTTCCACTTCATAATCTTTACCTACTCCCTTCTTGTATCCACCTCCTGCGAAAAAATAAATGCTTGCACTACGTTTTATAATTGCTGTATTGCAGATTTGTAAGCATTTGTAAAAGATATGCAAATGCAGCTTTGTTGACCCGATAATATTTAGAAAACCTGGAGAGACATATTAGATTCACAATTTTTCAAATAAATTTTCGTACTTGCTGTGGATTTGGCACTTCCAAAGGATTTGAGGCATCCCTTAGGTTTCTTCTGATTTTGCTTTGTTTCAACGTCCTCTCAAGTTTTCTTCTTGAAGTAATATAATTATGATACACTATGTATGTACACTTTTATCAGCTGATCAATTTCGAAGCAAGTCACGTTTCGAAGTGAACGATCATTCACGATAGCAAAATTTTGTTCGAGGGATAGAAAAATTCCACGGGAACAAAATGTTTGCATTTTATTCGCGATAAGGGTGATTGTAAGCTGTCAGAAACAAAAAACTTATTTACTGACAATTTATTGGGATCAAATTTTTTGCTATGAATTTTATTTTGATGTTTTTACTGTAAAGTTCTTTGCTTACTTCGCACTGTGGCTGAAATTTTGATTTCATTGACCAAAAGTCTAATTTTTTTGTCATTGTTTTACGCCTTTTTGTAGCTAATATATACAGATTAAGGTAGCCAAAAACTTAGATTAAACTATTGCTAATTGTGGGCGTGGCACGCTGTCAAACTCAACTGTTTTTTATTTTTTTTTTAGTTTTTTATCAAAAATAAATAGTTACTACTCGAAAGCTATCATCGATAATGGCCTGCGGTCATTTTTACAATGTTGGTAGGGTTATAGTCTTTAGTTGTTGTAAGTGGTCACAGCTCTAGCATTTAATATTAGGGGCGTTATGAAATATTTATGAAACTGCTATATTTTTCTCAAATTTAAACTTTAGTGGAATATAACTTCTAGGGAACAAGAAACGTATACCACCCGGAAAAAGTGTCCTCATTAACCCTATATATATTTTTGCACCCGCCACGACCCGCGGGTAGAACACTTTTTTATTTTAATGAAATTACTCTAAAAAAATTAAATTACGACAATTTAAACAGCCCTATAAGTACTCGTATACAATGGTGTAATAAATTTGCGCTTTAAGTATTTTATAGCTTATAATGAAATTATGTTTTTAAGTTTTTATTGGCCTAGGAACGAAACCTATTGAAATTGGTCGAAATTGGTTTATATTTGGACCAACCAAGTCCCCATAGTAGGGTATCCCAAAATTTTTACTTAAATCCCCATAACAATCTCAAAATATACGACATCTGGCTCAATTTTGGGCTCCGAACATTTTTGCGTCTTAACAGAAGTGCCCTAAGTTTGAACGAAATTGGTCCATGTTTGGATCAAGTTCCCATAGAAGGGTGTCCCAAACTTTGTTCTTAAACTCAAATAAAACTCGCAAAATATACACTACTTCCCTCAAATTTAGTTTATAAACATTTTCTGAATCCATAAATGTGTGTGAAAGGGTGCCCCAAAATAACCCCATAAAACTCAAAATATACACTACCTTTCTCAAATGTGATAGTCAAATTTTTGACTTGACATCAATGACAGATTCATAAATAAATTTATATTTTTTAATTTCGGGCCGCAGTCTATTGTTGACCAATAACAAGTTTCAATTCCAACCGTCTATATATTTCACCCAAACTGTTGTTATTTCTCCAATTTTGCCTGAAAGTTTATGTTTTTACTTTAGACTACGTAAAACTAAAATAATTATAATATAATTATATACCGGCGAATGGATTTTATGGATTTGTTTTGATCAGCAAAAAATAAATCATAAAAGCAACACAATAGGTTCTACAGTAAACATATGATCTCTTTCTAAATTTACCTTTTATCAAATTTTAGGGTCAATTAAAGTCATAAACAATTTTATAAGTGTGTCAATAATCGCGACATTAAACCACTAAAGATAAAAACAAGTATGTCCCAGATGTTGAAAATGCCATTTTCGAATTTCGAAAAAACAAAAGTTGTGCTGAATTGTGCTAGGTTTGTGCCCAATTGTGCCGTAAAAAGTTTTTCGAAAAATTGAAAATTGACCGAGATATTGCGAAAAAACTTTTCGCAACAAAAATCGCTGAAATTTTCATTGTAGGTTTTTTGGGCAGCAAAAGTTGTGCTAGGTTCTTCTAGAGGAGGGTGTTATTGTGCCGTTTCAAGCTAAGCTCTATCTCAAACCGTTTTCGAGAAAATCGCTAATCAAAATTTTGGCGATTTTTCAAAAAAATGCTCTAATTTCGTTAAAATCGCGATTTTTGCAAATCCAAAAACTGTGCTGAATTGTGCTCGCCTAGCACAATTTTTTCGTGATACATCAAAAAGTGCTCATTTCAATGGTTCATAAAAATAATCGCCATTTTAACTTTTTTAGCCATTTTCCATATAACTTTGCAAAAAACGCGAATTTCAAAAATCCAAAAGTTGTGCTGGATTGTGCTCGCCTAGCACAATTTTGCTATAATATTCCAAAAAGCGCCAACTTTTTGTAAAAGTCCCAAAAACGCCAAAAATTCTAGAATTGCCATTTTGTTTTTTCGCAAAAACAAAAGTTGTGCTGGATTGTGCTAGCCGCGTAGACAATTGTGCCGTTTCAAGCTAAGTTCTATCTCAAACCGTTTTCGAGAAAATCGCTAATCAAAATTTTGGCGATTTTTCAAAAAAATGCTCTAATTTTGTTAAAATCGCGATTTTTGCAAATCCAAAAACTGTGCTGAATTGTGCTCGCCTAGCACAATTTTTTCGTGATACATCAAAAAGTGCTCATTTCAATGGTTCATAAAAATAATCGCCATTTTAACTTTTTTAGCCATTTTCCATATAACTTTGCAAAAAACGCGAATTTCAAAAATCCAAAAGTTGTGCTGGATTGTGCTCGCCTAGCACAATTTTGCTATAATATTCCAAAAAGCGCCAACTTTTTGTAAAAGTCCCAAAAACGCCAAAAATTCTAGAATTGCCATTTTGTTTTTTCGCAAAAACAAAAGTTGTGCTGGATTGTGCTAGCCGCGTAGACAATTGTGCCGTTTCAAGCTAAGTTCTATCTCAAACCGTTTTCGAGAAAATCGCTAATCAAAATTTTGGCGATTTTTCAAAAAAATGCTCTAATTTTGTTAAAATCGCGATTTTTGCAAATCCAAAAACTGTGCTGAATTGTGCTCGCCTAGCACAATTTTTTCGTGATACATCAAAAAGTGCTCATTTCAATGGTTCATAAAAATAATCGCCATTTTAACTTTTTTAGCCATTTTCCATATAACTTTGCAAAAAACGCGAATTTCAAAAATCCAAAAGTTGTGCTGGATTGTGCTCGCCTAGCACAATTTTGCTATAATATTCCAAAAAGCGCCAACTTTTTGTAAAAGTCCCAAAAACGCCAAAAATTCGCGTTTTTTGCAAAGTTATATGGAAAATGGCTAAAAAAGTTAAAATGGCGATTATTTTTATGAACCATTGAAATGAGCACTTTTTGATGTATCACGAAAAAATTGTGCTAGGCGAGCACAATTCAGCACAGTTTTTGGATTTGCAAAAATCGCGATTTTAACAAAATTAGAGCATTTTTTTTGAAAAATCGCCAAAATTTTGATTAGCGATTTTCTCGAAAACGGTTTGAGATAGAACTTAGCTTGAAACGGCACAATTGTCTACGCGGCTAGCACAATCCAGCACAACTTTTGTTTTTGCGAAAAAACAAAATGGCAATTCTAGAATTTTTGGCGTTTTTGGGACTTTTACAAAAAGTTGGCGCTTTTTGGAATATTATAGCAAAATTGCACAATCCACCACAACTTTTGGATTTTTGAAATTCGCGTTTTTTGCAAAGTTATATGGAAAATGGCTAAAAAAGTTAAAATGGCGATTATTTTTATGAACCATTGAAATGAGCACTTTTTGATGTATCACGAAAAAATTGTGCTAGGCGAGCACAATTCAGCACAGTTTTTGGATTTCCAAAAATCGCGATTTTAACAAAATTAGAGCATTTTTTTGAAAAATCGCCAAAATTTTGATTAGCGATTTTCTCGAAAACGGTTTGAGATAGAGCTTAGCTTGAAACGGCACAATAACACCCTCCTCTAGAAGAACCTAGCACAACTTTTGCTGCCCAAAAAACCTACAATGAAAATTTCAGCGATTTTTGTTGCGAAAAGTTTTTTCGCTGTATCTCTGTCAATTTTCATTTTTTCGAAAAACTTTTTGCGGCACAATTGGGCACAAATCTAGCACAATTCAGCACAATATTTGTTTTTGCGAAAAAACAAAATGGCAATTCTAGCATTTTTTCGAAAATAGCGATTTTTTCGAAAACGGATTGAATAGAACTTTTTTAAAAACGGCACAATTATGTACTCCGCTAGCACAATCCAGCACAACTTTTGTTTTTGCAAAAAAACGAAATGGCAATCCCAGCGTTTTTTTTTGGAAAAAAAGTTTTTTTCGCAATATCTCGGTCAATTTTCAATTTTTCGAAAAACTTTTTACGGCACAATTGGGCACAAACCTAGCACAATTCAGCACAACTCTTGTTTTTTTTCGAAATTCGAAAATGGCATTTTCAACATCTGGGACATGTTAAGTTTCTGTTATTAAATAATCATGTGCAACATCTTAGCAGAGAGAAAATGTATACGAGAATTAACTGTTGTTATCAACAATGAAGTCAGTTCAGAGACACTGTTAAGTTCCTGTTATTAAATAATCATGTGCAACATTTTAGCAGAGAGAAAATGTATACGAGAATTAAATGTTGTTAAACGAAATTCATCAACAATGAAGTCAGTAGACAATGTTATGTCTATGTTATGTCCCAGATGTTGAAAATGCCATTTTCGAATTTCGAAAAAACAAAAGTTGTGCTGAATTGTGCTAGGTTTGTGCCCAATTGTGCCGTAAAAAGTTTTTCGAAAAATTGAAAATTGACCGAGATATTGCGAAAAAACTTTTTTTCCAAAAAAAATCGCTGGGATTGCCATTTTGTTTTTTTGCAAAAACAAAAGTTGTGCTGGATTGTGCTAGCGGAGTACATAATTGTGCCGTTTTTAAAAAAGTTCTATCTCAATCCGTTTTCGAAAAAATCGCTATTTTCGAAAAAATCCTAGAATTGCCATTTTCGAATTTCGAAAAAACAAAAGTTGTGCTGAATTGTGCTAGATTTGTGCCCAATTGTGCCGCAAAAAGTTTTTCGAAAAAATGAAAATTGACAGAGATACAGCGAAAAAACTTTTCGCAACAAAAATCGCTGAAATTTTCATTGTAGGTTTTTTGGGCAGCAAAAGTTGTGCTAGGTTCTTCTAGAGGAGGGTGTTATTGTGCCGTTTCAAGCTAAGTTCTATCTCAAACCGTTTTCGAGAAAATCGCTAATCAAAATTTTGGCGATTTTTCAAAAAAATGCTCTAATTTTGTTAAAATCGCGATTTTTGCAAATCCAAAAACTGTGCTGAATTGTGCTCGCCTAGCACAATTTTTTCGTGATACATCAAAAAGTGCTCATTTCAATGGTTCATAAAAATAATCGCCATTTTAACTTTTTTAGCCATTTTCCATATAACTTTGCAAAAAACGCGAATTTCAAAAATCCAAAAGTTGTGCTGGATTGTGCTCGCCTAGCACAATTTTGCTATCATATTCCAAAAAGCGCCAACTTTTTGTAAAAGTCCCAAAAACGCCAAAAATTCTAGAATTGCCATTTTGTTTTTTCGCAAAAACAAAAGTTGTGCTGGATTGTGCTAGCCGCGTAGACAATTGTGCCGTTTCAAGCTAAGTTCTATCTCAAACCGTTTTCGAGAAAATCGCTAATCAAAATTTTGGCGATTTTTCAAAAAAATGCTCTAATTTTGTTAAAATCGCGATTTTTGCAAATCCAAAAACTGTGCTGAATTGTGCTCGCCTAGCACAATTTTTTCGTGATACATCAAAAAGTGCTCATTTCAATGGTTCATAAAAATAATCGCCATTTTAACTTTTTTAGCCATTTTCCATATAACTTTGCAAAAAACGCGAATTTCAAAAATCCAAAAGTTGTGCTGGATTGTGCTCGCCTAGCACAATTTTGCTATCATATTCCAAAAAGCGCCAACTTTTTGTAAAAGTCCCAAAAACGCCAAAAATTCTAGAATTGCCATTTTGTTTTTTCGCAAAAACAAAAGTTGTGCTGGATTGTGCTAGCCGCGTAGACAATTGTGCCGTTTCAAGCTAAGTTCTATCTCAAACCGTTTTCGAGAAAATCGCTAATCAAAATTTTGGCGATTTTTCAAAAAAATGCTCTAATTTTGTTAAAATCGCGATTTTTGCAAATCCAAAAACTGTGCTGAATTGTGCTCGCCTAGCACAATTTTTTCGTGATACATCAAAAAGTGCTCATTTCAATGGTTCATAAAAATAATCGCCATTTTAACTTTTTTAGCCATTTTCCATATAACTTTGCAAAAAACGCGAATTTCAAAAATCCAAAAGTTGTGCTGGATTGTGCTCGCCTAGCACAATTTTGCTATCATATTCCAAAAAGCGCCAACTTTTTGTAAAAGTCCCAAAAACGCCAAAAATTCTAGAATTGCCATTTTGTTTTTTCGCAAAAACAAAAGTTGTGCTGGATTGTGCTAGCCGCGTAGACAATTGTGCCGTTTCAAGCTAAGTTCTATCTCAAACCGTTTTCGAGAAAATCGCTAATCAAAATTTTGGCGATTTTTCAAAAAAATGCTCTAATTTTGTTAAAATCGCGATTTTTGCAAATCCAAAAACTGTGCTGAATTGTGCTCGCCTAGCACAATTTTTTCGTGATACATCAAAAAGTGCTCATTTCAATGGTTCATAAAAATAATCGCCATTTTAACTTTTTTAGCCATTTTCCATATAACTTTGCAAAAAACGCGAATTTCAAAAATCCAAAAGTTGTGCTGGATTGTGCTCGCCTAGCACAATTTTGCTATCATATTCCAAAAAGCGCCAACTTTTTGTAAAAGTCCCAAAAACGCCAAAAATTCTAGAATTGCCATTTTGTTTTTTCGCAAAAACAAAAGTTGTATACACAATTGTCTACGCGAGCACAATTGTGCTAGGCGAGCACAATTCAGCACAGTTTTTGGATTTGCAAAAATCGCGATTTTAACAAAATTAGAGCATTTTTTTGAAAAATCGCCAAAATTTTGATTAGCGATTTTCTCGAAAACGGTTTGAGATAGAACTTAGCTTGAAACGGCACAATTGTCTACGCGGCTAGCACAATCCAGCACAACTTTTGTTTTTGCGAAAAAACAAAATGGCAATTCTAGAATTTTTGGCGTTTTTGGGACTTTTACAAAAAGTTGGCGCTTTTTGGAATATGATAGCAAAATTGTGCTAGGCGAGCACAATCCAGCACAACTTTTGGATTTTTGAAATTCGCGTTTTTTGCAAAGTTATATGGAAAATGGCTAAAAAAGTTAAAATGGCGATTATTTTTATGAACCATTGAAATGAGCACTTTTTGATGTATCACGAAAAAATTGTGCTAGGCGAGCACAATTCAGCACAGTTTTTGGATTTGCAAAAATCGCGATTTTAACAAAATTAGAGCATTTTTTTGAAAAATCGCCAAAATTTTGATTAGCGATTTTCTCGAAAACGGTTTGAGATAGAACTTAGCTTGAAACGGCACAATTGTCTACGCGGCTAGCACAATCCAGCACAACTTTTGTTTTTGCGAAAAAACAAAATGGCAATTCTAGAATTTTTGGCGTTTTTGGGACTTTTACAAAAAGTTGGCGCTTTTTGGAATATGATAGCAAAATTGTGCTAGGCGAGCACAATCCAGCACAACTTTTGGATTTTTGAAATTCGCGTTTTTTGCAAAGTTATATGGAAAATGGCTAAAAAAGTTAAAATGGCGATTATTTTTATGAACCATTGAAATGAGCACTTTTTGATGTATCACGAAAAAATTGTGCTAGGCGAGCACAATTCAGCACAGTTTTTGGATTTGCAAAAATCGCGATTTTAACAAAATTAGAGCATTTTTTTGAAAAATCGCCAAAATTTTGATTAGCGATGTTCTCGAAAACGGTTTGAGATAGAACTTAGCTTGAAACGGCACAATTGTCTACGCGGCTAGCACAATCCAGCACAACTTTTATTTTTGCGAAAAAACAAAATGGCAATTCTAGAATTTTTGGCGTTTTTGGGACTTTTACAAAAAGTTGGCGATTTTTGGAATATGATAGCAAAATTGTGCTAGGCGAGCACAATCCAGCACAACTTTTGGATTTTTGAAATTCGCGTTTTTTCCAAAGTTATATGGAAAATGGCTAAAAAAGTTAAAATGGCGATTATTTTTATGAACCATTGAAATGAGCACTTTTTGATGTATCACGAAAAAATTGTGCTAGGCGAGCACAATTCAGCACAGTTTTAGGATTTGCAAAAATCGCGATTTTAACAAAATTAGAGCATTTTTTTGAAAAATCGCCAAAATTTTGATTAGCGATTTTCTCGAAAACGGTTTGAGATAGAACTTAGCTTGAAACGGCACAATTGTCTACGCGGCTAGCACAATCCAGCACAACTTTTGTTTTTGCGAAAAAACAAAATGGCAATTCTAGAATTTTTGGCGTTTTTGGGACTTTTACAAAAAGTTGGCGCTTTTTGGAATATGATAGCAAAATTGTGCTAGGCGAGCACAATCCAGCACAACTTTTGGATTTTTGAAATTCGCGTTTTTTCCAAAGTTATATGGAAAATGGCTAAAAAAGTTAAAATGGCGATTATTTTTATGAACCATTGAAATGAGCACTTTTTGATGTATCACGAAAAAATTGTGCTAGGCGAGCACAATTCAGCACAGTTTTTGGATTTGCAAAAATCGCGATTTTAACAAAATTAGAGCATTTTTTTGAAAAATCGCCAAAATTTTAATAAGCGATTTTCTCGAAAACGGTTTGAGATAGAACTTAGCTTGAAACGGCACAATAACACCCTCCTTTAGAAGAACCTAGCACAACTTTTGCTGCCCAAAAAACCTACAATGAAAATTTCAGCGATTTTTGTTGCGAAAAGTTTTTTCGCTGTATCTCTGCCAATTTTCATTTTTTCGAAAAACTTTTTGCGGCACAATTGGGCACAAATCTAGTACAATTCAGCACAACTTTTGTTTTTGCGAAAAAACAAAATGGCAATTCTAGGATTTTTTCGAAAATAGCGATTTTTTCGAAAACGGATTGAGATAGAACTTTTTTAAAAACGGCACAATTATGTACTCCGCTAGCACAATCCAGCACAACTTTTGTTTTTGCAAAAAAACAAAATGGCAATCCCAGCGTTTTTTTTGGAAAAAAAGTTTTTTCGCAATATCTCGGTCAATTTTCAATTTTTCGAAAAACTTTTTACGGCACAATTGGGCACAAACCTAGCACAATTCAGCACAACTTTTGTTTTTTCGAAATTCGAAAATGGCATTTTCAACATCTGGGACATGTCTATGTTATTAAATAATCATCAGCAACATCTTAGCAGCAGAGATGCTGTATAAGAGAATGAGATCTTCTCAATGTTTCTGTATTAGAGATATAGTTATGTCTATGTTATTGAATAAGCATCTGCAACATCTTTGCAACAGAGATTCTGTATAAGAGAATGAAATCTTCTCAATTTTACTGAATTAGAGATATAGTGAAATGTTTTTTAACGAGACTCTTCGCGATGTTTCTAAGAATTGAGAGACTTGTAATTTTTAATGAGGAAACTAAAATATTGCTAACGAGCACTAGCAACATTGACTTAAAAAAGATTAATTTCGTGATTTTTGGATTTAGGTACCACTTATAACGGTTAATTTTTTTTTTGCTATTTGCTTTTCTTTATGTATATAATTTTGTATCACCACTTTACTCACGATTTTTATGTGACTTTTCTCTGCCTTGGAGTTGAACTCAGTTGCCTCAGTTTCAAGTCTTACACTAGTGAATTTTATTCGCTTGATGTTCCTCAACAATTACATACCTCATTGTTGTTCTTTTTAGATATCAAATATTGTTCCAATCACCAGATCACTTGAGGTTACGAAGGACCATGCACAAATCTAGGGCTTTTATTTCAGGAATTAGGCCTTAGAATCCTTTTAAAGTAGGATGTTCGACGCGAGAAATATATATAATGAACTGCTGGACAATTTGCCTAAAAGGAAGAAATCGAGGGATGTCAAGTACCTTTTAACACTTACAATCAATGTTGAGCATAGTGCTTGTAGGTAGTGAGGACACCGTCGACACAAAATGAGGAGAGAATGAGGGGGTATTAGGCAGAGACCTATGAGTGTTTACACAGAGTAATGATGCTCACCGTTCGGCTGTTGAAATGCAAGAGATAGTTTTATTCTGTGTTATGTCTTGTTTGCCCTTACATACTATTTGTTTCTTTCGTTATTCAGCGATATCTGTTTAACGAAAGTGAATTAACATAACATAACATATGTTTAATACAATATTGGCTTTCGATATTTCTAATTAGATAATCAATTCAATAATAGATTTCGATATTACATTTTGAATTCAATAAAAATACTAATAATAGAAAAACTAATGTTAGTGAATGCAAATTTAGACAGGGTACTTGAATTATTGATATATCATGCGGGCGTGGCCCCGCCCATTGGATTCTATTTTTGAAAACGCAATATCTGGAGGACTGTTTCACCAATCGCCTTGAAAATTTGTGTGAATGCATTTGGCAGGAAAATACATGACCCAACAAAAAAATTGCGGGATCGAATCAGTGGGCGTGGCATACAACTTGAAACTTTAAACGGCTGTATCTCATGAACTATCAGAGGTATGAAGATGATATTTGGTATATATGTTGTTATTACAGTATGAATTACAGCCAGATTAGAAGTGGGCGATGCCACGGCCATTTGAAAAGAAACCGTTATAACATTCATAATAATAGTTTTATCGTACTGAAAATTTATCAGTATGGTACATTTGGCATAGAGATATGAACAGGTTATTTGGAATCAAGTTGGCAAGAAGGACCGAGGCGCCGCCCACACACATCAATATTTGGCTATTACATATACACTGTATCAAACATTTTCCGGTAGACCAGTTAGTTGAGAACAAATGTCCATGTACACAGTACAATACTACAAAATTTATTTTACATTCTTCTTGATAATATTCAAGTCAACTACAGGAGTATTTGCCTATTGTTAATTAGGTGTGGCATTATCCCGTGATCTTTACATTTACTGCAAACATAATGGAATATTTTTTATCATCCTTTAGCATTACAAAAACTTTGTAGGCAAAACAATGTTTGCCGGTTCAGCTATTCTAAATAAAAATAAAGCGAACAAAGCAAATTAAATAATTTTGACATAAAAAGAGTGTAAACAAAGTCAGTCATATGCGCAAGTAACCTCACCCAATCAAAGTTAATCCTGTCATGACGTTTCCAGTTGTGGGTGACATAAGAATTTATGTAAATTGTGTGACATAGAATTTATGTAAATTGTGTGACATAAGAATTTATGTAAATTGTGTGAAGAATTTATGTAAATTGTGGAATTCAATACCAAATCACATTGAACATACAATATTGTGCGTATTTTTATATTTGAGAGCGTTTTTCGAATAGTTTTGTGCGTTTCATTGTGAGTTAAATTAATTTTGATACATAATCCAAAAAATAAAATTTTCGTAGTTTCCGTGAGCTGATTTGTGCGTTTCATTGTGAGTTAAATAAATTTAGATAAATAATTCAATTAAATTGAATTTTCGTAGTTTCCGTGAGCTGAATTTTTATTCATACTCTGCAGTGAATTAACGAAGATCATCGAATGTGTATGTGAAGGATCTGACTGCTGATTGACGTTCCCAACGCATTTGCTGTGCAGTTTTTTTTCGGATATCATCGTAAGTGCAATTAAAATCGATTTTAATAATTCTCGAATGCTGATATTTTTCACTTCAAATTTCCCTCTGCGAATTGGAGATCATTTCCATCCGTGTGTGATCAGCCGGTTTAATTGGATTGGATACATTTTGAAATTCGGATTGCTGATTGACATCTAATAAATTTAAACGCATTTTTCACGTCGTACCCGTATAATTATGCCTCCAAAGCGAAAAGCAATTGGCCGATTTACACCTCAAGCACGGAAGAAAAGTGTATTACGAGCCTCAGAATCAGACGAGCAACGAGCATTAAGGCTGGAAAATCTTCGAGTACATGCTGCTGAGACCCGTTCGTCTGAATCATCTGAACAACGAGAAGTGAGGTTAGAAACTGATCGAATACGTACTACTCAGGCCCGTTCGTCTGAATCATCTGAACAAAGAGAAGTGAGGTTAGAAACTGATCGAATACGTTCTACTCAGGCCCGTTCGTCTGAATCATCTGAACAACAAGAAGTGAGGTTAGAATCTAATCGAATACGTACTACTCAGGCGCGTTCGTCTGAATCATCTGAACAACGAGAAGTGAGGTTGGAAACTGATCGAATACGTACTACTCAGGCCCGTTTGTCTGAATCATCTGAACAACGAGAAGTGAGGTTGGAAACTGATCGAATGCGTACTACTCAGGTCTGTTCAGCTGAGACAACTTAACAACGGGAAAGAAGGCTGCAAAATGTTCGAATAGGCACCGCTCGATCAAGAGGAACATTGTACGCTGATTTAAATCTTTGTGCTTTCCATTATGACAGTAATATTGATTACAGTATTCATCGAAGTGTCGTCATTGGAAAAATGGATAAAATTTGCATGTATTTTAGCGCCCTCAAATTTAAGAACGAAACGCCAGGAATGTGCTGCGCCAATGGAAAAGTTAAACTGTCAGAATTACATCCACCACCCGAACCACTATCAACGTTGCTATCAGGTGTTACACGCGAGTCGAAGCATCTCTTGGAAAACATCCGCAAATACAATTCATGTTTCCAAATGACATCGTTCGGTGCAACGAACATCGTGCGCGAAAATTACATGCTTGGACTCTGGTCCAAGGGCAAATTTATCATCGTGCCGGATCGCTTCTACCATTGCAGGACGCAGATCACAAGTTTCTTCAAATTTATTTCATGGCAAACAGTGATGAACAAATTGAACAACGATGTCATTACAATGCGGGCACTAGACGACAAATCGTGGCTGCGTTACAAGCTCTTTTCGATCAACACAATGAATTAGTTCAGTTGTTTAAAACCGCCATTGAACAAATGCCAGCCGATGACTACGCAGTTGTAATTCGAGCAGACAAAAGACCCGTTGGCCAACACGAAAGACAGTTCAATGCACCAACAATCGATGAAGTGGCGATCGTTATAGTTGGTGATAAATTCGAATCGCGCGACATAATTCTTCATCGCAGAAGTGGCGACGTTCAGCTAGTCTGCGAAACTCATCGCTCATACGACGGATTGCAGTATCCGATTCTGTTTTGGCGAGGAGAAGATGGTTATCATTTCAACATCAAAATGAGAAATCCACAAACAGACGAGGAAACGAATAAGAAAGTCAGTGCCATGAGTTATTATTCGTATCGATTGATGATTCATCATGACTCTGAGAACCACATTCTGAAATGTCGACAATTGTTCCATTAATACATCGTCGACATGTACTCGAAGGTTGAAAGCGAACGACTCCTGTATATTCGATTGAATCAACCCACGTTGCGTTCTGAAGAGTACATCCATTTACGAGACGCAATCGCTAATGATGGTAACGTGAATCCAAACGAATTGGGAAGAATGGTCATATTACCGTCTACATTCACGGGGAGTCCACGGCATGAATATGCACAAGATGCGATGACATACGTTCGCGCATATGGTCGTCCAGATTTGTTCATCACATTTACATGCAATCCAACATGGGATGAAATTAAAGAACTTCTGTTAGATGGACAATTATCTTCGGACCGCCACGACATTACCGCACGCGTATTTAAACAAAAATTGAAATCTTTGATGGATTTTATTATCAAGCATCACGTTTTTGGAGAGGCACGCTGCTGGATGTATTCCATTGAATGGCAGAAAAGAGGATTGCCACATGCACATATTTTGCTTTGGTTAGTCAACAAAATGACGGATACCCACTGTATCGTCGACGACCAGTTGAGGATGGCGGCAAATCCATCGTTCTGAAAGTACAAAACGTTGATGTCGAAGTCGATAATCATTGGGTTGTGCCATACTCACCGTTGCTCTCAAAGACCTTCAAAGTACACATTAATGTTGAATATTGCAATTCAGTGAAGTGTATCAAATACATTTGCAAATATGTCACCAAAGGAAGCGACATGGCAGTCTTCGGAGTAGGAAATGTGGCCGCACCGCTCGATGAAATTAACCAATACCAACTTGGACGCTACATTAGCAGTAATGAAGCAGTATGGCGCATCTTATCATTTCCGATCCATGGACGATATCCAACAGTAATACACTTGGCAGTTCATCTTGAGAATGGACAGCGTGTGTACTTCACAGCTGATAATGTACGTGCAAGAGCATTGGTTCCACCGGTGACAACTTTAACTGCATTTTACTTATTGTGCCAAGATGATATTTTTGCAAAGACTCTACTTTATTCTGAGGTACCGAAATTCTACACATGGAATGCATCGGCTAAAAAGTTTCAACGTCGCAAACAAGGTAAAGCAGTTGAAGGACATCCCAATTTGTATTCCAGTGACGCGTTGGGTCGTCTGTACACTGTTCATCCAAACAATACAGAATGCTTTTATCTGCGATTGCTGTTAATCAATGTACGTGGACCGACATCTTTCGAAGATTTAAGAACAGTGAACGGTCAGCTGTGCGCCACTTATCGCCAAGCTTGCCAGGAACTAAATCTTCTTGAGAATGATGCACATTGTGACACTGCACTCGCTGATGCATCGAATACTGCTCGACCACAGCAAATACACACGTTATTTGCCATAATATTGACAACCTGCTTCCCATCTAATCCAAAAGATATTTGGGAAAAATACAAGGATTACATGAGTGAAGATATACTACATCGTTTGCGCGCTGCGAATCAAAATCCGGACATTCAATTCACACCAAACGTGTATAATGAGGCACTGATTTTGATTGAGGACATATGTTTGGCAGCCGCTAACAAGCCACTGGTGCAACTGGGAATGCCTGCTCCGAACAGACCACCGAACGACCTTTTCGATCGTGATTTGCAACGAGAAACACACTTTGATTCAGACGAACTGGGGAGATTTGTTCAAACAAATCTTTCGAAGTTGGTTCCAGAACAACGCATTGCGTATGACAGAATTATGCATGCAATCACAGAACAAAGTGGTGGACTGTTTTTCATAGATGCGCCCGGTGGTACAGGCAAGACCTTTCTTCTTTCACTCATTTTGGCAACCATACGATCACAAAATAATATTGCACTGGCCATTGCATCATCTGGAATTGCGGCAACTCTTTTGGATGGTGGCCGAACAGCGCATTCAGCATTGAAACTGCTGTTGAATTTACAAAACACTGAGGCACCAACATGCAACATCAGCAAAAACTCTGGAATGGGCAAAGTACTCCAAACGTGTCAAATTATCATATGGGACGAATGTACAATGTCTCACAAGAAAGCATTGGAAGCGCTTGATCGAACACTGCGAGATTTGAGAGGAAACGCACGGATCTTCGGTGGCGCACTCATTTTATTGTCTGGTGATTTTCGGCAAATACTGCCGGTTATACCACGTTCAACACCCGCTGATGAACTTAATGCATGTCTCAAATCATCTGTTTTATGGCGTCATTTACAGAAATTGACTTTGAAAACCAACATGCGTGTACAACTACAACGGGATGCAGCGGCTGGAAATTTTGCAAAACAATTAATAGATATTGGAAATGGACGAATGCAAATTGAAGAATCTACGCAATGTATCACCTTGCCAGCAAACTTCTGTAAGATCACAGAAATCATAAACGAATTGGTGCAGAAAGTTTTCCCAAACATTGCACAGAACTACAAAAATCATCAGTGGGTCAGTACGCGTGCTATAGTAGCGGCCAAAAACATCGGTGTCAATACCATCAACTTCAATATTCAGAATGGAATACCCGGCGAAGCGACAACATATAAGTCCATCGATACTGTGGTGAATCAAGACGAAGTTGTCAACTATCCAACTGAATTCTTGAATTCGCTTGATTTGCCAGGCATACCACCGCACGTTCTTACATTGAAAATTGGCGTATCAATCATTCTTCTTCGAAATATAAATCCACCACGACTTTGTAACGGAACGAGACTTTCATTCATGAAAATGATGAACAATGTTATCGAGGCAACAATTTTGACTGGAAAATTCAGAGGTGAAGACGTATTGTTGCCACGTATCCCAATGATTCCGACAGATATGTCGTTCGAATTCAAACGTTTGCAGTTCCGGTGCGACTCGCTTTCGCAATAACAATCAACAAAGCACAAGGACAATCGTTGCAGGTGTGTGGATTAAATTTGGAGAATCCTTGCTTCTCACATGGGCAGCTCTATGTGGCCTGCTCACGCGTCGGAAAACCTTCTGATTTATTCGTTTACGCACCAGATGAAAAAACAAGAAATGTTGTGTATCCCACAGCACTTCAATAAATATCGAATTGAAACAAAACGCTGCAATGTCACATTTTTTCGAAATGAACAAAATCAATAAAATGATTCAAACTGAATTCAATATTTGTAAAATGTCTGTCTTATTTAATTTTAGTTGGTAGCGTAGCAACGCGCGCAGTGTACATCGGTAATAAAAAATTTATTATTTTTGCTCCGGTTAACGGTATTTGAACAACAATTGGTATGTCGGTTCTGTGCACCTATCATTCTTCTTCGAAATGTCACCATTACTTTGCAACGGACCCAGACTTTCAGTGAAAATACAATTTGAAGGCAAAACAACGTTTGGCGGGTCAGCTAGTTCACCTATATCTTCATTGGGCGCATTCCATTGCCTTCGTTGATGTTGTTCTAATGGCTCCGCTGATACCAAGGCAGCACATTCGTTGAACTTTTTGGAGTATTTATGTACGTTATTTTTGTATTTGCGGATTATACATACTTAAAATTTAATTAATGTAAAATAATTATAATTTATACTAATCGAAACATTCCTTTTTGATAAAATATAACCGAGATAATTTTTTACTTGTTGGAAATGATACAATAGGCTGCGTAATTCGCCATTTCGTAGTAACACCATATTTTTTGCTGCTTTAAAAAACCCTTTCCTTCAATTCAATAGCAAAAACATGCTGTTGAAAAAGCTACAATTGTCTGCTGTTTTTTTTTTTTTTGAGTTTTCGTTTACTAATTATTTTGATTAAATTAAAATGTGAACAAGTAAGGAAAGGCTAAAGTCGGGCGGGGCCGACTATATGATACACTCCACTTTCTATCCGAATACAACTCAACTCGGTATAAAGTGAAAACGGGAAGAATTTTTGTATGTTTCCTAATCATAGGCTAATATGACCTGCTCCAATTTGTCAAATCGAAAAGAATATTTGTATCGGGGCTATATCCGAACATGGAATAAAGTGACTAACTTTCAAACTAAGTTCTTCCAGTTCAAATATAAAAAGTCATGCTCACTTCAAAGAAATTCGATGAAAATTCGTGGTTTCTGGGGCGTAAAAAGTCTATGTGGGAGCGAATTTTGTATTGGATCTATATGTAAACCTGAACCGATCTGACTCATTTTCACCATGGGTGTTTCTAATTGAAATACAAGATATTTGGAAAGATTAGAAAAAGATCTGTTAAAATATGTGGTTTATAGAGTGGAAAAAGTGAAATCGGGAGTCAAATTTGTGTGTCAGGTATATATAAATCTGAACCGATCTGACCCATTTGCACCATGGCTGTTTATAAAACAAATATAAGATATTTTGCCTAATTTGAAGAAGATCTGTTGAAATATGTGGTTCTTAGAGCAGAAAAAGTCAAATCAGGAGCGAAATTTTAATGGGAGCAATATATAAATCTGAACCGATCTGACATATTTTCACCATATGTGTTACTAGTTTAAATATAAGATGTTGTGGCAAATCTGAAGACAATCTGACACAATATGTGGTTTCTAGAGCGGAAAAAGTCAAATCGGGACCGAAATTTGTATGGGAGCTATATATAAATCTGAACCGATCTGACCCATTTTTACCACAGGTGTTTCTAGTTGAACTATAAGATGTTTTGCCAATTTTGAAGAAAATCTGTTAAAATATGTGGTATCTAGAGTGAAAAGAGTCAAATCGGGAGTGAAATTCGTGTGGGGCTATATCTAAATCTGAACCGATTTTCTTCAAATTAAATAGCGTTCGTTCTTATCCCGAAAAACTTCGTTGTGCAAAGTTTCATTTGGTTCTGTGTACAATTACGACCTGTATCGTGATTACAAGAATATATGGACGGACAGACAGACAGACAGACAGACGGACGGACATTGCTAAATCGATTCAAAAAGTGATTCTAAGTCGATCGGTATAATTAACAATGGGTCTATCTCTTTTCCTTTTGGGTGTTACAAACAAATGCACAAAGACATAATACTCTCGTGGAGTGTATAATAAGAAACATGGAAAATTACACTTTTGTTTTCAAGTTGTCTTCTGGTCGATATCCCATTTTTATCTACAGTGTATGACAAAAATATGTATACAGCTGTATAAACTACATATTTTATTAAAACAATAAGTTGTTTAAAACAGACAATTTATTTTAATGCAATGGGAATAAGTATATTATCCAATATTAAGAAAAAACAAGTAAGAAGGCGTTAAGTTCGGCCGGGCCGATTCTTATATACCCTCCACCACGAAAATTGTGATATTTTTATGCACATTTACTATAATTGTTTACTATTTCAAACTATAATGTATACTTATGCGCACTGTTTAAAATCGACTACTATATATAAATAAAATGCTGTAATTGTGAAAGTGAACATGCCTAAATATTAGGCGATTGTCAGTCGCCATTAGAAAGAAGCATTTTCAGATACAAACAAAGTGATAAGAAAAGTATAAATTTTAAAGATATCCCCATTCCACAGATTAGCCCCATTCCCCGACCAAATGTACAAATTTCGAAAAAAACCTTTTTTCGAGTCTTCATAGTCAGAATGTATACACCGAATTTCATGATTTCAACTTCAGCAGTTTGGTAGGCCCTATTTTAATCCCTCTTTTTAATTATATCCCTTAAAAGTACGAATTTCGAAAAATCTCTCTATTTAACGTGTCTTCGAATTATTGGGACGTACACATGATTCATGATTTCATGATTCTAGCTGTTGTCGTATCATTGGTACTATATTTTATCCATTTTTGTCCCATTTCGCAAGCTAAAACTTTTATTTTCTTTGTGGTGCTTCCAAGCTACAAGAGGAATGTCCGCAACAAATTTTAACTGTATGAAAATCAGAAATTTAATTAATAAGCCAAGGCTATCAATATTTGTATACTATACATATATATATTTGACAAATTGTTTTCCTGAATTAGTTTTAACCATGTCAACCGGAGGCCCAAGAATGTCGTTTATATGCATAACATGATAGAGTTCAGTGAGTGCTTTAACTTCGAATGCTGAATAATGTGTATTGTATTCTGCCAAAACTTTTTGACAGCATAATAAAATTATATCGGTGTTTGTTTCAGCAATACATCTAATGCTAAATAAATTAATGTCCTGAGTAAAATTAGCAATGAACAATTTTGATTTATAACTATAGCCGTAGATGTCCGCTGTACTATACAATGTAACATTATTGGCTTCAATTTTTAATTTCCTACAAAGCAATTCTTTTGCTTTTATATCGATAACAGGATTTTTAAATATAACATTTGTAAGTGATTTCGGTTGCAAAAGAGAATTAGCGAATCGTATTTGTTGTTTGAAAGAAAACGTTTTTGGGATATTTTTTCTGGATGTTATTACGTGAGAATATATTTTAAATTTTTTATGCTTTGCTTCGTACTTAAAGCTCCACAAATTTCTCAATGGTCCGGATTTTTTAATAATGGTGGGATAGTGAATAAGAAAATGAAATTTCGGTGTGAGATTATTTTTAAAGAGATTTTGGTAGTCATTATTTATTGTTTCGATTTTTCTCGTTAGTTGGCCCAATAATTCATCAGGCATTTCGTAACATAACAAATCGTCAATTAATTTCAAAAATTTTAAAATAAATATCCATACAGTGTCCCCAAATGGAACCAGATCGCCTAGAAGAAGTGGCAAATAGTGGCAAAACGCCATCATGCTACATCTTTTTTCATTCGACAAAATCGGCAATAATAATTTGCAGAAAAAGACTTTGAAAAGTTGAGTATTGTATTCAATCCAAGATTATCACCTAGAATCAATCCCATGATAAAGTGTATTGTTTTTGTGCCAGTGGGCGTTTTAATTTCAATTCCTTCGACCTCAATTTTTTTTAAAACATTTACCAATGGCAAAAAACATTGGTTACTACCGTAGGTCTTAACATCAGAAGATTTTACAGTACAAGCTAAGAATATTGAATCCAATTTTGAAGATTTGCCGGGGATACACGGAAAACTGTAATATACGTTACATAATGCTTGTCGAGTTGCTTTAGAGCCAATGGGGTTATTTATTCCAAAGTCATCTACATAAATGAAATAAGGAATGACTACTTTTTGTGGGTAAAGTCTTGTTTTTTGAAACCACAAATCACCTTGTATAAAATTAATCTTTTTTTATCATTTTTTGTTTTATCCATATGATGTAAAACATCGGAAAGAAAGTCATTATTTTCGAATATTTTTTTAAATTGAAACTCTATAGGCATTAATGTGCCACTCGATTTTTGGGAACTATCTATTTGAAAAGTTTGTGAGTTTTCAATTAGGTTCATATTTTTCATACACTTTTCCAATTTATAATTCGTTTGAACATCTTGGAATAAATGCTTAACGTCACGAAAAATTGTTTCTGTCCCTGGACAATTATAATTTTATAGTTAGATTCCTGTGATAACGCTGTCTTAAGAAATTCCAATATTGGTGTAATTATACTGTTTTCAACATTTTCTCTAATCTTTTGTACATCCGATTTGGATAAGTTGTTGAACGAATGTAATTTTATTATAAATTTGTTGGCAGAATTGTATAAATTATTTAATTGTTCATTGTACAAAACACCATCAACATTATGTACGTCTGTATCGTATCCTGCAATATGTTGTATACCCGTAGTCTCATTTTGATTACTTTCACAATTACTTCCCTCCATAACACTTTTGTTGAACAGCAAGGAGACTCAATTTCCATAGAATCATCACTCACTTTGAAGTGTGAAAGAGCTTTTGCTAGAAAATTTTTGGAAACATTCACTGAATCTACACTGATATTGTTTGCAGACTTCTACCGACCGACATTCTTTAAAATGGTTAAAAAATATATTCGGACAAAAGAACAATTTGTCGCATATAAAACAATTAATATAATTTACCATTTTTGATTAAAAAAAGGTTTTTCATTGCACTTGAACTTTTGTTTATAATAATACACACACAGCGCAGCGGCAAAACAATGACTGAATATTCTAGTCAGTTTCTGGAATGTTCTTTCCCTTTTTCGCTGTGTTAAAAGTGTTGCTAACTATAACGTTTTTGGTGAACAACAAACTTTATATAAAAACGGTAATTTGATTTCACTAGTTTACTAACAAAGATAATTGCTATTAAACATTAGTTGGTTGTACTATTTGTTGCATAAATGCAATATTAATAAACAATATTACATTGTCATATTATAACAATGTAAAAAAGGACTGAAAAGCAATATTTTATGTTGAGCTGCAATTATCTTAGAAAATTCTCTATGATATAACGTGTGGTTGACATCATTGCTCATGTTTATGTTTTTTTATTTGCTAAGCATGTGTTCGCGAAGTATACTTCGTTTTTTTGCACACAAGAAACGTAACAATTTCATCAGTTCTCTCATTCTCTTTCCAAATTGTGTTTTTAACAACGCGTGTTGTTGACTAGATTTATTGAAAATAAATGTGTGTATTTGTCATATTAACAAAGTATTTAGTTCATTTAATAAAACATATAGTTGAGTTTCAAATGGAATATCAACAATGGAATTTAATTACTTAAAATTTGTTGATAATTTTTTCTGTGTATAAAGGAAATAATATTTCAATTCATAAAGTAAATATAAGGGAGCAATCATAAATACCCTAAATATTGGAGGATAGAGAGCGTATATTCAGCTACTATAAATTTTGAAAATACCTTATCTTTCACGTACGCAGTAAAAGACAACTTCATGATTCTATCATTTCTTTGTCGAATCAAAATAAAGTACGAATTTGTAAAAAAATATTTTACGTGGCTATGCAGTCAGAGGAATGTATACACCGAATTCCATGATTCTATCAGCGGCCATTTTTTTGGTACCATTTTTATCCCCTTTTTCCAATTTTGCCCCCGCAAGAGTAAACTCTGTTTATTTTACGTATCTACATAATTAGAGGGATGTACACACCGAATTTCATCATTCTAGCTGTATTCGTTTAGTTGGTACTATTTTTATCCCCTGTAGCCATTGTATCCCTTGAAAGTACGAATTTGGAAAAAACGTTTTATTTTTCGTGTCTACGCAGTCAGAGAAATGTATACTCCGAATTTTACGATTTTAGCTGCGGTCATTTGGTAGGTACTATTTTTATCCCCCTTTTCCATTTGAACCCCAAAAAGTACGAATTTTGGAAAGTTATTTTATTTTACGTGTCTACGCAATCAGAGTAATGCATACACCGAATGCCATTATTCTAGGTGCAGTCGTTAGGTTGGTACTATTTTTATCCCTCTATCCCCATTTAACCCCTTTAATGTACGAATTGAAAAAAAAATACTTTTATATTATGTATCTACTCTATTAGAGGAATGTACATGCCAAATTTCGTGTTTCTATCTGTTGTCGTTTGATAGGTACCATTTTTATCCCTTTTTGTCCCATTTCGTCCCCTACAAATAAAAAACTCTCTATGGTGTCCTTTTATGCTATAAAGGGAATGCGCATTGCAAATCAAGTAAAACAAATATGTTCAAAAAATAGGCTGAAATACTCTAAATATTAGGGGTATTTTCAGTCCTTGTGAGGGAAAAATTTTTCCTCTGGGCCGATTTCGCCCACTTTCAATCCCAACCGATCTACAATCATAAGACACATTTAGGAAAAATTTGAACCTCCTAGCTCATTTCGTTCGTCCGCTATCGTGCTTTCAACAGACAGACAGACGGATATGGCTATATCGTCTTAGAATTTTACCACGACCCAGAATATATATACTTTATGGGGTCTCCGATGAATATTTCAAGGTGTTACAAACGGAATGACAAAGTGAATATACCCCCATCCTGGAGGTGGAGGGTATAATAACTGTAATTCTTGTAGTTGTGTAATGATGTGAGACAAAGGTTACAAAGTATGAAATTTATATCACAAATTTTTGAAGTCCTGATTGCATTGAATCCACTAATTGTTGTGTCAATTTACGAATTTATTCTTACTCAGTGCCTACTTATTTTTGCAACCACATACTCGCATTTTCTATGTATTTGCATTGTTTGTGCCGTGTCCGTCCGTCTGGCTGTAGGGTGTACACGATGACTGTCGAAGGGACTTGATGAATCTATTCAATAATAATAATTTTCCCAAACTTAGTTTACGTTCGAATGTGGACGAAATTACCACGCCCCTTTTAGTACCTCTCACACAAAGTGGCATTTGATTTGGTTAAAATAAAACCGATATAACTTTCATACGGTTACATGCAAAGAAAAAAATGTGAGAAATCATACAAGAAAAGCGTACAATTTACCTAAGTTTCTTAGGTGAAATACAACTTCAAAAGTTCTTTGGCAACTCATACAGAACACTTGGGTAATTTGGTACCAAAAAAACTACTGTCAGTTATACAATAAAACTTAAATTACCTTGTATGTTTTGGCTGCATTTCAAAGCACTTTGTTCTCTTAAACAATTTGCATTTTTCAGTATTTAAAAATAAAGAAATAAATCTACAAATTGATAGAACATAAGTAATCCAACGCCATGTTTCATTTATCTAATTTGGAATGTTTATACACTCCACGATAGTATTATGTCTTCGTACATTTGTTTGTAACACCCAAAAGGAAGCGAGATAGACCCATTGTTAATTTTACCGATCGACTTAGAATCACCTTTTGAATCGATTTAGCAATGTCCGTCCGTCTGTCTGTAAGTCCATATATTCTTGCAATCAAATTACAGGTCACAATTGTAGCCATAATCAAATATAATATTTAAAATAAACATTTTTTGTTTCCAGACGGAAGAACAAAAAGCTAAAAAAATTAAGTCATCATCGTTTTTATTTTGGTGGGAAATAAAAAATCAATAAAAAGATTTAGGTCTTTCATATTATTAAATTTAGTTAAAAAACATTCCAAATTAGATAAATTAAACATGGCGTTGGATTACTTTGTTCTATCAATTTGTACATTTATTTCTTTATTTTTAGATACTGATAAATGCAAATTGTTTAAGAGAACAACGTGCTTTGAAATACAGCCAAAACATACAAGGTAATTTTACACAAGTTTTATTTTATAACTGGCAGTAGTTTTTGGTGCCAAATTACCCAAGTGTTCTGTATGAGTTGCCAAAGAACTTTTGAAGTTGCATTTCACCTAAGAAACTTAGGTAAATTGTACGTTTTTCGTGTATGATTTGTCACATTTTTTCTTTGCGTGTATATAAAAATTTGACAAAACTGAATTAGGTATTTTTACACAAGTTTTTTTCTGTATGTAGTCAAAATTTTCAACTTATTTGATATTTAAAAATGTTTTTATAATCACTTTAAACCAAAAAGATATTCATGCTTTAGCCACGCCCATTCTAGTTCATCCCACATAACTGTCTCTATCTCAGTAAAAAATCCATTATAACTTCTATAACGGCGCCTAAAATCAACTATGACATCATATGTTTTTACAATTATTAGCTGTGACCATTTGCCACAATCTTCCAAGTACATTCCACACAAATAATTCGGCGCTAAGTAAAATTCAAGTCATTCCATACACATGTTCTCTGAGAGTGAGGGTATATTAAAGCCGGTTTAACCGACTGATACTTACTTACTTGTTTTCCGTTCAAAAGATACAGAATTAATTCTAAAAATTAATTTGGAACCACTATAGGCCTGTGAGATTGGTCTTACTGGATTAATATTTATATGGAAGTTACTCGCTAAACAAGGAAGTAGTGCTGCCAGATTTTTCTTGTTGATTCATTTAAAAAACAATAGGTAACAACACTGCCACCTTATTAAGTCTCTTTAGTTAGTCCAATCGAACAGGCATTATGTGACAGTTTTGTAATAGGATGGAAATAGGAATTATATATTTTTTAATTTTATATCCAAACACAACAAACATGGTATGAAAAATATTGAATATTTGTACTTTTTCGTTTGTTTTACTTTCGTGTGTTCTGGCTCAAGACCTCATTGTATCTATATTTTATAGAAAGCAAGTTAATTTTCAATTTTTTAATATATTTTAAATTACAAATTTAATTCAGTGTATGTAATTCAACTTTTTCTATTGTTAAAGATCCGCGGTCATTCCACCATCGAAAAATAATTGTTCGCCTGCGGCGTATAATCAGAAATATAAGCAGCACAAATACCCCTTGAAGACCATTTATCATGTCCATCAGTATTAAATATATTTGTGGGCCGGGAGAATAAAATGTAACAATTTCCAATAACCAAGTGGAAATCAGTATTAAGCCCAATAAGCTGATGCATTTGGCACTATAAGTAAATAAATTAAACGATATATATGGATAATACGGATTTTGCATATCACAACTTACTCTTTTTTCACTTCTTCGAATATATTTATATCATAATCTGAGACTTGCTCAGCTTCGTGTTTGGAAGCTACTGCTACTCCTCGATTTTTCAACTTTTGAAATCCAAAAAATGATCCTGTCATGACAAAAAAACATAACAGTAACAATGACGAAACTGGAGGAATGAAGAATCGTTGAGACTCCCGAATGGCTGAATGTAAGTAAATATATGCATATAAAATATTTATTAAGCAACTGAAATGAAATACTTGGTACGATTTATCTATACTTACATTCCGTATAACCCTGTATGAAGTAAGAGGGCATTCCAGGCAGGCCCTTTTGATTCGTTAATATAACCAATATGAAGGCTCCAATAAATGACACGCCGCAATAACTTCCCATGTATACAAATTTAGTATATCTCGTTTTCTTCTTGTTCAGCGATATATGTATCCTTTAATAAGATCGAGTAATTGATTATTTTGATTAGTTTGTGGAGGTCTTTGGCAACATAAGACTACATATTTGCACAAAATATGTATATATACAGAAAAAATATTAAATTAGATGCAAATATAAAACTGATTGAAATAGTATCTGAATCAGTTATTATTTTAATTATATTTACTTTTTTATTTGTGTTTGTATTGTATTATTTTGACATACATAAGAATGTAAATACATGCAATATTTCTGTTGGAAATCGAAAATTTTGTTTTCTTTGATTTGTACTAGATATTTGTCGGTTTTTAATTTTTTGTTGGTACGCGTAATTCACGTCGTTTGACGACCCGTTTAAAATATTGCCCTTAAATAGTCTGCAGGAACACACAAGACCTATTATCCAATCAACAATCACCCAATTAATCGTGCCACAAGAGTATTGTGTGGATAGGCTATGGTACACATATAGGGTTTGGGGTCCGGGAATTGCCGAATCGTTTTTCCCGGGAATTCCCGAAAAAATTTGGACTGGAATTCCCGGGAAAAAATTTTTAAATTCCCGGGAATACGGGAAATATTAAAAAAATATTTTATTAATTATTTTGAGCACTAACTGGAAATTTTAGATATGTTTCAAATTCATATATTTACATTACTGACAATAATAATGAGTATTTGTTTATTACTACAAACAAAACTTTTTAAATTCGCTAAGTAGCCATTTTTGCGAAACCCAGCTAGGGGAATACAAACTTTTTGTTAGGATATTTGCAAGATCTTTACTGTGAAACAAAAATATCATACCGACAATACTATGTGTGACATAATGTCAATACTTAACCCCTCGTGCTATCTGGTTAAGCTTTAAATTTCTCGTTTTCCTAGAAGAATTGGAAAATAAAAGGTGAAAAACATCTTAAATAACAATTTACTTTACATATGAAACCAGTAAGAAATTGTTAAAAATATGGATACAATTAAAAAATTTCACCTGGAAACTTTCAAGAGAAATCTAATACGAATTAAAAATATAGCCTAAGGTATTTTTAAATGACACTGGATTATTTCAATGTTTTTATTTTTTATGAATTTATTTAATTAATATTATTTTTTATTGCTTTTACAGTCTAGAATATTTTCCCCTGTTTCTGTAAAATATTTTCGTCTCCAGACGAATGAATCTTTTAAATTACTTACGCCATAACATTCTCTGTCATACTAGTTATTTGTTTCCTTAATCATTTTTTAATTTTGAATCAGTGTAGGTGTAAGCCACTTGTGCCTGCGATTTAAATTTCCAATTTGATGACGCCTTTAACTCTGACGATTAGTTTAGAATATTTTGACGAAAACATTCGTTTAATTTGTAATAAGTCAGTATTTCGTAATAACTACTACAATACAATTTTATATTATTATTATTGTTTTGTCCTTCTCGATCACTTGCGCCATATAAGGCCTGCTCGATTGGGCTTACAATTAAGAGACTTGACAAGGTGGCAACATTCGTATTCAATGGTGTTTTCTTAAATGAATCTACTACTTTCTTGTTAAGAGAGTAAATTTATTGGACATACCTAAAATTAATTATTTTCCCGGGAATTCCCGGGAATGAAACTTTTCATTCACGTTTTCCCGGGAAATGAAAAAAGTCCGGGAAACCCCAAACCCTATACACATAGATAAAAAAGTACGTTATTAACAGCAGCGATTATCTGCTGCCTATCAGCAAGCATTTTTCTGTTATTACAGCAGTTTTTCTGCAATCTTTCATCAGCATTCACAATGTTAAAAAGTTTGCAGTCTGCTAAAAATGTCTGCTGTAAATTAAAATATAAAAATGTGCATCCACAATTTAAAAGCCTTTCAGATTGACGGCGAAAGCGAGTTTAGCTCGAATATCGTTGTGTAGACAGTATGTGTATCATTAAAAAGAAATATTTTTGAGGGGCAAAAAGATACCTTATAATAACTTTAATTCTACCATTATGTTCTCTACATTGCTTAAAGTTTCAACGTAGCGTTTTTTTCTTTTTTGCTAAAAACAGCTGTTTGCTATTTCAGCAGATACAATCTGCATTCTCTTTTTCTTTCTGCTTTCTTTTACTGACAACCCCCCCCCCCAGATAGGTTTCGAACATATACTTTTTAATACCTTCTAGACTTTCTGAAGCAATAAAATATAGAATTTTTAAGGTCTTATTAAAATAACTCGTCTGAAATGTTAATTTTGCAGTAAAATCATGAAAGCATGAAAATTACATAAAAAATATTGGACACATTCTTGAATTTCGGACAAAGGTTATGAAAAATACAAACAACTAAACGAATTGTGCCAATTTCAAGATTGTGTAGTGCTAATTTCGCTAATGGACACCAAATTGTTCGGAAAAGTTTAATTTTTTTAATCGATACCACTTCTTGACATTCGACTAGAGCAATATATATAATTTAATAACAAAATATTTTAATAATTTTAAAAAATGTAGATAAGAATCACTATGATATCATAATGAAATCTAAAACATTCTTAATAAAAGCAAATAATTTGCTTGATGCTTGTAGAGCGTTAAGATGTAACATTTGCGATTGGACATTTTTATGGAGCTGTATCTAAATCTGAACCTATGTGTCCTATTTTCATCACAGATGCAACAACAACGGTTTCTGTTACTTCCAATGTTTTGGAAGTTTGCAATTATAATACAAATCCATTTCGACAAACGAAGAAAACTGTTTGATATACATAAACTTATTTCTCTTTGTTCATTTACAACAACTGATGACATGTTTACCGCAAACAAACTAATTTTTCCCAAAAAAAACGATGTTCGCGTGTCCAAAATTTCGTTTCTACGAAATGCATTTTTTTCTGCGTGTAGGTCTCTATTTTAAAATCTACTTTAAAGTTGCGAAACAATAACAATAAGAATGTGTTTTAACTTACTAATATTTTTGTTATATTTATCACTTATGTCAAATATTTTTCAAAGTAAGTACTTTTTGTAGACATGTAACAAGTATTATTCAAAAGAGAAACAACAAATTCAGTAACATGGATCTACGTAGGAAAACGAAACTCTAAAATACCAATTATTTGGTTTTTTGGATTTAAAATTTCTAGTTGTTTCTTCTTGCATTTCATCGAATACCAAAAAAACTGTATTTGTTATTCGAATTTATACATATTTAGCTTTATAAAAATGAAGAAACATTTCCAAATATTTTTTATTTAATCGGAATATGCGTATAAAGATTTTCATTTCATTTATTAAGTCTATGGAAATAACTCCTTACAGACCAGCGATGTATTACAATTCAATAACAATATTATACTAATAACAATAATAAATTTAATTAATATAATTAATAATATTAATATATATAATATATATTTAATAATATTTTAAAAATAAGACTAGAAATAGTAAAATCTACAAATTCACAAATAGTATTATAAAGTTTCATCGATCTAATTAAGGATTCATTAGAAGCATAATTAGAAAAATGTCTATCGATATGAAAAGGGTAGTAATGTCTCAAAGATCGTGACGGCGCACTAAACTGAATGAGAGAAAGTAACTCTGGACAATCCACAGTGGCATTTATAATACCATGTAAAAACCATGTATGTGAAGCTATATCTCTTCTAGAGGCCAAAGATTTTGAAGAAAGAAGTAAACATCTACTTTCGTACGATGGAATTGGTGCAGAAAAGTTTAAAGAGTTTAAAGCAAACTTCATAAACGTTTTCTGAACTTTCTCAACACGATAACTATGTACTGAAGCATTTGGGCTCCAAATAAAAAAGATTTACATCCTGTTACTCATGTCCTATATAAATTAAAAGCCCTTTAGACATCCTATTTAGACCCATACTTTGTTAAAAAGCATATCCAATCATAGAAAAAATGCGGGACTGAAGAGTTTATCGCCGAGGAATTTGATCCTTTTTTGTGTAATATTTCTTCAAAATATATATCGAGGGCTTATATTCAACAGTGGCTATGAACCATTTTCTCGAAAATGAGTTTTTGATGCCAAACTATTCTCAGATTTGGATGTCATCTGTCATATAAATTTGGAAGAGATTTTTTTCTAAAGCCATTTTTTTAATATTCTGATTTGGCTATCCCCTCACACGTTAGTTTCTGACTGCATAAGTGGCTATGAACATAAAAATAATAGAAATAAAATAGTTCAACAATGGAGCAGCATAAAACCGAAGGTTATAATTTGCTACAACGATTTTGTTTAAAACATTTTTCTAAATTTAGGGCATATCGTACTATCAAATTCCATCATTTCGCGTTAATAACATTTTGATTCCCCAGTTATCAGGCTAAAATAGGAAAAATGGTGGCTGTAAAGTCAAAAATTGTGAAAAGTATATTTAGAAAAAAAAAACCGGCGTAACATTTTATTATATTGAGAATACCAAAATATTTCTTTGGCATGTAATTGCTGACTTCATGGGGATATTTGTGTATGAAAAGTATCAGAATTATGAATGAAGAAAGTTAAATTATAAGGAATTGCAACGGCGAATTTTGGATTTTTTCAGATTTCATGAAAAAAGTTATGGAGTTTACAATAAATCTTATTCTTATTTCAACATTCATAGTGCTCAATTTTAAACATACAAAAGTGGCTATGAACCATGATACCGCGAATACAAGGAAATTTCAAAAACTTTTTAATCGTAGCAATTAGTAATCCTTTTTAGATTAAACTGTAGAAGAATGATTAATAGTTTCTCTTCAAATTAAGGAGAAAATCAGTTTAGGAAAAATTTTCTTAGATTTAGGAAAATTTCAGAAAAAAATCTACTTATACTTAGTAAAAATATACTTGGTTTCCTAAATTTTAGTTCATTTTAACTCATTATAGGGTTAACTTTTTTATGAGTGTAGATGAAATCCTGCGCACGGGCCTGGTCACAGGGTCGAGCCATCTGTAAGCTAAACGCTCCTGAAAACGCCTCTAAAAATCATGTTTTTCTCGTGTAATTTTTTATGTTGCATTTTTCCCAAAAATTTTATCTGAGTTAATAGACCCTTGGAAGCACTTTATAATAATTTGCATTCTTGACTTAGAATAACTCATTGGCCGTATTATTATTGGACGTTTATATTGATTTTTTATGGTTTTTCAATGTGACAGCTAAAAACTCATATTTCTTGGAAACATTTTGTACGAGGTGTTATGAAAAATAAATAGAACTAATTAATACCTTTCGAATGATATCTAATGATGAATATAGGACAAAATAATTTAATACAGTATATTAATTTTCAGTCAACATTTTCCAGCTCTTTTCTCATTTAGGCATCATTCGAATGTTATTTATTTTTTATAAAATACTAGCTGAACCCCCGCCCGCTTCGCCAGGCAGAAAAACAGACGGAAATTAAAATCAGGTTTCATATTGTTTTTTTCTTGTGATCGGTAATATATGTACCAATTATAATAAAGGTACTTCCCTGAGATACTAAAAAATTGATATTTTCCATGGAGAATATTGAAGATCAGAATTTTAGTTTACGGCGAAAAAAGGAAGAATTGTCAAAAATCAATTTGATTTTTGGTTGAGTGTGAATCTCCTCCTTTCCATTACCAAAACAAAATACTCCCTAAACTGGAATTGGAATATACTACATTCAAAACACATAGAAAGTGTATCAAATTGTACACTAACCAAACAACACAAACTCTTGACTTTTTTGTAACCTTTCTTTACTATTGTGCTAAGAAAATCCACAGAAAACGTGAAATTTTAAAACATTTAAATCAAAAATTCCCCATCTTTCAAATCCCGCCCACTTGTATCTTTTTTAAGCAGTTTACAACTAAATTAACTCACACAACTATATAGGAATCTCGGTGTCGAATATATTATAAAAGAGGTTTTAATTTCATATGGGAAGGGTCACGCCCACTTTCCGCCCATCTCTGCACAACTATTTACACTTGATCTACTTACACAAATTTTCAGCACTATTGATGTTATAGAACTGACAGTATTCGATAATAAGTTTTAACTTCGTATGGGAGGTGCCACGCCCACTTTTCCAATACCACCCATTTTTGGCACAACTATGCACATTGATGCTAGATGCACTTACACAAAATTACAGCACTCTAGGTGTCATAGAACTGACAATATTCAATAATAGGTTTTAACTTCGTATGGGAGGTGCCACGCCCACTTTTCCAATACCGCCCATTTTTGGCACAACTATGCACATTGATGCTAGATGCACTTACACAAAATTAGAGCACTCTAGGTGTCATAGAACTGACAATATTCAATAATAGGTTTTAACTTCGTATGGGAGGTGCCACGCCCACTTTTCAATACCGCCCATTTTTGGCACAACTATGCACATTGATGCTAGATGCACTTACACAAAATTAGAGCACTCTAGGTGTCATAGAACTGACAATATTCAATAATAGGTTTTAACTTCGTATGGGAGGTGCCACGCCCACTTTTCAATACCGCCCATTTTTGGCACAACTATGCACATTGATGCTAGATGCACTTACACAAAATTACAGCACTCTAGGTGTCATAGAACTGGCAATATTCAATAATAGGTTTTAACTTCGTATGGGAGGTGCCACGCCCACTTTTCCAATACCGCCCATTTTTGGTACAACTATGCACATTGATGCTAGATGCATCTACACAAAATTAGAGCACTCTAGGTGTCATAGAACTGACAATATTCAATAATAGGTTTTAACTTCGTATGGGAGGTGCCACGCCCACTTTTCCAATACCGCCCATTTTTGGCACTACTATGCACGTTGATGCTAGATGCACTTACACAAAATTACAGCACTCTAGGTATCATAGAACTGACAATATTCAATAATAGGTTTTAACTTCGTATGGGAGGTGCCACGCCCACTTTTCCAATACCGCCCATTTTTGGCACTACTATGCACGTTGATGCTAGATGCACTTACACAAAATTACAGCACTCTAGGTATCATAGAACTGACAATATTCAATAATAGGTTTTAACTTCGTATGGGAGGTGCCACGCCCACTTTTCCGATACCGCCCATTTTTGGCACAACTATGCACATTGATGCTAGAGGCACTTACACAAAATTTCAGCACTCTAGGTGTCATAGAACTGACAATATTCAATAATAGGTTTTAACTTCGTATGGGAGGTGCCACGCCCACTTTTCCAATACCGCCCTTTTTTGACACAACTGTGCAGACTAATAATTATTGTACCTTCACAAAAATGCAAGACTCTAGCAGCAACAGTATTCTGAATATGCTAATTTATAAAAAACGAATAAATCCCCAAATTGTGTGGGAGGTGCCACGCCCACTTAAAATGTCAAAAAATTATATAGCCTATTTTCACCACCGGTTCAACATGAACATACTGTGAAAATTTCAAGAAGATCGGTTCAGTAGTTTAGGCTGCTATAAGGAACAAACAAACAAACAAACAAACATACAAACACAAATTCATTTATATATATATAGACTAACACCAAATATGAAAAATTTTTCAGTTGTCACTATGAAAAACACAAAAAAATTCAATAAAGATCCAATTATTCGACAAATAAGTTACTCTAAGACAAGAATACAAATTTATATTTAAAGTGCTTCCGAGGGTCCATTTATTCAGACAAATTTTTGGACAAAATGCAACGTAAAAAAATTACAAGGGAAAACATGATTTTTGGAGGTGTTTTCAGGAGCGTTTAGCTCACAGATGGCTTGACCCAGTGATGAAATATTTTGCAGATCATAATTAAACAATCCAAACTTTATTTTCATGGTGTGACTGGAAATTGTTTTTCCATTTGAATGGCCCACGACCCATCCAAATATACATATGTATGTAAATAACGTTTTACATGGCGTGACTACAAATGATCAAAATATAAAAGAAACTTACCATATATTGAAAGACACGTTGCAACAGAGACAAAGGAACCAAAAATAATAAGACAGAACGAAGAATTGTACAGCGTAGCCAAGATCTTGTTCATCTAGTTTAAATATGTGCACAAGAGAATACAGAAAGTAGCCTGTAGCTAAACAGCCGGACATAATGCTCAGCGTCATTCCATGTAATGACCTCAGTTCAGTTATTCGGAAGTGCACATAAGACACTAACAAGAGACACGGTATAGATATCAGCATCAAAATAGCAACGATCAAAATTTGGCTACGGTTTATATGATCTTCAACAGCAGTGATACACACGATCGCATATGTTACGCCAGACATGTTTTCTATGTCAATACAGTACTTGTTTTCCAAGGTATAGGTATCGCTCGCATTTGGATCCATTACGAGTAGCGAACCATCTTGCACAATAAAGAACAAGTCATCGTCATTGTTGTATAAGAAGGATCTATAAATTATCTTGTAAGTAAACTTGCTTGTAGGGGTAACATCGTCAACGAAATATTTATAAAGGTACAAGTATGTGTGTATACGGTAGGCTACTCGAATAATAAAAAAGAAAATATGACGTTAAGTTCGGCCGTGCGCAATCTTATATACCCTCCACCATGGATTGCATTCCACAGTATTATCTGCAGATTAGATGATGTCGGTTTTACGTAGAAGTGCAGTAATATTACAGGAAAATGTTACATTTTTTACTCTAACCAAAACAAAGCAAATAAAAATATTGAAAGAAAAATAATATAAATAAATATTAATTTTAAATTTTAAACCACACAATGTCCGCTTATAAGGCATCTAAATATATATCTAAATAATACTTTAAGTAAATTCATAAGTAAATATAAGACAGCAATCTTCAAAAGAGCTTAAATACCCTAAATATTAGGGGATAGTGGATGCATTTCCAGCCACAGTCGTTTGGTTGGTAGTATTTCAATCCAATTTTGACCCCAAACAACAAACAAAATGATAAACAATTTAAAAACAATAATTAAGCTTTGAATACAAAAACTAAAGTTCAACAAATAACTCAACTCCAAGAATTTTCACCACCAATTGTTGTTGTGAGTGGTTATCTAAATATGTTCATAGATATAATGAATTTTCACCACCAATTGTTGTTATGGGTGATTATCTAAATATGTTCATAGATATAATGCTAATGTGAAAGGTTTTAGGTGGACCATAACATTTCCAGCAAAAACTCCCATTACCAAGTAACATTCGGTGTAAGCCAAACCAACATACCTTTCGAATTACTTTTACATGGTGATACAAGGTACCGCGATGCAAGGAATGCCTTGATTGATGATACAAGGTATCATCAATCAAGGATGTCATTGGGGAAAAGGAGTTACACACAGCTATACCAAGAAACTAAAGAATTACAAATCGAAAAAAATCGAAAAAATATGTAATATATAGATTTCATTTTGACGACATTATAAAGGCTGTGGAGTAACTTCGGGTATATAAGCGTGTAATGTAGAACACCCCTTTATTTCGGAAACTAAGCGTTATTTGGCAACTCTGTCTGTATGTACACAGAAAAAAATTGAATTCAATAAAAAATCACGAATTCAAATGAAATATTATTCAAAAATGATGTGATAAAGAAATTTAAAGAATCAATAAAACATTTTTCATATTCACTCGATAAAGAAATTCACATATTGACTAAAAAAGTTGTTAGTCGTTGATTGAAAATATTTGCATATTCACTCAGTAAAGCAATTCTCATATAGATTAAAAAAATTGTATGTCGTTTATTGAAAACAAAAAAAAAAAATGTTGGCCGAAGCTAGTATCAAACCATGGATGTTAGATTTGAAATAGCGCATTCTTACTAGCGCACTACGTTCAATAAATTTTTAGTCAAATGTATTAATTGAGTGTTATTTTAGGAGCTTCTATTTTTGACTAATCTTTTCAACAATTCAAATAAATGTTCGAATATTTTTGTTTTACTGTAACAACTTTTTTCGTTGAAATTACAGGTGCACTATTTCCTGTGCACATTACGCGCTCACTAATTTAATCTTCTGTTCTAAATATAATAGATAATAGGGCTGTTATACTTTAAGCCGGGATAACATGCTGCGGTAACAAAAACGTTAATAAAAATTTATTTTTCTGCTCAAAATAAAAAATATTTTTCACATTGTCGCCAATACTTGTAGCCTCGATAACCATAATTTTGACTTACACTGAATAATTATCCAGGCTAAGTCCAAATTTTTTAACACAAAATTATAATTTCCACCCGCGCATTGATATTGCTGTTACCGACAATTTTAAAAAAGAATTTTTTATTTTGAGTGAAATTTAAATTTTTTATTTAGGGTTTTTATCGCAGCTTAGTCTTAAGGAAAAACAACCATAATATTGAAATATGCCAAAGACATATTCTATTCGAAAATTGGATACAGCAGTTATAAAGATTGCTGTAGAAACCGTTAAAAATGATACCATTCACTTTCTACGCCATTGAAATATGAGTTGTTGTGTCTAATTTGAAGAAAGTCGGTTAAAAGATGTGGCTTCTAGTGCGGAAAAATCAAATCGCGAGACATTTTGTGATCTGTACGTTGATGACAAGAATACATGTATGGACGGAAAGACAGACACGGACATTGTTAAATCGACTGGAGAAAGTCGTTGGTTGTAATGAGATAGTAGTTGGAAGTAATGAGATGTCATTACATGGTAATGCATATGGTATTCATGTGTGCTTACCAATTTTTTGTTGGGAACAATGTAAACATCATGGAAATCCGTTTTTTCGAAGCCAAATCCTATCTGCTGACTTAACAAGTACAACAGCTTTTCACTCAAATGTTCTCGCGAGTGTTGGCTGAAATGTTGACCTTTTTATAAAATCGTACGTTGCAAAATTTAATAAATTGGAATATACAAAATGTGAATAAATAGAAAACATACATATACTATGCTACAAAAGTCTACAAACGAGAGACTGGAGTTTATTCTCCAACTTGGTCGTGCCTGTACAACACAAGAGCAATTCTTTTTTTATTCTTAACTAGCAGTACCCGCTGCTTCGCACGCGAAAACAGCCAGTTACTTGTTATTATTTCACGATTCTATCTGTAGTACTAAAGTTGGTACCATTTGTAACCCTTTTTGTCCCGCTCACCCCTTAAAAGTACGAATTTCGAAAAATCCATTCATGTTGCAAGTCTACGTTGTCAGAGGAATTTACACACCAAATTTGACGACTACAGCTGCAATATTTTAGTTGGTACTATTTTTATCCCGATGTCCGTTTATAAGTACAAATTTCGACAAATTCATTTAGATTTGCGCTTCTACGTTGTCACAGGAATTTACACACCAAATCTCACGAATATAGCTGCAATACTTAAGTTGGTACTATTTTTATCCCTTGTTATCCGGCTCACCCCCTATAACTACAAAATTCGAAAAAAAACATTTAGATTGCGCTTCTACGATGCCAGAGGAATTCACACTCTAAATTTCGCTATAGCTACTATACTATAGCTGCAATACTTTAGTTGGTACCATTTTTATCCCTTTTTTGTCCCGCTCACCCCTTATAAGTACAAATTTCGAAAAATCAATTTAAATATGCGCTTTTACGTTGTCAGAGGCATTTACAAACCAAATTTCACGACTATAGCTGCAATACTTCAGTTGGTACCATTTTTATCCCTTTTGGTCCCGCTCAACCCTTATAAGTACAAATTAAAAAAATGCATTTAGATTGCTCTTCTACGTTGTCAGAGGAATTTACACACCAAATTTCCCGATATAGCTGCAATACTTAAATTAGTACCATTTTCATCCCTCGCAACCCTTAAAAGTACAAATTTTGAAAAATCCAATTTTAAGGCGCTTCTACATAGTCAGAGGAATTTACATACCAAATTTCACGGTTCTAGCTAAAATACTTTAGTTGGTACCATTTGTAACCCTTTTTGTCCCGCTCACCCCTTAAAAGTACAAATTTCGAAAAATCCATTCATGTTGCAAGTCTACGTTGTCAGAGAAATGTAAATACCGATTTTCACGATTCTAGCTGCAATTCTTAAATTGGTACCATTTTTATCCCTTTTTGTCCTTTCCTCCCTCGTCTCGTCTGCATGGTCATTGAGAGGGACACACCGAATTGCATGTTTCTAGCTACTGCCGTTTATTCAGGACGAAGGTTCGATGTACGAAAGTACGAATTTCGTAAAACTCTTTCTTACTCGAGGTCTACGTCGTATTTGGGAACTACCCTGAAAATGTCATGACCCTGGCTTCAACCGTTTGGTCTGGGGGCTGGTCAATGATAAGTCAGTCAGTAACGCAACTCTTTTATATATATTGATTTCACTCTAAATAGTGCGTTTAAAATCAATATGGAAAAGTGTGTAATTTTTAATTATATATACGCGTTGAATGTGTAAAAGAGACAACTATTGTTTACTATAGCATTCAATAACTTGTACATATATATACCTTATTTTTGTAATTGTAAATATTTATTGTGTAAAATTAAACGCAATTTGTTCTATCTACATCATTTGTTTAATAGTACACAAGCATAATTGAATTTTAAGCACATCATGTTGAAAATGGCGACATTATGTTTAATCTTGAACACAAAAAGTAGTAAAGCAAATGACGCCAATACACACCAGTTCTCAGTAAACCAGCGTGCATACCACACTATCCGTACACCCTTAAAAGAGTTTGGAAATTAAAAAGTTACTGCTCCCAAAAATGTAGCTCAATTCAGATTTACCCAATTTTCCCAGTAGTTTTATTGTAAAAGGTTTTGATCAAATGACTTCATCTTCCTCTTTGAAAATTGACGAAAGAGATTTTTTAGTTTTTCCCAATATTAAAAAATATAAAATGATCAAAACATTTCCCGGGTCATTTCGGACACTATTAGTAATTAAGTGTTTTTCTTTATGGGCGAGCTTCAGAGGTCTACCCAATTTTTCTTTATTTTTGAAGTTATAGCTATACAAATGCTGGTCAACCTTTAATGGTAGAATAAGGCCTATTCACGATTTCTTCATTTTTACGTAGCGATATTTCTTCATTTATAACAATTTTCTGCGGTTTCCTTCTGTTTTCGTCCCATGGCAAACTTTTAAACTAAATAAATGCAATATGCAATTGAAATTTCTTGTTTATATAAATTACATTTTCTAAAGCCTACTACCAATTTTAGCAACATTTGTTTAAAAAGTTTAATTAATTTCTTAGTTTATATAGTATTAATATTAAATGAGAACTTAAAACTTAAACATTAATCTTTATGAGCGTTTCTTTGCAAAATATGTCTATGAGCGAATACTTTTTGGAGCTACTGTTCACATAATATACATATAAATTAATATAAATATTACACGACCTTTCATACTTCTTCATCTAATTTTTGGCAATACTTTTTTTGGTTTATTTTTTCGGTCTGTAATCAATATTTCGTTTGAATGCAAATTTATTTACAAATGACATGGTGACATTTATTACTTTCCACGATTTTAGTGGTATTTTAATAAAGCCACATTATAACTTCGCTATAACTTCCACATTTTAGTACGATTTGTGTTGGAAAGGAACTGATGCCAAATTTCCTAAATCTTCGGTTTTTACTTTAAGCCGAGGGCTTAATGGGCTAAGAAATTACAAAATTCGCAATTAGCGATCAAAACCTATACTACGGCCCCTGTAAAACACAAATCGGACCAAACATGTGGTAAATATACTGGATCTTTTTTCAAAAATGCCGAATGGACAGCGATAAAGACGGACAACACATTAAACAAACCAACGATAAATTTTAGGATGCAACATGCACAACTTTTGTGAAGACAGCTCAAAATAAGTTTTTTAATCATTTATAATTAATATTTATAAATTTGACTTTAATTCACGTTATAATTGCAAGTACCGGGAACTCTAAACTGAAAAAAAAACTCCATCAAAAAAATTTAAAATTAAAGAGATACTTCTTTGTTTATGAAAAAGTTGAAGCAATTTGCTGTACATTCGTTAAATCTATATATATAAAAGAGTTGCGTTACTGACTGACTGACTGACTGACTTATCATTGACCAGCCCCCAGACCAAACGGCTGAAGCCAGGGTCGTGAAATTTTCAGGGTAGTTCCCAAATATGACGTAGACGTCGACTAAGAAAGGGTTTTACGAAATTCGTACTTTTAGGGGATAAAATGGCCCAAAAAGGGATAAATATCGAACCTTCGTCCTGACTAAACGGCAGTATCTATAAACATGAAATTCGGTGAGTTCCTTGCAATGACCATGCAGACGAGCTACAAATAGGGATTTTTCGAAATTTGTACTTTTAAGGGACGAGCGGGACAAAAAGGGATAAAAATGGTACCAACTAAAGTATTACAGCTAGAAACGTGAAATTTGGTATGTAAATTCCTCTGACCATATAGAAAAGAAGCAAAATTGGATTTTTCGAAATTTGTACTTTTAAAGGGACGAGCGGGACAAAAAGGGATAAAAATGGTACCAACTAAAGTATTACAGCTAGAAACGTGAAATTTGGTATGTAAATTCCTCTGACCATATAGAAACGAAGTAAAATTGGATTTTTCGAAATTTGTACTTTTAAGGGACGAGCGGGACAAAAGGGGATAAAAATGGTACCAACTAAAGTATTACAGCTAGAAACGTGAAATTTGGTATGTAAATTCCTCTGACCATATAGAAACGAAGCAAAATTTGATTTTTCGAAATTTGTACTTTTAAGGGACGAGCGGGACAAAAAGGGATAAAAATGGTACCAACTAAAGTATTACAGCTAGAAACGTGAAATTTGGTATGTAAATTCCTCTGGCCATATAGAAACGAAGTAAAATTGGATTTTTCGAAATTTGTACTTTTTAGGGACGAGCGGGACAAAAAGGGATAAAAATGGTACCAACTAAAGTATTACAGCTAGAAACGTGAAATTTGGTATGTAAATTCCTCTGACCCTATAGAAACGAAGTAAAATTGGATTTCTCCAAATTTGTAGTTTTAAGTGGCGAGCGGGACAGAAAGGGATAAAACTTTTACCAATTTTACTATTACAGCTAGAATCGTGAAATTTAGTGTGTAAATTCCACTGATCATATAGCAGCGCAGTAGTTTGATTTTTCGAAATTTGTACTTCTAAGGGGTGCGCGGGACGAAAAGGGATAAAAATGCTGTACAATCCTGTGTTACCGAATAAAGTACATATTTTTAGGGGAGCAAAAACACATGTTACCTATAGTGATTTTTCAAAATGTGTACTTTTTGGGAAAGATGTGCAAAAAGTTATAAACTGGTTGGCTGAATCTAGAAACATGATATCGAGGATATAAATGGTTGTAATTTTTTGTTCAAAACTTAGTAGAAAACTGTACATAGGAAGTAGTTCAGCTAAAATAGTGCATATCGACAAGCACATTCCTTTGACTGTGTGTGAGTGCTAGCTAATAGGAGCTTACCAAATTACTATTTTAGATTTATCTATATCCACCAAAAGAAAATTAAATAAATACTATCCAAAAACAGAGACGGATAAAATTAACGAATAACTTGCTTTTTCGCGTGCGAAGCAGCGGGTACTGCTAGTAAATTATATTTGTATCTCTTATCACAAAAGTTATTTTTTTAAATTACCTTATGACAAAACTGCTTATCTTCGATACACCCTAATGTCTACAAATTCATTATTTCTGAAAATCGTTAAATGCAGATTTAATCGCCTTATTTTAGAAAATCACAAATTGTAATTTTTTATTTAAATCGAGGAGCACAAGGAAAATTTCTGTTCCGTTTCACACGGAATTCTTGTTAAAGTGTTTGTGTGTGGATTTGAATTAAATTCTTTATTTAATACCGAAAATATCACTCTTTATCGCGGAAAATAAATTATTGGTTTTCGCAAACAGAAGTTTTTGAACATTCTTACAAAAATATTTCAACATTCGCTAAAGTAACATTCATTACATCCCTATATATATGTAGAGGGTGCGCCAAACGTATGTATGTTTGGGGAAATATGTTTGTGAGGCCATTTTTGTAGCGTGTAGAGTGATTCGATGAATTAAAAGTTGTTGATACATACCTATACTCTACAGGAATTGAAGTTGATATATTTTAATGACTGACTGACATACTTTGGAGGAGGGTATAAACACTAAATAAATACTTCGTTGACGACATTAGTAATTTGTATTATATGCACATACGTATTGCAGGGATTCCCAATCTCAAAAGGCAGATTGAATTCCGATTCCATGTCTTCGATGCAGTTGTCATACAAAGTCACATTAATCACATTAGGAATGACATTCTTACTTGTTGAAACACATAACGCTCCATTCTGCTCGTCGTTAACCATACTCAAGCTTTCTCCAATAGGGCAACACTTTTTTAAACGTGAATTTCTGCTGTTAACTGGCTGTAATTTATTTTTCTCCCTTTGCGAACAATTATCAGGGAAAGTTTTCGCTTCCAGGGCTGCTGGTAAAGTTGTTTTCCCCTAAAAAATAAATTAAAATAATTAATTTCATTATTATATATGTTATAAAAATAAAGGTGTTTTGCAATTTTAAATTTTAACAAAGTGTATCATAACTTAAAAAGGTGCTTATAACGACATAACCGAATTAATTTATAATATGTCCCTCCAGCGCATTGCGGATGGAAGATACGGTATTGGAAGGAGGAAAGAGGGTGGGACTTTTGTTTTAAACTTCTGAATATCATAATTAGGGTTTGCATTTTCCCGTACTTTATATTTCCCGGGAAACGGGAATTATTTTTTCAATTTCCCGGGTTCCCGGGACAGCACGGGAAATCGTCAACATATTGTTTACCATGAGTTAGACTTCACATTTTATTCAAGTAAAATAAATATTTAATACCTGTTACAGAATTCATATAAAAAAGTGCAATGTGAGATCAATTGAAATATCTTTTCAAGTTTCAAAATTAAATTAATGTATCTACATATGCAAGCAATGCATTTATGGCATCATCAGATATTTCATATTTCATTGGAAAATGTGGACGCTACGGAGAACGTCAACAGATTTAGGCTTAATAGTAGGTGGATCATTAAATAAAATGTTTAAGTTGCCTGTTCTATGCCGTGTGGCGTCAAAACTTTAAATTATTTTTTTAGGCAGCTATCTTGACTTTTTTAATACAATAGGACCGTTCGATTGGGCTAACTAGCTTAATTTTTGTATGGAATTTACTCGCTTAACAAGAAAGTAGCTTATTACTCTCTTAGCGTTGCTGCCAGATTTTTCTTGTTGATCCATTTAAGATAAGCCAATGGGCAACAATGATGCCACCTTTTCAAGTCTCTTAATCGCAAACTAGTAAGCACAATCGAACAGGCTTAATATTGTTACTTGCGTTTTCTATAGCATTGGATGGATTTTGGGTGTATGTTGCAATATTCGACATACCTAATTAAAAGCGATATGAACTAAATTATTGTACAATATTTGTAATTTCATTGTGGACATGATGGGAAAATATGCCAATAAATATGTAAAAGTTTCAACTGAATTCCCGCGGGATTCCCGTACGAATTTCCCGGGATACGGGAAATGAAAAATATGCGAATTTTCCCGCGGGAAATCCCGGGATGCAAACCCTAATCATAATTAGCTGGGAAGATATCTGCCGGAAGTCGATTCAACACACGGATTGTGCGGGCGAAGAATGAATTCATTCTGTAATGTGTGGTGTGGTCGGTTGTCCAATCGACAACCGCGTATCTCTACCGAACGTTCTCACGGGCGGTATAAGATCACGAATATCCGAAGAACAAACACCGTGAAAGTAACGATAGAACAAGAACACACAATCCACATTACGACGATGTTCAAGGGAAACAATAGAGTTAGATATCCTACCTACTAACTCCATCGCCCTCCTCTGAACACGGTCAAGCTCCAGTGAAAAACCTGGAGCACCCGATCATATATGGGAGTTATATTCCATCTATGGTAGGTGCCACGCCAACTTTTCTAATACCGCCCATTTTTGGCACAAATATGCACAATGATCCTGGATGCACTCACACAAAATTTCAGTATTGTAGCTGTCATAGAACTAAATATGTTCGATAATAGATTTTACCTTCGTATGGGAGGTGCCACGCCCACTATTTCAATACCGCCCATTTTTGACACAACTGTGCAGACTAACAATTAGTGAACTTTCACAAAAAACAAGACTATCGCTGCATCAGTACTCTGAATATGATATTATATAAAAAACGAATAAATACCCAATTTGTATGGGAGGTATAACGCCGAAAAACGAATAAATACCCAATTTGTATGGGAGGTATAACGCCCACTATCAATAAGTTTATAGCCTATTTTCACCACTGGTTCAGCATAAACATACTGTGAAGTATGCACCATCTTGTTGAAACCACACAGTGTTGAAAGCAAAGAGTGTAAATATACAAGGGGGGTCTTTATATGTTAACTTGCAGAAAAGCGAGCTATGCCACCGAACAGCAATAACATTTGCTTCTGCAAAGCACAATTGTTTGTCTTTATTTTACTGTTTTTATAAGTTTTTGCTATGAAATTCAAATATATTTAAAACATTTATCGATCAACCACATCCATACATACCATTTTTATGTATATTTGTGTGTGTATCCATTGTTTTTCTTATTTTAATATTTTGCTGTAAAAAGCTAACATGGATTTAACAGCAACATTCCCTGTTATTGCCCAACGGTGCACCAGTAATAACAGACAAAGAGTGAGATTTCTTCTCTTGTATATAGAAGGTCTTTGGTTGAAAGGGATTCTATCCCGGCGCAGTTCTGGAGAGAAAAACTCTTTCAACATCTTTAAGTAACGGTGTCCATTGCTCGTTTTCTTCGAAAGCGAATCGGCCAGTCTCCACACTGTTACTCGAGCTGATGCAATTTTGTCTCATGTATTGTCTGTGGGTTAGAGTTACTCCATATGTTTTGTTAACATTGCCGTGTAAATTAAAATGGGTCTCGTCAAATATGTTAATAACATGTTAATAATCCGTAACATTTTACGAGTAGAATTTTCACAACTGAATGCGAACGAATTTTTAGTATGGGGTCACAGAGGTAAAATGTCCGCTTTGCAACCAGAAGGTCTCGGGTTTGAATCGTGGATAGGGAAAAAACTTTTTTGTTTCTTTTATTACTTTTATAAATAAACAATATTTAATTTTGCATAATTTTAAAAATAGAAAAACTTTTGCTTAAAAATTACAAATTTATTGCTTTAAAAATGTACTTCAAATATTTAATATTTATTAATTATTAATACTACATAATATCAGTAAAATTAAGTAGTGTTCTTTTATTTAAAACTAATTTAATTTAATATTAATTTGCGTTATATATTAATTCATACTAAATAAATATTTTGTTATGTTTCCTATTGTCAGTTCTAACGAACAAAATGGTTTGCTTTAGTTATTCACCACTCACAACAGAGGATAGCTGAAATGGTTAGAGTGCCACAGTATCAACCAGAAGAGCGGTCAACCCCCGGTAGCGGCGGATTTTTAAAACAGAAATGGAAACTAGTGAAAGAGTGGTTCCTTTGCAACACTTTAAAATAACTTTTAAGTCTTTCAAATAAATGACATCCCTCCTATGACAACTCCATGTTAAATTCATTGGTTAAGATTTTCACTACTTACGAATCACAAGATGAACATCTTTTTCACTTCTCCGGGTGCTTTTTGCTTATTTTAGACAAAAAGAAAAACAAAAAATAGGAATTATGAAATGATTTCTTAGACAAATTAACTATCATCACAATCACTACTAAGATGTGGTCTCTCAGTTACTGGGAAACGCTTATAATAATTGTCGATTAAAGTAAAAATTGAAGTGATTTTTCAGTTGCAGTTTTTAATTGTTGATGTTTCTCTAGGGACAATAAAAAACATTAAATTGATTTTATAAACTAACGAATAAATTAAATTCAGTTTATTGTTAATAATTACAATCTAAGTAATACAATAATGTAAATATTATTTGTAAAGAGATTACTCCGCACTGTCTTTACTACACGCAAAAGAATTTGACTGTTAAAACAGCAGAAAAGTCTGCTGAAAAAGAGAAAGCCGTCTTGCTGCTGAAAACAGCATATTCTGCTACTGAATAGAATCAAATTATTTCCAAAAACAGCAAATAAAACAATTTTTTGCGAATTACGCAGTCTACCTCCTTTTTCAGAAATAAACACATATCCAAATTTTATTTTCAATTAGTTTTTATTATAGTATAAATTATAATTATTTGACATTAATTAAATTGTACATACCTTCAAACCTCCGCTATATGCAAAAAGTAACGTCAAGTTAGTACTAAACTTACAGTTGAATAGAACTGACTTCAGTTTGTTTTTAACGGCACTTATAAAAAATTAAAATTGATTCAATAAACACTGGCTGCTCTCACGGAATCGTCAAGTAGGCGCCGTTTTGAAAAAGGTTTATCCAGATTCGTTCAAACACCACAATTTTTACTCGTTTTTATTATCCGCTGTATGTATTACACTGTGCAACATTTTTGAAGTCATTTCAAAATAACCATATACGGACACCGCTACATGATAAAAGACCAAAAAAAAAAGACCCGTGTTTTTTTTTTCCCCAAAGTCATGCACTTTTTTTTTTAAAAATCGATTTTTTTTAAGTTTTTTGCGATTTTGACCTTGAAGATGAAGTTTTTTTGATTTTATATGTTCACAATTTTTGTTCTTTATGACAAGAGCTAGAACTTTGCCTCAGAGAGTAAATCAAAATTCCGAACGGTTTGCAAGATATGAGCCTGAGAATATGATCACTTTTTTCCAAAAATTACACCGAGGCCTCAAATCTCTGGGGGCCCATAAAAAAAGTGCATGACATTGGGGGGAAAAAAACACGGGTCTTTTTTTTTTTGTCTTTTATCATGTAGCGGTGTCCGTATATGGTTATTTTGAAATGACTTCAAAAATGTTGCACAGTGAAATTTTTGGGAAATTTTTCAATTTTGCGGCTACCTAAGCGCTACCTAAACGGTGTTAAGAATAATTCCTAGGAAGTTCATATGTTCTAGAAAGTTGTTTATTGAGATCTTAGGTACATTTTTGTAGTTGATTGTTTCCCTGAATTTTCAACGGTTTGCTACCTATGGACCTGAACAGGGGAAAAAAGGTTAAAAAAAATCGAATTTTTTTTAAGTTTTTTTGCGATTTTGACCTTGAAGATGAAGTTTTTTTGATTTTATATGTTCACAATTTTTGTTCTTTATGACAAGAGCTAGAACTTTGCCTCAGAGAGTAAATCAAAATTCCGAACGGTTTGCAAGATATGAGCCTGAGAATATGATCACTTTTTTCCAAAAATTACACCGAGGCCTCAAATCTCTGGGGGCCCATAAAAAAAAAGTGCATGACTTTGGAAAAAAAAACACGGGTCTTTTTTTTTTGGTCTTTTATCATGTAGCGGTGTCCGTATATGGTTATTTTTTTTCGTGTTGCACTGTGTTACTTTTTGCTTCTGCACTAAATTCGTATATGTTTCCGCTAGAAGGTTGATTAACAACGCCTGGTTTTACAGTTTGCTTTAAAAAATGTGGAATACTTGCTAAAGACGGTGTAGTATGCTGCGTTGACGGAATATCTTTATAACCTTATTAATTTCGACTCACTAATATTTTTTGGCCGGACTCCACAATTAGTTCCCGCAATTTGGTAAATATTTTAGTTCCAGCTGTGAAACTGTCTCCAATAAATGGAAACATTTGATTAAGATAAATGTAATTTGTTCAATGAAATGCCCTTTTTTGTATTTTTATACCCTCCACCTCCAGGATAGGGGTATATTCACTTTGTCATTCCGTTTGCAACACCTTGAAATATTCCACGGAGACCCCATAAAGTATATATATTCTGTACTCTGGTAAAAATCTAAGACGATTTAGCCATGCCCGTCTGTTAAAAGCACGATAGAGGCCAAACGAAATGAGCTAGGAGGTTCAAATTTTCCCTAAATATGTCTTATGGTTGCAGATCGGTTGGGATTGAAACCGGGCAAAATCGGCCCAGAGGGAAAAATTTTTCCCTAACAAGGACTGAAAATACCCCTAATATTTATTATTATTTATTTTTTTTTTTGAAAATTTCCAATTTTATACACTTGAAATTTGTTTCGTACCTTCCTCTAGTAACGTGTAATCACAAAACGTGTAATCACAAAGTGTAAAAGATTTAGTGGATTAAATGGGACAAAAGGGATACAAATAGTACCTTTGATACGACAACAGCTAGAAACATGAAATTCGGTGTGTACGTTCCTATAATTACGTGGTCAAGTAAAATACAAAGATTTTTTGAAATATGTACTTTTAAGGGATACAATAAGTAAAGGGGATAAAAATGGTACCAACCAAACCGCTGAAGATAAAGTCATGAAATTCGGCGTATGCATTTATCAGACTGTGTAGACGTGAAACATAAAGGATTTGTTCGAAAATTGTACTTTTAGGCGGAAAATAGGGCGAAAGGGATAAAAAATGGTACCAATTAAACGGTTGCAATTAGAATAGTGAAATTTGGTGTGTATATTGCTGTGACTGTGTAGACACGAAAAATGAAGTATCTTTCGATATTCGTACTATTAGGATAAAAACGGGATAAAAGTGGTAGCTAGAATAATGAAATTCAGTGGTTATAGTCCTCTGTCTTCGTAGACACGCACAATATGAGTATTTCTTTAAGGTCAACATTTAAACTTACTTCACTTCTTTGTAAAGTCGACAGGCGGTAATCCACTGGTAATTCTATGGAATGCACTCCGTGGTGGAGGGTATATAAGATTTGGCCAGGGCGAACCTAATGGTTATTATATGGTTATTTTGAAATGACTTCAAAAATGTTGCACAGTGAAATTTTTGGGAAATTTTTCAATTTTGCGGCTACCTAAGCGCTACCTAAACGGTGTTAAGAATAATTCCTAGGAAGTTCATATGTTCTAGAAAGTTGTTTATTGAGATCTTAGGTACATTTTTGTAGTTGATTGTTTCCCTGAATTTTCAACGGTTTGCTACCTATGGACCTGAACAGGGGAAAAAAGGTTAAAAAAAATCGAATTTTTTAAGTTTTTTGCGATTTTGACCTTGAAGATGAAGTTTTTTTGATTTTATATGTTCACAATTTTTGTTCTTTATGACAAGAGCTAGAACTTTGCCTCAGAGAGTAAATCAAAATTCCGAACGGTTTGCAAGATATGAGCCTGAGAATATGATCACTTTTTTCCAAAAATTACACCGAGGCCTCAAATCTCTGGGGGCCCATAAAAAAAAAAGTGCATGACTTTGGAAAAAAAAACACGGGTCTTTTTTTTTTTGGTCTTTTATCATGTAGCGGTGTCCGTATATGGTTATTTTTTTTCGTGTTGCACTGTGTTACTTTTTGCTTCTGCACTAAATTCGTATATGTTTCCGCTAGAAGGTTGATTAACAACGCCTGGTTTTACAGTTTGCTTTAAAAAATGTGGAATACTTGCTAAAGACGGTGTAGTATGCTGCGTTGACGGAATATCTTTATAACCTTATTAATTTCGACTCACTAATATTTTTTGGCCGGACTCCACAATTAGTTCCCGCAATTTGGTAAATATTTTAGTTCCAGCTGTGAAACTGTCTCCAATAAATGGAAACATTTGATTAAGATAAATGTAATTTGTTCAATGAAATGCCCTTTTTTGTATTTTTATACCCTCCACCTCCAGGATAGGGGTATATTCACTTTGTCATTCCGTTTGCAACACCTTGAAATATTCCACGGAGACCCCATAAAGTATATATATTCTGTACTCTGGTAAAAATCTAAGACGATTTAGCCATGCCCGTCTGTTAAAAGCACGATAGAGGCCAAACGAAATGAGCTAGGAGGTTCAAATTTTCCCTAAATATGTCTTATGGTTGCAGATCGGTTGGGATTGAAACCGGGCAAAATCGGCCCAGAGGGAAAAAATTTTCCCTAACAAGGACTGAAAATACCCCTAATATTTATTATTATTTATTTTTTTTTTGAAAATTTCCAATTTTATACACTTGAAATTTGTTTCGTACCTTCCTCTAGTAACGTGTAATCACAAAACGTGTAATCACAAAGTGTAAAAGATTTAGTGGATTAAATGGGACAAAAGGGATACAAATAGTACCTTTGATACGACAACAGCTAGAAACATGAAATTCGGTGTGTACGTTCCTATAATTACGTGGTCAAGTAAAATACAAAGATTTTTTGAAATATGTACTTTTAAGGGATACAATAAGTAAAGGGGATAAAAATGGTACCAACCAAACCGCTGAAGATAAAGTCATGAAATTCGGTGTATGCATTTATCAGACTGTGTAGACGTGAAACATAAAGGATTTGTTCGAAAATTGTACTTTTAGGCGGAAAATAGGGCGAAAGGGATAAAAAATGGTACCAATTAAACGGTTGCAATTAGAATAGTGAAATTTGGTGTGTATATTGCTGTGACTGTGTAGACACGAAAAATGAAGTATCTTTCGATATTCGTACTATTAGGATAAAAACGGGTTAAAAGTGGTAGCTAGAATAATGAAATTCAGTGGTTATAGTCCTCTGTCTTCGTAGACACGCACAATATGAGTATTTCTTTAAGGTCAACATTTAAACTTACTTCACTTCTTTGTAAAGTTGACAGGCGGTAATCCACTGGTAATTCTATGGAATGCACTCCGTGGTGGAGGGTATATAAGATTCGGCCAGGGCGAACCTAACGCCTTTTTACTTGTTTTGTTTTTCGAATTTTATTTGCGGTCTTTTGCTTCACAATAGGTATAATTGTTTGATTTAGTAAAATAGATATTTACAACAAATCCAATAAACAGCATTGTCTAACACATACAAATACTTACTTTGTAATTCTATGGAAAGCTTTCGTTACTTTTGGCAGTAACTTTATGCATTTTTTTCTTATCCACTCGCTTTATTATTTTTTCTGTTCTGTTCTGTTTTTTTGGGGGGTGTTTCACTGTTTAATAGCGTCGGGCGTTCTCGACGTGTGCGTTGATGACTTCGATAGCTATGTTATATCATTTAAAGGTGGTGTTCGGAATTTTTGATTTATGGTTAAAAATTAGCAAATGTCTAAACCCCCAATATTGTTTATAGGGGGTTTAGACAGCAGTGTTATAGCAAAAAATTGATGTAATAGCAGACTTTTTTCTAAGTGTACTTAAACATATGTACAAAGTAATATTATAGTTATCCAAATATATCTCTAAGAAATTCAAGGAAAACATTATCCAAAAATATATTTTTAATATATTTTGTATTAAGATAAAAGGTTAAGAATTAAGAGATAAAAAGAAAGAATTTATTTACATAGAACATTTGTATGTTCAAATTGTGAATGAGAATATTTCTCGATAAGTAACATTAGCTTTATCTTTAACAAAAAGGGATATTGAGTAGTGAGTGTAGACGACTGGTAGAAAAATGGTAAGGCAAATTGTAAATTAACTTAAGATGTTTATTGTGATAAATCTGTAGATTATTAATGTGATATTGTTATGCATCACACCAGACAGGCGGGTGCGTGAGTGATTTTTGACCCCAGTTCACGAAGGAAAAAAATTGAATCACGCACGAAGATTTTTTCTCTACTTACGTTCACGTTATCACAAACAAAAGTTGTGCTGAATTGTGCACAATGTGCCGCATAATTTTTTTCGAAAAAAATGGCCAATATATATAGAGAAAAAAACTTTTTTCAACAAAAATCGCTGAATTGTCAATTTAAGGTTTTAGGATAACAAAAATTGTGCTAGGTTCTTGTAGAGGATGGCTTTATTGTGCCATTTCAAATAAAGTTCGCTAATTAAAATTTTGGCGATAAAAAAGGAATATATTTTTTAAATCGCGAATTTTGCTAATCCAGAAATTATGCCAACTTTGTGTAAAAGTCGCCAAAACGCAAATAATTCTAGAATTGCCATTTTTTTTCGCAAAAAGTTGTGGTGGGTAGCCCAAGCCACCTAGACAGTTTTGCCGTTTCAAACTAAGATCTATCTCCAACTCCGTACGTCTAGTGAATGATTATTTCAAAAGGTGGAAAAGTTTTGGTAAATGCCATCAAAACTTGCTCAATATTCTTCACCAGAAAGAGGAAAAGTTTTTTTTGCCGCAAACAATAAAGATTGATAACGTTGATATTGATAGGTAGACAAGCGTAACGAAAATCAGAGCTTTCCATCTGTAATAAACTACTGATACTGAAGCTAATCTTTCACTCAATCCTAGATATGGGAGCGACTCATGTGAATTGATCATGAGGAAACTTTAAGCATATGTAGAACAGTATGACATATAAATATAAAGCAACGAAGAACAAATCTTAGTTTGTTATTGTTATATTTATTTTTTAATATTCATATTCTTCCCCTTAACCTTCATTGTTAGAGCAGTATTAAAAAATACGCATTCAAATAACTCTTAAAAGAGTTAACATTTTAAGATTTAATGTATATGTAATACAAATTATCTCGAACGCTAAAAAAACAATATTAACGATTATAATAATATTTTATTTTCGGAAATATCTATCATATACCGTTATTATATGGTTATCTTCGAAAAGATTTTCTATATATATAAACTATTAAATGGGGCTATTCTGCACACATTAACCCACTGCAAGCCAATTTAATGTATTAACAATACCTTTAGAAAGAAAGAATGTATTAACAATACCTTTAGAAAGAAAGTTATTACATGTAACTTATTATTACTTGAAAGATGTATTTTATTATAGTCATATTATCACGAGCTAATAGAAATTGAAGTTCCTTAAGTTTGAATGGATTTTAACCCTAGAATGCTCATTCTGTATTTTATTTTTATATTTTAATTAACAGCAGTAATTTTTAGCAGACTGTAAACTCTTCAGCAGTTTGAATGCTGATGCAAAACTGCAAATAAACTCTTGTTATGACAGAAGACCTGTTTTAAAGTGTCTGCTGATAGGTAATAAACAATCTCTACTTTTAATAATAACTTTTAATAATTTGAATGGATTTTAACCCTAGAATGCTCATTCTGTATTTTATTTTTAAATTTTAATTAACAGCAGTAATTTGCTGTAAAATGCTGATGCAAAACTGCAAATAAACTCTTGTTATGACAGAAGACCTGCTTTAATAGCAGAAAAAGTGTCTGCTGATAGGTAATAAACAATCTCTACTTTTAATAACAGACATTTTTTTCTTAGTTTATGAAACGTCCATAAAAGATTTGGCAAATGACAAATTCCAGAGCATTTCGTTCAACCGTATATAAGTTATAACAGCTTCAATTTTAGGATGGTTAAGGTGATTTGTGTGGGAGGGACGTGGTAAAACCCGTCATATCTTATAAAAACTTTATCATATACTTTCTATCCGAATACAATTCAATTCGGTAAAGAAGTGAAAACGGGAAGGACTTGTATGTTTCCTAATCATAGGCTAATATGACCTGACCCAATTTGTCAAATCGAGAAGAATATTTGTATCGGGGCTATACAACATATATAACATGGAATGAAGTGACCCACTTACACAATAGGTTCTTCCAATTCGAGTATAACGTGTTATGCTAAATTTGAAGAAATTCGGTGAAAATACGTGGTTTCTGGGCGGAAAAAGTCAAGCCGAGAGCGAAATTTGTATGGGAACTGTATATAAATCTTAACCGATATTTTCATTCATTTGCATCACAGGAGTTTCTAGTTGAAATATAAGATGTTTTGCCAATTTTGAAGAAAATTTGTTAGAATATGTTGTATCTAGGGCTTAAAAAGTCAAATCGGGGGCGAAATTTGAATGGGAGCTATATAAAAATCTGAACCGATCTGACCTATTTTCACCATAGGTATTTCTATTTGAAATATAAGATAAAATATGTGGTTTCTAAGTCAATCGGTATAATTAACAATGGGTCTATCTCACTTCCTTTCGGGTGTTACAAACAAATGCATAAAGACATAATACTCTCGTTGAGTGTATAACAAGTGAAAACGGAGATAAGTTTGGCCGGGCCGAACTTTATATACCCTCCACCATGGATTGCATTCCACAGAGTCATAGTCGTAGAAGTGCAGTAATATTACAAGAAAATATATTTTTTAACAAAGCGAAACCAAAACAAGTAAAAAGGCGTTAAGTTCGGCAGGGCCCAATCTTATATACCCTCCACCACGGAGTGCATTCCATAGAATTACCGGTGGATTACCGCCTGTCGACTTTACAATGAAGTGAAGTAAGTTTAAATGTTGACCTTAAAGTACGATTTGCGGGTAATACTCATATTGTGCATGTCTACGAAGACAGACGAGTATAACCACTGAATTTCATTATTCTAGCTACCAATTTTATCCCGTTTTTATCCTATAGGTACGAATATCGAAAGATATCTTTATTTTTCGTGTCTACACAGTCACAGCAATATACACACCGAATTTCACTATTCTAACTGCAACCGTTTAATACCATTTTTATCCCTTTCGCCCCATTTTCCGCCTAAAAGTACAATTTTCGAACAAATCCTTTATGTTTCACGTCTACACAGTCTGATAAATGCATACACCGAATTTCATGACTTTATCTTCAGCGGTTTGGTTGGTACCATTTTTATCCCCTTTACTAATTGTATCCCTTAAAAGTACATATTTCAAAAAATCTTTGTATTTTACTTGACCACGTAATTATAGGAACGTACACACCGAATTTCATGTTTCTAGCTGTTGTCGTATCAAAGGTACTATTTGTATCCCTTTTGTCCCATTTAATCCACTAAATCTTTTATGTACTTTTTTGTGATTACACGTTACTAGAGGAAGGTACGAAACAAATTTCAAGTGTATAAAATTGGAAATTTTCAAAAAAAATGCTTAAATAGTCTAAATATTAGGGGTATTTTCAGTCCTTGTTAGGGAAAAATTTTTCCCTCTGGGCCGATTTTGCCCGGTTTCAATCCCAACCGATCTGCAATCATAAGACATATTTAGGAAAAATTTGAACCTCCTAGCTCATTTCGTTCGGCCTCTATCGTGCTTTCAACAGACAGACAGACGGACATGGTTAAATCGTCTTAGAATTTTACCAGGATACTTTATGGGGTCTCCGTGGAATATTTCAAGGTGTTACAAACGGAATGGCAAAGTGAATATACCCCCATCCTGGAGGTGGAGGGTATAAAAATACAAATATTGAAAAAATAATTTTATAAATAAATATAATATTTTAATTATTTCAAGCCACGCTTATAAGGCAAAACTACCAATACATTTACATATCGAAATAATACTTCAAGTCAATTGAAAAAATAAATATTCTTATATTTATATTTTCTAAAAGCTTAAATATGATAAATATTGGTAGATAGTTGGTGTTACAGTTGGTTGTATTTGCATTATATTTTAATTCCAAAAGTACAAATTTTGAAAATCCGTTATCTCACGTACATAGTGTAAAATAACCTAACTTCATGATTCAACCATGCCGTAAATTCAACATTGCCGTAAAAGTAAAAAGAACGAAACGAACCCCTTAAAAGTACGAATTTGGAAAAAAAATTCTTTTATATTATGCATCTACTCAATTAGAGGAATGTATATACATACCGAATTTCGTGTTTCTATCTGTTGTCGTTTAATATGTACCATTTTTATCCCATTTCACCCCCTACGAATAAAAATCACTTTATGGTGCACGTTTTTGTTATAGGCAGAATGCGCATACCCAATATCAAGTAAGTACAAGCAGACATATTGAAAAATATGCTTAAATACTCTAAAATATTAGGGGTTACTATGGGTATTTTTAGTCCTTGTGAGGGAAAAATGTTTCCCTTTGGGCCGATATCGCCCAGTTTCAATCCCAATCGATCTACGACTATAAGACGCATTTATGGAAAATTTGGACGTCCTAGCTCTTTTCGTTTAGATGCTAGTGTGCTTTCAACAGACGAGCGGACGGACGGACTTGGCTAGATAGTCTTAGAATTTTATGACGATCAAGAATATATACTTCAAGGTGTTACAAACGGAATGACAAAGTTAGTATACCCCCATACTGGAGGTGGAGGGTATAAAAAACAATTAAATATATGAGATGCTTGTAAGGTGGCATGTGTGCTTTATTACTTGGTGCGATTTTTAAAAAACGGATATTCGGCAAGTGAGTTGTGCTTCTCGTTCGTTTGTGAGAATCATTTACTTAAAGAGGCCGAGTATGTTGTTGAAAAGTCGCTGCGAAAACACCTGAACGAAACCTTTGACAGGGCGGAAATCATGATAGTGGTAGTCTGCAGCCAAGTAATAAATGTCACCATGCCATTTGTAAATAAATATGCATTCATTAAATATAGATGCAAAATGGTCTTGAGCCAGGACAATATCCCAGTTCAAATAAAATTAAAACCTATGAAACTTCTACGCGGATATTCGGAACCAGTTATATTTTGGTATAATCAAAATTATATATATTGATATAATAATTTTGAGCGTATGAAATATGAAGGATTTTGGCACGACCCTATATTCTACAAAAAATCACCCTAACTACGTACAATTGAAGCTTCCCTGCAGAGAAGTGGACTACTTCAGAAACAGTTCTAAAGAATGTAAACGAAAAAACACACACAAAAAATTGTCCTGTACACACCCAAAATATGTGCGATAGTCGAAATCAGTTGCAGTTTGATATTCGATAATGTTGGTATAATCACGTTAAACCAACATAATGTATATGTCACACCTCTAGGTAAAATTGAATCCTTCATAACTTCTATACCGATGGATGAAATAGATTATGACTAGGGTTTGTATTTTCCCGTACTTTTTATTTCCCGGGTAACGGGATTTTTTTTCAATTTTCCCGGATCCCAGGACAGAACGGGAAGTCGTCAACATATTTTTACCATGATTAAACTTATTTTTTCCAATGAAACGTTCACATTTTATTAAAGTAAAATAAATGATGTATGTGTGTATTGTTGACCTGTTGTTGAATTATGTTAAATAAAAATAAAAGAACAAAAACCAATACAATCCAGGTTTTATCATTTAATGGCAAAACATAGTAAAATAAATATTTATTTCACAAGAAACCTATTGAAGAATTCATTAAAAAAAGTGCAATGTGATCTACTGTTCTGGATAATAAATTTTTTCATATGGAACTTAAAAAGTATAGAGCCGGAAAAGTAGATTTTGGGTGTATATACGAACGCAGCTTAAAATTATTTGGTCATCCAACTGCAATATTTGACATACCAAATTAAAAGCGTTATGAGCTAAATTATTGTACAACATTTTAATTTTATAGTGGAAATCATGGAAAAGATATGGGAAGAAGTATGTAAAAGATTCTACTGAATTCCCGCGGGATATCCGTACGAATTTCCCGGGATTTGGGAAATGAAAAATATGCGAATTCCCGGGAATTTTCCCGGGATGTAAACCATAATTATGACTTGCAATTGTATTTTATAAATAGTACAACATAGTTTCACAGATTCTAGTGCAACACTTCGGTCGGTTCCATTTATACTAGTACAATTTTTGGTGGGTACCATTTTTATCCCTTTTTGTGCCGCTCGAAAAATTATTTATGTTGCACGTTTAATTACTCACTAAAATGTACACAGTGAATTTTACGATTCTAGATGCAAAACATACCGACCATTTGGTTGCTTATACCTTTTTAGTGTTTTCAGATGAAGCTCATTTTCATCTCGGTGGCTATATCAATAAGCAAAATTGCCGCATATGGGGTTTAGAGAACCCACACGTGATGCATCCACACACGGAGTTTGGGCTGGCGGCATCATTGGGCCATGTAGTCATATGAATGATATTACGCCTTTTCGATGGGGCTTACTAGCTTAATTTTTGTATGGAATTTACTCGCTTAACAAGAAAGTAGCTTACTACTCTCTTAGCATTGCTGCCAGATTTTTATTGTTGATTCATTTAAGAAAATCCATTGGGTAACAATGTTTCCACTTTATCAAGTCTATTAATCATAAGCTAGTAAGCCCAATCGAATGAGATATATGATTCTAGCTTCAGCCGTGTTGTTGGCACCATTTTTATTCCCTTTCCCCATTTATTCTTTAACCCTAGGATGGTCATTGTGGTCTGGCCAGTCTAAATTTGGTTTTAGCCTGATTCGGCCTAATAATTAGTGCAAAATTATCAATGAAAGTCCAAACATGCTAAGTACTCATTGTGGTCTGGTTGGACCACAAGCATTTTCATGAAGTGTTTAAACAAATTTGTCTAAGTGTAAGGCATACATACATTGTTTTTTTCTTAGTATATGCACTTCATTTGCCATTAGAAATTTGTTTCTTCTTCTGCGTGTGGTTTACAGTTTTGTTACATAGCACAAAAAAATATACAAAAATTATTAATATATACTTTTCTTTTTTGGATTCCAAGAATAATATTGAGCAGAAACGACAGTTGTATTAACTATATTTTATACAAAATTTGTTTCTGGATTTTCTGGCAGATCTGTCAGAATAATTAAGCTCCTTTTTTGTAATTATGTACTTATTTTTCTCTCGTGGTCTGGCTGGACCACAATGAGCATTTAGTGGCCCAAGAGTCATTGACCATTCTAGGGTTACAAATACGAATTTCAAAAAATCCTTTCCGTGAAATATGGTAAACATTCGCTGTCAAAAATTAGGAAAGCGCCTTTCGAAAAACCAGCGTAACATTCTATCATATAGAGAACACCAAAATATTTTTTGGCATATGATTGCTGACTAAATAAGGGATATTTGGACAGAATAGTTGCAGAAACCCAGATAGAGAAAGTTGAAATATTTAACTGAAAGTTTAATAATTAATCAAGCTCGAGGTCTGGGATTTTTCTTGTAATTTTGTTTTTATTTATTCAATATTCCGTCCCTCGTTGAGGAACATCTTCAGGAATTATATTTTTGATAACAATAAAAAACATATAAACATTGAATACACAACATCACAAATCCATACATATCATCGTAAACTTACGAAAATTTGATCAAACGGAACACAATTTAAGAAACATATAAACATTGAATACACAACATCACAAATCCATACATATCATCGTAAACTTACGAAAATTTGATCAAACGGAACACAATTTAAGAAACATAGAAATCGACTGTTTACGTCCTCGTCATCTGTTGCAGTGTTGTATTGATTCTCATTTAGGGTTTTCACTCTTGGTAGCATATTCTGCAACCCATGTAGAACAAACAGTTGTTCTATATGCTATGGGTTTTAGTCTTGCAAATGACACAAACCCTAGCAAATAACGTTTCTTTGTATTTTGTTGTTGTGGTGTAGCAAATCATAGCAAACTTTGCTAGATCTGCAAGCTTTGCAAGATCTACAACCCCCATTTACTACCAAGAGTGAAAACCCTAATTGTCTTTTGTTAACTCTTCCAATCAGTAGTCTATAGTTGTTGGCAATGTTGAAATAAATGCAATTGTAACCGCAAATTTTGTATTTTTGCAAAAATTGCTGTTTTTCGTGATTTACTACTGTACAGTGCCGGACAAAACTAAAGCACGGCTTGCTGCCTGTCGACACTTAGTCCAATAAAATGTTAAATATAGCACATACATATATAATATTTTCTTAATAATTAATGACGAGTTAATAAAATGATAATATAAATACTTCATTCTTTAGCATTTTTGTGAAAAAGTAGCAATATGTATGTCTAAAAATGCAACGACAAAACTAAAGGACATCAGCTTGGTTGCTTACTCTTTTAATTGATGGGTAAAATTTACCAACAAAAAGTGCCGTTATACAAGACAAATGTGATTTAGAGAGCATCATAAGAGCGTTTACACATATTTTGTACGTGCCTAGCAGTTCATGCTGATCGTTCATAGTCACCGTGGAATTTTCTAAATTTAAACAATTGAAATGGCTCGAAACAAGTATTCTGCCGAATTTAAAGAAAAAATTATTAATGATTTTAATAAAGGTGAATCCATGACATGCATTGCAAAGAAATTTAGCATTCACCACAGCATTATATCCGGAGAAGCTACAAGAGGAATGTCCGCAACAAATTTAAAATGTATGAAAATCGGAAATTTAATTATTTAACCAATGCTACCAATATTTTTATACTATGTATATATAATGGAAATAATACTCCAATTCATAAAGTAAATATAAGGTAGTAATCATAAATACCCTAAATATTGGGGTATAGGGAGTGCATTTTCAGATGTATTCCTTTGGTTGGTTGTATTTCTATCTATTTTAATTTCAAAAGTATACATTTTGAAAATACCTTATCTCTCACGTACGTAGTAAGACAAATTCATGAATCTACCATTTTTTGTCGTAAAAGCAACAAAATAAAGTACGAATTTGGAAAAAAAATATTTTACGTGGCTATTCACTCAGAGAAATGTATATACCGAATTCCATGATACTATCTGCGGCCCTTTGGTTGGTACCATTTTTATCACCCTTTTCGCATTTTACTCCTTAAAAGTACGACTTTCGAAAATTTCATCATTCTAGCTGTAGCCTTTTAGTTGGTACCATTTTTATCCCTCTGCTTCCATTGAATCCCTTGAAAGTACGAATTTGGAAAAACGTTTTTTTTTCGTGTCTACTCAGTCTGAGGAATGTATACAGCGAATTTCATGATTCAAGCTGCATCCATTTGTTTGGTACACTTTTTATCCCCTTTTTCTATTTTACACCCAAAAAGTACGAATTTCGATAAATTCCTTTATTTTATGTGTGTACGCAATCAGAGGAATATATAAAACGAATTTCATTATTCTAGGTGCAGCCGTTTGGTTGGTACTATTTTTGTCCCTCTATCCCCATTTAACCCCTTAAAAGTACGAATTTAGAAAAAATACTTTTATATTATTTATCTACTCTATTAGAGGAATGTACACACCAAATTTCGTGTTTCTATCTATTGTCGTTTGATAGGTACCAATTTATCCCTTTTCGTCCCATTTCGCACCCTACAAATAAAAATTGCAAATATCAAGTAAATTCAAGGTAACATGTTCAAAAAACATACTGAAATACTCTAAATATTAGGGGTATTTTCAGTCCTTGTGAGGGAAAAAATTTTCCCTCTGGGCCGACTTCGCCCACTTTCAATCCCAACCGATCTGCAACCATAAGATACCATACCATAAAATTTGAACCTCCTAGCTCATTTCGTTCGGCCGCTATCGTGCTTTCAACAGACAGACAGACGGACATGGCTATATCGTCTTAGAATTTTACCACGACCCAGAATATATATACTTTATGGGGTCTCCGATGAATATTTTAAAGTGTTACAAACGGAATGTCAACGTGAATATAACCCCATCCTGGAGGTGGAGGGTATAATAATTAAATCCTACAAATGTTTACAATTTCATTGACCTTAATGTTAACTAGGCAACTTCCGTGCTTTATTTTCTCCGGCACTATATGTTATACGCGACATTAGTTCTTAATACTCATGGAAAAAATTAGCCGGATAGATCGCTAAAAAATTAAAAAACAAAAATGTCATGCATACAAAATCATTTTAGCGATATCTCCCGCGAAAATGAAAATTTTGCAAAAATATTCAATTTGTTTTTTTGTTGTTTACCGTGCTCTACCGAAATACACACAACTCGAACTTCCAAAAAACATGGACCAATTTTAACCCTAGTAATTTTGTTGTATAAGTTGGCGTGTAATTTTGCTATTTAAGCGAGATGAGCTTTATTTACAACTATGGTGTCTTCGATGACCCCAACAGAAAAATTCCGACAAAATTTCTTCGTAGAACATTTAAATCCTTTAATGTCCTTTTTGACAGGATTTTTTTCGCTTTTCTCGAAAAAGGGCCAAATGGACCCATAAAGCGAACCCTCTAGAATTATAGAGTCGCCACTCTGTTCCAAAAATGCTGTTGGACAGTGTAATTATAAATATATAAAATGTCGGTAATTTCGTATATAGTTTATAGAATTTATAAAAAACTAGCAAATATATGCTACTTCGCTCGCGGGAATAATAATGAGTAATAAACTGTTTTCTGCTGGTAAAAATGTTACACTATATAGGAAATTACAGACAAATTAAAAATTTTACATCTTTATAATTACTACGCTTGTTCGATTGGGCTTACTAGCTAAATTTTTGTATGGAATTTACTCGCTTAACAAGAAAGTAGCTTACTACTTTCTTAGTTGTATTGCCAGATTTTTCTTGTTAATGCATTTAAGAAAAACCAATGGGTAGCAACGTTGCCACATTATGAAGTCTGTTAATTGTTAGCCAGAGATACAAGCAGACCGATTTTAAGCCGACAAGCTGCCGCCGCCGCATGTTTCTGCACGAGCCGCGCCGCCGCCGATTTCATCGGCTCAAATCGACTCAACCACGCCGCCGTGATTTGACGGAGTTCTAACTCAGTCAAATCAAATAGACGACCCATTTAAAATTACAAAAGAAAATATAAATGTCAACTTAGACAACCTACTGCTGTGAAATATATTGATCTTTCTTTCATTTATATAAGTCAATTCCATGTGGCCATGTGTTCCTATAAATAACAATATCTATTGTGTTTCTTCAGTGTGTAAAAGTAGGTAGAGTATTATCATTCTTTGGAAGGATTATGATATTCAAGAACATGTGGTCAAATATGCCACACATGAAAAGTAATTGCAAAAATATTTATTAAATTTATCCATTATATACATTTTGGGAATGGATTCCTTCTCCCAAAAAATGTATGGGTTAACAATTAGGGTATCCAAGCGATTACATTTTATTCGATTAATCGAATAATTTTTGCCAAATATTTGTTCGAATAATAAAAAATCATGATTTTCGAATAACGAATAATTCGAATAAATTGTCTCAAATAATCGATTAATCGATATTATAACTTTTGCCTAAAAAACTAATGAAATCGTCGTATGTTTTGTATGATAAATTGATTTTGAATAGCCAGTTTGCTCCATTTGGGTACACCAAAAATAAAACCACAATTTTTTTCGATTTTTGATGCTCCACAGATATTAAAATAATAATTTATCCGAAAAAAGTCAATGGATAACTTCTTATATTATGCTCATTTTTTTCTTTTTCTTTCTTTTGATAAGATATTAAGATTTTTGTCAAATTCTAATGAATTTCGAATTTGATGTTAAAATTTTTAAATAAAATCAGATACATAATAAACGTTCAATATATAGTTGAACTACCCGTAAACTGCCGTGACTTGTCTATATAACTCTTATTAATTATATTTTATTTAAGTGGACAATTGTTCGATTAATCGGTTAATCGAATAACATAAAAGTCCGAATAATTGGATACCCTAATAACAATATTAAATTATTGGAACATTGGCTAATATTAACGAATATTGAACTACTTGCCGAAAAATAAAAGAAAATTGTTCCTTCAATTTTCCCAAAATTGTCAAATAAATAGGGGTATTCGAATGACAGAACGAGCCGGAAATCAGCCGCCGCCGCCGAACCATTTTGAACAGCGCCGCCGCCGCCGATAATTATGGTTCGGCTTGTTGTTAGCTAGTAAGCCTAGTCGAACAGGCCTATTATTTGTTTATCAATTCATTAAATTTGTATTGTAAACTGGAGAATATCCAAATTTCCAGAAATAAATAAATGGTACCCCACCTAATGTAAATTTTTCTTAAATAGTTTTGTTTACATTTTTCAATTTCAAACAAGTAAAAAGGCGTTAAGTTCGCCAGGGCCCAATCTTATATACCCTCCACCACGGAGTGCATTCCATAGAATTACCGGTGGATTACCGCCTGTCGTCTTTACAATGAAGTGAAGTAAGTTTAAATGTTGACCTTAAAGTACGATTTGCGGGCAATACTCATATTGTGCGTGTCTACGAAGACAGACGAGTATAACCACTGAATTTCATTATTCTAGCTACCATTTTTATCCCGTTTTTATCCTATAGGTACGAATATCGAAAGATATCTTTATTTTTCGTGTCTACACAGTCACAGCAATATACACACCGAATTTCACTATTCTAACTGCAACTCTGCGAGATGTAACTGCTGCCTTTGCAAATATAGAGAAAGAATCTATGAAAATGGGTCTGGACAGGGCCGTGCGCAGGATTTTCCCCTGGCGGGGGGTTTTCATCTAGTTTACAAAAAATAAAGTCAGTCTATAGCGCAATGATAAGTGACGTTAATTTGATTATGTGTGATTACGTGAGCGTTTGGAAACCATTCATATTTTATTACCAGGATCTTCGAAAAATATTTTGATACATTCATCGGCAAAATACGATTTGCTGATCTGCTGAGATGGTAAACAGCTGTTTGCTGTTTTTAGTAATATAGAAAAAACTATAAGCATATGTACAGAACAGTACGACCACTTAAATATACATATTAACAAAACTTGTTTTGAATAGAATTTATTATAAAGTAATTTATTACCACGAAAAGATATTGCGATTGTCTTTTTAATGATACGCATATTGTACTAAGCTAATATATTTTATTTATATTATATATATTTCTATATTTTAATAAACAGCAGCCAATTTTAGCAGACTGCAAACTCTTTAGCAGTATGAATGGTGATTAGGGTTTGGGGGGGGGGTGGGTTTCATTTCCCGGGAAAACGGGAAAATAATTAATTTTAGGTATGTCCAATAAATTTACTCGCTTAACAAGAAAGTAGTTTAAGAAAACACCATTGAATACAAATGTTGCCACCTTGTCAAGTCTCTTAATTGTAAGCCCAATCGAGCAGGCCTTATATGGCGCAAGTGATCGAGAAGGACAAAACAATAATAATAATCTAAAAATAAATATCTTTTACTATTGTAGTAGTTATTACGAAATACTGACTTATTACAAATTAAACGAATGTTTTCGTCAAAATATTCTAAACTAATCGTCAGAGTTAAAGGAGTCATCAAATTGGAAATTTAAATCGCAGGCACAAGTGGCTTACACCTACACTGATTCCAAATTAAAAAATGAAACATTGAAATAATCCAGTGTCATTTAAAAATACCTTAGACTATATTTTTAATTCGTATTAGATTTCTCTTGAAAGTTTCCAGGTGAAATTTTTTAATTGTATCCATATTTTTAACAATTTCTTACTGGTTTCATATGTAAAGTAAATTGTTATTTAAGAAGATTTTCACCTTTTATTTTCCAATTCTTCTAGGAAAACGAGAAATTTAAAGTTTAACCAGATAGCACGAGGGGTTAAGTATTGACATTATGTCACACATAGTATTGTCGGTATGATATTTTTGTTTCACAGTAAAGATCCTGCAAATATCCTAACAAAAATTTTGTATTCCCCTAGCTGGGTTTCGCAAAAATGGTTACTTAGCGAATTTAAAAAGTTTTGTTTGTAGTAATACACAAATACTCATTATTATTGTCAGTAATGTAAATATATGAATTTGAAATATATCTAAAATTTCCAGTTAGTGCTCAAAAAACGATTCGGGAATTCCCGGACCCCAAACCCTAATGGTGATCTAAGATTGCAGAATAACTACTGTTATGCCAATTAAACTGTATATATTCACGAGAGTCCGAAATGACTTTGCTACAAAAAAATTAATGGCAAATTGTTGTATTGACCTTGAATTGTACCGCTATAAATTAGAGAGTAGTAGGGTTTGATAGTAGTGGCCTACAAAGAGAATAAGTCTCCACAATATTCGTCTTCCCTTTTTCTGTAAACTAGATTACAAATCCATTCATATATCCATATAGAGTTGAAAGAAATAAAAGGGACGTAATCTGAGAGTAGACTTGGGGAACAAAATGGATTTTGCGTTCTCAATTACAAGATAGTGATGATTCTCTTTCCATGGTTGGGTTACCTTCACTACTAAGGTGCTAAATAAGACAATATTGAGAAAGTAGCCGTAACAACACAGCTAGTTTTCTATTATTTTAATAAAGAACATTTAGGTAAACGGGCATCTATATTTTAAACTGGCCTTAAGTCTTTCCCATGATATATTCCCAGCTCGTTACCTGCTAAATCTGTATATTGTAATAATAATTTCCCAATTTTTCGACTACTCTACACTTAAGGTATTTTGGCGCCAGCTTGGAATTGAAATTCTGATATCTTTTACTCAATACAAAATTCCGCCTATATATTTCGTCACCCTCTTTATACTCCACTGGAAGAGATCTTAAATTGTAAGACCTGCTATATGTTTTATACGCTGATTCCGCATTGTGCCTGATTTTTTCCCGGATAATCTGTAATCGGTCTGATCGGTCAATATTTTCACCACATTCCAAATTATTCAAACCCCTTAGGTTAGGTTAGGTTGAGAGGGTTGCCCGCTGGTAGTATATACACCTTCATGTGTATACGCAACCAAGCGAGTTCACTCGGAGACTATTTGTCCATTGTGCTACCCTTGATAGATGATTATGGAAGAGATGTGTTAGTGAATAGAGGAGGAGGATTATAGTGGGAGAAGAGAAGTAGATAGTCCGAAGGGTTCGTTGTGGTGTCAGTCGTTATTAGATTGCCTGTTGTTTCTACTGGAGAACCAGCTGGCCTTGTCTATGAATTTATATAGGGGGTTTAGAGGAACATTTCCTACTTCTGCCAGACTGCTAAAGAACCTGCTTCCAAGATGATGTAGCCTGAGCTCCTGCAGTCTATGGCATGAGCATAGCAGATGTCCCACCGACTCCTCTTCTTCTTCGTCGAGGCAGCTTCTGCAGTAGTCCATATGAGGGATTCCCATACGCTCTGCCATACGGCCTATTGCGCAGTGCCCTGTAAGGACTCCCATGAGGATGCTTGTGTTTCTTTTGCCGAGTGTCAGTAGTTCCTTTGTTCTACTAGGGTTGATTTTCGACCATAAGTTACGTGTTATTCTGCAGTTATGACCGGAGTCCCATCGCAACTTTGTTTCTCGGTCTGCTATTTCGTCTATTTGATTGAGTATTTCGATGAAAGGCGTGCGTATGTTCGTATTACATGGAACTTCCGTCTCTTTGGAGCCTTTCCGTGCACATTCGTCTGCCATTTCGTTTCCAGGTACATCCGTGTAACCCGGTACCCATACAAGTGTGACGTCATGCATTTGGAGTCGGTCCAGAGACTCTAAGCAGTCATGTACGCATCTTGATCTTATAGTCTTGGAGTTTAAGGCTTTAAGGGCTGCCATACTGTCCACATAAATTCTGAATTTTGACGGATCGATGTCCCGTTCCAGAATATTTTTCGCGGCTATGTTGATGGCATATACTTCTGCCTGAAAGACTGTGCAAGGTGTTGGCAGTCGGACGGATATTTTAAGGTTTAAAGGTTCAGAAAAGACTCCCGATCCCGTACCTGTCTCCATTTTTGAGCCATCAGTGAAGATTGAGTTTTCCTCGTCGGTCATGACCATGTTGGATGCCCATTCTTCTCTGGTGGGTATTTCCAATTTGAAGTTCTTATGTAGGTGCATACTGGGCTTGAGAAAATCTGAATTTTTATCTAGCCTCCCGTATGGTTCAGTAGCTCCTAAAATGGAGCTGTGCCCAAGCTTGTCGTTTTTCTGCATACCGAGTTCTTTGATACGCAATGCTACCCTTGCTGCGCATCTCCTTACGAAAATGTCCACGGGTTGTATATTGAGTATAGTTTCTAGTCCGGCTTGAGGAGCTGATCTCATTGTCCCAGCAATGCCCAAGCATGCCATCCTCTGTACTTTGTTGAGATTTGCTAGGAGTGATTTTCTTTTTACGGCGCTCCACCAGACCAGTGCCCCGTATGTGAGTATTGGCCTTACTATTGCCGTGTACAGCCAGTGTATCATCTTTGGTTGTAGTCCCCATCTTTTTCCGAACATCTTTTTGCAGGTATAAAAGGCGCAGAGTGCTTTCCTTCCTCTCTCTTCTGTGTTTCCTTTCCAAGAAAGTTTCGAGTCCAGGACTATGCCAAGGTATTTTGCTGCCTTTGATAGATGCAATATCTCCCCATCTAATTTGGGGAGGTTGAAGTCCGGAATTTTATATTTTCTTGTGAACAGAACCAACTCTGTTTTCCTTGGGTTAAATCCTAACCCATTTCTTGTCGCCCATCTTAAGAGCTTCCTTAGTCATCTTTCCATGACCTCACTAATCGTTGGTAAGAATTTGCCTCGGACCAGCAGTACTAAGTCGTCGGCATATGCCGTCACCTTAATTCCGTCTCTGTTGAGGTCAAGTAGGATTTCATTTATCACCAGGTTCCAAAGCATCGGCGAGATCACACCTCCTTGCGGCGTGCCTCTTGTAACACGTTTCCTCACAACTTCCTCGCCCAATTTCGAGTTAAAAATCCTGCTTTCCAGCATGCTGCCCGTCCATTGGGTTATACCTTGGTTAATTTCCAGGCGTCCGAGAGCGGATGTGATCGATGTTGTTTTGACGTTATTGAAGGCGCCTTCTACGTCTAGAAAAGCTGCCATCGTGTAGTCTTTGTACAGCAAGGAGCTTTCAATATAGCCTACCACTTCATGTAATGCCGTTTCCACTGACCTTCCTTTAAGGTATGCGTGTTGTGCCTTGCTGAAGTTGTCTGGATTTAGTTTCTCCCTGACATGTAAGTCCATCAGTCTTTCCATGGTTTTTAGTAAAAACGATTATAGACTAATGGGTCTATAGTCTTTTGTCGTGTTGTGGTTTATTTTTCCCGCCTTAGGGATAAAGACCACCCTGACTTCTCTCCATGCCCTTGGTATGTAGGACCATCTCAGGCTTGCGGAGAAAATTAGTCGTAGCCATGGCAATATCCGGTCCAGGGAGACCTGCAGTTGTGCTGGTATAATTTCATCTGGTCCTGCTGACTTGTATGGTCTAAAGGATCGTATGGCCCACATTATTTTTCGTCATTTAAAGTGCTTTCAAGAGTCTATTAATACAGAAAAACACTGGGCAAAAATCAAACATAAAAAATTGCACGGGAAAATATGATTTTTAGAGGCGTTTTCAGGAGCGTTTAGCTCACAGATGGCTTGACCCAGTGACGAAATATTTTGAATATCATCATTAAACAATCCAATCTTCATTTCTGGGGGTGACTGCTGCAATTTATTTTCGTGATAAATTAATAAACATATGCCAAGTTTATAATTTTCTCATCTTTCTATATACATACATAGGAATTCATATTGGTTATTCATATATGTTATTAATAGATTAAAAATAGTATCGTATAAATTTAATATTACTATTTTATTTTTAATTGCAAACTTACTTATTCAATCCATCGGTGCAGAAGCCCTTGCAAACGTGGTCGATAAGTATTTTCTAACTCTTATTTACATTTTTAATCAATATAATTTCACAACTTATGACATATTTAAATAACATTTAGTATTGAGAATTAGAAATTCAGTTATACTGAACAATCGAGAGTTATCAATACTTTACAGTAATACATCTAAACAAGAACAAAAGTACGTTCACAAGAAAAATTATTCGTTAAAATTAAATTGCCTTTGGATTGAACTAAATTTTAATTGAAATAATTGGAGGAATCAGCTATTAAAATAAGTGTGCGCATAAATTAATGGAGTAACTCTCGGTAATAAATTGTGCAAACAAACGACAAAAAGACAACAAAAAAAAAAAGACAAACAAATTACAAATTAAATATTAGCAAATTTAACATTTTGCGTTGCATTGGTCAAACCACTGTGCGACTTTATGAAGTATTCCCACGAAGTCCACGAGACTGGTACTCGTGGTGAGACAGGCACTCGTGGCATTCACACGTTTTATCATAAGCAACATTGTATATATTTTTGTTTAGTGTTTATCCCCTGATGATGGTTGACGAAGGCAACCGAAATATTGGGAAAATAAAATAAAAATAAATAATAAAACAACACCACCAGTTTTTTTTTTTCCATGGCCTCAAGCTGAATAAATCGATAAGAAAATTAAATACATAAAAAGGTCAACGATACATAAAGAAAACATACAACACGGAAGGCACGCCGAAAACACAAAAATCAATTATGGCACTATACACAAAAATTAAACAAAAATACAACAACCACACTAACAATATCATTAAACAATTTTGCAAATTAAATAAACAAAAGTCAACTCTAATAACAACAACAACATTCCTAATAAAGTGCAAGCAGGTCGGCATCATACCCAATTTCATTACTAACACAACCAAACACACTTACAACATTTTCAAAACACACATCCCGCCAAATATAACAAAAGCACTACAAAAGCACAATCACAACTTCCATATGAAATTACTAAAACTTTTAATACAATATAAACACAAACAACTCTACAAACAAAACTGCATGACACACACGATCAGCTAAAAGAGCTTTTAAGCGATGAAGACATGCAACTATTCTGTGAGAGAGAGTCTGTTCTCTACGACAGTCGTACGAAGAATATTAAAAGAACACACATAGAGAAACTACAGAGATTAAAACAACAACAAAACAAAGAACTCAACATAAAACGCAACGAAGGTTGGTTTGTAAACAAAACCGAAATAAATATACCAACAAATGTGCAGTGGTTACTTTCATTAGGCCCCAAACATGCGCTGCCTAACACCAAAGCTGACTTTCCACTCTTCAATATAATAGCAGAGGGGGAAGAGTGTGTGCAGACAATAGAGAACAACAAGAAATGGCGAGAACAAAAATAGTTACACTGATTGACGACCACTTACGCAAAACTCAACTTAGCAGCAGAGACAAATTCGTACTTGACACAGTGGGACAAACTAGGAAATTTCTCAAAGAAAATAATAATATATTAATTTTAAATTCGGACAAGGGTGGGAAAACAGTGGCAATAAATAAGAATGACTACGAGTTAAAAATGAAAAGTATTCTTAGGGACATGTGCACTTATAGACGACTTAAAAGGGATCCAACATCTAATCTACAAAACAAAAACAATACATTAGTGGACAGTTTATTCAACATGAATTTAATAAGCCTTACTGACAAAAACAAATTGACGAACAGAACAGCAATGGCACCAAGACTATATGGACTCCCGAAAATACACAAAGAAAACACGCCACTACGACCAATATGCTCTTCAATTAACTCTCCATCCTATGACCTTTGTAAATTTATTGTTGACATTTTAAAGAACCTGACAAAAGATTCATCTTACAACGTAAAAGACGCAGTTGAATTTAAATCTAGAATCAACAACACACACATTGACGACAACGAGATACTAATTTCATTTGACGTGGTGTCATTATTCCCTAGTATTCCTATAAACCTAGCCATTAAAACTATTGAGAGAAAGTGGGAGAAAATAGAGACATTTACCAAAATACCAAAGGACTTATTTCTAAAAATATTAACATTCTGCATCAAGGACACGCGATACTTTAAATATATGAACAAAGAAAAGGAATGCCCATGGGCTCCCCGGCTTCTCCTGTGATCGCTGACATTGTGATGGAAGAACTGCTGGACGCTACAATGGAGAAATTGACGACAAAACCAAGAATTCTCACAAAATATGTAGACGATTTGTTTGGGATACTAAGGAAGGAAGAAGTTGACAATACCCTAAAAACACTGAACTCATTTGATCGACAAATACAATTCACTATGGAAAAAGAAGAAGACAATAAACTCCCATATCTTGACTCTATAATTCATAGACAAGGAAACCTGCTAAAATTGAACTGGTACCAGAAGCCAACGTCATCAGGAAGACTTATAAATTTTCATTCCAAACACCATAGACGAACAATAATCAACACAGCGACGAATTTTATAAATAGGGTATTCAATATAAGTGACTCATCATTTCACAAAGACAATGAACGCAAAATCAAGAAAATTCTACGATCAAATGACTTCCCTAAACAAACCATCGACGATCTGATAAACCATACTAAGATGAAAAAACATACAAGTGACAAAGAGAAGGAGGAGAAAATCTATAAACCGCTGACGTATGTACAAGGATTTTCTGAAAGGTTCAAAAATGCTGACATTTATAACAAAGACAATTTTCAATTAGCTCTCAAAACAAATAGTACAGTAAATAATTTATTCAGCAAAACTAAATCTAAGATAAAAAAGAGGACAAGTCTAATGTAGTATATAAGATTCCTTGTAATGGTGACAAGTCCAACATATGCCAAAAGATATATGTTGGTACTACCAAGACGAAACTAAAAACTAGACTTTCTTCACATAAATCGGACCAAAAAGCAACTGACAAACCAATAGAGCAAAAAACAGCTCTTGCGGCCCACTGTACTCTGACAGGCCATACGCCAAACTTCAAAGACGTACAAATATTAGCAGAGGAGAGAAATTACAAACGAAGATTCACTCTTGAAGTATTGAACATTATTGACGTTCCCACGGAGAAGAGGATGAACTACAAAACAGACACAGAGAATTGCGCGAAAGCTTATCGACATATAGTACAAAAATACAGCCGACAAAGAGAGACTTTTAGTTGACAATAATTTGTACACACAACAGGACGACGCCTATTAATTTTTAATGTAATTATTTTTGAATTTTTGTGATATTGATAGTGAATATTTGTTATAAATTGTATATATTTTTGTTTAGTGTTTATCCCCTGATGATGGTTGACGAAGGCAACCGAAATATTGGGAAAATAAAATAAAAATAAATAATAAAACAACACCACCAGTTTTTTTTTTCCATGGCCTCAAGCTGAATAAATCGATAAGAAAATTAAACTGCTGTAATAACATAAAAGTGTCTGCTGATAGGCAGTAGGCAATCACTGCTTTTACTGACTTGTTCTCTAAGTGTAGAACTTCTTTTTTTTCAAATAGTTGCTTGAAGGTACATACATGCATATATATTTTGAAGAAATATTACACAAAAAACGATCGAATTCCTCGACAATTAACCCCCCTTCAGGCTCCTCATGTTTTCTATGATAAATGCAGAAAATTAAATAAGCTTGTTGACAAAGTATGGGTTCAAATATGACGTTTAATGAGTTTTGGGGTTTTTAATTTATACTGTAGTTACATACTTAACAGGATGTTTACTCAAAATCTTTATACGCATATTCCGATTAAATAAAAAAGTATTTGGAAATGTTTCTTAATTTTTATAATCTTAAATATGTATAAACTAGAATAACAAATACCGTTTTTTTGTACACGTGAAATGCAAGAAGAAATACCTACACATTTTAATTGTAAAAACCAAATAATTGGTATTTTAGAGTTTCGTGTTCCTACGTAGATCCAAGTTACTGAATTTTTTGTTTCTCTTTTGAATAATACTTGTTACATATGTACACAAAAATAAAGAAATATTAACTCTGAAAAATATTTGAAACAAGTGTGAAATATGACAAAAAAATTTCAGTAAGTTAAAACACATTTCTTATTGTTTCGTAACTTTAAAGTAAATTTTAAAATAGAGACCTACACGCAGAGAAAAAATGAATTACGTAGAAATTTTAGACACGTGAACTTCGTTTTTGGGTTTCTTTTATGGGAAAAAATAGTTTGTTTGCGGTAAACATGTAATCAGATGTTGTAAATGAACAAAGAGAAATATGTTTACATATATCAAACAGTTTTCTTCGTTTGTTGATATGGATTTGTATTATCATTACAAATTCCCAAAACATTTAGAAGTAACAGAAACCGTTGTTTTTTCATCTGTGATGAAAATAGGTCACATCGGTTCAGATTTAGATACAGCTTCATAAAAATGTCGCATCGCAAATGTTACAAACCACCACCATATTTTATTTAACCTGTGAACATCTGTCGTGGAAGTGGAATATGTGGATCAATGTTTTGATATAGCCCAACCCGATTTCTATACTCAGAGAGTATATATATAATTCTTAGGTTACTCCAATACTTTTTCGCAGAAACGAAGAATTTCATCTCGTCAGTAGATTTTACATAATTATTAATTTAGAGGTAAATTACTTTTCAATGATTTCATTCCAATTAGATATACTATAAATTTGTCCAAAGTTTGGCACTCATAGTTAAGATACGGGTTAGTATCAAGCAAATTTTATGCCTTTATTAAGAACTAGCTGTCCCAACAGAAACTTTCCTGCCCATATTTTAAAAACTTTAATTGTGATTGTTGCCTGAAGTTTTAATAAGCTATTTCAAATGTTTAAACAAAATTGAAATGAGAAATATTTATTTCTAAGTTATCATTGTATGCATCAAGGGATGAATGCATATTCATTGCTGTATTATATTATTCATATGCATATTCATTTTAAGGGTACGGCCATGACATTCAATTCGGATTACTTCACTGGAAAAATGAACATACATGATTAATTCAGTATTCTGCTGGAAATGTGTGCACGTTCCCTCACCTTGATCTTGAACAATGTTTAGTACAACCATTCGGATGAGTTCGTTTTTAATGCAGTGAACTGGAAAAATCGATGGGAAATATAATGCAGAAACGTCAACTGTGATGATGCGATAATGGTCAGTTTTTTTGGCAGAGATCATCTTTTAATTAGACTTCTGAAACCACATATCGTCAATGGTGATGGCTGCTGAAAAATGGACATCACTACGATAACTTTATTGGATAGGAAAGGTTGCCCGAAGGTATCGTATCATATAACGTAAGGATCTCAATGATTTTACCTCTTTATATTTCTATGAGTCTTTATTTTAATACCTTTCAAAATCAAGGTATTAAAATGCACAGCATGCATAAAGCATGTCATTTGTCATTCCCGGCTTGACTTTCTCTATGTAGAATATTTATTTTTGAACCAATTTTGGTCATACAGTTATATTTCACATAGAAACATCTGCAGTAAAACCGAATGATGACACCCGTACATATTTTGATATTTGCAATTTAAAGTTACATTTTGAATTGATATTATAGCATTTTACTATAAAATTCCGTAAAGAATATGTTTGTTATAATAAAAATGCGTTGTATGTTTTTCGAAGTTAAAGTGATTATTCTTCAGTTTTTATACCCTCCACCTCCAGGATGGGGGTATATTCACTTTGTCATTCCGTTTGTAACACCTTGAAATATTCATCGGAGACCCCATAAAGTATATATATTGTGGGTCGTGGTAAGACGATATAGCCATATCCGTCTGTCTGTCTGTTGAAAGCACGATAGCGGCCGAACGAAATGAGCTAGGAGGTTCAAATTTTTCCTAAATGTGTCTTATGGTTGTAGATCGGTTGGGATTGAAAGTGGGCGAAAAAAGTACACCTAATATTTAGAGTATTTCAGCATATTTTTTTTAAACATATTAGCTTGTATTTATTTGATATTTGCAATGCGCATTCCCTTTATAGCATAAAAGGGCACCATAGAGTGTTTTTTATTTGTAGGGGGCGAAATGGGACAAAAGAAACACGAAATTTGGCGTGTACATTCTTCTAATAGAGTAGATACATAATATAAAAGTATTTTTTCTAAATTCGTACATTTAAGGGGTTAAATGGGGATAGAGGGATAAAAATAGTACCAACCTAACGACTGCACCTAGAATAATGACATTCGGTGTATACATTACTCTGATTGCGTAGACACGTAAAATAAAAGAACTTTCCAAAATTCGTACTTTTTGGGGTTCAAATGGAAAAAGGGGATAAAAATAGTACCTACCAAACGACCACAGCTAAAATCGTAAAATTCGGAGTATACATTCCTCTGACTGCGTAGACACGAAAAATAAAACGTTTTTTTTCCAAATTCGTACTTTCAAAGGATACAATGGCTACAGGGGATAAAAATAGCACCAACTAAACGAATACAGCTAGAATGATGAAATTCGGTGTGTACATCCCTCTAATTATGTAGATACGTAAAATAAACAGAGTTTAGATAGTCGTACTCTTGAGGGGGCAAAATTGGAAAAAGGGGATAAAAATGGTACCAACAAAATGGCCGCTGATAGAATCATGGAATTCGGTGTATACATTCCTCTGACTGCATAACCACGTAAAATATTTTTTTTACAAATTCGTACTTTATTTTGTTGTTTTTACGACAAAAAATGATAGAATCATGAAGTTGTCTTATACTGCGTACGTGAAAGATAAGGTATTTTCAAAATTTATAGTAGCTGAATATTTAGGGTATTTATGATTGCTCCCTTATATTTACTTTATGAATTGAAATATTATTTCCTTTATATATACATAGTATACAAATATTGGTAGCCTTGGCTTATTAATTAAATTTCTGATTTTCATACAGTTAAAATTTGTTGCGAACATTCCTCTTGTAGCCTGGAAGCACCACAAAGAAAATAAAAGTTTTAGCTTGCGAAATGGGACAAAAATGGATAAAATATAGTGCCAATGATACGACAACAGCTAGAATCATGAAATTCGAAGACACGTAAAATAGAAAGATTTTTCGAAATTTGTACTTTTAAGGGATATAATTAAAATGAGGGATTAAAATGGGGCCTACCAAACTGCTGAAGTTGAAATCATGAAATTCGGTGTATACATTCTGACTATGAAGACTCGAACCAAACCAAACCAACCAAATTTGTACATTTGGTCGGGGAATGGGGCGAATCTGGGGATATGGGGAATGGGGATATCTTTAAAATTTATACTTTTCTTATCACTTTGTCTGTATCTGAAAATGCTTCTTTCTAATGGCGACTGACAATCGCCTAATATTTAGGCATGTTCACTTTCACAATTACAGCATTTTATTTATATATAGTAATGATTTTAAACAGTGCGCATAAGTATACATTATAGTTTGAAATAGTAAACAATTATAGTAAATGTGCATAAAAATATCACAATTTTCGTAATATGGTAATGTGCTTCTATTTAATCTGCTGGTAATAGTGTGGAATGCACTCCGTGGTGGAGGGTATATAAGATTCGGCCCGGCCGAACTTAACGCCTTCTTACTTGTTTATTTTGACAATATTTTTTGAAAATTTGTCAACATCATCTCGTGTATTAAAGATCGGTGAATTGATAAAAATCTAAATGTCTAAAAATTATTTGGAAAATAATTTTCCAGATTAGTCTTTCTGCACATCGGATCTAATTTCAGTGTCTTGGCGTGTTTTCACAAAATATACTTAAGTTCGTCGGCTGCGTAAAATAAATCTTTGAAATATTGCTCGTTGGAATTTCGTAAATATGCACATTCATCGAAACCTGAGTACTTTTCGAAAGCCTTCAAGTGACACAGCTGCAATTCCTGATGTAGCAAGAAGCAATAGAATTTGGAACCGAAACATTCTGAGATAATTATTAGACCTTCGATTTTTGCATATTTTCCATATTTATTTATGCATATTATTTGGCAATTGTTCATTTATTCTGCTTGTTTTCGATATGTCATCGAATGGTTTATATTTGAACGGTAATACGTCGATACAAAGTTTAAAGTTTGGTTCCAATCGGATGAAAATATGCAAAAATCCAAAAGCAATATTCGCATTTGACGGAATCAAAACATTTGGGATGGTGTAATCCCAGTGAACGTCGACCTAATGCATTTCGCTGTTCAGTTGCTGATTGATAAAAAGTATAACATTATGTCATTATATCATTAAAAACTGGTGAAGACGATGGTCGATCATCTTATTGTAATGTGTTATCCGCTGTTAAGCATACTCTTTTACTGTTTTCCATATGTAGTGGGATGGAAAGATGAAAGTAAACAAGTAAAAATGCGTTACGTTCGGCCGGGTCGAATCTTATATACCTTCCACCACGGAGTGTATTCCATAGTATTACCGGTAGATTAGATGCTGTCGACTTTACAAAGAAGTGAAGTAACTATTAATATATATATAATACTGCAATTGTAATCAAAAAGTGAACATGAGGGTCAATCTTCAAAAATGTACCCTAAATATTAGGTGTATTGTCAGTCGTCATTAGAGAGAAAAATTTTCCATCAGGGCCATTTGCAATTTCTAGATTCAGCTACAAACAGAGTGACTGTATCATTTTGATAAGAAAAGTACAAATTTCAGAGATCCATTTTGTTTCGCGTCCATATTGAAACCAACACATCTAATTTCATGATTCTAAGTACATCCGGTTGCTTGGTACCACTTTTATCATTTTTTAAAATGTTGACGCTAAAAGTACGATTTTGGAGAAATACTCATATTGTGCGTGTCTACGAAGTCAGACGAGTACAACCACCGAATTTCATTATTCTAACTGCAACCTTTTGATTGGTACCATTTTTATCTCTTTCGCCCATTTTCAGCCTAAAAGTACAATTTTCGAAAAAAAACTTTATGTTTCACGTCTACACAGTCAGATAAATGCATACACCAAATTTCATGATTTTGTCTTAAGCGGTTTGGTTGGTACCATTTTTATCCCTCTTTTCCAATTGCATCCCTTAAAACGTGTCTACGTAATTATAGCGACGTACACACCGAATTTCATGTTTCTAGCTGTTGTCGTATCAAATGTACTATTTTTATCCTTTTGTCCCATTTCATCCTCTAAATGTTTTTTGTACTTTTTTGTGATTACACGTTACTGGAGGAAGAAACAAATTTCATGTGTATAAAATTCGGAAATTTTCAAAAAAAAATGCTTAAATAGTCTAAATATTAGGGGTATTTTAGTCCTTTCAGTCCCTCTGGGCCGATTTCACCCACTTTCAATCCCAGCGATCTGCAACCATAAGACACATTTACGGAAAATTTCAACCTCCTAGCTCATTTCGTTCGGAAGTTAGCGTGATTTCAACAGACAGACAGACGGACATGGCTAAATCATCTTAGAATTTTAGCACGATACAGAATATATATACATTATGGGGTCTCCGTTGAATATTTCAAGGTGTTACAAATGGAATGACAAAGTGAATATACCCCTGGAGGTGGAGGGCATAAAAAGATGAAGAAATTATGTCGTTCCTATTCAGTTATGAAAAAAATACATAAAACATTACAATTTTTTGCAGTTTGTCCGAATTTTCTTTCAATAACCTAAATTTTTTCTACTGGAAACATCGCTGAGTCATAACAAACAAAACAAAAAAGAATTTAGCATATTCATTGTCTGAATCGTGACATGTAGTCTAAAGTTCACTCAAAAATCCTAAAGAAATATGCACTTTAAGTTTTTTACAAATTTTCCAAATTCGCAGGCAACTATCCAAAAGTTTTTTCATCTTAAAACCTAGTTCGGACTACTACGAACAGTTTGTAATAAAAATCAGCCAAATCGGTTTAGCCGTTCTTACGTGATGCGATTATCAACGAACAGCATTTCATTTTTGTTATATAGATTTTTAGATTTCATTATGATATCATAGTGATTCATATTTACACTTTTTTAAAATGACTAAAAGATTAATTATTAAATTTCCAAACTTGTATTGTAGTACACAATTAAAAGTTCATAAGATATTGCTCTAATAAAATGTCAAGAATTTGCATTACACAATCTTGAAATAGGCACAATTCGTTTCTTTGTATTTTTCATAACCTTTGTCCGAAATTCAAGTCCACGATTTTTATGTACTTTTCGAGTTAACATGATTTTACTGCAAAATTATCATTTCAGACGAGATTTTTAAAAAGAACTTAAAACTTCTATATTTTTTTTTTGCTTCAGAAAGCCTAGAAGGTTTTAAAAAAGTATATGATCGAAACCTCTCTGAGGGGTTTGAACCCCCAATACGGCCCTGGGTCTGGCAGTAAATTAATCCAAAACTAAGCTGATGGTTTCTACGAACAATCATTCCATTTGATTACCTCGGGTACCGCCGTAACTAAAACTAATGACATCAGTTGTTAGATAAAGCGTAGAATTATACTCGCCAATAGATGCTATTTTGGCCTAAGCAGGCAATTAAGAAATAAGGCCGGGGCGATCTTCAATTACGAATATTTAATTTAAAAAAAAATGTATATGGTGCCCCGGTAGTCGAGTTGGTAGCATGCTCGGCTATTAGCGTTGGGGTTGTGGATTCGATTCCCACCAAAGGTTTTGGTCTGTCGCTGCAATAACTACACTTAGAATAAAAATACTGTTATTAACAACAGACATTGTTTGCTGGCCATTAGCAGGCACTTTCTCTGCTATTACAGCAATTTGTCTTTTGGGGTTGATGAATCCGTTTAATATTAATTCTCTAAATTATTTCCGATGATAACCATATTAAACCGATAGGTTAGAAAACATGGACTACAGTATGATAGACTATATCTTCGAAATTTTTTATAGTCCTCAAAATATTTTACTCCGAGTCCTTTACAATTACAAAATAATCTGAATTTAGCGGTAACCATCGGTTTTAGCTGCCAGTTAGTGTCACTAATTTAGCTATACATATATCCATTAGGCACACATACATTGTACAGTCTGAAACTGCAGCACAAATAATGATATGCTCGCTGATATAAATAATATAAATGCATTGATATATACGCAAAATAAAATTATCATGTCCTTAAAGTAATAAATAAAAAGTTAATAGTTTTTTTATGTTTTTAGACTGCAATTTTTTGCGTGAGGTGGGCAAAGAAATGACAAATAATTTTGGAAGGAAATCTCTAGCAGAAAAAAGTAAGCAGTCTTCTTGAAAATTATCCAAAACTGACGAAGAACCATGTTGAGATCAAAAAGCTATTTACGGAATTAGAAAGAGCATGTTTGTCGTAAATAAATCAACTCCATTTGCACAAAAATGGTTAGCAGACTCAAAAAATTCTAAGCCGATCAATTATTGTTTTTAGAATTAAACTTTTTGTTGCAATGGTAATGGAGCACGTACAATTTATGAAAGGTGTTCTAAAGGTCATTTTAAACACACGGAATTTTTGCGCAAAACGTCGCGCTGCACATAATTTTGCATTTGTGGTTCTACACCAGAGTATGTAAAACACATTATCTCGCATTTTGCTCAATACGTTTTTGCATAAATGTCTAAACCCCCAATAAACAATATATCTAGTAGTCGAATTATAAAGTTAATTTTTAACCATAAATCAAAAATTCCGAACATCTTTAAAATTATATAACATAGCTATCGACGTCATCAACGCACACGTCGAGAACGCCCGACGCTCGTCGTCCGACGCTATTAAACAGTGAGACCCCCCCAAAACCAAAAAAAAACAGAACAGAAAAATAATAAAGCGAGTGGATAAGGAAAAAATGAATAAAGTTACTGCTGAAAGCTTTCCATGGAACAAGGTAAGTATTTGTATGTGTTAGACAATGTTGTTGTTGTTTAATAAAAACTAATTGAAAATACAATTTGGATATGTGTTTATTTGTGAAAAAGGAGATAGACTGCGTATTTCGCAATAAATTGTTTTATTCGCTGTTTTTGGAAATAATTTAATTCTATTCAATAGCAGAATCATGCTGCTGAAACAGCTATAATTGTCTGTTGTAACATCAAGAAAAAAGTTGCTAAAAACAGCAAACATCCACCTGCTATTTCAGCAGCAAGTCTGCTTTCTCTTTTTCAGCAAACAAAGTCTGCTATAACAGTCAAATTCTGCTGTTTTTGCAGTCAAATTCTTTTGAGTGTAGCTACAATGGTCTTAGTCACCCCGGCTCAATCCTTGGACCCAAAATTAGAATATAAATTTACTTTTTATTGTAATTCAAAATAAATGAATGAATAAAAAATATGCAGGGTGCCTTTTAACTTATATAGAACTTTCGAACTGTCATATAGGTATCAGGTTTGACATTTATGATCAGTGTACTGTCGCAAATCATTATGAATAGATTTAGACGTAAACAACGCTACCAAATAATACAAATTTAATTTGAAAATCAGTCATCGATTCGCGAAATTTATAGACGCCTTCGTGATTTTTATTGCACACGTAATCCAGTCCATTACGTGCAAAATTTTGCGCAAAGATCTTGGCCTACACCCGTATAAGATCCAGTTGCTGCAGAAATTATAATCACGAGACCCTAAAATCGAGGACGAACGCCTCCAACGTTGTTGTTAACTTCGTTTAGAAACTGGAGTAAGTTTTTTTGGAAAGTGGTACCCAATCAAAAAAAAAAACCGGGCCAACCATCACTCTAATGATAAATAAAGACTAACTGATTTATGACCTTTTCATACCAATGCACCCCGTAAGTCGGAATTTTTGAATTTACATCTACTGATACTAGTTCTCTGTTGTCTATGTTCGATTGGGCTTACTAACTTACAATTAAGATACTTGATAAGGTGGCAACGTTGCTACACATTAGTTTTTCGTATATGGATTAACAGGAGAAATCTGGCAACACAGCTAAGAGAGTGAAGCGATAAAATCCATACAAAATTAAGCTAGTAAGCCCAATCGAACAGGCCTATTGTTGCTTGCGGAGTCGTGTGGCACTTCTGGTTATGACAAAATGTTGTGGGTTATGACTAGATCTATGATTTTTGCACATTTTTCATTTTTGTCGATTGGAAATCAACTTAGCATTTAGAAGATTTATTTTTGAGAGCATTTCGAAAATAAAATTCGATGTCTAGTTATGACCTTACGCTTCTGCTAGCTGTTATAATTCGAATAGCACCGTCAAAAGTTGACTTGACCTCTTTTTTAATTTGTGCTGCGCTATTTGTTCTGGAATAGTTTTTTTTAGTTTTCTCATATTTTATATATGTATTTGCTTTTTCAAAAAGTTAAACCTCCTTTAGTTAGAGTTGTCGCTTCTCGTTTACTTAGTTTTAATTCTTTTGATTCTATGGATGTTTGCGGATATGCCATATTGTTCTAAAAATTCCAAGTAAAATGTTGAACGTGATTTTATTTTTATTTATTCAATTAACACTGCAATACAAATAAAACGATTGATTTTTTAATATTTTATATAATACAATAAATGAAATAGTTTTATATAAGTTGAAGTTTTAATGTTTCGACTTTCGCATGGAGCTATATATTTGACACTCACCAAATAAGTATTAATACCACTATAAATGAAAGACTTAGCTAAAATATGAATAAGATTAAAACTGTTATGAATTAAATTTTCTATTAAATTAAGGTAGAATAAGACTTTTAGTTTTTTCGTTTGAATTTTTTTGGTCTGTAATCAATATTTGATTTGAACTGGGATATTGTCCTGGCTCAAGACCATTTTGCATCTATATTTAATAGAATGCAAATTTATTTACAAATGACAAGTGACATTTATTACTTGGCTGCAGACTACCACAATCATGATTTCCACCCTGTCTAAAGGTTTCATTCAGGTGGCTTCGCAGCGACTTTTCAACACCAAACCCGGCCTCTATAAGGAGATGATTTTCACAAACGAACGAGAATCACAACTCACTTGCCGAATTTGCGTTTAAAAAATCGCACCAAGTAATAAAGTACACATGCCATCTTACAAGCATCTCATTGAGTTGCATATGTAAGTATGTGTATATGCAGGTATAGTTACCCAGCAATACTTCTGCCGTGCCAACGCTCATTTGTTTTAGTTTTTTCGTTTGAATTTTTTTTGGTCTGTAATCAATATTTGATTTGAACTGGGATATTGTCCTGGCTCAAGACCATTTTGCATCTATATTTAATAGAATGCAAATTTATTTACAAATGGCATGGTGACATTTATTACTTGGCTGCAGACTACCACTATCATGATTTCCACCCTGTCTAAAGGTTTCATTCAGGTGGCTTCGCAGCGACTTTTCAACATCAAACCCGGCCTCTATAAGGAGATGATTTTCACAAACGAACGAGAATCACAACTCACTTGCCGAATTTGCGTTTAAAAAATCGCACCAAGTAATAAAGTACACATGCCATCTTACAAGCATCTCATTGAGTTGCATATGTAAGTATGTGTATATGCAGGTATAGTTACCCAGCAATACTTCTGCCGTGCCAACGCTCATTTGTTTTAGTTTTTTCGTTTGATTTTTTTTTGGTCTGTAATCAATATTTGATTTGAACTGGGATATTGTCCTGGCTCAAGACCATTTTGCATCTATATTTAATAGAATGCAAATTTATTTACAAATGGCATGGTGACATTTATTACTTGGCTGCAGACTACCACTATCATGATTTCCACCCTGTCTAAAGGTTTCATTCAGGTGGCTTCGCAGCGACTTTTCAACATCAAACCCGGCCTCTATAAGGAGATGATTTTCACAAACGAACGAGAATCACAACGTGATTTTATTTTTATTTATTCAATTAACACTGCAATACAAATAAAACGATTGATTTTTTAATATTTTATATAATACAATAAATGAAATAGTTTTATATAAGTTGAAGTTTTAATGTTTCGACTTTCGCATGGAGCTATATATTTGACACTCACCAAATAAGTATTAATACCACTATAAATGAAAGACTTAGCTAAAATATGAATAAGATTAAAACTGTTATGAATTAAATTTTCTATTAAATTAAGGTAGAATAAGACTTTTAGTTTTTTCGTTTGAATTTTTTTGGTCTGTAATCAATATTTGATTTGAACTGGGATATTGTCCTGGCTCAAGACCATTTTGCATCTATATTTAATAGAATGCAAATTTATTTACAAATGACAAGTGACATTTATTACTTGGCTGCAGACTACCACAATCATGATTTCCACCCTGTCTAAAGGTTTCATTCAGGTGGCTTCGCAGCGACTTTTCAACACCAAACCCGGCCTCTATAAGGAGATGATTTTCACAAACGAACGAGAATCACAACTCACTTGCCGAATTTGCGATTAAAAAATCGCACCAAGTAATAAAGTACACATGCCATCTTACAAGCATCTCATTGAGTTGCATATGTAAGTATGTGTATATGCAGGTATAGTTACCCAGCAATAATTCTGCCGTGCCAACGCTCATTTGTTTTAGTTTTTTCGTTTGAATTTTTTTGGTCTGTAATCAATATCGTTTGTGAAAATCATCTCCTTATAGAGGCCGGGTTTGATGTTGAAAAGTCGCTGCGAAGCCACCTGAATGAAACCTTTAGACAGGGTGGAAATCATGATAGTGGTAGTCTGCAGCCAAGTAATAAATGTCACCATGCCATTTGTAAATAAATTTGCATTCTATTAAATATAGATGCAAAATGGTCTTGAGCCAGGACAATATCCCAGTTCAAAAAAAAAAGTAGAATAAGACTTATATATGGAATAGTTTTGAATTAAGTCAGAAAACTAAGTTTTTTGGTAAAAAAATAGCCATTTGACCCTCAGTAAGGTATGTGTTATTGCAATCCGATTGATATATCTCTCTTCTAGTTGTCATATTCTCATTTTCTAGTTGTCATATTTTTGGGGGCAGAGACGATGGAAATTTTAAACTCAATTTTTGTGACCAACCTAATATTGATAAAGATGTATAATCGGGCTGTTTTTCTTTAACAAGCTGTGATAACAAAAAAGTTAATAAAAATTTAATATTTTGCTCAAAATAGAAAATTATTTTTCATATTGTCGCCAACTACAATATAAATATATGTACCAAAAGAATTTTTCAAAAAAATATTTTGTGTTGGCTTTATTGGACTTAGCATCGATAACCATCATTTTGACTTACACTGGATAATTATCTAGGCTAAGTCAAAAAATTTTAACACAACATTATTTTTTCAAAATTTGTTCATTATTCATTGTCTCACGTAAACAGTACAAGATAACCTAACTTCAAGATTCAACCAATTTTTGCGTTAAAGTAAATGAGTACGAATTTGGAATTTTTTTTTTTATTTCGCGTGCCTATGCATTCAGAGGAATATATACACCGAATTCTATGATTCTAGCTGCGGCCATTTGGTTGGTACCTTCATTATTCCCTTTTTCCATTTTAACCCAAAAAAGTACAAATTTCGAAAAATCCCTTTATTTTACGTGTCTACGCAATCAGAGGAATGTATACACCGAATTTCATTCTTTTAGGTGCAGCCGTTTGGTTGGCATCATTTTTATCCCTCTATTCCCATTTTACCCCTTAAAAGTACGATTTTAAGTACTTTCATATTATGTGTCACGCAATTAGAGGAATGTACACACCGAATTTCGTGTTTCTAGCTGTTATCGTTTGATATATACCATTTGTATCCCGTTTTACCCCATTCACCCCCTACGAATAAGAATATCTTCATGGTGCTCGTTTGTCGCATGTAGTGTGACAAGGCAATAAATAAAATGTTAAAATTTCACTCAAAATAAAAATCTTTTTTAAAATTGTAGCCAAAAGAAATATCAATGTGTGTGTGGAAACAAATTTTGAAATAATAATTTTGGGCTTAGCCTGGATAATTAAATTATCCAGTGTAAGTCAAAATTATGGTCAAAAACGCCAACACAAAATATTTTTTTAAATTTGTCTTGATACAAATATTTATATTGTAGTTGGCGACAATGTGAAAAAATATTTGTTTTATTTTGAACAAAAAATACTCTCTAAGTTACTGAGTAAGGTGGTGCCAGATTTTAATCTTTGTTTATTTGAATAAAATCAATGGATAAAAATGTTGCCACCTAATCCAGTCTCTTAATTGTAAGCTAGTAAGCCCAATCGAACAAGCCTAATATCTTTGTTAAGCAAAAAACATAAATCTATAAGAAGGTCCGTCCGACTCTTTGATTTCTGACAGTTACGTGCGATTAAAATGTAAATGAAAGAGCGACACTCTTTTTCTCACTCTTAGGTGAAGAATGGGTGTTTCAAAATGAACATTTTTACAGAATTTTGGTTAATTGTGAATGAACTGAAGAAAACAGCACAAATATACGACAAAAACATTAAAATACTGAAAACCCGTGTCGTGTTTTACACGAATTTTGTTACCATTTTAATTATTTTATTTAACTAATTGCAAAACATTTTATTGAAAAATAAGACAAAAATTATCCTATTCTTCTTTGTTCCCGGCGTTCTTAATTTTGAATTTTTTATGTTATTTTGAATGATTTCTGTCAAAACCAACGACAGCACTCTCTTAAATTTTATTTTTCACATTTTAATCTAACGTAACTCGCTCCATTTTTGAAATGAGACGGACGGACCTTCTTATAGATTTATATTTTTTGTTGTTAAGTGCTCTTTGGTTTCTCTTTTCCAAATTCTTACAATCTCTAATGAAATGCCATTTTTGGCAAAGTATTCAATATATTTCCAAATGTTGCTAAATGTCTTTCTATAATACTTAAAGGCATTTATAGATGCCGCAACCGTTTCATAGGCATATCCGAATGATTAGATTTTATAATCCCAAAGCCTCCGCGTAATTTTACTCGTACCGCACATGTTTCCTCCTATACAGATTTTTTACTAACATAATTTGTTATTATCGATCTGCAACTCCGTCTAGTTGTACTGAGACTTCCAAATATTTTTTTTTGTAGAGCATTACTATCTTTTTCAATCACTATGATGTTTAGAAAAACGTACATGAAAAACGTTCATATGGGTTTATGTTGTAACATTATGCTGTTTTCTTTAAGACTGGATAACTAAGCAGCGAAAACAAAAATCTAAATAAAATGATAAAATTTCACTCAAAATAAAAAATTCTTTTTAAAATTGTAGCCAAAACCAGTATCAATGTGTGTGTGAAAACAAATTTTGAAAAAATAATTTTGTGTTAAAAATTGTGTACTTAGCCTGGATAGTTATCCAGTGTAAGTCAAAATTATGGTTATCGAGGCTACGTCCAATAAAGTCAAATATAAGTTAAATGACATAAGGTCGATTTAAATATGTCAGATGCCATACAAATTTTACATTTGAAAATCGATCGACCTTATGTCATTTAAACTAGATTTCGCATGCAGTGAGAGAAGGCTATAAAGCTGCATACAATAGAAGCATTCATCCCAAAAGTGTGTATGATGTTGATTGTGTGTATGATTGTGATTTTGTCAATAAATTCGCAACAAAAATATTTCAACGAGACAACAAAGTTGAACTGAAATGTGGTCAAAATGAGTCATTTTCTTAAAATCATTATATTTTTGATAATTTTTGTGCAATTATATTCTCGCCTGCGGAGAGGTGACCAACTGGTATAAAATTCGCAATCGTGAGCAGCTGGTCATTTGTAACCCAGCAGTGAATCACAAAAATTTACATTTTTTTTACGTTTCGTGATACACCAGGTTTTACAGCCGTACAGGAGTACTGTATAGTATACAATATTATGTCCAACAGCTCCTTGATTAAAATAAAGTTTGTGTTATTTAGTTTGGTAGATCGAGTATAGCATTTGAACGGTTTGAAAAATTATAGTACTTTAAAAGGTGTATATATACGTTAGGTTAAAGGATCTAGGTTCAAGGATATAAAGACAGTCCACAGCAATAGTGTCTGTTACTCAGTTCGTGGACCCTATTTTGATTTGAAATTGTGTACTATTTTCCATTACGTACTATTTCTTAAATATCTATTACTGTTTTTACAAAATCAGTACAATTCGCAAACAAAGGAACAGATCTAATATTGTGGAATACAAAACTAAATACTCATTCGAAAAAGTTATATTCGTCGCAATATTAGATGTAACCTCTACATTAAAGTAGCTTCTTTTGTGAGGATGAAAAAATGTCATCGATGTTCCCTAAGTCGACTAAAATGAAAGATTCTTTTGTTTTATGCGTTCTCACAAATTATTTCGCTTTTATCATTGTCTGTTCGTGAGCTAGACGCGTTCAAAATAACCTCTATAAATCAGGGTTTTCTTGAAAAGAATTCACGATGAGAATGGTATTGAGAAAAAAACACATAGAAATTAAAATCTGACCCGAGCCTTATCAAACCATATCAAAAACTACCGATATGGCTCAGAATAAATCTTGTCATGCTGGTGGAATCTGCTTTGCAATCCAAGCCTCGCGTATGAATGCAGTTATCGATGTAGCAACCTGCAACATCGGCACTAGGGTTTGCATCCCGGGATTTCCCGCGGGAAAATTCCCGGGAATTCGCATATTTTTCATTTCCCGTATCCCGGCACATTTTTCTTGGCACATTTTCTTATCATTTCCACAATAAAATTTAAAATATTGCACAATAATTTAGCTCATATCGCTTTTAATTAGGTATGTCGAACATTGCAGTTGGATGACAACATATTTTTAAGCTGCGTTCTGACATACACCCAAAAATCCACTTTTTCGGATTTTGCCTGTCAATATGAAAGGCATTGTAAACAATGCTATAGAAAACGCAAGTAACAATATTGTATTAAAAAGTCAAGATAGCTGCCTAAAAAAGAATTTTAAGTTTTTGACGCGACAGGACATAGATCAGGCAACTTAAACATTTTATCTACTGACTATTAAGCCTACATCTGTTGACGTTCTCCGTCGCGTCCACATTTTCAATAAAATATCTGATGATACCATAAATGCATTGCTTGCATATATATGTACATACATTTTATTAATTTTGAAACTTGAAAAGATGTTTCAATTGATCTCACGTTGTACTTTATTATATGAATTCCGTAACAGGTTTATCGTGAAATAATTATTTATTTTACTTTAATAAAATGTGAATGTTTCATTGAAAAAAATAAGTTTAACTCATGGTAAACAATATGTTGACGATTTCCCGTGCTGTCCCGTGATCCCGGGAAATTGAAAAAATAATTCCCGTTTCCCGGGAAATAAAAAGTACGGGAAAATACAAACCCTAATCGGCACCATATTTCAGCAGCAATGCAATCGTACCCTGGAGATTTGTTGTTTTTAAGTTTAATCAATACTTGGCTATCTTCCTCTTGGGATGTGGATATATTCCTCCGCGAGTTGCGGCGTATGCTTGTAATGAAGCTGGGTGTTCGTTCGGGTACTGTGGTTACAGGTTCGGAAAAGAATTCTTTCCATCTGTTCAGCTGGTCACTTTTGCCTTACAGATTTACCACCCAATTTTTGTATAGTTGAATAAACGGATCGTAGGTTACCAGTATTCGCTATTTTCTCTGCTTCCTCGGCGATACTATTGTAATAACGTTTACGGTCAGCGTGAACCGACGTTTTAACAGTTTTGGATGTTGTACGATATTGCTGACGAAGTGTATGTATATTTTCTGTTTCTGCACTGATTCAATTTCATCTTCTGGCGCTTACGGGATAGAATGAACTGCCATGACTCTTCGCTGATCAATGGTGAATGCCTCTTCGGTCAACGGCCAAGATTAAACAAAATAATTTTAAAAAGAAATGGAAAATTTAGAAACTCGAAATCGCCAAATAATGCGGTTTGAAAAATTTCGGTTATCGGAACATGGCCGATGATTTAGCTAAACGAGGCACCAACAGAAAAACTGGACATGAGAGCGACAAATGATGTCTTCCTTCCTTATAATTGAAGGTTTTTGGCTATGTTTCCCAGTATAAACACACAACTATGAAAAGAATATATATTTATTTTACAATTACTTACGTACTCGATTGCAGTTTCAACATTTCTGATTGATCGGGAGATTTCATCTAACATATATCCACAACATATAGATAATAATGTAACAAGAGTTATGATGAACAGGTGTGTCATACTTCAATTAACAATGAGTTTGTGTACAATTTAATCGAATCTTGTAGTTACTCGGTTTCTCCTTATTAGCTTTCTTAACTATTTATCTACAAATCTCCAGTATTTATATTACAAGTAACAATATTTAACCAACATTGATATGGATATTTTGCACCAATAACAAATTCTTTGTTTCGTGTATGTATGGATTTTGTGTTAACACATCTTATATTTAACTTCTAGCATAGGGCAAGACATTCCATTATGTATTGGTAATTATAATTTTTTATAACTATGAGTAAGTGCTTCCAACGCACGATGTCACATATATTGTGTAAAGAGTACTGTCCACTGATAGACTGAGACATTTAAGGTACCTCGAACAATTGGAATGCTTTATCGAAGGAAGCATAGGAGATTAGATAAGAAATGTGTACGCGTATGAATACAGTCAAATCTAAAGCTTTAAGGCCATGTGTGCAATGCAAACTTTTTTCCCACCGTACAGAATTTTGTGTGTGGTGAGTTTCTGATTGAATTTTCACTTGCACCTAGCTACTACAAATTATGACAGCTGAAAGGAAGTAAATCGGCCCTGTGCTAACTTCCGCAATTTTAACAATCCTCATGTGTTGAAGATTAAAATAGGTTTGTGTTCAAATTATCTATATATATAAAGGAGTTGCGTTACTGACTGACTGACTGACTTATCATTGACCAGCCCCCAGACCAAACGGCTGAAGCTAGGGTCATGAAATTTGCAGGGTAGTTCCCAAATATGACGTAGACGTCGACTAAGAAAGGGTTTTACGAAATTCGTACTTTTAGGGGGTAAAATGGCCCAAAAAGGGATAAACATCGAACCTTCGTCCTGACTAAACGGCAGTAGTTAGAAACATGAAATTCGGTGGGTTCCTTGCACTGACCATGCAGAAGAGCTACAAATAGGGATTTTTCGAAATATGTACTTTTAAGGGGCGAGCGGGACAAAAAGGGATAAAAATGGTACCAATTTAAGAATTGCAGCTAGAATCATGAAAATCGGTAGTAACATTTCTCTGACAACGTAGACTTGCAATATAAATTGATTTCTCGAAATTTGTACTTATAAGGGGTGAGCGGGACAAAAAGGGATAAAAATTGTACCAACTAAAGTATTCCACTTAGAATCATGAAATTTGGTATGTAAATTCCTCTGGCCATATAAAAGCGAAGTAAAATTGAATTTTTCGAAATTTATACTTTTTAGGGGGCGAGCGGGACAAAAAGGGATAAAAATGGTACCAACTAAAGTATTACAACTAGAATCGTGAAATTTGGTATATAAATTCCTCTGACCATATAAAAGCGAAGTAAAATTGGATTTTTCAAAATTTGTACTTTTAAGTGGCGAGCGGGATAAAAATGGTACCAACTAAAGTATTACACCTAGAATCATGAAATTTGGTATGTAAATTGCTCTGACCATATTAAAGTGAAGTAAAATTAGATTTTCGAAATTTGTACTTTTAGGGGCGTGCGAGACAAAAAGGGATAAAAATTGTACCTACTAAAGTATAACACCTAGAATCGTGAAATTTGTTATGTAAATTCCTCTGACCATATAAAAGCGAAGTAAAATTGGATTTTTCGAAATTTGTACTTTAAAGGGCCAGCGGGACAAAGAGGGATAAAAATGGTACTAACTAAAGTATTCCACTTAGAATCATGAAATTTGGTATGTAAATTCCTCTGGCCATATAAAAGCGAAGTAAAATTTAATTTTTCGAAATTTATACTTTTTAGGGGGCGAACGGGACAAAAAGGGATAAAAATGGTACCAACTAAAGTATTACACCTAGAATCGTGAAATTTGGTATGTAAATTCCTCTGACCATATAAAAGCGAAGTAAAATTGGATTTTTCGAAAATTGTACTTTTAAGGGGCGTGCGGGACAGAAAGGGATAAAAATGGTACCAACTAAGGTATTACAGCTAGAATCGTGAAATTTGGTATGTAAATTCCTCTGACCATATAAAAGCGAAGTAAAATTGGATTTTTCGAAAATTGTACTTTTAAGGGGCGTGCGGGACAGAAAGGGATAAAAATTGTACCAACTAAGGTATTACAGCTAGAATCGTGAAATTTGGTATATAAATTCCTCTGACCATATAAAAGCGAAGTAAAATTGGATTTTTCATAATTTGTACTTTTAGGGGGCGAGCGGGACAAAAAGGGATAAAAATGGTACCAACTAAAGTATTACACCTAGAATAGTGAAATTTGGTATGTAAATTCCTCTGACCATAAAAAAGCGAAGTAAATTTGAATTTTTCGAAATTTTTACTTTTAAGAGGCGAGCGGGACAAAAAGGGATAAAAATGGTACCAAATAAAGTATTACACCTAGAATCGTGAAATTTGGTATGTAAATTCCTCTGACCACATAAAAGCGAAGTAAAATTGGATGTTTCGAAAATTGTACTTTTAAGGGCCGTGCGGGACAGAAAGGGATAAAAATGGTACCAACTAAAGTTTTACACCTAGAATCGTGAAATTTGGTATGTGAATTCCTCTGACCATATAAAAGCGAAGTAAAATTGAATTTTTCGAAATTTGTACTTTTAAAGGGCGAGCGGGATAAAAATGGTACCAACTAAAGTATTACACTTAGAATAGTGAAATTTGGTATGTAATTTCCTCTAACCATATAAAAGCGAAGTAAAATTGGATTTTTCGAAATTTTTACTTTCAAGGGGTGCGCGGGGCAAAAAGGGATACAAGTTGTACCAATTTAAGTATTGCAGCTATAGTCGTGAAATTTGGTATGTAAATTCCACTGGCAACGTAGTAGCGCAAATCTAAATAGATTTTTCGAAATTTGTACTTATTAGGAGTGAGTGGGACAAAAAGGGATAACAATTGTACCAACTAAAGTATTGTAGCTATAGTCGAGAAATTTGGAGTGTAAATTCCTCTGACAACGTAGACTTGCAACATAAATGAATTTCTTTTTAGTATGTAAATTCCTCTGACCACGTAGAAGCGCAGTAAAATTGGGCTTTCGAAATTTGTACTTTTAAGGGATGCGCGGGACGAAAAGTGATAAAAATTGTTAATTTAATTACTTAAACGCGGAACATAAATGGATATTTCAAAATTTGTACTTAACACAACGATACGTCCCGACAAGACATAAATGTTTTACCAAATAAAGTACATATTTTTAGGGGAAGGAAAAACACATGTTACCTATAGTGGTTTTTCAAAATGTGTACTTTTTGGGAAAGAGGTGCAAAAGTTATAAAGTTGCTGGCTGCATCTAGAAACATGAGATCGAGGATATAAATGGTGGTAATTTTTTGTTCAAAACTTGGTAGAAAATGATAAAAATTGTACGAAGGAGTTCAGCTAAAGTAGTGCATATCGACAAACACATTACTTTGACTGTGTGTGAGTGCTATATAAAAGGATGTTTCCAAATTACTATTTTAGATTTATCTATATCCACCAAAAGAAAATTAAATAAATAGATAAATAAATAAATGACAGAGACGGATAAAATTGACAAATAACTGGCTTTTTCGCGTGCGAAGCAGCGGGTACTGCTAGTTAATATTATATTATACCATATATTCACATAAAAATATGTTTTTTACTAAATTTTAATTGAATACAAATATGTATTTTGAACATGTATTCTGTAATTGTGTGCCAACACAGAAAAGTTTTAGCAGTAGTTATTTATTTATTATTTTGTAAATAAAGAATTTGAACTACGGCCATGGCTATGGATCGCATGGATCGAATGCTGTGTCTAATCAGCCACACATCTTGTAAGATTATAGAAACGTTAACAAATTCAAATAAGAACAAATCGCCCATGATGGGGACATTTGGTTTTAGACAACGGTTTATGGTTGGAACTTGGAATGTAAGAAATGACTCCGAAACATCGGGACTCAAGGAAATGAGCTCATATAAATTAGATACACAAAAACATACATAAGTATACATGGAACTCTCCTAATGGAATCTCATACTATCATATTCACCATGTACTAGTGATCAAACCTTTCATAGGATCTCTACTGAATGTTAAAGCCAGGGAAACCAGTGAGAGGCAAAAAGTCAATTTTTGAAGTAACGTATTTTCAAAATGTAATAATGGCAGGCCAACACTTTAAAATGGCAAAATATAAAAATTTGGAACCAGGTGGCAACTCGTTTTTTCAAACCATGCTGCCAAAGTTAGTACTTTTTCTCTTGTTTCGTTTCATTTCGTTTAAAGTGTGTTGTGTTTTTCATATTTATTGGAAAAGAACATTGTTTATCCAGATGTATCCACTGAACCACATTTATGAGAAGAAAGGTTAAAAGTTGCACTTTAATATTCCGGTAGAATAGGGTACAGCAAACTGTCATAAATTATGAAAATTTCTGATTTAAAATTGTATAAAAGTTAAAAATGGAAATATTGTAAAATTTCGGTTGGAAAATCGTTGTAATGCCAATGATCTCCGCGAAATTTTACAGAAGTGGTTATAATTAATGTATAGCATCAACTAACAAGTAAGAAAAGGCTAAATTTGGGCGTGGCAGACTATGTGATATCCTACACCACTCATTGTGCCTATACCTAGTATTAATAAACACGGGTGTTTTAATATCAGAGGTAAAATATGTCCTCTGATATTAAAACAGTCTATATAAATTATACACTGTACTAAAAATTCTTATTTAACAAAATTTAATATAATATGTAAAATTTTATAAATATATGTGCCAGTTAGTATGATAGTGGTCAATGGTTTATGTTTGAGTTAGCCCGAACGGTGCTAGCGTGACCATATGGTCACACACAAAAGACGTTCACCAAAGCTTCTGGTGTGGACCACTGATAAAATGAAAGTTTTATCTCACAATTCGAAAAAATAATTGCAGCACTATTCGAGTTAATTGAAAAATATTTTTCTACCGAAGCACAATTTTTTTCTTAGAGTATCCTACTACTATATCGAACTTTTATAAAAAATCGACAACGTTGGTGTACCTCTACTTTCAGAGGATTGACGTAGACCACTTCCATTCTAGTCAAAATTTAACAAAGAATATTTTATTTGAATTCAAAAAAGTAATATTTCCTTAACAAAAATGAAAGAAAGTACAAAATATTTTATTTAAAAAAATATATATAAATATTTACAGTTGTTCGTTATTAAAATTATCTGAATCACTTAAAGTGGTCATTATAAATAAAAAATGTTGTTTACATCACCACACATCGATGTCAGTGGATATAGTGTGATTTAGACCACTTTCAAACTAACACAAAAGATAATTTTGGTGTGCATAAAATGAGAAATATCGTTGTAACGGTACATTTTTTAAAAATGTCAAAATGGAAAGTTCTTGAATTAACTGATCAAAGTAAAGAGAAAAATGGCATATCTCAATTTTTGGGATTTTTAACTTACCAATACCACATATGGTACGATGGGGCCAAATACCAATTTTTGAGGCAAAAACCGGGTGGCAACTCGGCAAGGATTAGCAACTATCAGGATGTAGTCATCCATTCATTCATCCAATGCATTTCAAAGATATACCAGTAAGTGGATGTTGTGTACCTGTTTCCTAAGGTAGTTTGCCTCAAAAAATCTACTACCATCCCACTGTAAATGGGCGTGGCAACCGAAGATTTTTATAGACTTTGGTAAGCACTATAGCTACATGTACGACAAATGTGTACCTGCATCCAATTCTTTATTGACAGCGGACTTAGACAATGTCGCTACTTTTCGAATGAGACCAGCAGCTGTAAATGGGAATCGTAGAAAGATAGAGAAATATAATACTGAACGTGTAAAAGGAACCCTCATTATGCTGTCAGTATAACGGAACGCTCCAGACATACCTATCTGCTAATATCAATAAAAACTGGTCTAACATTACGACATCGTTCAAAAACTCTACAAAGTCAACTAGCGAGATATCCAGCTAAACATGTAATGAAAAAATGCCAACTTCGGATTTGTAACAACGACATTATTAAAGCGTACTTTTCCGGGCACTATTGTACTAAAATATTTTTATTATGGGGTATATGTTGAAAATATTTTACTGCTACAATATTTCCATAGAGATTTTTCAATATTTTGCAAAATTGAAAATGTGCTAAAGCCTCAAACTGCAGATACAATAGAACTTCCTAAATATATTGTTTAAATATGTATTATTTGAGTACTTATGTATGTACGAATTATTTTTTAAACAAATTATTCAGATTCACATCTTCACTTTTCAGAGTTTGATTGCATTTGTCGCTAAATCTCCCTAATTTCTGTTCTTGAAATATTAAAAATTTTAATTTTAGAGTTATTTTTGGCTTGGAATGATAATTACAATATAATTGGAAACAAATATTTCATTGGAGTACCATTGTATTTTTAGGGTCCCAATTGTACCAAAAATTGTACAAAAGAATGATGAAAAGTATCGTCCTCCCGAATTTACAGACAGTGATAATGGAGAAATTACTTTGGTTCGTTGCCAAAGTGAAACGAAGGCACACAATGCCACAAAATTAGCCTTTTGGTTGCGGGATAAGCGAAAAGGTTATATTTTAACAAAGTAATTTTTTGAAGTTTTGTTCTGAATATTTTTTGAGTTATTTTATTTGAAAAAGTTGGATTCCATAAGGCGATTCCTGGAGCCATGTCCTAATTACTTATTACATATGCACATGATCGACAGTATGGCTTCCGTAGGAATCGATCTACGGGAGACCTGATGACATTGCTATCCGAAAAGTGGAATCGATCTATTCACCAGCTTGGTGAGAGTAAGGTCGTTGCTCTAGATATCTCCAATGCCTTTGATAGAGTTTGGCACGGCGCACTCATATCAAAGCTTTTGGTGTTGGTAGTGACTTCTCTCGATTTATATCGAGCTTCCTCAGAGATCGCACTATACGTGTTGTTGTAGATGGGTTCTCATCCGATGAGCATAGGTTAACCACAGGAGTACCACAGGGCTCTGTCCTTTCCCCTCCCTTTTTCTTATTTTCATCTACGACCTCTTGGATCGGACTTTGAATCCAATATACTCATTCGCGGATAACAGCAACTTCTGTCATTCATACTCCTTCGATCATAGACCAAGTCGTCAAGAAATTGAGGATAAAAGGCGATTGATGGATGAGTCACTTAGCCAGGATTTGCTGGCCATTTCTGAATGGGGTCGAGAGAATAGAGTAGATTTTAACGCACGTAAGACCCAGTGCTCCTTGTTGTCTCACAAGCGATTCACTGATCCAACGGTGTCGTCGATTTTAATGAACTGTGTAGATATTGAGCAATCAGATGCTCTCGTTGTTCTTGGGATGAAAATACAACGTGATGTTCGTTGGACAAAACATGTATTTGACGTGTCGAAAGATGCCTTCAAATGTTTAGGCTTTTTAAAAAGATGTAAGAAATATTTTACACCCTCTGATCTCCTCAATATCTACACAACCTACATCAGACCAAAGATGGAATACAACTCCCATATATGGTCGGGTGCTCCAGCTTCATCACTGGAGCTACTTGACCGTGTCCAGAGGAGGGCGATGGTGTTGATAGGTGATGGTAGGATATCCAATTCTATTGTCTCCCTTGAACACCGTCGTAATGTTGGTTGTATGTTATTGTTCTATCGATACTTTCATGGAGTTTGTTCTTCGGAGATTCGTGATCTTATACCGCCCGTGAGAACGTTCGGTAGAGATACGCGACTCTCCAGGAATGCGCACCCATTTGTTGTTGATTGGACAACCGGTCGCACTACACATTGCAGAATAAATTCGTTCTTCGCCCGTACTATCCGTATGTGGAATCGACTTCCGGCAAATACCTTTCCTTCCAATTATGACATTCAGAGTTTCAAAACAAATGTCAACAGACACTAGTCCCTCTTTCCTCCTTCCAATACCTGACCTTCCTTCCACCAACGCAATGCACTACATTTATAGGGGACATCCCCTGAGTGTTGGTTCAGTGAAAAAAAATATATAGAAAGGATCTTTGCTACAATTAGCTTGAGAAGTGGACGGCGCTTCAACGTTAATTTTCTTCTCAAAAAAGCTGCAAACGGTTCAACAAAGTTTTGAAAATTCTTCGTGAGCATTTTTCACTGCGCCCTTGGAAATAGTTCGTGGTGGTCATCATTGAATGTTTCCTTTCTTTTTTCGGGACCGCAGAGTTTTTTGAAATATATTCCAACTCGTCGTCATCAAATGTATGTTGAGTATCATAGAAGGTATATTCATTATGTTTCTTCGGAGCTAGAGAGAGTTTGGAAGACATACTCGAAGAATCATCCCCATACATTGCCGACACCGTGTTTGATGAGGAGTTGTAAGGTTCTTGTGAAATATATCCTTCTGAGTCGTCATATTCTATAACTGTCTCAAAAAATTATTTGAAGTTCTAGAAAGAAGATAAATACAAGACACAATTTGATGGAAACAATTAAATATGAATATTAAATCTCATGCTAAAAATAATGCCCGGACTGCAAACTGTTGCAAGAAGTGTCACTACGCCTATTCTCTATTTTAATTCTCTATTTATACACATTACTCACGGTTTTGGAGCTACATAATCTTTCATAAAAGACATGGCAGACGTAAATTTCCATTGTGTAGTTTCCTCCGACGCCGCGCTTCCAGATGACATTCTTGAATTTCCTCTGACAAAACGATCCCGCAACGTCTTTCATCGACTCTGGCATTTATCAACTTCACATATTACAAATATATTTACGAATATATATAAAAAATTCCCGAGAGATAAAGTGAGAATTTATTTTTCGTCCGAATGTACTTACCTGGCAAATCCACAGCTCTGAATATTGCTTTCCAGGCTGTCGGTTTAATTAATTAATTTCAAAATGATTTATGTGATTTATTATATATACATTGGTATTTTTGCACCTCATTTATTAAAACGTCCTCAAACATTTTCCTTTTTATTTTCTTTTTCGATTAAACCGGTCTGATTTTTTCTATCTAAATGTGCAAACAAAACTCAGAATGTTTTTACGCTTCTGCTTCACGATGCACACAACAAAATTGAAAGTTCAGCAACTTTTTGTACGCATGATACACACTTTTGGGATGCACGCTTTTATTGTACGCTTCTTGAGATGATTATGGGGAGATGGTCTGAACCCAGTGATATGACGGGCTGCCAGGTAACGTCATTTATCAGACCAGGCGACACGATGGTGATGTCTGGTGAGCTGCTGCAATCACCCATAATCCGTCCTCATTCACTGTGCAGAACGTAGAACCACCTATTTGCTTAGCCAAAGTTATGGCATTGAAGTTGAGGTTTAACAAGAAAAACACCCAAAATAAACTACAAACTTTTGTCAATCGATGTCTTAGACAGTTTGCTTTGAAAAATGTGGAATATTTGTGAAAGACGCTGTAGTAGGCGCGTTGGCCGAATATCATTACCAACAAAATTTGTTGACCTACTATCTACAATTAGTGCCAGCTGTGAAACTGTCTGCAACATTAGATGCATATAATTTGTTCAATAAAATGTACCTTTTGATACTTTCGTATTAATATTTTTGTATTTTATTCGACCTTTTTTCAATTTAATAGAATTTTTTGTTTTTTTTTTTTAGCTTAAGACATTGATTATTTTATGTATTAAAAAATAATGATAGAACATAAGTAATCCAACGCCATGTTTCATTTATCTAACTTGGAATGCTTTTTAACTAAATTTAATAATATGAAAGACCTAAATCTTTTTATTGATTTTCTATTTCCCACCCAAAAAAACGATGACGACTTTTTTTTAGCTTTTTGTTCTACCATTTGGAAACAAAAAATGTTTATTTTAAATATTATACTCATAGGATATTAAGGATGCTTTTTCTTCGATGCTTCTGTCGTTTTTTGGTGGGATTGCTGTTGTCGTTGCTGTCTGTTGCGATTAACAGTTAACAGCAACAATGTGGGTTTGTGGTTTATCGTTCTCATACAACAGTATTTTGTTGATCGATATTGTTGTTGTTGGTGTGATGGTGGTTACTGCCATGGATGATGTTGTTGTTGTCATTACCCACATTAACCGTCACCTTTACAGCGTGTGAACTGTCAATCATAAAAGGATTAAATTATTAATGACGAAAGAAACTGTCGAAAACATACACAACCACACTTGCCTTGGCTTTGGCAGCAATCGATACCAGAGGCCCGCTGCTGTTTTCATTAGTCCCCTTTTCCACAGGCAAATTTTATTTGGCAAATTTTTTGTTTTCTCTTTTGAAATTTTCGCTTGCTTTTCCACTAGCAAATTTTTCTTTGCCAAATTTGCGAATCAAAATACAAAAGAAAGAAAGAAACGTCAAAAGTGTTTACATTTTAAAGAATTTTTCGAAGAAGTGTATACATAATTTAAAATAAAAAATATAATAATAATATAATATAATAATAATATAATATAATATAATATAATAATAATTTAAAATATACATAAAATTAAAAATTAAATTTCACTTGCACAAATTAAAGCAACAGGTTTGTAAACAAAAGCCGGCTGTGTGTCAGTAAAACGAATAGGTTAAAAAGGAAATGTCAACAAAATTGTTTCCAACGAACAGAGCAAAGCAGAATGTGCGTGTACCGCAAATTCTGAACAGGCAAAGTTTTGTTTCTCTTCCTCGCACCCCTCTCGCCTACAAACTCAGAATTTGCCAAATAAAAATTTGCCTGTGGAAAAGGGGACTTACTAAAGACAAAAGATGTCCCGTTACCACCGGACGGAGAACCAAATGTTGTTGTGCGTAGTGCATAAATACCACTGCTGCCGAAACCAAACTGAACATTGTTACTCCAACAATTCCTAAATGATCTTCATTAACATAAATTGAAGGAGAACATCAAATTATATTCCAGACTTCCGAAATGTAACTAAAATTGATATTAATAAATTAAAAGATTAAAAAATCTTTCATTTTTCTGTTGTTTCTTCTGTTCTATTGCTTTTGGTTTTCTTGTAATTCTAATCGTTGAAATTCACGTTGACTGGTGATCCTGGGCTTATAAGCTTAGCCCAGAAAAATTTTAGCCCTCCCAGAATTTTAAAATAGATACAATTTTTGGTACAAATTCTATATACAAGACAAGAAATTTCAATCTTTGTATGTTAACTTGCAGAAAGGCGAGCTATGCCCCCGAACAGCAATAACATTTGCTTCTGCAAAGCACAAAATTGTTTGTCGTTATTTTACTGTTTTTGCTATGAATTTGAAATATATTTCAAACATTTATCAATTTATCAATCAAGGCTACAACCGCTGCCAAGTTATTTTTGCATTGTTGATAATTTACCAACATTTTATTAAAAATCTACACACATCTAGCTGTGAGTACAAAATATATTCATGCGTAAACACCCCTAATGTTTCAAATCGTTGTAGGAATATTAACAATTTACACACAACTTAAAATCGTTTTCAGTGTACTGAACAGAACATCGGTACAGTGTTTTACATACCCTAGTGTAGAACCACAAATGCAAAATTTGAGTTTAAAAAAATATTAATGTATCGTCCTTACAAATGGGCCCCCATTTTTTACTTTTACCGATCTAGAACCCACATTTTTCATCAGAATATGATCAAACTTTGCAGATCATGTTATATTTCAACTAAGAATACCTACTGTGAAAGTCAAATATATGGGTCCATATTTTGGTATAACCCCCCTACAAATGGGTCCCCAGGTTGCACAATTACCGCTGTATATCCTATATCTTACATCGGATCTTGATCAATTGTGGAGTCTGGTCAAGCATTAGTGGGTCGGAATGAATAAGGTTATAAGGATATTCCGTCAACGCAGCATACTACAGCGTCAAGTATTCCACATTTTTCAAAGCAATCTGTACAACCAGGAGAATCAACCTTCTAGCGGAGACATATACGAAGTTAGTGCAGATACAAAAAGTAATAGATACAGCGGATAATAAAAACGAGTAAAAATTGTGGTGTTTGAACGAATCTGGATAAAACTTTTTCAAAACGGTGACTTAATGTACTACTTGACGAATTCTTGAGATCAGCCAGTGTTTATTCAATCATTCTTTATTTTTATAAGTGCCGTTAACAACAAACTGAAGTTAGTTCTATTCAACTGTAAGTTTAGTACTAACTTGACGTTACTTTTTGTATTTAGCGGAGGAAGAAGGTATTTACAATTTAATTTATGTCAAATAATTATAATTTATACTATAATAAAAACTAATTGAAAATAACATTTGGATATGTGTTTATTTGTTAAACTCCTTTTAATAGGCGTAATTCGCAAAAAATGTTTTACTCGCTGTTTTTGGAAATAATTTGATTCTATTCAATAGCAGAATCATGCTGCTGAAACAGCTACAATTGTCTGCTGTAACAGCAGGAAAAAAGTCTGGTAAAAACAGCAAACATCAGCAGCAAGTCTGCTTTCTCTTTTTCAGCAGACAAAGTCTGCTAAAAACAGCCGACTTTTCTGCTGTTTTTACAGTCAAGGCATAATTAATAGGATCACACGAAGAATTAATATGAACTATATAAAATCGCCCATATAAAACACCTGGGTTTTATAATGAAAACCAGGTATTTGCGCATGGAGTGGTGTAGGCTTGCTTGTTTTAACAAAATTTAATAACAGGAAAGACCTAAATCTTTTTATTGATTTTATATTTCCCACCAAAATAAAAACGATGATGTCTTAATTTTTTAGCTTTTTGTTCTTCCGTCTCGAAAAAAATGTTTATTTTAAATATTATACCCGTATGATATTAAGGCTGTTTTTTCTTTGATGCTTCTGTTGTTTTTGGTGGGGTTGCTGTTGTCGTTGCTGCTGCTGTGTTGATCAATATTGTTGTTGGTGTGGTGGTGGTTACTGCCGTGGATAATGATGTTGTTGTCATTACCCGATACCAGAGGTCCGTTACTGGTTTCATTACTAAAGACAAAAAATGTCCCAGGATCTCCGGGCGGAGATCCAAATGTTGTTGTGCGTAGTGCATAAATACCACTGCTGCCGAAACCATTTACTGCACCACTTGTCGGGACTGCGCGCATCGAAACTGCGCAGTCAATTATGCAGTCTCGAGGTACAATGAAAACGGACTACACCGTACAACAACAACATTTGCACTGTTGAGATTTTTAGTGTGTCGACTTAGTTCGGTGGAATATTTATTTTATATATAAATATAAATTTTAATTTCACCATACTTACTTCTTCGTCTGTTATTTCTTCTGTTTTGTTGCTTTTGGGTTTCTTGTAATTCTAATCGTCGAAATTCACTTTGACAAATTTATAGAATAATATACAGTGGTCACAATAATTATTCGCACACCCTTATATTTGAAGTTTATACTTATGAAACGGAACATAATTTGAACTTGAAGAAATAAATATATTTTTTAAAGTAATTTTATTAATATATATTTTGAAAATAAAAATCATTCAATTCAACTTTGGTAAAGGAGGAAACTAAAAAGGATAGTTTTTTACGCAAACAAATTTATTCGTACAACAATTAAGTTAAGATATTATTATAAAATAACTCTTAGGTAGGCTTTGTTTTAGTATTTTGTCGGACCTTCTTTGGCTTTTATAACGGTTTCTAAACGTCGGCGCATACTTTTACTAAGGTGTCGTTTGTCGAAAAATTTCCCACTCAATACTTACAGTTGGTCTCAGTGATTCCTTCGATGTTATTTTGTGTTTTGTAATTCTCCTTTCCAATAACTCACACATATGTTCTAATGGGTTTAAATCTGGTGATTAGGGTAGGGTTTTTAGCTGTTTACAGTGATAGAGCAGCCATTCACGCACCAGATATGATGAATGTTTGGGGTCGTCTAGTCCAATTTATGCGACACTTGCATGCAAATTGTCTTTTAAAATGTTCAAATATACGTACTTGTCCATTTTGTCAGTAATGAACGTCATCAGTAATGGTCCAGATGCAGCCATGCACCCCCAAACCATTACATTTCCTCAGCCATGCTTTACAGTAGGTATACGATTGTTCTCATTCATATCTGTATTTGGTTTACGCCAAACTTTTGATGGACCATCCGGCCCAAAAATATTGAATTTTGATTCCTCGCTGAAGATGAAATTTTTACAAAAAGAATCTGGTTTGTTTACGTATAGGTTGGCGAAATCCAAACGTTTTTTTGTTGGTATTGGAAATGTACGGTTTGCGGCGAGCAACTCGACAACGTAAACCAGCTTTATGAGGACAAACTTTTTTCTGTGCAGATTCCTCTACATTTTGGCACAATTTTGTCGCCGTTATTTTTGGATTTTGGGCCACTGAAGATAATATGCTGCGCTGATTTCGATCAGTTAATATTTTGCCTTCCAGCTTGTCGGTGATTTGAAGACAATTGGCCGTTTTTTACATAATTACTGATCACGCTTTGTACGGTGGAATGTGCTCTGCCAATTGTCTTGCCTATTTCTCGAAGAGATTTATTTTCTAAATATAATTTAATAATAACTTTCCGCACATCTAGAGATAAGCACTTCGTCCCATTTTGTCTGTTTCAAATGAATGTTAAAGCGAAAATGGCATCAACTCGATTAAGAATGGAGAGAAGTGCTTTTGTTGCCTTATATTTACTCACATTACTTTAAACATAAACGCCGATTACCGTTATATTTATTTTAAAAGCATCACACACAGATAGTGTACGAATAATTTGTGTGCGTAAATTTGCCATATTTTTCTGTTTTCTGTGTTCAACAATGTGTGGAAGCAAATTAGCGGAACTTTTTTGTGCGCATTGTAAAGAACCGACTAATCTTACGGACTGGAAAAATAAATATCAAATAAATAGTGAATATTAAATTTTGTATTGTATTTATTGTATATAATATAGGTGTACGAATAATTATTGTGATCACTGTACGTATTTTTGCAAATAACTGACATCAAAGTGATTAAATTATAAATATACTATTTCACACTTAGGCCATTCTTCAACTAACTATACAATTTATGCAAAAAAAATAGGTAATTTAATAAATTTCTGAATTGGGAAAAACAACATGGTGGAATATTTTAATGTACATAAACACTGAACACCTACCAAGTAAACTTAGTTTTTTCTTCAGAAGAAGCACATGTGTAATTTACATGAGGGAAATCTAGCATTTACTTGTATGACTTCTGTCAACTCGATATAAAAAAGATTTACAAAGTTGAACTCAGTATTTTAAATAAGGATAATTAATAAGGCAAACACTTTTGAGAACATTTAATATTTAGTTGGCGTAGGAATACGCTTTTTAAATATTTTGGTATATTTTTCTAGTACAGAAAATTTATATTTTATCCCATTTTTTCATTTATGTCTTTATGCATTTGGAAGCGAGATTTGTGCATTTGGATATTTCAACTAGAAACACCTGTGGTGAAAATATGTTAGATCGGTTCAGAATTATATACAAATTTCGCTCCCAATTTGACTTTTTCCGCTCTAGAAACCACATATTTTATCAGATTGTCTTAAAATTTGGCAACACATCTTATATTTAAACTAGGAACACCTATGGTGAAAATAGGTCAGATCGGTTCATATTTATATATTGCTCCTATTCAAATTTCGCGCTCCCGATTTGACTTTTTCTGCTCTAGAATCCACATATTTTAACAGATCTTCTTCAAATTTGGCAAAATATCCTATATTTCCACTAAAAACACTCACGGTGAATATGGGTCAGATCGGTTCAGATTTATATATGTATATATATGCTCCCACACAAATTTCACTCCCGATTTGAATTGTTCCACTCTATAAACTAAATCTTTTAACAGATCTTTTTCAAATCTTGCAAAATTTCTTATATTTCAACTAAAAACACCCATGATGAAAATGGGTCAGATCGGTTCAGATTTATATATAGCTCCCATACAAATTTCGCTCTCGGCTTGACCTTTTCCGCCTCAGAAACAATATATTTTCACCGAATATCTTCAAATTGAGCATAACACGTTATACTTGAACTGGAAGATTCTATTGTGAAAGTGGGTCACTTCATTCCATGTTCGGATATACAAATATTCTTCTCTATTTAAGAAATTGGGTCAGGTCATATTAGCCTATGATTAGGAAACATACAAAAATCCTTTCCGTTTTCACTTTTTTACCGAATTGAATTCGCCCCGCCCGACTTTAGCCTTTCCTTACTTTTTTAGTTGGGATTTGTGTTTCGGATCATTGCCCTGATAAAAGTTAAAGCTGTCCTGAATTCCTAGTTTTTTCGCCTTTGACTTCAAATTTTCTGTTAATATATCCTCAAATAACCTTCTTTATTTATAACTCGGACAACAAATACAAAAGTTCCAACTCTATTTGCCCCCACACACCTCTAAACTATAACGTGACCAGTTTTTTAATGTTCTGTTTCAAACTATTTTATTGCAATTCTTCGCTGGCTTTGGAATTGCTAAAGCATACATGTCCATACACAATATTTGGTGGGAAGACGCATTATTTGCTAATGAGAGTAAATTTAACGTTTTTGTCGTCGATGGTATGGAGACAAGCCAACATTTACGTTGCGACAACAAAATTTGAAACCGACCTTTGAGCATAGTAAGGCCACTTTTTCTTTTTGGGTTCCTCCCCAATCCTCAGACATGAACCCCATAGAAAGCTTGGTGGATGAATTGGACTGCCGTATTCGCCGCCAGCCTCTTCAAATGGCAACCTCACCCACTGATCTGGCCAGCAAGAATATCAAATAACGATTTATGGTCCACGACGAAACAAACCCTCATCGCAACGGAAAATCTTAAACGCAAAAGAAATTGGATTGGACTTACGCTACCTCACACGTGCCGCACTTGAGTGGAACCCTAAAGGTAGCCGCAGAGTAGGAAGACCAGCCAACACATGGAGAAGACAACTCGGAAACTACGAGAATAACGACCTAGCGTGATTTAAAATTAAAATTTATTTGTTATGGCCCTATGCACCACATTGGAACGACGGGAATAAATATATGTACCAGAAAAATAGTGGAAAATATGCCAAAACTTGTAAAAGACGTATCCTTACTAAATATTCACAAAAATATATTTTTCGTATTAATTATCTTTTTTTAAGAAAAATCGAATATTAATGACGCTATATTTTTTTATGTAAATGAAGTAAAGCATTGTTTTTTATTGCTTGTAATCAGGATTTTGAAGCCCTTCTAATGGTGAATAAAATTATAAAATAAAGTTTTAAGTTTCAATACTGTACATAGATTAATGCGATTGTCGAATATTAATGACACTCACTGTATACAATATAATTCTTCAGAAAAACATACATACCGTACATATTAAATATTAGGCCTGTTCGATTGGGCTTACTAGCATAATTTGTTTATGGAATTTACTCGCTTAACAAGAAAGTAGCTTACTACTCTCTTACTTATATTGCCAGATTTTTCATGTTAATACATTTAAGAAAAACCAATGTGTAGCAACGTTGCCACCTTATCAAGTCTCTTAATTGTAAGCTAGTAAGCCCAATCGAACAGGCCTATTATTGCGGGTATTTTCATTCGTTTTCCCTTCGGACCGAAGCGACCATTTTCAAGTAAAAAGAATTTTATAGTAAAAACAGACTACTGTTTTAGCAGACTTTTTTTCCAGCTGTTACGGCAAACAATTGTAGCTGTTCCAGCAGCATGTTTCTGCTATTGAATGGAAGCATATTTTTTGCCCAAAATAGTAAATATATTGTTTCTACAAACAATTTCTTAGCGAATTACGCAGCCTAACACATCCAAATTTTATTTTCGATTAATTTTTATTATAGTAAATAATTATTGACATTAATTAAATTGTACATTCTACTTAATCCGCTAAATAAAAACAATAACGCCAAGTTAGTGCTAAACTTCGGATAAAATTAACTTCGATTTTTTATTAAAGGCACTTGTAAAAAATAGGAATTGATTGAATAAACACTGGTTTAAGTGGCTGCTCTCACAGGACCGTCAAGTAGTGCCTTTAGGCACTGTTTTGAATTTAATAAGCACTACTTTAAAACGGTTTGCCCAGATTCGTCCACACAGCGCAATTACAAAAAAAAGACTGCTATTAACAGCAGACATTGTTTGCTGCCTATCAACAGGCACTTTTCTGCTATTTCAGCAATTTGTCTGCTATAACAGCAGTATTGCTTCAGCAGTCACACTGCTTAAAAGTCTGCTGGCTGCTGACAATTGTTGCTGTTAATTAAAATTAAAAATGCTAATGAAACACGTATTTTTTCTAACAGTGGGTTAAGAATCCGTTCAATAGTTATTCGATTTCTCTAAATTCTTTCCGATTATATCCGACAGGTTAGAAAACATATCTTCGAAATTTCTGATAGCACACAAAAAAATTTACTCCGAGTCCTTTACAATTACAACATAATCTGAATCGGTTTTAGCTGTCAGTTAGTGTCACTAATTAAGCTATACAAATATTCATTAGATATACATTATATAGTCCGAAACTGCAGCACAAATAATAATATGCTCGATGATATAAATAATATAAATGCATTAATATATTAGCAAAATCAAATATGCATACCATTAAAATAATAAATAAGAAGTTATAAAGACGTTTTGAATGATGTTGTAATGTTTGGAGAAAAATAAGTCTAGGGCGTTTGAGAATAGTTTTTTTTTTTTGTTTTAGACGGGCATATTTTAGAAGAAACAAAATTAATAAAAAAATTGGGGCGACCCATATTTTCCAAGTTACTGGGCCCCGAAATTTCAGAGTTATAATCTTCGATATCTTCCAGGATTTTCATCGGATCTGTTCGATTTCATCAATATGTGTATCATTAGAAAGCTTATCGCAATACCTTTAAAACGATATATATATATATATATGTTTTTTCGATCCAATAACCCATTGCGAGCCAATTAAATGTTTTCTGTAGGCGTGTTTACACATGAGGCTGTATTGTACATCCTAAAAGTGGTTTATGTATAAACACGGAGACAGAAAAACGAAGTTTTTTGCGTAGCCGGCTTTCGGCCGGGGTTAAAGATTTTCTCCTCTGGGGATGTTCAAAATCGGCTATGCAGACTAAAGTTTTTCTGAGTAGCCGGCCTACGGCCGGGTTTTTAAATTTTCTTTAGACTAAAGTTTTTATGCGTAATGATTTTTTAAATTCATTTTTCACTTTTTTCATTTGCACCACTTTGTTTTCTAATATCTCCAGTTTTTTAAGGGTTAACTACCCCTAAAGGGACTAAAATTTTGGCGCATGATCTTGTCTACATGTGTGTGGTGTAAAATACGTATCGCCATATCAGTACTATTTCTAGATAATAAGCTCTTTTGTAGAAAGTATTGTTTTATAGGTATTGCGATAAGCTTTCTAATTATACCCATATTGATCCGATCCGATGAAAAACATGGAAGATATCGAGGAATATATCTACGAACTTTCAGGGCCCATAACTCGGGAAATATGGGCCGCCGCCAAAATTTTTTTATTTTGATAAGAATTAAAAAATATGGTATGATTTTTGGACAAATTGGAGCTCTTTTGGTAAACTAGATATAAGCCAACAATGGATACAAATGTTGCCACCTTATAAAGTTTCTTAGTTGTAAGCACAATCGAACAGGCCTAATATAAAAAACAAAATCTTATATATAGGTCGAAAGTATTGAGTAGTTGCTTTTATGTATTGAGTACCGACTAAAACAGGTAGTATCGAGTACTCGATACTTTCCCAACACTACTTACCAAACACTATTAAGCATTTTTCCACTTTTTATAAACGGTCTTTCACCGCTAATAAGATTTTGTTTTTTTTTATGGCAGAAGCTACCCGGCCATCCCATTTTATATAAATTAATCTACGTGTAGAAGTTCCCTCAACCCGAGATCACAGAATAAATTGTTTGTCCCATCCCACAACTCAATTCATTAGTGTCAATATTTTGTATGTATCCTTTTACATAGTTAAGTATCTTTCGGTGTTTCGCATTAATAAGTATGGATTTGTATGAGGAAAAAGAACATGTTATTAGCAGTGATGAGTACAGTGAAGATGACGATGATGACGACGCTCTTATGAATGATGCTATAAGGGCACAAAGCAACATTAAATGCCATTTGCTTCAGGAAAAGCCTAAATGGCGCATTGACCAAAAGCAAAAGCAGCTGAGCTCGTTGATAAGAAGAAATAAAATTTCAATAATTTATAAAAATAAATCTATAAAATGGTAATTATGAGAATGCAGAATGAAAACAACATCACCTAAATTACGCTTGTTAAATGTTTAGGCTAAATAGCAAAAAACAACGGGAACGATATAAAGGACACATCGCCAGAAATGAGCGAGTTTTCGGCAATAAATCAAAGGGAGCAGAGCAAACATGTGAAGAGGAGTCCAGACTCATTTCAAATAAAGAATCAAGTACTACTGATGCAAACAATGTTGTAAGCTTAGATGATGATGATGATGACGATGAAGATGACGACGATGGTGATGACAATGATGTAGATCATGATGCAAGGGACTCTAGCTACACGACAGTAGAGGAAAGCCTAAAACCAAAGTTATCTGAGTCAAATAAAGGAAGAGTGGAAATTGTAACCAAATCAAAAGATCTTGTGAAAACTCAAGAACATCATCTATGCAAAGGAACTTCCCAATCAAGCCAGGTATTTAACTGTAATAACTACTCATTGTAATGACATGACCAATAATTGCTTATGTATGATTAGTAGCACCAGTTAGAAATGTTATGTTCATAACGCTTACGATATTTCTGGAATATATGTCAATTCCTGTTATTGGTTTAAATTTAGCTTTGTGAAGTTTAAATCATCAAATGTTGGCCCGATAGGGTGCCAAATCAAGGCGTATTTACAAAGGTGATAGCACGAGCCCAGCTGACTGAAATTTTTTTCATACAAAAGTAACCGAAACTGTCAAATCCCATATATTTTGCTTTGACAGTATGGCTCACCATTCAAAAAATTACTTGTATTTTGTTGTTGCCGAATTTGTTGTTGTTCTAGTGATATCACCTGTATAAATACGCCTTGGTGCCAAATATAGTTTTGGAATTCTGTCGTTTGGCTTCTTATATTCTATTATTATTTTTTTCTTCTATTATTATTTTTTAATACTTCGTTAGGTTAGGAACGATGGTGAAATTACATTGCACTTCCATTGGATCTATTGTGTTCCCTTCAGTTTAGTTTATCCTGTTGAAAAAAAAGAAAAGAATATAGGGGAGAGAAACGATAGTTTATGGACAGTGTGAAGAAAAAGAGAGATTATAGTGAGAATTAAATTTGAATTGGTCAATTATGATCAATTGTGGCCTGACCGGCTGTATAAACCACATCCTTTATCCTGAAGCCACTTTATACCCATTATGAGACTAATGCGTCGAAAAGTTGGTGAATTCTCAGCCCACTTAGTCTGTGGCGTTGAAGGCACGTACAAAGAAAGCACGTGATCCACTGTTTCCCGTTCCTCCTCATCTCCGCACATTCTACAATAGTCCGGAATGCAGTTACTCATTTACTTATCCTGCCACGCAAAGAGCAGTGTCGCGTGATAACTCCAACTGCGACCCTTAAACATCTTCTATGTAGTACCCCAGTTCCTATATAGGAAGCTAAATGGTGTTTTGACTACCCTTTCCCACACCCACAGGACACAAGCCCATTTAACTTTGAAACGTATTTAAAAAATATTTTTTTCATAAATATGCATTTATTTTTAACAATATTTTCCGCTTCAATAATTTGAGTAAATAAACCATATTCGCCCGTCTTGATGCGGAATTAAAGATCAGATTTCTCGAAAACTGTAATACATAAATCGGGTTAGTCCAAAGTCAATTATTTAGCCTTTGGCAGGCAGAAGCTTTTATATAGTTTTATAATATCGTGTATATATTTGAATTTCCCTGGTGTGTATCCATCTTAAGAAGTTCTAAAGGGTGATTTTTTTGAGGTTAGGATTTTCATGCATTAGTATTTGACAGATCACGTGGGATTTCAGACATGGTGTCAAAGAGAAAGATGCTCAGTATGCTTTGACATTTCATCATGAATCGTCTTACAAACGAACAACGCTTGCAAATTATTGAATTTTATTATCAAAATGCGTGCTCTGTTAAGAAAGTTCATTGCGCGCTTCCATTTTATGGTCAGTTTAATCGACCCACTGAAGCGGCTATTCGGGCTATTGTGACTAAATTTCGCACCAAATTTACATTGTTGGACATTAAACCACCAACACGCTTACGTAGAGTGCGAACTGAAGAAAATATCGCAGCTGTATCGGCCAGTGTTAATGATGACCACCAATTTTCGATTCGTCGCCGTTCGCACCAATTGGGTCTCTGTTACTCAAAAACGTGGAAATGCCAAAATTGGACTAAGCGGATGGACCACCTAAGACGCAGCCGCGGTCAACATTGAAATGAAATTATCTTCAAAAAGTAAATGTCATGGACCAATCTAACGTTTCAAATAAAGAACCGATGAGATTTTGCAAATTTTATGCGTTTTTTAAAAAAAAAGTTATCAAGCTCTTAAAAAATCACCCTGTATAATTACTAAAAATAAGAAAGAAATTGAACTGCATTGTCCTAAAATATTTGGTACTAAAGACGGTGACGTGACAAAAATAGAAGTTTTTTTTTTGAAATTTTTTTATTGATTTGGAATATTTTGAGTTTGTTGTACAATTTGGCGAGTTAATGAAACTCTTTTTTACAACCTTTAATGTGAACTTGATGTGACATAAATGTTACAGGACATGAGACACTAGAACGGTCAATGAAATCAAATACAAATGTTGTTTATTATTTATTCTTTCAATGAGATTGGTGTTGGTTATTGTTGTAACAAATATTTTGTCATAAGAGAGCACTTGCATCATTGCTCAATGTTGTGAAAACTCTTGCTGAAGAGCATCCCTGGTGAGGGTCGAAAGCACTACAGGAAGCCATCAACACATTTGACAGCCACAGGAACATATACAAAATGACACGTATACACTGAACAAAACCCTCCCAATCACGACATTAATTTTCTCGTGATACCAGCGGGAGTCCAACCGCGCTTTGTGCATGCGGGTGCTATGTTACTCGGATGTAGGGATAGGAATAATGATCCTACTGTGAGCTTCTTATTGGGGGATGCACATACGTGTTCCCATCTTTTAATAGGAAGAATGAGCCTTATGCAAATTTTAACTTTATTTTTTATTCTTTTAGGACCTTAACTAATTCTGTGAAAACTACGACAAATGGCGTCCCGTTCAAAGTATCGCCAGGACTCGAGACATTCCACTCTAAAACTATTATTTAAACTGTCATTTATCATAATTTTTTAAATAATTTTGCAATTTCGAGAACACCAATTTCGGGCGAATTTATCAAACAATTTACCAGAGACTGAATATTTTTCGTAAAAATTGATTAAAATAATTCACGGAATTTTCAGTATACATAAGTTAGCTCCTTCACTTTCTGTAAGATTAGATAAACACCCTAGAGCACGGCTCTGCTTATATGTGTGAAATTGGCAATCATGCAATTTGGCAATGTACACTCTATCTGGATTTTTTTACGGTCCCAACGCCTCTCACTCCCGTCCCTTCCGCCCGAGAGGGCCTCGTCCAAACGAGGGCCTCGTCCAAATAAGCAGTAGAGGCCACAGATCAAATATCAACAGCCAGTATAACAAAAATATTATTAAACAAAATACTAGTATCACATGCAAATAATGGTTATTCTTAAAGTTAGTAACTAAAAATATTAATGTAAACATATCATAACAAACTAAACATCCAAGCAGGAGAAAATCCTGGACTTTATTATATCGATTCCTAATCCGAAATCTGTGATGTGACACAATGAATTGAAATCATCACACATTCTACGAATGGGCTCTGCGGAAGCATAATTCGTACGCTGAAAATCAATATGAAGGAATTGATAGTATCTAGAAGGTCTAAATGGCACGTTAAACTTAATCATAGAAATAATATAGTCAGAAGAGAAATCACCATTTATAACACGTCTGTTTTTTAAGGATGGCAAGTCGATCAACTTCAATCTACTAGTATAAGAGGGAAGAACAGAATCACTATTCCAATGTAAGTGTCTTAATGAAAATATCAAAAATTGATTCTGAACTGACTCAATTCTATCAATATAGATACCATACTGAGTATCCCACACTACGGAAGGATCCCACTTTAAGAAGTCGGAGCTAAAACCAATGCGATCTAATTTATATATCAAAAGTTTATGGTTCACTTTATCAAATGTTTTACTTAAATCCGTATAGATAACATCAGTCTGATTACCCTGAACAAATTCATCAATAACGTGAGAAGTAAACTGAATCAAATTTGTAACAGTAGAAAAGCCCTTACGAAATCCATGTTGGTATGGACTCAATATAGAAGAAACCCTATGAGATACCACCTCAGTAACCAATTTCTCAAATAGCTTAAATTAGACTGCCAGACTTATGGAGGGGGTCAATGAATGAACTCCTCTGAGCCAAAGGGAAATATCCAAATCTCAATAAAGTATTAAATAATATGTTAGCGGAATAGTCAAACCACTAGCACAGAATTTTAAAATTATACTTGGCACTCCATCTGGTCCAACACTATTCGTGGATCTGAAATTATTCATTCAAATTGGACAAAACCAAGGGTAAATCCATTACAGGGATTTCCAGTTGACTCAATGCAGAGATATTAAAAGGATAAGTGTCATTCAATCGATAAGATCGTTAGAATAAGTCGTCGCAAAAAACTTCGCAAAACAATCAGCAATCGCCTGATCTTCACAAAATTCTAAACCATCCATTCTAATCCTAGTTGGCTTAGTTGCGGATCTACGCTTTAGATTCACGAAGTCATAAAATGATCGGGGGTTCTTCCTAAAATCATTCTTTAGTTTCTCCAAGTAGATCCTATAAAGTTTCTGAGACTTAATGCTATATCTCGACCTAGCAACGGAGTATTTGATATAATCAGAATTTAAACCAGTCCTCTTAAATTTGTTTAAGAGTCTACTTCTAGAATTCTTCATACTAGACAACTCACGTGAAAACCAAGGTAGCCTTCCAGAGTGCCCAACACGAATTTTCGGTACTGATCGTGACATGAAGTCATTTAAAATTTGATAAAATCTATCCACAACAATATCAAGATCAGTTACAGACAGAATTCCAGTCAACATCCTGGATAACAAAGTTGGTTCTCTTGAAACAATAAATGGTACGATTATCTTGTGAAGTAGAGGGAGAAGAATCACTAGAATACAACATTGATATACTCAAGGTAGGATGATAGTCGTCCTCCGGGATAGATATGGGAGGAAACCTACTGATCTCGAAGAAATGGGGATCATTGACAAATACTAGGTCAAGTTGCCTAGCATTTACATTTCCCACATAATTGATCTGAAACAAATTTAAATCAGTAAAGAGTCTAACTATATGCGAAGGCCAATCATCCGAATTAAAAGTCGAGGTCAACGGTGTTAAAGCCTCCGCATCAGGCAAGGTAATCCAAGATGGTTTGGTTTGGTTTGGTTTAAAGGACCAGAATGCTCCTGCACTCTGAACACTCGGAGACCCAGTCGGGTCCATTGTGCAAATCCTTTCGTTATCTGAAAAATAAGATTGTAGTTTATAGGAGGGGGGTAGGGAGTGATAGGATTAAGGAAGGGGTGATAGATGATATATGGAGTGTGAGGGAAATGAGAGGATTTTGGAAAGGGGATATGGGGGTAGGAAATTTTGTTGAGAGTCATCCGGTATACCTATGGTGGTGGTAAGCCTTTATGGCTCTCTTTCTTTGTTAGTCGCCAACTGTCTATGCGGTTACATCCATGCTCCTTACTAGCCACCCCTAATCCGATTTAGTCCTTTTGAGAATCCCAAAAGGTCATAAACGGTGCGGGTTGCAATATCCTCTATGTTGTTAATAAAATAACTTCCTAGGTATTTGTTTCTACGCATACAAAGCGCTGGACATCTGCAGATTATGTGCTCGATAGATTCTAACTCCTCCTCATCCTCACATAATCGACAGTGATCCTCGATGTCTAACTGCCATCTTGAGATCCTACTCCTAGTGCAGTAATGCCCTGTGTAGATACCTATCAAAGTTCGAATTTCTGCCTTGTTTAGCTCTAGTAGAGTTCTGGTTTTGCCCCTATCGATCTTTGGCCATGTGGCCCTGGCGATCCTACAGATTGACAAACTATTCCATGCTGCGTTCATCTGTGACCATTTCCTTGATTCAATCAGTCTGTAAAACGTGCCAATCGGTGGTTTTACTAGGTTGTCAGCTCTATTGATTTACAAGGACGAACCATTTCTAGCCAGTTCATCTGCTATCTCGTTTCCTTTGACATTGGCAGAGACGGACGGTATGGTCGTTGAGGTTATCTAGTGAGCGTTTACAACTCAGTACAAGCCTTGATTTGACAGTGTGTGACATGATTGATTTCATTGCTGCCTGACTATCTACGTAGAAATTTATATCCGTGGTTACCGGAATGTTCTCGCTTGATAGAAATCTTGCTGCCCTTTCTATTGCCAGTAATTCTGCTTGGAAGACACTACAGTTGTCGTCGAGTCGGAGAGACTTGCGTATCTGTAGTGATTCAATGTAGAATCCTGCTCCTGTGCCCTGTTCCATCTTTGAACCATCAGTGTAGACCGAAAGCCCTGTGAAGGGCTCACCATTGTCCCAATCTGATCTCTTTGGTATAAACATCTGTGGTAAGGATGAGAAGTCCAGAATCGGCACCATGTAGTCTGTACCTCCATTGATGACCGATTCGTGAACACCCAGTATTCCTCCTTGAACTATCCTTGCGTGACCATAAGGTCTATTTTTCCAGCATCCTGATTCTTTGAGTCTTATAGCACTCCTGGCAGCAATCATCTCTGTGAAGTGGTCCAGAGATGGGTGATGTAGAATTACATCCATCGCTGCTTGTGGAGTCCTGCTAGCCTTTGCGTTTTCATTAATTTTGCCCGGAGTTTACTCACTCTCATTGCGCTCCACCATACCAGACAACCATAAGTAGTAATGGGTCTAACAACCGATCGGTAGATCCAGTCTACAACTTTTGGTTTCAGACCCCAGCTCTTACCAATGGAGTTCCTGCACATGTAGAGTGCATTTAGACCCTTTTTATACCTTTCCTCTGTGTTCCTATTCCAGTTCAACTTCCGGTCTAGGATGACACCAAGGTATTTGGCCTCCTGAGAGAGGCCATGAGGCTTCCTAAATGGTTCTATGTTATATCTCCTTGTATATAGGACTAGCTCAGTTTTCCTAGGATTAATGCCCAGGCCACTGTCTCTGGCCCAATCAGATAATTTCTTCAGTGCTCCTTGCAACAGATCGCTGATTGTTGGTAGGAATTTTCCACCTACCAATATAACAACGTCATCTGCATATGCAACTACTTTGTTACCCTCATCAGAAAGGGATCTGAGGATATTATTGACAGCAAGAAGCCACAGAAGAGGAGATAAAACTCCCCCCTGTGGCGTTCCCCTGGTCACCAATTTCCTTATAGTTCCAGCTCCCAAGGTTGAATTTATTACTCGATGTCGTAGCATCGAGTCAATCCAGTCAGTCAGGAAGTTAGGAACATGTAGATCCTTTAATGAATTAGTTATTGTGTTGGCCTCAATGTTATTGAAAGCTCCTTCTATGTCTAGAAACGCTGCAAGAGTGTAATCTTTACTTTCTAGGTTTCTCTCTATGTAACCAACGACCTCATGAAGAGCGCTCTCAGTAGATTTGCCTTTGAGATAGGCATGCTGAGCGTCGCTTATGAGATTGTTGTCTATGCTTCCTCTTAGATAAATGTCTAAGATTCGTTCCATTGTCTTAAGGAGGAAGGATGACAGACTGATTGGTCTAAAATCCTTGGTGGATGAATGACTTGGTTTGCCTGCTTTGGGTATGAAGACTACCCGCACCTCCCTCCAGCTCGTTGGTATAAATTTTAGGCGCAGACATGCTTTGAACACACGGACTAGATGTGAAGTAATTACATCTTTTGTATGTTGTAGCATGGCTGGGAATACACCGTCCATACCCGGAGATTTGTAGGGTTGGAATGTATCAATTGCCCATTTAACTTTATCTTCATTGACTATATCATCTATGCTAACTTCATCAAAAAGGGAAGAATTGGATGCTGTGGTCATGTTGACCTCGCCTTCAATATCCTCACAATTTGGGAAGTGGGTCTCTGCTAAGAGGCTAAGTGTCTCTAGGCCCGATGCCGTCCAGGTGCCATCCGTTTTCTGGATGTGTCCTAGAGGTTTCGGATCCTTCGACAAGACTTCTAAATCTGGCGCAATCATTTACGTTATCTATTGTCTCGCAATAGGCAACCCATGACGTTCTCTTTGCCTTTTTTAAGTCTGCTTTGTATTTGTTAAAACTAATCTTATAGTTTTCCCAATCATCATTGCTCCTAGTACAATGAGCCCTATTGTACAGTTTCCTAGTAACCTTTCTGAGTTCCCCTAGCTCATTTGTCCACCAGGACGGTTGTGTTCTTTTTCCTGGAAAGGTTTTCGGACAAGACTTAGTGAAACTGTTTGACAGTGCTGATGTTAGGTTGTTGACGTACTTGTCAATATCTTTGCCTGTGAACGTACTAGTTTGCAGATCAGTAAGATCTGTTTCCACTTGATGGTGGAAAGCTGACCAGTTTGTTCACTTTGGGTTCCTATATGGTTTTGTATTACTGTGTTCTACATTAACTGTGAAGAGTATTCTTTTGTGATCAGAAAAGGAGTGATCACTAGATACTCGCCAATCTGTAATGAAGGTACTATCCATGTTTGTCAGAGTCAAATCTAGAACTTCTGACCTGACCTTAGTACTGAAGGTTGGGGTATTACCTACGTTACATATTCTAAGGCAGGATAATGTAATAAATTCAAAAACTGACTCACCTCTGTCGTTTATATCTTTGCTGCCCCATTGTGTGTGGTGAGCATTGGCATCACAACCCAGAATCAGCTTCCATTTGTTGCTTGATGCGTATGCTATGAGTTCTTCCGTGTTGATTCCCGGCGGGTTTTGTCGTTCGTAGGGCATGTAGATTGAGGCAAAAGTCAAGGTTTCCCCGATGGTTGTCTCCAGACACGCCACTGTCGCATCACCAGAACTAAAGCTCGTAGATAAGATTAGACCAAGACTTTTCTTAGCTACTATGCATGTTCTTACCTTTTCATCCGTGCTTGGTGTTATGACCGTGTAGTTGGTGTTAGCCGCTAGTCCCCTCACTTTATTGTGAACGATCCACGGTTCCTGGACTAGGGCTATGTCTGTGTCGTGTTCGGCTATATTAAGTAAAAGATCGGCAGCAGCGGCTTGGCAGTGATGCAGATTAATCTGCACCACGCTGATCCTCTTCCTTTTCGGCTTTTTTGCCCTCAGCGTCAGGTATGCGGAATCTGACGGAGCCAAGCCCGAAATTTATGTTGCCTTTCTTTTCCTTAATATAATTCGCCGATTCTTTGCTAATCACCAGGCGGAGATCTTTGCCGAAGTCTCTTTTACTGGTGGAAGGCAGAACCTCCCAGGACCCAGTATCGAGACCTCTGTTTTGCTTGGCTAATAGTCGCAGTATCATCTCATCCTCCAGTACTGGCGGGGGAAACCATACTACGACTATTGTACGGAGTGGCAGTGCTGACGTTGGTACCACTTCGAGGACGGCGTTCGGCCATGGGGAGACAAGACTGTGAATCACAGATTTTAGAAATGTCAAAGACTTTTCATTTCCGCAATTCACAATCTTGGTTCCCTTGATCCATTCGGCTCCCTTGAAGGATATCTCGTCATCACACCACTTCTCCGCTAGCATCTCGATTAGAAGCAGCCTCTCCAGCAGCAGCCATCTCTCAGCGTTAATTCTGCCATCAGGATCCGATCTGTCGATGACTGCTACTTGTAATTCCGACGGAACTTGGAAGCTGCCCGTGTTCTTCTGCCTCTTCTTTTCCTTCACTTGAGGTTCGTCCCCTGATCTAGCTCTTTTGAGAGCCACTCCAGCATGCGAGGACTTGAGAGCCGCTTGGCTGGTGGAGGGTCCCACAACTGAGCTGCAGGCCTTGATCACTCCAGTGGAGGAAGGAGTAGAGGCAGGTTCCTTGCCGTCGTTTCGTGTAGTTGTGCTGTTTTTGTCAGTTTCGTTGCCGTTTGTGTCGTTTCCATGTGCGTTTTTTGTCGAGGTCTTGTCCGTCGCGTGCGAGGGAAGGCTGTTAATCAAGAGACGATCAACCGTGATGTGTGGATAACTTCTTTCGATCTTAGCCACACACTGACGATGTCTCCTGAGTACCGCTTTTTCCCTGTCCGCGAGCAGAGCAAAGTCACGTCCTACGAATTTACGTAAAATACCGCAGGAGCGCCTTAAGCCGCTTCTGGCCTTCTGCTCTGCAGTTTTGCTCTGCTCGGACTTGCCCGTGGACTTCGCATCATCTGTGTTGGTCTTAGTTTCACCATCTTCAGGTTCCAACTGTAGTAGAGCTTTTGGCTCTTTAGAGGAACCTCCGGTGGTTACCCTAAGATCCTTTCCATCTGATCCTAGGCCCATGGCGTCTTGTCTTAGCAGAGTGGCCACTGCTTCTGTCCGTGACGGGTCGGCTCGTGCCGACTCATTGGCCTCCGGTAGAATGAGAGTCGTCTGTTGGATCTCACTGGCCTCAACGACTCCGCCAGAAGGTTCCGGCCTTTCCTGGAACTCTTTTGGAGATTGTGTCAGCGTGACATCAAGCTCCTCCGAGAGTATCCAGAGCTGGTCGAAACCCCCTATGGTGGTGTCGCTGAGATCACTGAGCGATCCCAGAGAGGACTCCCGTTCAGCCTCTAGTTGGTGCTGGAGTTCAGACTGCTGCTCCAAAATGGCACCTGCTACCTGTTCGAAAGCTAGAGTCGTCCGTTCGTCCGTTCCCTCAATGGAAGTCATGTTTCGTTCGTTGTCAAGAGTAGTCCGTGGGCATTCCGTAGTCAATTTACCTAAACCAGTAAGGCCGCTGGCGACACGTAGTGGAGACCCGACGTCTCCACCGTGCCCGCCGGAAGTCGCCGCCTTTGCTCCTTCCGACGTTGGGGTGTATATTACCACCTCCGACATTTCTTCATTTATTTTGTTCATCCCATTTTTTTGTCCCGTTGTATGCTTTTGTTTTGCGTATTTGAACTATGTAAGTAGGTCCTAGGTGACTAGGACCAGATAGATTCAAAATACAGCCGGTGTGCACACAGGAACAAACACCGGCTATAGGGGTACCCTCGTGGGCTTATACGGTCTTCACCAGAGGATCGAACAGAGGGAAGTTGTTTATTATACCTTCCGTCTTACTGGTACAGCTAAGGAAATTACGGCTATTCCAGTTGCATAGGAAGGAAAGAGGCAACCTTTAGTCATGCAGACGGACAATCGGACTACCACCCCAATTAGTTCGACTGCACTTAAGCCCCTACATCGCGACAATATTGTTACCTCCAAGATACTGTGGGTAGATTAAAATCTCATAGAATCATAATATGGTCCAAATCACCTGCTTTCGAAGCAACCATACCAATCGCAGTCAAGTGCCTTTCATATACACATAACTCGGACGATGGAGGAATAAAAGAGCATATGACAAACAACTTACTACGTCCCACATTAATAAGGACTGCAATATATTCAATGTCATCAAACCCACGCAGATAATGGTCAGACCGAGATTTTGATTGATGTTAATTCACATGCCAAGGAGGAGGACTATCGTGATGTTTTTATTATGGTGTACATGGAAAACGAGCGTATTACGGTGCCAGTGAAATTTGTAAACACTAATTATAAATGATTTATTATTTATGTGTTTTTGTTTTTAATTCTACATACCTCTACATATATATGTCTGTCTATTTTTGTCTTAATTTGTATTCTGTATGACCTGTTTTACTAATCGTATATCTTCATTTTTATGTTAAAAGCTTCAAATTGTTTTAGAAAAATAATACGTATAACTGAAAGAAAACGAAAAAAAAAAGCGTTCGGATGAGAACTCATTAGCAACAGCGATAAGAACACCGCCACCAATTTTCCCTTCGCTATCCTTCCTAAATACAACATATCTTCCACATAAAATCTCAGAGTCCAAAATCGAAACTTTCAGCCAGGTCTCAGTAAAGGCAAGAGCCGAGAAGCAAAGTCAAAGCTATCAACAAACAGACGACTCAACTTCGTATTCAAACCTCTAACATTCTGATACCCAACATAAGAAGAACTGCTTAGTTTTTTGGAATAGTAGCTGACATTGCTGGGAGACGCGCCAGATTGTCAACCCTATCGACAAAAGCCCTAGATGGCCAGAATAAGGGGACAATTAGCTTGTCGAAAATTTCCTTCGGTACAACAATTTTAAACGATGCACGACTTTGGGCAAAAGATGACTTCAGTTTAAACGTTTTCATGTGGAAGTCACCCTCAATTTTCGACTTAATAAAAAAATTCAAATCGTCTACGGACTTACCCGGAGCGAAACGGGAAACGAAAACCATCTTCATTTCCGGAGCCATGGACAATCCACCGGAATTTCCACCAGAACGATGTGGTCGGACACCACCGGCAACAGTAACTGGGTCCGGCAGACCAGTCGCATTCACACGGGCTTGAGAAGGACCCGCTACAACTGGCGCCTGATTTTGCCGCGGCTGATCGGCTACATCAGGCACCGGCCCAGCAACTGGAGCATAAGTCGGGATAGCACCGTCCACAGTGACTGACCCGACGACTACAGTAGCCGTAGCCTCAGGAACAGCCGAAATAACACCATCCGATCTAATGGTGCTAAGTGTCCCAGATTTCACAACCGAGGGCTTAGTAGACGCCGTCCTCGCTGTTCTCTTACGTTTCTGGCCTGAATCTTTCGGAGACTTAGTAAACTCATCCAATTGTGGGTATTTATCCCGATTGGATGCACACTTGTTAAATCTTGAATAAATCGTCCAGAGGTCCTTTCCCATTTCAGCAACCTCTGACATAAAAGTCCAGAAAAAGTTAAAAAATTCTACACTCTTTTTTCTACATTTGGTGCAATACTAATGTAAACCATTGTTCTCCCCGTACAATCCGTCCACGACCCTTGTACCTACACCGGCACATTTAACATGCCATTGACTGGTACACAACCAGCATTCAATGGAACGCACACTGTCCGAAACAATTTTACAACTATCATACGAGCACGACATGACTTTCTAAAATACCACCCTTTACTGTGTTAAAATAAAAAAAGTAAAATCGCGTAAAAAAATCACTATAATAAATTTAAAAAACGATAGATGACTGTTCAGTTAGAAAAACAAATAAACGAAATGGACAGAACGCACAACAAGAATAACGTTATAAGCAATAACAAAAAGTGCACAGAAATCACAAAACAATTGTTTTTTGGTCTTAGTCAAAGACACTATTTTTTATCAAAAAATAAACACACAAATACAATATCTTGATGATGTTGCATTTTACAAGTGCGCCAGTCGAGAATCGAACCCAGCACCTTCAGATTGCAAGACGCGCACACTTCCACTGAGCTATGAAGGCCACCTTCTATCTATTTTTCTATCTACATATGTGAACATTTTTATTGTTTCATTCGTGTCGGTATTATTGACATAGTAAATAATTTAAAGAAAAATTAGTGGAAAGGAAAACTAGTGGAAACCTCAACTTTAATTGGGAATGGAATTTAAATTTATAAAATGCAGCCGCATTTTATGATACACTTGTGCGTTTTATACATTAATTAAGGCACAGCTGTACACGTTTTCAAAAAAATAATTTCTCGGAAATTGTTTGTCTTTATTTAACTCAAATTATAAAAACATTATCCCAAAAGTTTGTGTCTGGCTGGACTGCCCTTGTGTCTGTCTGGACTGCCCTTGTGTCTGTCTGGACTTCCCTTTTGTATCTTTACAAATTCGTGTTTTACTGGCGGTATCCAGCCGCCAAAAACTACCTTCAGTGTTCCCGCTATTTGAATGCACAATTTATCTTTGAAAGGTGCTGATATTGTTTGAAATCCTACTGACAATCCTTGACTATCCAGTACCATCGGAATGTGTGTGGTTTGAAGACCCAATATTAATGTGTAGTCAAAAAACTTGAGAAAAAACGACCTGACAAAAAGTCTTGAAAAAACGACCACAACAAATTTTAATTTTTTATTATTAATTAAATTAAATTAATTTGTATGTTTTTAGTTTTATTAATAACTAGTATTTTGTACCCGGCGTTGCACGGGTTCATTCTTCCCTATTCCCTTACTTCGTATGCTTTGGATGATGAATTGAGTAATTTTTGATAGTTTTAAATTATTGTTTGTGTGGAAGGTACCACCCCCCTTTGTCCTATCATAACCTAGTATAGCCAGGAACTGTCCACTGGTTAGCTACATTAAAAATTTCAGGCGAATCGGTCCACCGATTTGGCGTCCTATACGGAACATACAGACACACATTGATTTATATATTTATAGATAGGTATATAAAAAAAATTGAATTCAAAAAATAAAAAGGAGTTTGACGTTGGTTTTAGTTTTCGTTGGCTGCTGTTTGGTTCTTTAATTTGTCCACGAACAATTTTCCTGCTTATTTTCATAGGCACGTCTTTTTTTCCTGGGCGCTCCATATTTTGCTCCAGTTTATTGCATCGAAGGCCTTTTCAAAATCTATGGACGTCAAGTGTTGAATTCGTTACAATGTTGAATTATTAGCCGTAGGCTGTTTTTTATCTATACTGGATCGGTTAAGTCGAAATCCGGCTTGTTCTTTGCGTAGGCGTTGTTCTAAGGGTTCAACCGGTTAACCGAAACTTTGTCAAATATATTGCAAACGGCGGGTGTTGTTGCATATCTTCAAGTCCACTTTCTTTTTAATTATTTGACTTTCGTTCCATTTTTTGGTGATAGATTCTGTAATCCAAATTTGCTCAAATGGGAGTATCTTAGCGACGGTTATTGGGTCGGATTTATAAAATTCAACTGGTAGGTGGTTGATGCATGCAGCTTTGCTGTTTTTTAGCTATGAAGTTGATATTTCAAGAGAGCTAGAGGAGAATATAAGTGCAAGACAACATGATATTTGTTAATGATCCTCTTTACTTTGAGATCAGTAAGCTTCCTCCCATATCTCTCCAGGAGGACAATTATCATTCTACCTTGGAGGGTTCAAACCCCCCCCCCTAGAGAGGTTTCGAACATATACTTTCTTAAAACCTTCTAGTCTTTCTGAAGCAATAAAATATAGAATTTTTAATTTTTTTAAATAACTCGTCTGAATTGGTAATTTTGCAGTAAAATCATGAAAACACTAAAAATACATAAAAAAATCATGGAAACTTTCTTGAATTTCGGATAAAGGTTATGAAAAATACGAACATTCTAAACGAATTGTGTCAATTTCAAGATTATGTAATGCTAATTTCGCTAATGGACACCAAATTGTTCGGAAAAGTTTCATTTTAATTAACCGATACCACTTTTTGACATTTGACTAGAGCAATATCTTATGAACTTTTAATTGTGTATTACAATAAAAGTTTGGAAATTTAATAACAAAATCTTTTAAGAAATTTTAAAAAGTGTAGATAAGAATAACTATGATATCACAATGAAATAAACATTCTTAATAAAATCAAATAATTTGCTTGATGCCAACCCGTAGCTTAACTGTCTAGTTGGAATGCAATTATTGTAAAGTAATTTACCTCTAAATGGAACTGTATCTAAATTTGAACCGATGTGACCTATTTTCACCACAGATGCAACAACAACGGTTTTTGTTACTTCTAAATGTTTTGGGATTTTGTAATGATAATAGAAATCCACTTCGACAAACGAATAAAACTGTTTGATATAAACCTATTAGTTCATTTATAACAAGTGAAGACATGTTTACCGCAAACAAACTAATTTTTCCCACAAAAGAAATTCAAAAATGATGTTCACGTGTCTAAAATTTCGTTTCTACGTAATGCATTTTTCTTTGCGTGTAGGTCTCTATTTTAAAATCTACTTTAAAGTTTCAAAACAATAAGAAATGAGTTTTAATTTACTGATTTTTTTTGTCGTATTTCTCACTTCGCTGGCAAATATTTTTCAGAGTTAATATTTTTTATTTTTGTGTACATATATAACAAGTATTATTCAAAAGAGAAACAGCAAATGCAGTAACTTGGATCTACGTAGGTATACGAAACTCTAAAATACCAATTATTTGTTTTTTTTTTTTGGAATTAAAATTTTTAGGTGTTTCTTCTTGCATTTAATCGAGTACAAAAAAACTGTATTTGTTATTCGAATTTATACATATTTAAGACTATAAAAATGAGGAAACATTTCCAAATATTTTTTTTAATCAGAATATGCGTATAAAGATTTTGAATAAGCATCCTGTTACTCATGTAACTACTGTATAAATTAAAAAAAAAAAAAACAAAACTCATTATACGTCATAACCAACAACCTCATGAAGAGCGCTCTCGGTAGACTTGCACTTGAGATAGGCATGCTGAGCGTCGCTTATGAGATTGTTGTCTATGCTTCCTCTTAGATTAATGTCTAAGATTCGTTCCATTGTCTTAAGGAGGAAGGATAACAGACTGATTGGTTTGAAGTCATTAGTGGATGAGTGACTTGGTTTGCCTGCTTTGGGTATGAAGACTACCCGCGCCTCCCTCCAGCTCGTTAGTATAAATTTTAGGCGCAGACATGCTTAGAACACACAGACTAGATGTGAAACAATTACATCTGTAGTATGCTGTAGCAAGGCTGGGAATACACCATCCATTCCCGGAGATTTATAGGGTTGGAATGTATCAAGTGCCTATTCGACTCTATCTTCATTGACTATATTAGCTATGATAGCTTCATCAAAGTGCCATCCGGTTTCTGGATGTGTCCTAGAGGTTTCGGATCCTTCGACAAGACTCTTCTAAATCTCGCGCAATCGTTCACATTATCTATTGTCTCGCAATAGGCAACCCATGACGCCCTCTTTGCCTTTTTTAGTTCTGCCTTGTATTTGTTAAAACTAACTTCATAGTTTTCCCAATCATCATTGTACATTGTGCCCATACAGTTTCCTGGTAACCTTTCTGAGCTCGCTCAGCTCAGTAGTCCACCAGGACGGTTGTGTTCTTTTTCCTGGGAAGGTTTTTGGACAAGACCTAGAGTGAACCTGTTTGACAGTGCTGATTTTAGGTTATCGACATATATCTTGCCTGTGAACGTGCTAGTCTGTAGATCAGTAAGATCTGTTTCCACGTAATGGTGGAATGCTGACCAGTTTGTTCTCTTTGGGTTTCTATATGGTTTTGTATTACTTTGCTCTACATTAACTGTGAAGAGTATTCTTTTGTGACCAAAAAAAGAGTGGTCACTATATACTCCAATCTGTAATGAAGGTACTATCCATGTTTGTCAGAGTTAAATCTAAAACTTCTGCCCTGACCTTAGTTCTGAAGGTTGGGGTATTACCTACGTTACATATTCTAAGGCAGGATAATGTAATAAATTCCAAAACTGACTCACCTCTGTCGATTATATCATTGCTGCCTCATTGTGTGTGGTGAGCATTGGCATCACAACCCAGGATTAGATTCCATTTGTTGTTTGATGCATATGCTGTGAGTTCTTCTGTGTTGGTTCCCGTCGGGTTTTGTTGTTCATAGGGCATGTATATGGAGGCAAAAGTCAAGGTCTCCCCGATGGTTGTCTCCAAACTCGCCACTTTCGCATCATCAGAACTAAAGCTCGTAGATAAGATTAGACCAAGACTTTTCTAAGCTACTATGAATGTTCTTACCTTTTCATCCGTGCTTGGTGTTATGACCTGTAATTGTTGTTAGCCGTTAGTCCCCTCACTTTGTTGTGAACGATCCACGGTTCTTGGACTAGGGCTACGTCTATGTCGTGTTCGGCTATATTAAGTAGTAGGTCGGCAGCAGCGGCTTGGCAGTGATGCAGATTAATCTGCACCACGCTAATCCTCTTTTTTCGGCTTTTTTGTCCTCAGCGTCAGGTATGCGGAATCTGACGGAGCCAAACCCGAAATATAATTTGCCGATTCCTTGCTTATCACCAAGCGGAGATCTTTGCCGAAGTCTCTTTTACTGGTGGAAGGCAGAACCTCCCAGGACCCAGTATCGAGACCTCTGTTCTCTTTAGCTATAAGTCGTAGTATCTTTTCCTCCTCCAGTACTGGCGGGGAAACCGTACTACGACTATTGTACGGAGTGGCAGTGCTTCAAGTGCGGCGTTTGGCCATGGGGAGACAAGATTGTGATTCACGGATTTTAGAAAGGTCAGAAACTTTTCATTACCGCAATTCACAATCTTGGTTCCCTTGATCCACTCGGCTCCCTTGAAGGATACCTCGTCATCGCACCACTTCTCCGCTAGCATCTCGTGCGTTTATCCTGCCATCAGGATCCGATCTGTCGAAGACTGCTACCTGTAGTTCCGACGGAACTTGGAAGCTGCCCGTGTTCTTCTGCTTCTTCTTTTCCTCCACTTGAGGTTCATCCCCTGATCTAGCTCTTTTGAGGGCCGCTCCACCAGCAGAGGACTTGAGAGCCGCTTGGCTGGTAGAGGGTCCCACAATTGAGCTGCAGGTCTTGATCACTCCAGTGGAGGGAGGAGGAGAGGCAGGTTCTTTGTTATTGTCGCGTATGTGTGTTTTTGTCAGTTTCGTTGCTGTTTGTGTCGTTACCATGTACGTTCTTTTTTGAGTCCATCTCGACCTTGGATTGGGTCGAAGTCTTGTCCGTCGCGTACGAGGGAGGCTGCTAATCAAGAGACGATCAACAGTGATGTGTGGATAAATTCTTTCGCCCTGCCTGTCAGTGAGCAGAGCAAAGTCACGTCCTACGAATTTACGCAAAATACCGCAGGAGCGCCTTAAGTCGCTTTTGGCCTTCTGCTCTGCAGCTTTGCTCTGCTCAGACTTGCCCGTGGACTTCGCATCATCTGTAGTGGTCTTAGTTTCACCATCTTTAGGTTCCATCCGTAGTAGAGCTTTAGGCACTTTGGAGGAACCTCCGGTGGTTAAGCTAAAATCCGTTCCATCTGATCCTAGGTCCATGGCGTTTTGTCGTAGCAGAGTGGCCGCTGCTTCTGTCCGTGGCGGGTCGGCTCGTGCCGACTCATTGACCTCCGGTTGAACAAGAGTCGTCTGTGGGGTCACATCAATATCAGCGACTCCATCAGAGGGTCCCGGCCTTTCCTGGAAGTCTCTTGGGGATTGTGTCAGAGTGACATCAAGCTCCTCAGAGAGTATCCAGAGCTGGTCGAAACCTCCCATGGTGTCACTGAGATCGCTCAGAGAGGACTCTCGTTCAGCCTCTAGTTGGTGCTGGAGTTCAGACTACTGCTCCAAAATGGCACCTGCTACCTGTTCGAGAGCTAGAGTCGTCCGTTCCCTTAATGGAAGTCATATTTCGTACATTGTCGTTGAGTGTAGTCCGTGGGCATTCCGAAGTCAAATTTCCCAATCCAGTAAGGCCGCTGGCGACACGTAGGGGAGACCCGACGTCTCCACCGTGCCCGCCGGAAGTCGCCGCCTTTGCTCCTTCAGACGTTGGGGTGTATATTACCACCTCCGACTTTTTATCTTTGTTACTGCTTATCCCATAATGAACCTATTGTATGCTTTTATTTAGTGTATTTGAACTATGTAAGTAAGTCCTAGGTGACTAGGACTAGATAGATTCAAATACAGCCGGTGTGCACACAGGAACAAACACCTCACCTCTGTTGTGTGTGGTGAGCATTGGCATCACAACCCATGATTAGCTTCCATTGGTTGTTTGATGCATATGCTGTGAGTTCTTCTGTGTTTGTTCCCGGTGGGTTTTGTTGTTCGTTGGGCATGTAGATGGAGGCAAAAGTCAAGGTTTCCCCGATGGTTGTCTCCCAACACGCCACTGTCGCATCACCAGAACTAAAGCTCGTAGATAAGATTACACTAAGACTTTCCCTAGCTACTATGCATGTTCTTACCTTTTCATCCGTGCTTGGTGATATAACCGTGTAGTTGTTGTTAGCCGCTAGTCCACTCACTTTGTTGTGGACGATCCACGGCTCTTGGACTAGGGCTACGTCTATGTTGTGTTCGGCAAGATTAAGTAACAGGTCGGCAGCAGCGGCTTGGCAGTTATGCAGATTATTCTGCACCACGCTAATCCTCTTTTTTCGGGTTTTTTGCCTTCAGCATCAGGTATACGGAACCTAATAGAGCCAAGCCCGAAATTGATGTTGCCTTTCCTGTCCCCAATGTAGTTTGCCGATCCTTTGCTTATAACCAGGCGGAGATCCTTGCCGAAGTCTCTTTCTATCGAGACTGTTTTGATATAAGTCTGTTTTGTTTTGCTATAAGTCGTAGTATCTTTTCATCCTCCATCAATGGCGGAGGAAACCATACTATGACTATCGTACAAAGTGGCAGTGCTGACGTTGGTTCCACTTCAAGGGCGGCGTTTGGCCTTGGGGAGACAAGATTGCGAATCACGGATTTTAGAAAGGTCAGAGATTTTTCATTGCTGCAACTCACAATCATGGTTCGCTTAATTCACTCGGCTCCCTTGAAGGATTCCTCGTCATCGCACTACTTCTCCGATAGCATCTCGTTTAAAAGCAGCGTTTCCAGCAGCAACCATCTTTCAGCGTTTATCCTGCCATCAGGATCGACCTGTCGATGGCTGCTACCTGTAGTTCCGAAGGAACTTGATCTCACTCTTTTGAGAGTCAGTCCACCAGCAGAGTACTTAAGAGCCGCTTGGCTGGTAGAGGGTCCCGTAATTGAGCTGCATGTCTTGATCGCTCCAGTGGAGGGAGAAGGAGAAGCAGGTTCTGTGTTATTGTGTATGTGTGTGTTGTTTTTGTCGGTTTCGTTGATGTTTGTATCGTTTCTGTGTGCGTTCAACTTGGGGTCTGTCTCGACTTTGGACTGGGTCGAGATCTTGACCGTCGTGTACGAGGGGAGGCTGCTATTCAAGAGACGATCAACAGTGATGTGTGGATAAATCTTTTTGATTTTAGCCACGCACTGTCGATGTCTCCTGAGTACCGCCCTTTCCCATTCAGTGAGCAATATGAAATTTCGCAAAATACCGCAAGAGCGCCTTAAGCCGCTTTTGGCCTTTTGCTCTGCAGCTCTGCTCTGTTCAGTCTTGCCAGTGTACTTCGCATCATCTGAAGTGGTTTTAGTTTCACCTTTAGGTTCCGTCCGTAGTAGAGCCTTAGACTCTTTGGAGGAATCTCCGGTGGCCGCTGCTTCCGTCCGTGGCGGGTCGGCTCGTGGCGACTCATTGACCTCAGGTAAAACAAGAGTCGTCTGTGGGGTCCCATCGATATCAGCGAATAAATGTCTCTTGGAGATTGTGTCAAAATGACATCAAGCTCCTCCTAGAGTAACCAGAGCTGGTCGAAACCTCCTATGGTGTTACTGAGATCACTGAGCGATCCCAGGGAGGACTCTGGTTTAGCCTCTAGTTGGTCCTGGAGTTCAGACTGCTGCTCCAAAATGGCACCTGTTACCTGTTCGAGAACTAGAGTCCGTTCCCTCATTGGAAGTCATATTTCGTTCCTTGTCTTTAAGAGTTGTCCGTGGGCATTCCGTAGTCAAAGTTCCTGAATCAGTAAGGCCGCTGGCGACACGTAGAGGAGACCCGACGTCTCCACCGTACCCGCCGGAAATCGCCGCTTTTGCTCCTACCGACGTTGGGGTGTATATTACCACCTCCGACTTTTTTGCTTTTTTTCTCGAACGGTCCCAACGCCTCTCACTCCCGTCCATTCCGACCGAGAGGGCCACGTCCCCATAACATAGGGACAACGTACACACCACAGTCCGAACCATGGCGGCCAAGCTGTAGAAGGTGGACACCGGCTACAGATAAAATATCAACAGCCGGTATAACAAAAATATTATTAAATATTAGTATCACATGCAAATAATGGTTATTCTTAAAGTTAGTAACTAAAAATATTAAAGTAAACGAAATATCAAAGTAAAACGAATTATAACAAAACTAAACATCCTAGCAGGAGAAAATCCTGGACTTTATTATATCGATTCCTAATCCGAAATCTATGATGTGACACAATGAATTGAAATCAATACACATTCAAATGGCACGTTAAATTTAATCCTAGAAATAATATAGTCAGAAGAGAAATCACCATTTATAACCTGTCAGAATAATCCAGCTAATAAAAAGGCACACGTCCGTTCAGTTGATCGGCTATTATTAAAACTATCTTGAATTCACTAGTATATCAGTAACAAAAGAGTGGAGTTGCCAGACTACATAACTGACATTAAAGTATAAGAAGTAATAGAACTAAAAGAGAAATTCACAAAAATAAAATCATATGACAACTCGGCCATTCCTGCAATTAACTGGTCCTCGAGTTAGTCTCCACATACATTAAGTCCGGGGTCATCATCATAAGCATCATCAACATCTGGGTATAAGGCGGCACACCAGGATTTCATCCCATCACTACTAGAAATTTTTGAAAACTTCCGTTGATTCCGCTGAGCGTCGTCAATATCTTCCACAACATATCGGTAATATCTGAGCACCTTCTTAACGACATATGGTCCCTTATGTTTTACCTCAAGTTTTCTTGATTCACCAGTGCTCGGAATAACACTTTTAAGCAAAACTGGATCACCTTCCTCATACTTATGTGGTTCCTTATGTTTATTATCAAATCTCGTGTTCCACATCTTTCTGGTGTCGTGTATATTCCGTATGGCATCTTGACGTTTCTTGTTCAGCATTGACGATTCTACATCCACATTTACGTCTTGTATTGCTGCTAGAATTTTATTGCCAGAAATGTCTCTCATAGGAAAATCAAAAACTAATTCAATTGGGGCATATCTCGTAGTGCTGTTTACATTCATATTCAGAGTCCATTGCAGATTTTGTACTTCAGTATCCCAGTCTTTAGTAGATTTTAAATAAGACAAAATTGATTTATTCACCCGCTCTGCAAGTCCATTGGCTCTAGGAGTGCGTACCACTACCTTTATATGTTTGATACTATTGTTTGCACAATATCCTTCAAAATGCGATGATGTAAATGCCGTTCCGCGATCTGTTACCAGAACCCTTGGCAGTCCGAAATACAGCGTCAATTGGTTTAGAGCATCCAGTACCGGTTTTGATTTAGTCGATCTCACGGGGCACAAAACAACATATCTTGTCAGTGCATCAATAACAACCAAAAGATGTTCATAACCTTTACGACTTTTACCTCAAATGGAATTTTCGGTATATCCATACCATACAGCTCGCATTCCTTTTTAATTGTTTCCCTGCAATAGCAACATTCAACACATGCCAAGTAATTTTTCACAAAGTTTCTTGCGCGCGGGAACGAGAAATCTCTCGACATCAGCTTTAGTGTATTTAAGAGCTGGGTGGCCTACATCATCATGGCACAACTTCACAATACGCCATCTAAGACCCTTTGGCACCACCAACAAAAATATACCTCCTTCACCTTTTCGACATAAACGATTCTTTTTGATGCAAAATTCATTCACATATTGCTTCAACTGGATCGATTGCTTATGACCCTGCAGCACATCAATGATCTCTCTCAAAGCTTCATCCTCGCGTTGCATCATATACACCCAGTCCTCAGAAGATGGTTTGACAATCATATTATTTTCGCCAACATCCTGAATGCGGTCTTGCTCATCCACAGATTCCACAGGCGCTCGACTTAAAGCATCAACGTGACTCATTTTACTGCCTTCACGATGTATTATCTGATAATCATACTCCATCAGTTTTAAATACCACCTAGCAACTCTTGGTATTATTGGCTTAGATACTTTCAGACTTGATATTGCAGAAAAATCGGTTACAATTTAAAATGGCTTCCCAAGCAAATACATCCGAAATCTTTGACACGATTCTACTACTGCTAGTACTTCCAATTCATACGCATGATATTTCTGTTCAGCATCATTACACAATCGGCGAAAATAAGCAATAGGCCTCAGTTGATCTTTTTCGTCTTTCTGCAACAAAATACCAGCCACACCCGAAGCACATGCATCCGTATGCAATTCGTGATCCTTTGCAACATCATATATACCCAAAATTGGTTCACTTGTCAACAGCTGAATTAAGTTTCTGTATTTACATTTTTCCTACTCAAGCGAGTTAGTGGGGCTGCCATTAACTCGTAGTTCTCAATAAATCTACGGAATTATCCAGTTAAACCAATAAAACGTCTAACTTCCATCACATTTCTCGGCACGGGAAAATTCTTCACCGCCAGTTTCTTAATCCTACCAGGCATTAAACCATTTTCATTCAATTCATGGCCCAGGAAAGTCACATTATTTTTCGAAAACGAGCACTTTGACAATTGTAGAGTTAGTCCATGTTCTTTACCAACTTTTAGAAAGTTTTCCAATTTACACAGATTTTCCAATATTGAATCAGATGCCACAATAATTTCGTCCACGTAGCTCACGACTTGATCTTTAATTGGTTCCACAATACTAGACATCATCCGCTGGAATGTACTCGGTGCGTTTTTCAGCCCAAATGGCATCCTATTAAACTCAAAATGACCATTATGAGTTACAAAAGCGGTGTACTTTTTCGACTCTTCCCTGATTGGAATTTGATAGTAGCCCGACATCATATCTAATATTGTAAAATACTTCTTACCAGCTATGCTTATATACTTAGCTTTATATGTTGAAGTTCTTCAATCAGTTTATCAACCGTTCTTTGCTTCGGAATATTATAAGGGTTTCTTGTTACCGGTCTATCAGAGTTAACTTTTATTTCCATTTCGGTTACGTCACATTTACCGATATCTTTCAAATCTTCCGCGAAACACATCGAATATTTGTCCAAAAGTTCTTGTTATTGACACTTTTCATCTTCATTGAGTGATTCATTAACATTTAAGTTTTCACCTTTCAATGCTACAACATGACACTGCCCGTTTTCCATAATTACACGACTTTTCGATAAAATATCCCTCCCGACTATTAAATCATATTGCATTATATCGTCATCAATTATTAAAAGCTCAGAGTCAGCACAGAAATTGTCAATTTTCATATTTACGTTTATTTTTCCACGACATACATATTCGCCACCTGCGAAACCATGTAGTTTCTCAACACTATCGGCAATTGTTCCTTTGAGTTTAAGCGCGACACGCCTAGCGATCAGTGATCTACCACTTCCTGAATCTATCAATGCACAGAATTTTCCATTGTCTATTTCCACCTCCTTAAAAATTTCTTTATTTACTGGTGCGAGACTATTTTCATCAATTAGGTTCACAGATTTAGAAGAACACTTATCAGACTCGTGGTCCTTTGAGTTACATTTGTTACACTTCCTTCTCTTAGACTTTAGAACACAATTCCGAGCAATATGACCACGTTCTCGGCAATTATAACACATAGGACCCGTTTTCACATCGGTATTTTTCTCATTGTCCCATTTTTTTAAACGTTAGTTTTGCCATTGTTTACATTTTTAAAATACGGTTTACGCGGTTGCTCATTTTGAAAATTTCGAATTTTTTTTTAGTTTTTTCGTTTGTATTTTTTTGGTCTGTAATCAATATTTGATTTGAACTGGGATATTGTCCTGGCTCAAGACCATTTTGCTTCTATATTTAATAGAATGCAAATTTATTTACAAATGGCATGGTGACATTTATTACTTGGCTGCAGACTACCACGATCATTGCCGATCATTGCTCACTTGCCGAATTTGCGTTTGTGATTCTCGTTCGTTTGTGAGAATCATCTCCTTATAGAGGCCGGGTTTGATGTTGAAAAGTCGCAGCGAAGCCACTTGAAAAGACTTTTGACATGGTCGAAATCATGATCGTGGTAGTCTGCAGCCAAGTAATAAATGTCACCATGCCATTTGTAAATAAATTTACATTCTATTAAATATAGAAGCAAAATGGTCTTGAGCCAGGACAATATCCCAGTTCAAATCAAATATTGATTACAGACCAAAAAAATGCAAACGGAAAAACTAAAACAAATGAGCGTTGGCACGGCAGAAGTATTGCTGGGTAACTATACCTGCATATACACATACTTACATACAATGCAACTCAATGAGATGCTTGTAAGATGGCATGTGTGCTTTATTACTTGGTGCGATTTTTTAAACGCAAATTCGGCAAGTGAGTTGTGATTCTCGTTCGTTTGTGAGAATCATCTCCTTATAGGGGCCGGGTTTGATGTTGAAAAGTCGCTGCGAAGCCACTTGAAAATACTTTTGACATGGTCGAAATCATGATAGTTGGTAGTCTGCAGCCAAGTAATAAATGTCACCATGCCATTTGTAAATAAATTTACATTCTATTAAATATAGAAGCAAAATGGTCTTGAGCCAGGACAATATCCCAGTTCAAATCAAATATTGATTACAGACCAAAAAAAAAATGCAAACGAAAAAACTAAAACAAATGAGCGTTGGCACGGCAGAAGTATTGCTGGGTAACTATACCTGCATATACACATTCTTACATATGCAACTCAATGAGATGCTTGTAAGATGGCATGTGTGCTTTATTACTTGGTGCGATTTTTTAAACGCAAATTCGGCAAGTGAGTTGTGATTCTCGTTCGTTTGTGAGAATCATCTCCTTATAGAGGCCGGGTTTGATGTTGAAACGATTTTTTTCAACATCAAACCCGGCCTCTATAAGGAGATGATTCTCACAAACGAACGAGAATCACAACTCACTTGCCGAATTTGCGTTTAAAAAATCGCACCAAGTAATAAAGCACACATGCCATCTTACAAGCATCTCATTGAGTTGCATATGTAAGAATGTGTATATGCAGGTATAGTTACCCAGCAATACTTCTGCCGTGCCAACGCTCATTTGTTTTAGTTTTTTCGTTTGCATTTTTTTTTTGGTCTGTAATCAATATTTGATTTGAACTGGGATATTGTCCTGGCTCAAGACCATTTTGCTTCTATATTTAATAGAATGTAAATTTATTTACAAATGGCATGGTGACATTTATTACTTGGCTGCAGACTACCAACTATCATGATTTCGACCATGTCAAAAGTATTTTCAAGTGGCTTCGCAGCGACTTTTCAACATCAAACCCGGCCCCTATAAGGAGATGATTCTCACAAACGAACGAGAATCACAACTCACTTGCCGAATTTGCGTTTAAAAAATCGCACCAAGTAATAAAGCACACATGCCATCTTACAAGCATCTCATTGAGTTGCATATGTAAGTATGTGTATATGCAGGTATAGTTACCCAGCAATACTTCTGCCGTGCCAACGCTCATTTGTTTTAGTTTTTCCGTTTCGAAAAAACTAAAAAAAAATTCGAAATTTTCAAAATGAGCAACCGCGTAAAACCGTATTTTAAAAATGTAAACAATGGCAAAACTAACGTTTAAAAAAATGGGACAATGAGAAAAATACCGATGTGAAAACGGGGTCCCTATGTGTTATAATTGCCGAGAACGTGGTCATATTGCTCGGAATTGTGTTCTAAAGTCTAAGAGAAGGAAGTGTAACAAATGTAACTCAAAGGACCACGAGTCTGATAAGTGTTCTTCTAAATCTGTGAACCTAATTGATGAAAATAGTCTCGCACCAGTAAATAAAGAAATTTTTAAGGAGGTGGAAATAGACAATGGAAAATTCTGTGCATTGATAGATTCAGGAAGTGGTAGATCACTGATCGCTAGGCGTGTCGCGCTTAAACTCAAAGGAACAATTGCCGATAGTGTGAGAAACTACATGGTTTCGCAGGTGGCGAATATGCATGTCGTGGAAAAATAAACGTAAATATGAAAATTGACAATTCTGTGCTGACTCTGAGCTTTTAATAATTGATGACGATATAATGCAATATGATTTAATAGTCGGGAGGGATATTTTATCGAAAAGTCGTGTAATTATGGAAAACGGGCAGTGTCATGTTGTAGCATTGAAAGGTGAAAACTTAAATGTTAATGAATCACTCAATGAAGATGAAAAGTGTCAATAACAAGAACTTTTGGACAAATATTCGATGTGTTTCGCGGAAGATTTGAAAGATATCGGTAAATGTGACGTAACCGAAATGGAAATAAAAGTTAACTCTGATAGACCGGTAACAAGAAACCCTTATAATATTCCGAAGCAAAGAACGGTTGATAAACTGATTGAAGAACTTCAACATATAAAGCTAAGTATATAAGCATAGCTGGTAAGAAGTATTTTACAATATTAGATATGATGTCGGGCTACTATCAAATTCCAATCATGGCATGTGTGCTTTATTACTTGGTGCGATTTTTTAAACGCAAATTCGGCAAGTGAGTTGTGATTCTCACAAACGAACGAGAATCACAAACGCAAATTCGGCAAGTGAGCAATGATCGGCAATGATCGTGGTAGTCTGCAGCCAAGTAATAAATGTCACCATGCCATTTGTAAATAAATTTACATTCTATTAAATATAGAAGCAAAATGGTCTTGAGCCAGGACAATATCCCAGTTCAAATCAAATATTGATTACAGACCAAAAAAAAAATGCAAACGAAAAAACTAAAACAAATGAGCGTTGGCACGGCAGAAGTATTGCTGGGTAACTATACCTGCATATACACATTCTTACATATGCAACTCAATGAGATGCTTGTAAGATGGCATGTGTGCTTTATTACTTGGTGCGATTTTTTAAACGCAAATTCGGCAAGTGAGTTGTGATTCTCGTTCGTTTGTGAGAATCATCTCCTTATAGAGGCCGGGTTTGATGTTGAAACGATTTTTTTTTTTTGCAAACGATTTGGGTTTTATTAAATTCATTTCAGTCTTACACAATATAAAATATCTTAAATCTAACAGTGGTAATTTACATCCTAGCATACTATAGTATCTTTCAAGGACAATGTCATTTATACTAAAGTTATGTCGCAGCTTGCTGCTAACATGGCATTCTTTCATTTTTTACATTAACATGTTTTTCCTTAAATAATAGAATTTGATAAAAAAGGAAGAGCTTTAACATTTTATTTCGTATACTAACACTTACACTAAATGCTTACAAACTACTTAAAAACTATTATATACAAATTATTGGTTGGTATTGTATACCGTGTCGTCAATGTCCAAGGTCTTAAACCGTCTGTGGTAGAACAAGAGTTTGTCCGCCCGGTAAAGAAGTCCCTCGGAATCGAGAGTCAGTAGCCCAGCAGGTGGAAGGAACTCATTACTGAGTTGCATTTCCACACTGTCGGTCATCTCAAGACAACCCCTAATCAGTCTGTTGTCCAGAAACTCAGCCCTTCCATAGAAGTTCAGAGCATTCCGGACAAGAAAGACATCGATTCTATCGAAATCGATAGAACCGTAAATCTTCCGGCAGGATGGTCTCCTAGGGATACCATCGGAGCCCATGACTCGCTTAAGTCCCAGACAGGAAACCAAAATCGTCCTTTCCCATCTCCTGAGTCTTTCCATTTGGCTGGAAGAGATCCAATACCAGACTGGAAAGGCATAGGAGAGTAGCGGCCTAATTATTAGTCGATATAATAATAACCTAACTTCGTCACCCAGTCCTCCCCTACATCTGAGAATTCTGTGGTACAACATGTATGTCTTCTTCACCTTACTTGACATGAGGTCAATGTGTCGATAGAACCTAAAGTTTTCATTAAAAGTCACCCCTAGATATTTAATTTTCACCGAGTTGCGCACCCGTTCCCCTCCAATCCGTATTTCAGGTTCGTATGACCTGCAATTTGGATAAAGGAGGGACCTTTTCCCCTTGAATATGATACTGTCGCATTTACCAACGTTCAGTTTCAATTTCCACTTACGGAAGTATTCCGACAACTCTGAGAGATATGAGTTCAATCTCAAGTAAACGGTACGGGACTTAGGCCCCGAAGCAGCGACAAGGATATCATCCGCATACACTAGGAGTAGATCTCCATCCGGTGGCTGCGGGCTTGATGTTGAAAAGTCGCTGCGAAGCCACTTGAAAAGACTTTTGACATGGTCGAAATCATGATCGTGGTAGTCTGCAGCCAAGTAATAAATGTCACCATGCCATTTGTAAATAAATTTACATTCTATTAAATATAGAAGCAAAATGGTCTTGAGCCAGGACAACATCCCAGTTCAAATCAATTTCGAATTTTATTTTCCTCATAAATCTTATTCAGCGTTTTGAATAATTCGGTACACGACACAAAGTTCATAGCAGTTAATGTTTTTCTCAAATTCTCATCACTGAGTCCATTCACAATATATCTTATTATGCTGTTATCGTCCATATTATCGATAACATTCGATAATAATAATAATAGAATTCGTAATACTCGGAAAATCCAATAAGAACGCAGAAACAAATTCTGAGCAGCGACGAAACACATTCTGACTGTCAACCCACATTTTCGCAACACCTCTCAAATTGCTTTGTACAGCAAACAAAACAGCTAAATCATTCCAACCATACGCACTTCTCAATTGTTCAACACATTTTACAGAAGTAATTTCACTTTTACACGGATCGAATTCAGGCAACACTTTAATTATCTCGTTAACTCCATGACAAGAGAAACTTTCCTCTCTCACTCTCTGAGACACAAATTCTGTTGCATCAGCATTTATTGGTGTTCTCCTTTCTGCAAACCTTGTTGTATATTGCTCGTTCGTATACGTCGACGCAGCATTTGAATTCAACGGATATTGTTGAGCATGATTGTGCAAAGATGTTACTGGTATGCACGACGTTACATATGCATTCATAGGCGAACGCGACACACTATACACATTTGAGATTGCTCGGCTTGTTGTTGTTGTCGTTTTTGCACGCATAAATTTTCTTTCGCGGCACTTCAATTATTTTGTTCTTTTCCAATCAATCTTTTTGGTAAGAGCAGCTACTGCTTCCATTAAAGAACACATATCTTTTCGCATTTCCTCCACTTGCGGATTCACTTCAGGCTCTTCAGACCCTGCAATTTGGCCACCAACTCTGCCTTATTACCCGATGTTCTCATTCCACGGCCTTGGAGTTTCTTTTTCAGTTCTACTAATGTACATCCGGAGTATTCCATTTTTCCTTCCAAGAATTTTGGAAACACACTTTGAAATTTTTTTTCGACACACGCCTAGAAAACTTTTTTGAGACACACTCAAAAATCTTCGCGACACACCCTTAGAAAACTTTTTCCAGACACACTCAAAAATCTTCGCGACACACGCTTAGAAAACTTTTCTTTTTCCTTTCCAGGAATATACGCAGTAATTCGACTTCTGATTATTCCAGGAATATACGCAGTAATCCGACTTCTGATTATTTGTCAGAATAATCGAGCTAATAAAAAGACACACGTCCGTTCAGTTGATCGGCTTTTATTAAAACTATCTTGAATTCACTAGTATATCAGTAACAAAAGAGTGGAGTTGCCAGACTACATAACTGGCATTAAAGTATAAGAAGCAATAGAACTAAAAGAGTAATTCACAAAAATAAAATCATATGACAAACCTTATAAACCACCACAGTGTTTAACATAACACGTCTGCTTTTTAAGGATGGCAAGTCGATCAACTTCAATCTACCAGTATGTAAGTGTCTTAATGAAAAAATCAAAAATTTTTTCTGAACTGACTCAATTCTATCAATATAGATACCATACTGAGGATCCCACACTACGGAAGGATCCCACTTTAAGAAGTCGGAGCTAAAACCAATGCGATCTAATTTATATACCAAAAGTTCATGGTTCACTTTATCAAATGCTTTACTAAAATCTATAGATGACATCAGTCTGATTACCCTGAACAAATTCATCAATAACGTGAGAAGTAAACTGAATCAAATTTGTAACAGTAGAAAAGCCCTTACGAAATCCATGTTGGTATGGACTCAATATAGAAGAAACCCTATGAGATACCACCTCAGTAACCAATTTCTCAAATAGCTTCAATTAGACTGCCAGACTTATGGAGGGGGTCAATGAATAATAATGTTAGCGGAATAGCCAAACCACTAGCACAGAATTTCAATATTATACTTGGCACCCCATCTGGGCCAACACTATTCGTGGATCTGAAATTATTCAAATTGGACAAAACCAAGGGTAAATCAAAGAGACATTAAAAGGATAAGTGTCATTCGATCGATAAGATCGTTCAGAATAAGTCGTCGCAAAAAACTTCGCAAAACAATCAGCAATCGTCTGATCTTCACAAAATTCTAAACCATCCATTCTAATCCTAGTTGGCTTACATGCGGATCTACGAAATCGAAACTTTCAGCCAGGTCTCAGTAAAGGCGAGAGCCGAGAAGACAAAGTCAAAGCTATCAACAAACAGACGACTCAACTTCGTATTCAAACCTCTAACATTCTGATACCCAACACAAAAAGAGCTGCTTAGTTTTTTGGAATAGTGGCTGACATTGCTGGGAGACGCGCCAGATTGTCGTATCCGGAGCGAAACGGGAAACGAAAACCATCTCCATGGACAATCCACCGGAATTTCCTCCAGAACGATGTGGACGGACACCACCGGCAACAGCAACTGGGTCCGGCTGACCAGTCGCATTCACACGGGCCAAAAAGGACGCGCTACAGCTGGCGCCTGATTTTGCCGCGGCTGATCGGCTACATCAGGCACCGGCCCAGCAAGTGGAGCATAAGTCGGGATATCACCGTCCACAGTGACTGACCCGACGACTACATTAGCCGTAGTCTCAGGAACAGCCGGGGCCACCGAAATAACACCATCCGATCTAATGGTGCTAAGTGTCCCAGATTTCACAGCCGAGGGTTTAGTAGACGACGTCCTCGCTGTTCTCTTACGTTTCTGGCCTGAAACTTTCGGAGACTTAGTAAACTCATCCAATTGGGTATTTATCCAGATTGGATGCACACTTGTTAAATCTTGAATAAATCGCCCAGAGGACCTTTCCCATTTCAGCAACCTCGGACATAGAAGTCCTGAAAAAGTTATAAAATTCTACACTATTTTTTCTACATTTGGTGCAATACCAATGTAAACCATTGTTCTCCCCGTACAATGCGTCCACGACCCTTGCACCTACACCGGCACATTTAACATGCCATTGACTGGTACACAACCAGCATTCAATGGAACGCTCACTGTCCGAAACAATTTTACAACTATCATACGAGCACGACATGACTTTCTAAAATACCACTATTTACTGTGTTAAAATAAAAAAGTAAAATCGCATAAAAAAATCACTATAATAAATTTAAAAAACGATATATGGCAACACTGTTCAGTTAGAAAAACAAATAAACGAAATGGACAGAACGCACAACAAGAATAACGTTATAAGCAATATCACAAGTAAAACTAAATCACTAAAATACTTATCTGTGTATTAGTAATGAATTTGATGAACTAAAATAGCTATGGATGTAATATAACAAATATTTATTCAAATTAGAACGGAGCACAAAACTTTGTAACAGAGCAGAGTTGCCACGGTTATAATTATTCATCCCATAAAATAAACCCATTGTATGCTTTTATTGTGTATATTTGATCTATGTAAGTAAGTCCTAGGTGACTAGGACTAGATAGATTCAAGTACAGCCGGTGTGCACACAGGAACAAACACCGGCTATAGGGGTACCCTCGTGGGCTTATATGGTCTTCGCCAGAGGATCGAGCAGAGGGAAGGTTTTTCTTATACCTTCCGTCTTACTGGGATAGCTAAGGAATTACGGGTATTCAAGTTGCATAGGAAGGAAAGAGGTAACCTTTGGTCATACAGACGGACAATCGGACTACCACCCCAATTAATACGACTGCATTTAAGGCCCTACATCGCGACAATATTGTTACCTCCGGTAGGGGAACAAGTCGGTTAAAAAAGCATCTGTCTAGCATCAGACACTTTTCTGCTATTACAACAGTTTTTTACCATAACAGCAGTTTTTCTGCAATCTTACATCACCATTCACACTACTAAAGAGTTTGCTTTATAATAACATCTATTCAAACAAGTAAGGAAATGCTAAAGTCGGGCGGGGCCGACTACATGATACCCCCTACTCTCTACCCCTTTACAATTGAATTCGGGGAAAAGTGATTTCGGGATCGATTTTTGTATGGGTACTATATATGTCGTCTATAGAGCGGAAAAAAGTCAAATTGACAGTGAAATTAGTATGGGAGCTATATCTAAATCTGAACTGATCTCGCCCACTTTTACCACAGATTTTTTCAGTTCAATTATAAGGTAGTGTGCCAAATTTGAAGAAAATCGGTTAAAATATGTGTTCTCTGGAGTAGAAAAAGTCAAAAAGAGTGCAAAATTTGCGACCTTTACTTTGATTACAAGAATAGATTGACGGACGGACGGACAGACAGACGGACATGGCTAAATCGTTTCAAAAAGTGATTCTAATTCCATCGGTATACTTAACAAATGGTCTATCACGCTTTCTTTTGGATGCACAATGACATAATACACTAGTGGAGAGTATAAAAAGTGTTGTTAACATGTATAACATGGTTGTGTACATATGCTTAAAGTTTTTCTATATTGCTGGTTGTCGTAGATAAATTTTATCGAATTCTTAATGACTTCCTGTCACAATCTGTACCGAAAGACTACTTGGCCTTGGCTTTTTAAAAAGTTTAAGTTTGGTAGGCAACAAGCGACGATAAAATATAGATACAAAATGGTCTTGAGCCAGGACAATATCCCAGTTCAGTTCAATATTGTGCTCCGTGTTTTTTCTAAATAATTTATTGATTGTTTTGTGTTTCAAGTCGATATTTTTCACAGCTAGTGGACTAATTTGAAGATAAGGGATTGTTCTATTGGCGTACTAATTGTTATACTATTTTTGTTACATTTTTGTGTTTAAAAGAGTAATTTTTCTTCACCAGACAATAACAATTACTGCTGCTCCATAACCAGAATTTTTGTTATTGTGATTAACACTGAGTTTTGTCTTTGTTTTAACATTATTTTCGTTTGTCTATTCTGACTGTGTTGCCACTGATTCGATTTTTCAAATTTTTTGGTAATTTTTTTCAAGCGTGTAATTTTTATTAGAATCTCTCTACAGTAAAGGGTCCTTATACTAATTATTTGTGTTTGTTCTAAAGATGTCTTATTCGTCCGAAAATTGTATCTGATATAGGGATCACAATTGAGTGTTGGCTTTGCACTGGTCAGTGACATGCTAAGTGTGCCGGAATTAGTGCAAGGATTGTGGATGCTCTATACGGTGACAACAATAGTCTTAGGTGGTGCTGCACTAAATGTAGGAAAGATAGCGTGAACTTGTATAACTTTTTTAAGGGCTCTATGACTAAGGTTACCGAGATGTCTAGGGATCATTGTTCGATTTATACGCGGTTTTCTATCCTGAATTAGATAAGTTTGCGAAATCGCCAGTTGTTTCGGGACAGAAACGCAAAAGAACGGCGAAGAAATCCTCAAAGTCAGTGACGCCGAGGAATGAGCATTTGGATGTTGTTGAACCTGCGGCATCAACTGTTGAGGGGTTGGGATTGTCGAATGATATAAATCCGACCTATGCAGCAGTTGTTGGGCCACTGCTTTGTGATAGAACTGTCACAGATCCTCCGTAGACCAGCGTGGAAGGCGACAATCCCGCTCGTCCTACGGCTGCGACAGGTGTGTCCACAGCACCAGTGTGGTAGGCGAGAATTTACTTCAGTTTATGCCTGTTGCAGACGTGCGTCCACATCGGTCTAGTGGTACTTCTGGTGGATTGGGCATGGCCCTGGAGATGAAAATGGTCTTCCTCTCGAGGTTCGCACCAGATACCACAGCTGATGACTTGAATGGATTCATAAGATCCAAGGATTGAGGGGGATTTTTACCTTCGGTCGTTTAAATTGACGTCGTCATTTTCTCAAAGTCGAGCTTCGTTTAAGATTATTACGACGAAGGAAATCTTTGACAGATTGATGATCCCTGACTTCTGGCCACCTAGGGCATTTGTTAAGGAATTTATGGATAGGGTGGACAATTTGGCTCTGCCTGCTGTCCCAAAAAACTAATTGATTCTTTTTATATCGGGTATCAGAATGTAAGGGATTTGAATACGAAATTGAATCAATTATTTGTTGATAGCTTTGATTTTGATTTCTCTGCTCTTGCATTTACTGAAACTTGATTAAAAGAGTCAGATTTAGATTCTGATATTTTTTGTAGTAGATTTATTATCTTCAGGAAGGATTGTTTAGATAGGATTGGTGGCGGTGTACTTATTGCTGTCACCAATTCTTTCCCATCGGAACGTATTATCCTCCACGGACTTGATGACATTGAAGTTATTGCAGTTCTTATTTATTTAGAGCGCAATAGATTGTTCATTACATGCTCTTATATTCCTCCGTCGTCTGAATTATGTGTCTATGAAAGTCACTTGGCCGCGATTGGTAAAATTGTTTCAATGTCAGGTGACTTAGACCGTACATTAATCTTAAGGGATTTTAATTTACCTTCCGTATCTTTACTTTCCTTGCCGGACACGGAGGCTCTAACCGCACTGCCTTCATCGTTTCATACGAATGATTCTGCCTGATTCAGGCTTTTTGCTGACTTTAATTTATTCCAGATTAATTACGTGAAGAATATAAGTGAAAGACAACTTGACCTAGCATTTGTTAATGATCCTCATTATTTTGAGATCTCCCCATATCTCTCCCAGAGGACAATTACGATCCTTCCTTAGGTTTATCGATGTTGTACTCCAATGAATCTCATTCTTCTACCTCTCATGATGTTCTCACCATTTTATGTTACAGGAGGATAAATTTTATACTGCTTAACTCTCTTCTGAGATACTCTATTGCTAGGTCAATATATAAAGTCGAATCTCAGAGATGTTATAGACTATATTTGGAAAAGGTGAAAAATGATTTTCGAAATAACCCCAGACATGTTTACGATTTTGTTAATTTAAAAGGTAAATCCACATCTAAACCAACTAGGATTAGAATGGATGGCTTAGAGTATTGTGAGGATCAGGCTATTGCTGATTGTTTTGCAAATTTCTTTGCGATCACATATTCTAATTGATTATATCGATCCGACAGTACTTATCCCTATTATATTCCTGCTTTGAATCAATTAGAAATACCAATTATTGACTTGGTCGTAATAATCTTATTATCAAGTTTGAATGATCTAAAATCAACAAATAGTGTTGGCTCAGATGGGGTGCCAAGAAAAAATTTAAAATTCTGTGCTAGTTGCGTTTTGTCTTTTGTTCGGCTTGAGGTCAGTTTTTTTTCAAATAATAAAACAAAAAATTAGTATTTTACTATTTTTGGTTTTTTTTTATTTCCCAATATTTCGACCAACTCCGTTGGTCATCTTCAGGGGTCTAGTACAAAAAACACAAATAATTCAATTACAATTTATAAGCAATAACAATCAAAAACATGTAAGGAAAGGCTAAAGTCGGGCGGGGCCGACTCTATGATACACTCCACTTTCTATCCGAATACAATTCAATTCGGTGAAAAAGTGAATTCGGTGTTTGACGAAAAATGTTAAATCGGAAATTACATTTGTATGAGGGTGTATGAAACCTGGAACGCAATAGGTGAAATATAAAATGTATAGTTTGGCCAAAATCGGTTAAACTTTTGCGAGCAACATTTGTATTTGGGCTATATTTAAATCTGAACCGATCTTACCCACTTTCAGCATAGGTTCTGAACCGATCTCGCCCGCTTTAGCCACAGGTGTTTCTAGTTAGATTATAAGCTGTTGTGCCAAATTAAAAGAAAATCGAGTACATTATGTGGCTTCTAAAGCGGCAAAAGCCAAATCGGGAGCGAAATTTGTATGGGGTCTATATCTAAATCTGAACCGATCTTACCCAATTTCTGTAGAGGTGTTTCTAGTTGGATTATAAGATGTTGTGCCAATTTTAAAGAAAATCGGGTATAATATGTAATTTCTAGAGCGCAAAAGTCAAATCGGGAGCGAAATTTGTATGGGGGCTATATCTAAATCTGAACCGATCTTACCAAATTTCTGCACAGGTGTATATAGTTGGATTAGAAGATGTTGTGCCAAATTTAAAGAAAATAGGGTACAATATGTGGTTTCTAGAGCGGGAAATGTCAAATCGGGAGCGTCATTTATATGGGGGCTATATCTAAATCTGAACCGATCATACTAAATTTCTGCACGGGTGTATATAGATGGATTAGAAGATGTTGTGCCAAATTTAAAGAAAATCGGGTACAATATGTGGTTTCTAGAGCGGAAAATGTCAAATCGGGGGTGCCATTTGTATGGGGCTATATCTAAATCTGTACCATTCTTACCCAATTTCTGCACAGGTGTTTCTAGTAGGATTATATGATGTTGTTCCAAATTTAAAGAAAATCGGGTACAATATGTGGTTTCTAGAGCGGAAAATGTCAAATCGGGAGCGCCATTTGTATGGGGACTATATCTAAATCTGAACCGAATTACCTAAAATTAAATAGCGTTCGTCCTTGATCCACAAAACTTAGTTATGCCAATTTTTGTTAATATCAGACTAAAATTGCGACCTGTAATTTGATTACAACAATAGATAGACAGACGGACATTGCTAAATCGACTCAGAAAGTGATTCTAAGCCGATCTGTATAATAAACGGTCTAACTCGTTTCCTTTTGGGTGTTACAAACACAAAGACATAATACTCTCGTGGAGTGTATAAGTATCACAATATTTATATTTACATTTTTAAAAGTTTTTCACAATCGGTCCAACTACGGTTGTCGCTTTGATTGTCGATGTCGACGCTGTGTGCTTGTCGCCGTCGCCTCGCTTCTAAAATGGTATTACGGTGAGGTATAGGAGCGACATCGACAGTTTAAAAAATAAGTTGGCAACACTCTTTTGTTATTGTCTTATAAATGACAGAAAATTGTTTTTATTTTGAAGTCCGCGCAAAACAAACGAACGTCTTTTTTAAAAAACAAAAAAAAATTTGTTAAATTTACGATGAACAACGCGATGCATTTAATTTTGTTGCAATGGCCTCCCAATCCGATTTGAAATTAGCCGGAACGTGGCTTTTGGAAAACCCTTTTGCCAAACTTGGATTTTTTTCCAGTTCGGCAACTAAAATTTCGAATTGTTTCGTGCTCGCTATTTTCATTTTATACATCTTCTAAGTACACAAGCGGGAAGTACAAAAATTCAAATATGTGTAAATCATCAACGTCGCCTCAAAAATACACGGCGACAGATATTCTCAAACGTCGACTCGACTTCGACTGTTGTATCGACAACGATAATCGCAATCTTTCGTCGCTATCGACAAAAAGCGACAACCATAATACAAATGTTGTCGCCTCGCTTCAATATTGCGACGACGGCGACAACCGTAATTGGGCCGAATAGAAAATTTTCCTGCCACTGCAAGCTTTTGTCATCTACTGTCTAATTTGTCGTCTATGTTTTTCCACCGTGTTCCTATGTATTTGAGCACAACCTGTGTCTCTCTTATAATTAAGCCTTTTCCCAGGAGATACGTCAATTATATTTAACATTTCCAATGTATAATACTCTCTTCCGCTAATATTTCGACGTCATTAAAGTTTGGTTTGTGTCCCGTCAAGGTACAGTAGGCTGCAAGGTTTTGCCAAGAGATTTGCTCAATGGGTTTGTTAAGAGATTTGTGTTCGGTTTTATGTGATGAAAGTCTGTCGTAAATGTTAGAATGTTTTAATCTTTCGGAAAGTCCTGGAATGTACTTCGTGGATTTATAAATTTTACTTGGTCTTTCTTCATTTTTGTTAAGTTTTTCTTCCGTCGTTCGCTTGATTAGATTATTTATTAATTTCGGGAAAGTCGTTCATGTGTAATATATTTCTAATTTTGGACTTGTTTGTTTCGTGGAATTCCTTATCATTGGTTTGTAGGACCCTGTTTATAAAATTCGTCGTGGTATTTATGATAGTTCGTCTTGGATGCTTAGAGTAAAAATTAATTTGACGTCCGGAAGCCGGAATGTAAATATAAATATTGTGATATTTTTTTATTGTTACTGCTTGTAAATTGTAATTGAATTATTTGTGTTTTGTGTACTAGCCCCCAACGGAGTTGGTCGAAATATTGGGAAATAAAAAAAACCAAAAATAATAAATACTCATTTTTTTTATTATTTGAAAAAAAAACTGACCTCAAGCCGAACAAAAGACAAAACGCAACACATCAAAAGGCCAACCAACCATACATACCACTAACATTCTGCGCTAGTGGTTATTTGGATATTTCCCACTCCTCCAAGCCAAATGGAAATATCCAAATCTCAATGAAGTATTAAATAACAATGTTAGCGGAATAACCACCCATCGACTTGGCACCCCATCGGGGCCAACACTATTCGTGGATCTGACATTATTCAAATTGGACAAAACCAAGGGTAAATCAATTACAGGGATTTCCAGTTGACTCAATGCAGGGATAAATGTCATTCGATCGATAACATGGCTCTGAATAAGTCGTCGCAAAAACTTTACAAAACAATCTGCAATCGCCCGATCTTTACAAAATTCTAAACCATCCATTATAATCCTAGTCGGCCTAGTTGTGGATCTACGCTTAAGATTCACGAAGTCATAAACAGATCTAGGATTCTTCCTAAAATCATTCTTCAGTTCCTCCAAGTAGATCCTATAACGTCTCTGAGACTCAATGCTATATCTCGACCTAGCAACGGAGTATTTGATATAATCAGAATTTAAACCAGTCTTCTTAAATTTCTTAAAAAGTCTACTTCTCGAATTCTTCATACTAGACAACTCACGAGAAAACCAAGGTAGTCTTCTGGAGTGCCCAACACGAATTTTCGGTACTGATCGCGACAAAAAATCATTTAAAATTTGATAAAATCTATCCACAACAATGTCAAGATCAGTATAGTGACAACAGCTACAGACAGATTTCCAATCGATAAGAGATTTTAGGATTACAAAGTTGGTTCTCTTGAAACAATAAACGATTATCTTGTGAAGTAGAGCGAGAAGAATAACTAGTATATCACATTGATATACTCAAGGTAGGATGATAGTCGTCCTCCGGGATAGATATGGGAGGAAACCTAATGATCTCGATGAAACGGGGATCATTGACAAATATTAGGTCAAGTTGCCTAGCATTTACATTCATTGATCTGAAACAAATTTAAATCAGAAAAGAGTCTAACTATATGAAAAGGCCAATCATCTGAATTAAAACTCGACGTCAACGGTGTTAAAGCCTCCGCATCTGGCGAGGTAAGCCAAGATACTGAGGGTAAATTAAAATCCCCTAAAATCATGATATGGTCCAAATCACCTGCCTTCGAAGCAACCATACCAATTGCAGTCAAGTGCCTCTCATAAACACATAACTCGGACGATGGAGGAATATAGGAACATGTGACAAACAACTTACTACGCCCCATATTAATAAGGACTGCAATAAATTCGATGTAATCAAACTCTTGTAGTATAAAGCGTTCGGGTGAGAACTCATTAGAAACAGCGATAAGAACACCTCCACCAATTTTCCCTACGCGATCCTTCCTAAATACAACATATCTTCCACATAAAATCTCAGAGTCCAAAATCGAAAGTTTCAGCCAGATCTCAGTAAAGGCGGGAGCCGAGAAGACAAAGTCAAAGTTATCAACAAACAGACGATTTAACTTCGTATTCAAACCTCTCACATTCTGATACCCGACACAAAAAGAACTGCTCAATTTTTTGGAATAGTAGCTGACATTGCTGTGAGACGCGCCAGATTGTCAACCCTATCCACAAACTCTTTGACAAAAGCCCTAGATTAGATGGCCAGAAAGAGGGGTTGTTGTTGTTGTTGTAGCAGCTTTAGAGGGAGCTGAGGTGATAATACTTAAGTCTGAATTGTACTAGACTTCGTTCCGGCATGTATCCGATTATCGCGGGAACCTGTGTTCATCATCGTTCTCATGTTGTCCGGCTGTTATTTGCGTCTTCTTCAAGGTTGATGTTAATGTTAAGGGAATGGGATGTTAATCGAGTTGTACCCCTATCCTCCACTAGGGGCGCTGCATTTTTTATGTTAACAGCCATGTTATTTATCGCTAATGGCTATTAGTTTCTTCCTTGGACCTTGGAGCAATCGAAATGACTATTTTTATGTGAAAGTGTGTTCGGATGAGAAAATTGGCTGCAGAAACTCTTATTTTATGATGAAAAGTGAAAATTTGTTGATGTTGAATTTTACCAGTGCGACGGCCTGGAATCGAACCCAGCACCTTCAGATTGCAAGACGCGCACACTTCCACTGAGCTATGAAGGCCAAAGACATACATTCGTTGTGAAAGTTCTGACGAGATGGGGTAGCTCCCATCGAAACTGCGCAGTCAACTTTTAGCTGCAACAATAAAGGTCTCACTTTGCCTTTTTGGTAATTTTGGGTTCTGCTGAAGACTTCAGCACAACCTTTGGTTGACAGACCAACAATACATACAAACAACAAAAATTGAATTTTCAGTTAAACCGAAAACCGTCTTTCTAAAATAACCGATTTTTTGGTCACCCTAGTGCCATTTAGACCAATTAGATGCAGTTTCTTCATATTTTCAGCTTCTGCCCAGCCCATTCGTAGAATGTGTATTGATTTTAATTCATTGTACCACATCATATATTTCGGTGTCGGAGGGATTCTCTTGTATTTGAACGCTTAGTGTTATTAAATGTAATGTATTGCTTATGGCCATCGATGGCATCAGGCATATAAATTAAAAATATATTAAAAATATTTAATTTTTGCTTTTCTTGCCTCGTGATCTCACAATAAGTGTGGAGTTTTTGACAAATTCCACAAAATGATTTTGAAGAAATATCTTGAGGAATTATGTGAATTAATGTACTTTTAATTTTTCAAACAGTTTGTGCGTTTGTAAGGAATGTTGTGTACTACATTTTCACTTTCTGATTTGATATTGATCAATGTCATAATTGAAGACGAGTCATTCGAAGATAGATCAAATGAAGGTTATATGAATATATGATCACGTTTTATATTCTTGACTATAGCGAAGTCGATAAATCTGGTGCTTTTATTATGTCTATAGGTTGGTCGCTACAAATTACATATATTTTTGCGCGTGACATCACATTTAATAATTGTCTACCTTTTGGTAGTGTAATTCGTGAACCCCAAGAGGTATGTTTAGCGTTATAATCACCAGATGCTATAAATTTAGAGCCTAGTGTAGAGAAGAAGAAATCTAGAAATTGTATCCTTTTCGGACAGCCTGCGAAATCAAGCCTAACTCGATTTCAAGTACCAAATTTGCTTAGGTCGATTTCAGTTTGTTTCCGCAGTCTATAAGATTTATTAATTGAGATAAATGTGCCGCACGAAAACTTTTTTGGTAATTTTTTGAGGCAGCGCAGCCTAAAATAAATACCAAATATTTTTTGTTTTAAATTTTCAGGTCGAAAATTGGATATATAATGCGGCGGTGCATCGACCAACTCAATTCGTGTTGGTAAAAAATATCCTATCGAGAGTCGGTACTCCAAGATTCCACATCAAAACCAGTCTTGTAAATATAATAATTTCAAGTATTACTTGCTATAAATTCATTCAATGCGATTGAGAGCTCACTTCATCCATATACCAACGAAAGATATGAGTGTAGACCAAAAGAATCGACTGCGATAGATGACAATCTTAATGAAAACATGAAAGCTGTTCAAACAATTGGTTATTTTGCTCACGTAGAACATTTTATTGTTGTGTATATTTGAAGAAAATAGTGGAAACAGGCTTTGTACAAGACGAAGAAATAATTAAGTATCCATGACATACGCAAGCAGTCGGACGGTGTGTGAAGTTGGTTGGTACTTTGGGGAAAAGAAAAATTTTTTCGAACTATTCAACGCCTCTCACTCCCGTCCCTTCCGCCCGAGAGGGGTACGTCCCCATAACGTAGGAACAGGGAATATCAATAGCCGACAATATATTAGTATCACATGCAACTAAAAATCCTCGACTTAATCCTAACCCGAAATCTATGATGTGACAATGAATTGAAACCAATACACTTTCTACCGTAGAGTGATCAAAAACCGGTTGCCCGGTTCTTTTTAAACAGCAAAAAATAGAAAATTTTGATTTTTATGTCGTAACATATTCTAGTAACAATTTCTTCAATTTACTTTTTTAACCTCAGCAAAGCATACGTAATATGTCAATTGAAAATATTTAATTTTAAAAAATATACAGGTTGCCTTTTAACTTATATATAACTCCAACTGTCATACAGGTATCAGGTTTGACATTTATGATCATGAACAGATTTACGCGTAATAACACTAACAAATAATAATTCGCGAAATTTATAGACGCCTTTGTGATTCTTATGACACGCGTAGTCCAGTCCATTACGTGGAAAAATTTGCGCAAAGATTTTGGCCTACACTCGTATAAGATCCAGTTGGTGCAGAAATTACAAGTACGAGACCATCATATGCGTTATTCTTTCGTCGATTGGGCTCTACAGCAGTGTGTCATAAAAATCACGAAGTCTATAAGATTCGCGAATAGGGCGGCCGTCGGTCAACGCCATCAATGTTTATACACAAATTTAGACATACGTCACATGAAACGGATTTTGATTACGTAGCACCCTAAAATCGAGGGCGAACGCCTTCAACGTTGTTGTTAACTTCGTTTAGACACTGGAGTAAGTTTTTTTTTTTGAAAAGTGGCACCCAATCAAAAGCGTTCCGTGGAGTGTGTGATAATATTAAAAGTTGATTATTAAGTAGGGTTTGGGGTCCGGGAATTCCCGAATCGTTTTCCCGGGAAATATTAAAAAAATAATTTATTTATTATGTTGATCAATAATTTAATGTTACTATATAAATTGGAATTTTTAGATGTATTTCAAATTCATATATGTATTTACATTACTGACAATGATAAGTATTTGTTGAGTATTTGTTTATATTATATTACTACAAACAAAACTTTTTAAATTCGCTAAATAGCCATCTTATGCGAAACCCAGCTAGGGGAATAAAAACTTTCTGTGAGGCTATTTGCAGGAACTTTATTGTGAAATAAAAATATCATGCCGACAATACTATGGCTTACATAATGTAAATTTTCTTGTTTTCCTAGAAGAATCGAGGTGAATATCTTCTTCAAGAACAATTTACTTTACATATGTAGCCAGAAAGAAATGGTCTAAAAATAGGAATACAATAAAAATTGTTCGCCTGGAAACTTTCAAGAGAAATCTAATAGGAATATAAATATATGATACGATGTATTTAAATGGCCCTTTATAAGAATTAATTACTGGACTATTTCAACATTTTTATTTTTTATGAATTTATTAAATTAATATTAATTTTTTTATGTTTCTATTGTTTTTACATTTTAGAATATTCCCCCTGTTTCTATAAAATATTTTTGTCTCCAGACGAATGAATATTGTAAATTAAATGCGTCATAACATTCTCCGTCATATGAGTTATTTGTTTCCTTAATCGTTTTCAATTTTGAATCTAGTGTAGGTGTCAGTCACTTCTACCTGCGATATAAATGTCAAATTCTGACGATTAGTCTACAACTTTTCAAGTTTATAATGAGAAAATGTAATTTATAATCGGAATATGTAAGTTCACGATGGGATGTAAATTCATAACAGGAAATGTAAATTCATTATAGGAACATGATAATTCATAAACAGCACTGTAAATTCGTAATGTGAAATGTAAATTCATATTGAGAAATATAAATTCATAATAAGAACATACAAATTGATAATGAGATATATAAATACAAAATGATAAAATCGAAATTGATAATGAGAAAATATAAATTCTTATTCAGGATATATATATATAAAATATAAATTCATAATCAGGAACTCTAAAATTTATAATCGAAGCTATGTATGTACGCTTTTCTATGGATATTTTCGTAGAAACACATATTTTATCAATGTTCTCAATATAAATTTACATTTTCTCAATATGATTTTATATTTTCTCATTATGAATTCATATTTTACGTATTTTCTGATTATGAATTTGGATTTTCTGATTATAAACTTGTATATTTCATTATGAATTGGTATGTTCCTATTATGAATTATTTGTTCTCAATGAATTATGATTTATATATCTCATCATGAATTAACATGTTCCTATTATAAATTTACATTACCCATTATGAATTTATATGTCCCTAATATGAATTTACATTTCTCAATATAAATTTGTATGTTCAGAATATAATCTTGAAAAGGTGTAGAGTAAAATATTTGTAAAATGAAAAATAATTTGTAAAATATTTTGACATTAACATTCGTTTTTAATTTGTAATATGACAGTATTGAAAAAAAACACACCAGTTATTAAATGTTGATATTTTAAACCATATTGAACATACCTATAAATAAATTACTTTTTCCCGGGAATTCCCGGGAATGAAATTTTTCATTCCCGTTTTCCCGGGAAATGAAAAAAGTCCGGGAAACCCCAAACCTTATTATTAAGTTACACAAAAAACCAGGAATATTTTCAATAATAGAAAACCGTTCGAGACCGACTTAAAAAACCCGGCTTTCCGAAAACCGTGATTTTAAAAAACCCGACGGTCGGTCTCAGCTGTAAAAACTGGTTGGCCCAGTTTTCATGTTGATCACTCTAATTCTACGAATAGGCGGAAGCATAATTCGTACGCTGAAAATCAATATGTAGAAATTTATAGTAAATAAGATAATTAGAAGAGAAATCACTATTTATAACATAATAAACCATCACGGTCAACATAACACGTCTGCTTTTTAAGGAAGGCAAGTCGATCAACTTCAATCTACTAGTATAAGGGGGAAGAACAAAATCACTATTCCAATGTAAGTATCTTAACGAAAATATTAAAAATTGTTTCTGAACTGACTACTACGGAACCACCCAGTCAGAAATTACGGACGGTACCAAAAAAAGGCGTTCTCAAAGCACAGATTTGAAACGCTTTGGGGATGCTTATAAAAAATGCTTTAAAAGTACTTGCTTTGCAAAATTTACAATCGTTCATAAAATGAAAATAATATCAAAACCGTTTTATAAAATTTCCAAAAATATTTGGTTCATAAAATGAAAAGCGAGGCATTTTTATTTTGTTCAGTTTTATTAATATCATGAATTATCCTACCCTCGCATTTGGTAAGAATACATTTAACTTCTACCGTTTGTATACTAACTGCGATACTATTTTCCGATTATTTACTTACATCATACAGTTGGTAGAGGAAATCGGATAATTAAAAAAAAGTGTTATATCCCTAAAAATATTGCCCTTCAAAAATCAGTGTTATCATTTTGGGGCTTTCAGACCGCTCATTTATTCATTCGCATAGCATTTCAAATTTGTTTCGAAGTCGCTAAATACCATCCTACTACCGTAAATCGGTGTTATCATTTTAGGGCTTTCAGAGCGCTTTATTCTTGACATATCATACCGTCTGAAAACGCTTTTTCGTACGTATTTTGACTGGGCATATTCCAGAATAGACCTGACAAGTGATGTAAATAGCTGCTTCGTCACGTAAGGATCCGAGAACTCCTTAGCCCATCGCTTAATGAAGCCAAGAACACCATATGCATTGTTAACCATAGTAATAATATGATTGTTGAAATTAGATTCCATTATAATACCAAGATCTAAATAATTCCTACATAAAACCTCAGAGTCTAGACGACTTACCTTCATATTTAAGCCTCTCACATTCTGAACCCAGCACAAAAAAACTGCAGTTTTTTGGAATAGTTGTTGTTGTTGTTGTAACAGCTATATATGTATGTTTGTGTTGTCCGTTTTTAATCTCCTTCACTATCAGGATCTGCGTCGTTTGTCTCCAGGTTCAGGAAGATGGCCACCTGCTTTGGGTGCATCCATAGTGACCTGGGGACCAGCTGAGTAGGTTTTGCAGGGCAGTTGAATAGATGTAGCGTGTCGTGTGGCCCCTGGCTACAAGCGGGGCAGATATTCTGCACGTTGCCGTCAATTCGTGCCCAGTACGAACTGAGGCGGCTACACCATCCAGATCTGAGCTGTGCCAAAACCGATCTAGTTTGTCGCGGCAGTAGTTTCTCTTCAGATGCAATTTCTGGCGGATGATCTCCGAGGACGATATTCATGGCGTTGTTGTTGATTGCTGCTGCGACTGCGTCTCTGTGAATATCGTTTAAACCTGCTTTGTATGCTCGCTGATCTAGAGGCTCTCTCTTATACCTTTGGACCTCTCTCTCTAGATCCTGGAGGTCTTTCCTTACCTGCCTGGGCGGAGGGGGCAGAGCCATAAGATGGTGGTTTGGATGGTCTCTGCGGTAACACCCAAGCAAGTACTGCGTAGACAACATAAAGTTGTGCCTACGTACGGAAATGACCTTAGACTCCTCATGTAGGTGATCTTGATGGGACATGAGGAGACAGCCTGTTGCTGTTCTCAGGGCGGCATTTTGGCAAGTTTGTATATTTCTCCACTGCGTATCACTCACATTTGCAGACCACACTGGCGCCGCATAGTTAGCCACGGACCGGCCTAATGCTTTGTAAGAGGTCAACAAGGTTTCTTTGTCGGTTCCCCAAGTGCTGCCGGCAAGCGACTTGAGGACCTTGTTCCTACTTCTCATTTTATCGCAAATAGCTGTGGCGTGTGCAGAGGATTTATATAGACTGTCGAATGTGACCCCAAGGATTTTGGGGCAGTTTACTGTCGGTATTGGCGTGTCGTCGACTTTCACATTCAATGTCCTTCTGACCTCTGCAGACCATGTGGTAAATAGTGTGGCTGACGATTTGGAGGCGGATATTTTCATATTCCTCGCTGCGAAGAAATTGGCAAGATCAACGAGATAGGTGTTCAGCCTTTAGCATATATAATCAGATTTGGGTCCCGACGCTAATATCGTGCAATCATCGGCGTATGTCACGATTTCCACGCCGTCAGGTGGTTGTGGAATACCAGAAAGGTAGAGATTAAACAGAGCCGGAGATATCACCCCTCCTTGGGGAACTCCCTGTTTAACTCTACGGGGTTTTGACTTCCTATTTCTGAATTCCACAAATGACTGGCGTCCACACATATAATTCACGATCCAACGTTTCAGATTGTTCGGGAGGGACGTGTTGGCAATGTCCTCGAATAGAACGGCATGGTTGACCGTATCAAATGCCTTCGATAGGTCAAGGGCCACGAGGACCGTCCTGTCGCACGGTTTATCCTGGTTCAGACCGCGACCGATATGTGTGGTAATAGCGGGTAAAGCAGTTTTTGTGCTATGCTGCTTACGGAATCCGTGTTGATGATCTGCAATCGGAAAATGTCCATTAAGGCTAGGGAGGAGATGTGCCTCAAGCGTCTTCGCTACTGGAGAGAGAAGAGAGATCGGCCTGTACGATTCTCCCTTACTCGCATCTTTCCCTGGCTTCAGTAGCGGTATCACTCTGCCCATTTTCCAGGCCTCGGGAACTATCAGAGTGGCCATGGACAAGTTGAGGACCTTCGTCAGGTACTCGACTCCCGGTTCATCCAATTGCTTCAACATCAACATAGAGATTCCGTCTGGACCAAGCGCTTTGGATGACTTTGCGCTGTTGATGATTTGTGCAACTTCGCCTGTGGTAAATTGTGGTGGTACCTCCTCGGCTCGGAGACCATGTATATGACGCATGTTACTCCTTTTCGCCTTGTCACTCTCGGGGTGCTCAATAAAAAGCCGGTTAAAATAACTCGCGCACCGCTTCGGATCATTTGTCGTCCTGTCACCAAAAGTAACAGCGATGTGATCGTCCCGCTTGGTGGGGTTCGAGAGCGACTTAACCGTTGCCCACAATTTACTAATTCCGGAACTTAAGTTGCACTGCTTCAAGTGCTCCAACCATTTATTCCGCTTGTATTCGTTGACTAACCTGTTAATCTCTAGGTTCAGTTCCCTGATTCTAGGATCTCCAGGATTAGCCCTACGAATGTCGTCACGCTCATCTGCGAGTCCCGCTGCCTCTGCTGGGAAGTTTGGTCTCATTTTGGGTATTCGACCAGCAGGGATGTGTCTAGCGGCTGCTGCGTTGACGATGACTCGGAAATTTTTCTCAGCTACCCTCACGTCGAAAGGAATGGGTAGTTCACTGAAGCGTCGATTGGTGAACTCTCTGAACCCGTTCCAGTCTGCTTTCCTCTGGTTGAGAAAAGTACGGCGTTCGGAGGTGATGAAATCAGATGGTCGGTCAATGGAGAGGATTATGGGGAGGTGGTCTGAGCCCAATGATATGACAGGTCGCCATGTACTGTCATTTATCAGACCAGCCGAAACGATGGTGATATCTGGCGAACTGTGGCAGTCACCCATAATCCTGGTGGGGGCATCCTCATTCACTGTGCAAAACGTGGAGTCGTCAATCTGTTCCGCCAACGCAATACCTCTCGGGTCATTACCTAGGATTGAATGCCAAAGCTCGTGGTGGGCATTAAAATCACCAAGTATAACCCTGTTATCCCCTTGCAGCAGCGAGCTGATGTTAGGATGATAACTTGAGGCAGTGCTGGCAACCGGCGGAATGTACACGTTGTACAGCTCTATCTCGGCAACCCCAGACCTGACTGCTACCCCCATACATTCCATGTATGGGTCTCTAGAGTCAAGCTCAGGCGAGATAGACCTATACTGCACAGAATGGTGTATCAGGAACGCCAATCCCCCACCTCCACTTCTGGTGCGATCCTTACGTAGCACATTGTATCCGTCACAACTGTGCAAGCTGCAGGTGTCGGTCAGCTTAGTCTCCTGAATCGCACCGACCTTGATGTTGTTCCGACTCATAAAGTCCACTATCTCGTTGATTTTGCCTCGAAGACCGTTGCAATTAAATTGCAACATTAGTACATTGTCTTGCTACAGCAATGTGTGGTGTTAGCTGCTGTACGGACTGCTGCCGTAGACCGATGACGAAGAAGACGACGATATCGACGACAGCGAGTCGCTGGACGGACTACGTTGCATATTGGTACAGCATGCGGCAACGTAGTTATCGCTGTACTCCCTTACGTGGCCGAGGCCAGAGCAAGCCCGGAAATGCACCCACTCCAGGCATCTATTACACCTCACTGATGTTGCTCGGTGGTGTATTCGGTTTTGGCAAACCGAACAGATCCAAGGTCCGGGGTTTAGTTCTATCCCGGCACGGACCAGTAGTAATCGGAGCAAACACTCCGGGTAATGTTGCTCCCACGATGAAAAAACGGACAAACACATAACATATATTGCTGAGGTGGCAGCCCTTGGTCGAAGAATTCATCTTTGAGTCAATCCGGTACATAGAACCGGCTGCCGTGGGATCGTTTGGAATAGTAGCTGACTTTATTGTGTCAAGACACCGGGTTGTATGAAATGTAATGTTTATTAAAAATTAAAAGATTAAATTGAAGTAATACAAATAAAGAAAATGCGTGATATTAAGAAACGACTTCTCTCTCTTGAAGCTCAACGATGACTGACTTTTGTTGTTGACAATTCGGCCTCTCCTGACTTCTCGTCCACCCTGGGCGCATTGTCCTCGGCGTCTGACACATCTTCCAACCCCACATCAAGCTCAAAATCGGGATTACCATAACACCATGATTTCATGTGATCAGTTGACATAACTCCGCAATATTTCCGTTGGGTTAAGGTCAAATCCGGCAGGTCTTCAATGAGGTATCGATCATTTCCCAAAACGCGTTTGACGATATATGGGCCCTTATATTTCGGGTCCAATTTATGCGATTCTCCTGTAGCCTGTGGAACACAATCGATAACCACCAAATCACCTACATTGTATACAGTAGGTTTTGTATGACGACTGTCATAACGCTTCTTCCATTTTGCTCGTTGGCCGTTTATGTTAGCTGCAGCCTCTTCTACTTTCCCTTGTAGATCGACAGTCAGATCAGGATCATCACTTAAAGCCTGGATAATGCGATTGCAACTGACATCTCGCGGATTGAAGTTAAATATTAAGTCGTTCGGACTAAACTTAGTTGTAGAATTCATTTGAGAATTAATGCTCCATTGGATGGTTGATATCTTGTTGTCCCATTCCTTTGAGTTATTCGTCATACATCTCAAAGCGTTCAGCTTGGCCATTTGCTCTAGGTGTTCGGACTGCTGTCTGTACATGTTTGATACCATTTCGTTCGATGAAAAGCTGGAATTCTTTTGAAGTGAAGGCAGTGCCTCTATCAGACACTATTCTGAGAGGTTGTCCAAAAATTGACATTACGTCCTGCAAAGCAGCAAAAACTGGAGTAGTCTTGGTATTTCGAGTAGCCTTAATGATTGTATACTTGCTAAAAGAGCAGACGATAACAAGTACATATTGATTTCCCCTCTTGCTTTTCGGAAATGGACCCAAATGGTCGATGTTAATGCTTCTGAACGGAATTGGCAATATTTCGTCGGCATGCAATTCGCCTTCTGGCTTTCCTCCCTTGACTTTATTGTAACAGCATTCCGGACATGATAATATATATGATTTAACATACCGTCTCATTCGCGGGAACCAAAAATCTCGTTGAAGTCTTCCTAAAGTTTTCTCCACACTGAAATGGCCTACATCATCATGACACGCTTTTGTTATTCGCCATCTAACTCTTTCTGGTATAACTAAACGCTTGTTTTTGTCCACTTTGCGATAGAGTCGGCCATGCTCAATAACATAATCTGTTTTAACCTTTCATCCTCTTTGATGTTTCTTGAATAACAGCGCCTTCAGGAACTGAACTCGTCCTCAATAGTGTAAAATCGCTCCCAGCATCTGCAAAACCCAAGAATTTCTCCCCATTAAGTGCCACCTGTTTCATAACGGGAGGACAGCAGATATCAGTCTCTTTTTGTGTCATTGCAGCAACCATTGACGCCTTAGTTTTGCATTGAGATGCGTCATGTCCAATTTTCGAGCAGCTGGTACACTTTGGCTTCTTTTGAGGTTGTGGACAATTAGTAGAAATGTGTCCCAAATTGTTGCAATTAAAACATTTCGGTCCCTTACGTACTTCACCAGAAACTGCATTTGAATTCGTTATTCATCCTCGTTCTTGACGTTTGACTTTCTAAAATAAGTTGTAGTCGGTACGTTCTCTAGTGATTTCAGCAATTCATTACAGTTCTGAAGATTCATGGCTAGGAGCATCCTTGTTAAATTGTTGTCATTCAGCCCGTTAATGATATACGACACTATGGATAAATCGTCGATGCTTCCTCTTCTTCCAATAGCCAACATTGAATAATAATATTCGAGTAATGATTCATTGGGATTTAGTCGTCGTGCCATAAGTTCGTGATGTACATCAGCAATACTCACTCTGCATGGAAAATCTTTAAAAAACAATCTTTTGAATTCTTCCCATGTCTCCACTACAGGAAGAGCGTCTATCCACAGCTTGGCCACGCCTTTCATCTTGTGGTGTACAGCAAATAAAGTTGTTTCATTGGACCAGCCGTGCATTCGTTGTAGCTTTTCAATCTTATCAACAAATTGAATAGATGTGACTGTTTGTTTGATAGGGTCAAAGTCTGGTATCATGACTATATAGTCCTTAAGGCATCCCGATGTACCTGAAGCCACTGTCCGTGATGATTGACTCTCTACAACTATATTCTCATTCCGACGACTTTGTTCAGCATGCACGCGACGTGGTGCCTCTTCTGCTTCACTTCCTCCGCCAGAGTTCAAAGTTAATTGTTGTACACTTTGCGCCAACGACATCACTACTTGCTTCAATTCATTCATTTGCCTTTGCAAGAAATCATTGCCTTGTTCGGCTTCATCAAATCCATGAAATCTTGCGACTCCTCATCATTGATCACCACCTCTTCGGACCCATAAGCAGCCATCAATCTAGCAATCTTCTCCGCTTTGTTTCCAGAACACGCCAAATTTTTCTTTTTTAAAAGTTCATCTAATTGCGCCACCTTTAACACGCTTAACTTCACCTTCATTCTTGCCTTTTGTGTTACTGTACGTGTTGTCGCTTTAGTTGTCAAAAACTTTTTTTCCTTTGCTTGTGAAAAACTTTCACTGCCTTATTGCGTTGTACTTTTTTTTCCCTTTTCCTCGTTCACTCCAACTATGTGAATCTAATTTACCATCCAATAGCCTTGTTTCTATCTTTACTCACGTTGTGAGAGAAACCTATTGGATTATGTTTGGCTTTGTCGATTTCTTGTTCTTTGCAAAAAAATCCTATTTGCTTCTTATTATTGGTGGCGTATCTCTTTCAACCACCATGAGTCACCATTGCTTGCGTTTCTGCGTATTGCTTTTATTTTACGTTGCAATTCGGGCTATTGCATTCAATTTATAACAAAATGTACAATTTGTCTTCCTTAAAATTGTGTTCAGATCTCACTTCTGAATTTGTCAAGACACCGGGTTGTATAAAATGTAATGTTTATTGAAAATTAAAAGATTAAATTGAAGTAATACAAATAAAGAAAATGCATGATATTAAGAAACGACTTCTCTCTCTTGAAGCTCAACGATGACTGACTTTTGTTGTTGACAATTGGTAGACGCGCCAGATTGTCAACCCTATCCATAAACTCCTTGGCAAAAGCTTTTCGTCCTGGCCGAAGGGACAATTAAATTTCCCTTGAAACGACAATTTTAAATGATGCCCGACTTTGGGCAAATGACGACTTCAATTTAAAAGATCTCATGTAGAAGTCACCCACAATTTACGACCTAATGTAGAAATTCAAATCATCCACATCTTCATTTCCGGAGCCGTGGACAATCCACCGGAATTACCACCAGAACGATGTGGGCGGCCACAACCGGCAACAGTCACTGGGTCTGGCAGATCCACACGGGCAAGAGTAGGGCCCACACAAATCGACAATTGTTGACCGATTATCATTATATATGGCTGAAGTATTTTTGAACAAGAAATAATATGCTATTTTCCAATTACCTTTTAACCTACTTTGTGGAACTAGGTTTTGCCTAAAATCATGATATGATAAAGATCTAAATATGCAGTAAAAAATAATAATGCATTCGTATACACTATTGTTTTATTGAGGGGATGAAATATATATCCATTGAAATAATATTAATACAAATTGATTTTATAATAAACTGTTTTTTTAACCGGCGTTGCACGGGTTCATTCTTCCCTTGTTGATAATTTTAAAATATAGTCTGTGTGGGAGGTGCCACTCCCCTTTGTCCTATCATGACCTTGAAAAGTTAGTTACAGTAAAATTTTCAAGCGAATCGGTCCACCGGTTTGGCGTCCTATACGGAACATACAGACACACATTGAGTTGCACCCTTCTTTTTTATTCTTGACGAAGCGAATGTTCGTTTCACTTTGAACATTGGCTGTGGGATTTTATTATTGTTACCAACTTAACTTCATATCTCTCTTCTTCGAGATATTTATTTCTTCTGGTGATACAGAACTGTCAATAAGTTTACTATTTTTTATTTTCTTTATCGAATAGTTCGACCGCTTTTCTATTAACAGACTCAGAATACGTTTCTACTTTCGTTTCCTCTTCGTAGATCAGATTAGGCGAGATAAAAAAATTCCTTGTCATCAGCTTGTCATATGTTTCACAAGTTTAATATTTAATTTCCGAAATATGTATATATTTTTAGACAGAATTTCCTGAAAAACGAGCACGGTCCCGCAGCCCTTTTGCTAAAGAAAATAGCGGAGAACATGGGCGCAGCGAAAAGAGATTTAAGGCAGAAAGTCCACAATTTTACAAGAAAATAAATGAAATGTTTCCCAAGTTTGATGAAATTGCTGCAAATCACATTGAATATATTACAAATAATACTTTAACTGATACTGAAGATAAAATGAAAAGTATATTCAATGAAATTAAAACATTAAACGACATTCTTCACACAAAAGAGATGGAGTGGAATCGAATATTACATTTAAAAATGATCAAAGAGGAGATTTATTCCCGACTGTCAAGGAAAAAGCACGTTCTTGAGACGAACGAAACGTCAAAAACACACAGTCAAAATACGTTGTTAGAGCTAAAGGAACTGGAATTGTATTTGTCCGAGAAGGAATCAGTATCTCATCCAATTAATTCGTCGTATTCATCAATTCAACAAATTATAGAAAATAGAGCTAACATGAAAGCAGAAGACTTAGAGCGTGAAAGAAGCAACACAAGTAGACTGCACAGGTGAACAATAAAATAATATTTATGTTTTTTCAATAATTACTTTTTGGTTATAATTAACAACCAACAATATTTATTTAATCATCAGTTTATTAGTATCTCGAAATATGTTACCCGCTATACAGTCAGCAGAAAATAAACTATGCGGCAATGGAGAAGTTAATGTAAAATGTAATGATGCGATATTTAAAGATAATGCTGAGCCATATCAACTTCTTGAAAACAGATCATCTCTTAACAGAGGACGCCAAGGAGAATTTAAGGACGTTAAGAGCATAATTGCAGATTTTAGACAAAAAAATCCTGATATTTTACCGCGGGTTGGTAAACGTATAAAATCAAGTGAATCTATCTCCTTATTTAACAATTACAGTATTCCACTTTTTGTAAGAAGCGCTATAAAAACATAAACTTCATATGATGCATATTTTTTCTTTCTATAGGATAACAAATTCAATCCACATTCGCAATATATGCATTTTACCAAAGATCATAAGCCGGAATATTACCCCATACGGAATTCCATAGAAGATATTACAATGACACCAGCAGCAAATACTAAACAAGAGTTTGCATTTGCTCATACAATGGTATTAATAATTAATTACCCTCCTTTATTATTATAATCCAATTAAACAAAAACTCGCTAAAATATTTCAGAACAATCATTATAACACCTGTGTGGATGACAGTAATAAAAAGGGAATTGCCAAAAGAAATTTTGATGTAAACTCGCCCAAAAGTATGCAATATCCATATTGCCAAGAATGCAAAATACACGAATCTCGTTTTGTGTGTGCCGGATGTGGAAACCAATGGTATTGCAGTAAGAAATGTCAGGTAATGTAATGCAATAACATAATCTATTGTGTATTAATTTTTAAACATTTAAATTCTAGATATCTGCGTGGGATAAACACTCCGAAATTTGCACAGATTAATAAAAACACATTCTTTTAAAACTGTAATATATTATATTTCAAAAGTAAAAATACAAACAATAAATCTTTCTACATCAATACATACATTATCATAAGATTAAATTCAACTGTTGGTCATGATGATTTTGTCATGTTCTACAGCCGTCTAGTATACTTTTTTTCGAACGACCCAAACACCCAACCAGGCAATCGAGACAGGAGGGTCCGGCCCTCATAACATGCCATACTTTGAACCAAGGCGGCTAACTCAGCTCAGAGGTTTGACACCGGCTACAGATCAAATATCAACAGTACTAAAACTAAATATCTTGTTAGTTAAAAACATTTACCAATTCCATTTCACATTGGTGAAAGACCAAACGCCCATTAATCTATGTACATTATTTAAACATAAAACTTTATTTCATAATTTTAATTCACTATTAGATAATCTTCAAAATCCGCGAAAACATAATCATTAATTGATTGCATAAAATAAAAAAAATACATTACATCAAAAATCATAGCTTTTATCATGCTTAAGGGTTGGTTTCAAAATTTGAAAGATGGTTATTTGAGGGTTGATTCAATCCTAACGCAAATAAAATTCCCCTGGGAATGAATTGTTCCCTCAAATTTATAATCGTAATTTATGGTAATTTTTTCCAGATTCTTTAGGTTTTACTTCGATTTGATAAATAAGGCTATCATCGCAAAAAGGTGAATCATATTCTTTTGATATATTCATATTACTTTATCACGCCTACAGGAAAATAGAAAATTCCACGGGAATAAATTCCCTTTTTATTCACGACTAGCAGTACCCGCCGCCTCGCACTTGAAAAAGCCAATTATTTGTTATTAGTTTTATCCGCATTTGTTTTTAGATAATATTTATTTATTTATTTTCTGGTGGATATAGAAAAATCTAAAATAGTTTCCAAATCCTTTTTTTTAACGGCCCCAACGCCTCTCACACCCGCCCCTTCCGACCGAGAGGGCCACGTCCCCATAACGTAGGGACAGCGTACACACCATAGTCCGAACCATGGCGGCTAAGCAGTAGAGGGTGTACACCGGCTACAGATCAAATATCAACAGCCGGCATAACAAAAATATTAAACAAAATATTAGTATCACATGCAAATAAAAGTTATTCTTAAAGTTAGTAACTAAATAGATTAAAGTAAACATGTCACAACAAACTAAACATCCAAGCTGGAGAAATCCTCGACTTTATTACATCGATTCCTAATCCGAAATCTATGATGTGACACAATCAATTGAAATCAATACACATTCTACGAATGGGCTCTGCGGAAGCATAATTCGTACGCTGAAAGTCAATATGGATGAATTGATAGGATGAAAGTTTAAATGGCACGTTAAACTTCATCCTAGAAATAATATAGTCAGAAGAGAAATCACCATTTATAACCTTATAAACCGTCACGGTGTTCAACATAACACGTCTGCTTTTCAAGGAAGGCAAGACGATCAACTTCAATCTACTAGTATAAGGAGGAAGAATAAAATCACTATTCCAAGTGTCTTAGATAGCGTAGTCAAGGAAATGTGCTTGTCGATGTCCACTATTTTAGCCGAACTCCCTTCGTATGTATAATTTTTATCATTTCTACCAAGTTTTGAACAAAAAATTACAACCTCTCAGCTTTTTGAACCTCTCCTGAAAAGTACACATTTTGAAAAATCACTACAGGTAACATGTGTTTTTGCTTCTCCTAAAACATGTACTTTATTTAGCACCACGTTTATCCCTTGTCCCGCATCCTCCTTATTAGTACAAATTTTGAAATATTCATTTATAGGACTGTTTTTCTTTAAGCCGGGATAACAAGCTGCGATAACAAAAACGTTAATAAAAATTTAATTTTTTGCTTAAAATAAAAAATTATTCGTTCACATTGTCGCCAACTACAATATAAATAAATATATGTATCAAAATAAATTTTCAAAAAAATATTTTGTGTTGATTTTATTGGACTTAGCCTCGATAACCATCATTTTGACTTACACTGGATAATTATCCAGGCTAAGTCAAATATTTTTAACACAAAATTATTTTTTCAAATTTTGTTTTCACACACATTGATATTGATTTTGGCGACAATTTTAAAAAAGAATTTTATTTTCAGTGAAATTTTAATATTTCATTTAGATTTTTGTTATCACAGCTTAGTTATCCAGTCTTAAAGAAAAACAGCCATTATGATCTGCGCAAGGCGTATTTATAAAGGTGATAGCAGGAGCCCAGCTGACTGAATTTTTTTCATTCAAAAGTAACCGAAACTGTCAAATCCCATATAATTTACTTTGACAGTATGGCTCACCATTCAAGAAATTACTTGTATTTGTTGTTGTCGAATTTGTTTTTGCTCTGCTGCTATCACCTATATAAATACGCCTTGGTTCTGCGTTTACGTAATTAAAGGGCTGTACACCATTTTTATCCCATTTTGTACCGCGCACATTGGCGTAGGACGGGTGCTCCTGGGGGCACCCAGAATTTTAAATTAGTATAATACAATTTGTTTGCGTCACACAAAATCTTTTTTTTTTTTTTTGAGTTTAAGTTACTTCCTTACGAAGAATTATTTGGCCCGTATGATAATCAAATAGCCATCTCCAATCGAATAATCATGTTAAGATCTTATATTTGTACGCCGATTTTGTCGAAAAAATCAGTCATCATGTCTATGCCACTCATGCCATGTTTCCCCATAAATTGTTCCACCGTTTGGATTCCGTCAAAATGCGCTAGCGTGCTTCTCTCATTCTCATACCGAGTACAATCAAATATTATGTGTGATGATGATTCTGGTAGGTCACATACGTCGCAGTTGGGTGTATCCGACACCTTCATCTTGTGGAAAATTCCTAAAGTAGTGCGAATTGCCATTTGCCGCCTCATCTGCATACTCCGCTGACCATTCGTCCCTTAATCTGTTTTCAATCGTATTTATCGCGTCACCAATTGACCATTGGACCTCCCAAAGTGAAGCATCGTGTTTTGGACTCTTTGCCGAAGCATCAACCAAATCGTTATATTTGATCCCAGAGTGGCCAGGGATATAATGTACCTCCACCTCGCAGAGGGAATCTTCGATCATCCTCAAAATGTCACCAACCAAAAAATTCATATGAGTGTTAGATTCGAGTGCCTGTAGTCCGCTTAAGCTGTCAGTTAAAATCGACACCTTAGCCATTCCGTTGTTCAAAGAAAACTCCGAAGCCCTGAAAAGGGCCATCAGCTCAGCCGTCATTGATGAAAATCGCGTGGGTGCATAGAATGACGTAATGGTGCCAGAAGTCACATGTAGAAAGGCCGCTCCAGATACATCGGAGACCGAACCGTCAGTATAAATAATCTCAAACCCGTTCTTCTGAAGGGCGGACAACTTCTCCGGCAGCAGCGCATTTATCTCTTCTTGGTTGGCCTCCGCTCTTCTACCGACCACACCACGGAAGAAGTCGTTTATCAGTCGAATTCTCCCCGATGGAGGAGGGGGCCCTACCACCAGTGCCACATTCTCCAAAATATCGCAATACTTCCTATATGATCTGCTGTAACTGGTGTTAAAGACGGGATCACGCATTGCAAAAATACTTCTCGTGGGAAGGTCATAAGCAAACGCCTTCACAAGTTCCTTGACAGCCGCCAGCTCAAATCTCTTGTCCGGAGGCAACTCTGCTGCCATGTGGTATATTATTGACACAGGGGTGGACCTAATCAGCCCAAGCACCCTCCTCAAGAAGTTGTTTAGGCAAGTTCGCAGCTTCCACTCCGCCCATTTTGATAGATTAGAAAGAGCCGCGGCCCCGTATTCAATTTTTGATCTTACAAATGTCTTGTAAAACAACGTCGCCTTCTTAGGATGTACACCATATCTGCAGCCATTTAAAATATTCATGAAACGACAACCTCGTTCAACCCCCGCCACTGTATACTCCACATGTTCCTTCGAAATGCTATTCGAGGATATGACTACTCCAAGAAATTTCATATTTATTACTTGTTCCACTACGACACCATCAATCGTGATAGCAACTTCGCGAGGCCTTCTGTTGAAATGAACGACATTCGTCTTCGACATGTTGAAACTGAGCTTAAAATCATTGCTCTTTCCGCGAAATTCGACGATTTTCCTTTACAAAATAACCTTGGCCGTAAGGAACTCCTTGTCAAAGCAGACAAGAAAAATATCATCCGCGAATTGGAATATGATATATGATTCCGAATTTATTGAGTGAAGAGTTGTTGTGTAGATGTTGAAAAGTATAGGGCTCAAACCACTACCCTGAGCCAAACCACCGTATGTGTTGCGGGCCTTCCTGCCACAGATCAAGGTCCTCTCTCTCAGAAACTCATACACCCACCAAATTATATGACTATTGAAGCTCCAAGAATTCAATACATCCACAAGCATAGGTATGTCCGTACAATCGTAGGCCTTCTCGACATCCACGCCCATGGTCACGACGTGCATATCGAAGGATTTAAGGTTCGCTATTGTGTTTATAATATCGTTTATGCATATTGATGTTGATCGGTTAGGTCTGAAAGCATACGATCTATCAGGTAGTATCTCCATCTGGTAAACGTGTGTCTCAATTAGTCCCTTTATCACTCCCTCGATCATCTTAAGTGGTATGCTCAATAGCGAAATCGGTCTATAATTAGAGATGTCAGTGGGATCCTTCCCCCTCTATGGCACAGGAGCTATGAGGACCTTCGTCCATTCCACAGGAATTTTCCCCTCCGCCCAGAGATTGTTAAGAATGTCAAAAAATGCATTCCTGTTCCTAGCACTCAGACTCGCAATCATTTCATAAGTGATCCTATCAGCACCAGCGGCTGAGTTCATGTTCCTCGTCCTCAAGAAATTGTCGAAATCTTCTGGTCTGAATTGAGACGTGATATCTCTGTCCCTATTAGATTCGGACATGGGCGGATGAACAATGTTTGAGGAAACATTAGTTATTTGAAGTAAAAATCTCTCCCTCTGGTCATCATCCCAACTATTATTAATATTCTTGTCCTTGCCATATTTCCGAACATTCCTAACCCGATTCCATACCTCTCCAGGTGATGAAGACGATGATATGTCATCCAGGTATTTCTTGAAATTATCCCTCTTCAATCTTCTGGTATGTTGTTTCAGTTGGTCGTCTGCCTCTACCCAGGCCAGACAATTTGCGGTGGATCTATACTCGTAATATCTTCTTCTTGCCGCTGTCCTTAAAGAGCCTACTAGCTCCGTCATCCTACCAGGGCTTCGGCACTTATATGTTCTCAGGACCAAGAATTACCCTCATATCCTTGTTGAAATCGTCAAAAGACTGGTGGGTCAGTCTTCTCAGCAAGCCGACCTCCTCAATGGCCCGTCTTCGGCACAGCTTAGCGTAACTTCTTGGGCTAGCGCTGATATTCTCCAAACTCACGATTATCGGCAGGTGATTGCTACCCGTAAGTCTCTCCTTACATACCCTCCATGACGGCACCTGCGTAAAATTCCTCACAAAAGTCACATCCATTACCGAAGACTGAGCGCTACCATGAAAAGTAGCCTCACCATTGTTCACGCAGACGTAATCAACATCACACATGAGCTCATTGAGAATTTCACCCCAACGGTCAGATGATGAATTGCCCCAGAGTGTCGACTTGGCGTTAAGGTCTCCAGCCACCACAGTAGGCCGCGTGAAACCCTCAGTTCGTGTTGGGTGGTATATACATTGAAAATACACTGATGTTACTCCTGAGATTTAGTGTGACAATACCAACAACCTCGCCATCACATTTCAGATCTATGATGGCAAATGATATCTCCCTCCTCACGTAAATGCCTACGCCTCCGTAGCCATCATCTCTATTCTTGTAAACGAAATTATAGTTGCACATGCCCGTCCTTGAGTTATCTTTAAGCCATGTCTCGCTGATTATTGCAATATCGATCTTATTCCTCTCCAAAAATAATTCCAAAATCTCCTTATTATCATCCTTCCCCAAACTTGGTAAAATTGGTGGTATTATCGAGATAGTGAAGTGTCGTTCCTTACCATCTGTAATTCTATTAAGTCTTGATTTATAAAGTGATTGTTCATATCTTGATGTAATTTCTGATAAAAGTTAAATGTTCGTTGTTCTGCGTGCCACTGCTGAACATCATGTAGCTTGATATTTTCTTTGCAAAATCGTTGAGTGTCTTCTCAAGCTCTGTCACATTCGACACCTCCGCCATGGCAAGTGCCGAACCATTAGGTGATGCGTATACATCACCTGATTGCAAGGCCAACCTGTGTTCCTCTCGCGTTCTTTCGGCATTTGCCTCCTCTCGGCTCCTGTTTGTGTTCACCTTGGCCACCTTAGCAAACGGATATTGCGCATGAAGCTTCTTTGCCGCCTCTTGTGTACTATCTTGTAAAGTGTTCTTCGCAAATGGTTTGAAATTTCTCTTGTGTTGAATAGGTGGAAATGCCACTTCCAAATTTTGATCTAGAATATCAAATCTATTTGAAAAAACCGCCGAATATTTCGTCTGTGCCTCCTTGTATGCCAAATTTTCTACAATCATAATCTCCTTTATTCTATATACCTTTTCTCTAGCTGGACAACGCCTATCAGTGGACGGATGGTCCATTCCGCAATTCGAACAAGAGAGTTTCACGTGACATGCCACGCCTTCAGGTAGCTCCGCATGACGCTGGTAACACCCACGACAGTTAGCAACAGCCTGTTTGCAGTGGTCTGCAAAATGATTATATCTGAAGCATCTATAACATTGCGCAAATGGTATAAAGTGTTTTACTTCTATCTTGCCGCAGAGGTAATTAACATCTGGGGGTTTGTTTCGTCCCTTAAATAAGATCTTCACTCTCCTGGTGTTCACGATATCACCTCCCTCCTTATGGGTAACACGGATGAATTTAATTATTGGTACATTGGAAATAATATCAAGCTCAAGCTCCTCCACCAGGATCTCCTCCGGCACATTAAATATAACACCCATAATTGTAACAAAATGGCTCAAGATCTTCACCTCATACCCCGAGCTTATCATTCTCTGATCCTTTGCAAAGTTATTCGCCGAAAGTGCATCCTTGAAAACCACCTTACAGCGACCATAGCCTACCTTGTCAATCTCAGTGTTCTTGATGTCTAGTTTTTTCAAATGTCTAGCCAACGCCATTGAATTGATCGGTTTTCTATTTCCGCTTGCCGCGATCGTATCAACGTACGTCATAAAAGGTCCTTGATCATTCAGGCCATATTCAAAATGAGTCATATATCTACCTTGAGCCGGTCCTACAAATTTGACACCATTGGATGACGTTCCAGGAGCTACAAACGTGCCACTTTTCTCAGTTTTGATCTCGAATTACTAGATATGCTTCTGTCCCTAGATTCTCCTTTGCCAGACCTTGTCGGCCTTGATGTCGTCCTCTCTCCATCGTCAATGCCATCAGGAGGCGGCGGATCCTCACCTCCACGCATCCTCGTTACGGGTTACCCGCAACCAAACGAAAACAGAAAATATGTCGTCACCAAGAAAATGGTCACTTACCACTAACAACAAGGGAACCAAACCGCCACACCATTTGGATATTCAAACAATCTAGGTGATTGTAAATGGAACCAAATTGAATCCAGTGCTATACACGATATGCAGAAAATTCTGGAATATATTTCAGAAAGGAAATATCACTTTTGCTCCCACGAAGTCAACCAATAGAAAAGCCAGTCTCAAAATCCAGAAAAAAGCAGGCGACGAGGTAAGTCTGCCACAAATGCGTAGTAGACCTTCGGAGTCGCAGAATGGATTTAAACTTAACAGTGGACTGGAAGTTGGCAGTGATTGTTTGGCGGATAGAGCCAAGTACTCCTTCGAATAGTACGCCTTTTGATTCATGGAAATCAAACGATTTTGAGTCATTAGAATTTCTGATGGAGAAATTGTCCTCGAATGTATGTGATAGTTGGATCGATACTTAGAATGAGTACTGAAATAAAATCGATATATATAGGCGATGACTCGGATAGTACTCCTTCCAATAGTACGCCTTCTGATTCATGGAAATCAAACGATTTTGAGTCATTAGAATTTCTGATGGAGAAATTGTCCTCGAATGTCCCAATGGAATATAGGTAATTTTAGGCCAATTAGTTAAGTCTTTAAGCCATGGAAGCCCTTGCCACCACAATTGATTTTCAATTATTTCCTGAGGATATATCCCTCTACTGGCCAAATCAGCTGGATTGGATTCTGAAACCACGTGAGCCCAATTGGACGGATTAATAACCGTTATAATCTTCGACATACTATTTGTGGAATCTGTCCATCATGAAATAGAATACTTGTCAGCATTAACCTGGGGAATAATACTATCGACCATTTCTGATAATAAAACGGCACCACATAACTCTAATCTCGGAATGGACAGAGTTTTTAGCGGAGCGACTCTAGTTTTGGACGATAACAAAGATGTAGAAATTGCATTTTCCTTCTTAACACGAATGTAAAGTACGGCCGCATACGCTTTTTCCGACCTAATGGACTTCCATTGGGATAAGCATTTTGTAGAAATATCTTCGTCCCAGTCTGTTTTTTCCATCCATATTTGTTTGCATTATTATTTTAGCAACGACAATGCAAGGAGAAAGCCTTCCAGCTGAATCGAACAGCTTTGCAATCTGAGAAAGCACTTCTCTTTTCATATATTCACAAGAATCTGGAAAGTGTATAGTACAAAAGTAAAACTAATCCGACATTCAAGAAAATCTTCACATAGCAAATGCTCTGGAGGAAGATCTGAAATAATTTCCTTAGAATTTGCAGTCCATTTTCTCATTGAGAAACCAGCAGACCTTAAAGCGAGAATTAACTGATTTCTGGCTTCAATAGCGGCAGAAATTTAATGAGCACCTACTAAAGCGTCATCAACATACATAGAAAATACGAAGAATATCGCTAGCTAAGGTATAAACAGATTGGACATCGTCTGCCAATTGCAAAATAATATAATAAGTATCGCGCACAGTTAACACCAAAAGTTACTGTTTTTAGCTCAAAGTCTAGAATAGGGCAATCAGGATTGCTTCGGAAAAGGATTCGATGATAAGGAGTATGGTCAGGATTCACCAGAATTTGGCGATACATCTTCGTTATATCGCCATTAAAAACATATTGGAAGAATCTCCACTTCAAAATAAGAATTGTGAGGTCATTTTGTAAAACTGGATGTAAAACGTCATTAAGACTTGATCCATTTGAAGTGGATGATTTTTTTATATTCATTTTTAAATTGTGGAGTGAAAAAGACAAGCTTCATTTCTGAAGAATTGAGCCATTGAATTATTTCTGGACTGGTCGATGCATATTTTCTCAGGAAACCCCTCTTTGAATGGAAGTGAAGCTATTATATTCCTACTTCATTTCGTTCAGTTGTGCGTCTGTACAAATTTTAGCAAAATTGATCGGACGGCGACATAAATTTCTTCCGCGGAAGTTCCTCTATCTCCCAATAGCGTGAAATCTCTTTACCTAACGAGATTTCACAAAAATATGAAACGATTGTGGTAAATGTAGAAATGGATTGACGAGGAATTGTACCCGTAAGGATCCACCCAAAGACGGTTTCCTGGGCCATCAATGAGCCACAAACCTGACGTTGTATACCTGGTAATATTACCGAAGGAAGCAGATCTCCTCCCAAAAGGATATCTATTTTTGAGCTTCTGTAGAAATATGGATCTGCCAATTGAATATCTGGCAGATCGGAAAGAATGGAAGTATCAATAGTTCGCGAGGGAAGACTTTCGGATAAATGCGGAACTACCAAAGCAGACGTCGAAATTTCTATATTTTTGTCAGTGAGAAAACACAATGTGAAAGAACATCCCTTCTGGACTGCCGCTGATATGTTATTGTTTAAGCTAGATATCTTGGCGGAAGTCCGCTTGAAAAGAAGCTTCAATGTATGGAACAGTTTTTCTGATATAAATGTTCCCTCAGAACCCGAATCTACTAACGCCCTTGCGCTGTATGTCATTCCATTATGATGCACTTTGATAAGCGCGGTACCTAAAAATACCCCCCGAGAATTGGTAGAAAAACAACTTTGAACTACACTATTTCCGGACGAAGTAGTGGACTGTTGTAGGGACTTAGAAGAGGATGGAAATGGGTTTGAGTTCGGATTGAGGCTTGATGTAGTAGTAGAAGGTACTAGAGGCTGAGTGTTTGTCTGATCTCTGTGGAGAAGAGTGTTATGTTTCTTCCCACATTTTTTACAAGCATGTGAAGAACAATTTTTGACACTGTGAGATTATGAATAGTTTACGGTTTTTTATCTTAGAAAACTTTTGATCATGAGGCATTTTAATGAAACGAGGACATTCTTGAATTACATGAGTCTCGTTCGGACACAGAAAACATTTAGGCCCAGATACCTTGTTTTGGAATGTGCGTATATGGCCGGTATTCATCTTAACGCTTGACTTCTGGGTACCAAGTGTCCGATGCCGATTTGTTAGAAAAGAATCTAACTTTGACCACTACGGAATAACCGTTTTATTTATCAGGGTTTGTTTCCATAAGGTGAGAGTGATGTTTGGAAGGCAGTTTGAACAGACAAATATGAAAATCGGATCCCAACTGTTCACATCTATTTCATAAAGCTTTGTGGAAGACCAAACAATGTCTTCAGTTGTATGTTGACCAGCAATCGTTAATTCTCATATGAGAACAAATGTTAGACCAAGCCAAATAGAAATTTTCATTCGTAAGAGGAACCCTTTTGACAATGTCATTTGTCTCGCCTTTTATTTTCTGGGTCAAATGAAAAAGTTTCTCAACTGGACTTAATCTGGAATTCTGAATACAAACTGCCCTAAACATATCCCGAAAAGTGGGCCAGGAAGGATAATCACCACAAAATACAGGTATCTCACATGGCGGTAGCTTGAAACCGTGTATAGCAACGACAATAAGTGACATATGCACTTTTGTACTTGTACTTTACAGTAGCGAGATCGAATTAGTGTGTGTTGTGTATGTTGAAGAGATTTGTGATCCACAAAGAACGAGCAAAAGAGGGATTCGAATAAGTGTGTGTTGTGTATGTTGAAGCGATTTATGATCAACAAAGAGCGAGCAAAAGAGGGATTAGAATAAGTGTGTGTTGTGTATCGGGTAGGTGTGATCTACAAATAAGCACATACATATATACGAGAGGCTATCACTCAAAGCAAACCACAGAAAGAAAAGAATTACTCTTAATCGTATAGAAAAAACTTCCTGCAAAAACAATGTTAGCTTACATTCATTATGTGGCACTGACACTGTAAAAGAATAACATATGCTGTGGTATGGAAGAAAATGTTACAAGCGATCAATGTTATGTTACCAACAGATATCAACTTTAACAGAATTATGGGTATAAAGGGGAATTTGGATTCACGACTGATTGATTGATCGATTGCCTAACTATTTAATTGTTCAGGAAGAACTCAACAAAATTGTTGATGGATTCGAAAATATCACCACGACGAGTATGTGTAGCCTTCAAAGTGACGGTCCTTTCCCTAGATATTGGCACTCTTCTCCATGGTGGATTTCCTCACAATTTGTTATTAACTTCCGCAGAATTTATCGCCATTTTTGTGTCATTCACAAAAATTATTTATTTATTTAGCTTTTGGGTAGGTTTTTATGGGACAAATCAATAATTATTAACACTTGTTTCAACTTATATGGACAAAAATTTCGTACTTTAACACGGAAACCTATCTAGCTTTCTTGCACACACTATAGCACTATCAAAACGAATGAATTCAAGCACAAAGGAAAAATGCAAACCAACATGTTTTGTTATTGACGGAGCAGCTGTGTAGAGTTGAAGCCGGAGCCGGAATCGTCTGAGAGTATTTTCCGATGATTATGTCTCCAAATACGTCTATCCGATTCGAAGTGGACCAAATTGTTTGTGGATTATGGGAGCGTGATCTATTTGGAGAAGAATTGATACATCTCATGAGCTGACAATGGCAAAGTCACAATTATGAATAATAGTTGGTTTTGTTACTCCAGTTTATGAGAACGAACCCCAAAACGAAGTATGAAACGAAATAAGAAGGCAAAACAAATGTATTAGGATTATTGAAATATTTCAGGATTTATTTTTATTTCATACCAATCTTACCAGTCTGATAGTTTATGATGAACCAGAAGGTATATAAGAATTGTTTGTTGGAATTTGCATCTTTGATATGAGTTGTCGATGTTTTTCGTTAAGGCGAAAAAGAAACATGACAGCACTAGCGATACATTGGAACAAATCTAGTTTAATGGCGATGGTTCAAAAAAATACAGCCTTGTAGAGCGTTAAAAATTACCAAAACAAAAAGAAAAAAATGGCGCTATGGTCGACTTTCCGTTGACTTTCGTTGAAAAGAACTAACTTGAATAGAACTAACTTCAGTTTGTTGTTACCGGCACTTATAAAAAATAAAAATTGATTGAATAAAAACTGGCTGCTTTCACGGAATCGTCAAGTAGTACCTTAAGACACCGTTTCGAAAAAGGTTTATCCAGATTCGTCCAAACACCACAAATTTTACTCGTTTTTATTATCCGCTGTATGTATTACTTTTTGTATCTGCACTAACTTCTCCGTCTAGAAGGTTTTTTTTTTTTGAGTTTTAGTTACTCACTTTTAAAGAAAACGAAGAATTATTTGGCCCATATGACCGCTAGAAGGTTGATTAACAACGCCTGGTTGTCCAGATTGCTTTGAAAAATGTGAAATACCTGCTAAAGGCGCTGTAGTATGCTGCGTTGACGGAATATCCTTATAACCTTATTCATTCGGACCCACTAATATTTTTGACCTTACTCCACAATTAGTTCCCGAAATTTGGTAAATATATTAGTTCCATCTATGAAACTGTCTGCAATAAATGGAAACATTAGATTAGATACATGTAATTTGATCAATGAAATGTCCCTTTTGATATTTTTTCGAATTTTATTTGCGGTCTTTTGCTTCACAATAGATTAAATTGTTTGCTGTAGTAAAATAAAAATTTACAAAAAATTCAATGAACAGCATTGTCTAATACATACTAATACTTACCTTGTAATTCCATGGAAAGCTTTCGTTTCTTTTGGCGGTAACTTTATGCATTTTTTTCTGTTTATTATTTTTTCTGTTCTGTTTTGTTCTGTTTTTTTTGCTTTTAGGGGTTTCACTGTTTAATAGCGTCGAGCGTTCTTGACGTGTGCGTTGGTGACGTCGATTGCTATGTTATATCATTTTAAAGGTGTTCGGAATTCTTGATTTATGGTGAAAAATTAAGTTTCTAATTCTGTAATCGACTATTAGATATATTAGGCCTGTTCGATTGGGCTTACTAGCTTAATTTTTGTATGGAATTTACTCGCTTAGCAGGAAAGTAGCTGACTACTCTCTTAGCTGTGTTGCCAGATTTTTCCTGTTAATCCATTTACGAAAAACCAATGTGTAGCAACGTTGCCAACTTATCAAGGGTCTTAAATTTAAGCTACACGCAGAAAAAAAAACTTGTGAAAAAATACCTAATACAACTTTCTTTTTTTATATAGAGTTGACAGAAGTCATACAAGTAAATGCTAAATTTCCCTCGTACATGTGTAAATTACGCATGTGCTTCTTTTGTATAAATAACTAAGTTTAATTATTAGGTGTTCAGTGCATATGTACCTTAAAATATTCAACCATGTTATTTTTCCCAATTTAGAACTTTGCGATTACACAAGTTTCTTTGTTAAAATTAATTAGTTAGTTGGATAATGGTGTAAGTATGAAAATGTAAATTACCAATTTCATGAATTTTGTAGCAGATACTTGCAAAAATACGTATATGGACAAAGGTTTCTATAAATTTGTCAAAGTGAATTTCGTCGATTACAATTACAAGAAAACTAAAGGCAACAAAACAGAAAAAACAACAGACGAAGAAGTAAGTACGGTGAAACTAAAATTTATTTATTTTGCACTCGCAAAATCAAGATTGATTAATCTTTCAATTTATTAATATATATTTTAGTTACATTTCGGAAGTCTGGGATATAATATGATGTTCTCCTTCAATTAATGTCAATGAAGTTCATTTAGGAATTGTTGGAGCAACATTATGTAGTCTCGACAAGTGGTGCCGTAAATTGTTTCGCCAGCAGTGGTATTTATGCACTACGCACAACCGCCCAGTGGTGCTGGGACATCTTTTGTCTTTAGTAATGAAACCAGCAATGGGCCTCTGCTATCAATTGTTGCCAAAGACAGTGCGTGTTTGGGGATATTCTAAAAACGTACAATTATAACAAGGTAAGTGTGGCTGTGTGTGATATCAAAAGTTTCTTCAGCAACATATAAACAATATCGTCCACGGCAGTAATACCCACCACACCAACAACAAAATATATTGATCAACATACTGCACTAGAACGATATACAACAGAAATCACAAACCCATATTGTTGCTGTTAACTCGTCGCAGCAAACAGCAGCTACAACAACAGCATATTCAGTCTCATTTGTACCTCGATGCCCAATCAACACACCAGTAGCAACGACAGCTGCAACCCCACCAAAAACAACAGAAGCATTAAAGAAAAACGGTCTTAATATCATATGAATATAATATTTAAAATAAACATTTTTTGTTTCCAGATGGAAGAACAAAAAGCTAAAAAATAAGTCATCATCGTTTTTATTGGGAATCGTTTTTTATGGGAAATAAAAAATCAATAAAAAGATTTAGGTCTTTCATATTAAATGTAGTTAAAAAACATTCCAAATTAGATAAATGAAACATGGCATTTATGTACTTATGTTCTATCAATGTGTACATTTACTTCTTTATTTTTAAATACTGATAAATGCAAATTGTTTAAGGGAACACAGTGCTTTGAAATACAGCCAAGGTAATTTTACACAAGTTTTATTATAGTAGTAGTTTTTTTTGGTACCAAATTACCCAAGTGTTCTGTATGAGTTGCCAAAGAACTTTTAGGTGTATTTCACCTAAGAAACTTAGGTAAATTGTAAGCTTTTCGTTTATGATTTCTCACATTTTTTTCTTTGCGTGTAGTAAGTCCAATCGAACAGGCATATTGTTTATAGGGGGTTTAGACATTTGTACAAAAACGTATTGCGCTAAATACGTTTTTTCGTACTCTGGTGTAGAACCACAAATGCAAAATTATGTGCAACACGTCGTTTTGTGCAAATATTCTGTGTGTTTAAAATGACCTTTAGAACACCTTTCATAAATTGTACGTGCTTCATTACCATTGCAACAAAAAATTTAATTCTAAGAACAATCATTCATCGGTTTAGAATTTTTTGAGTCTGCTAACCATTTTGGGCGAATGGAGTTGATTTATGTCCTAAACATGCTCTTTCTAATACCGTAAAGTTTTTTGATCTCACTATTGAGTGATTTATATTTTATATGCATTTCAACATGGTTCTTCGTCACTCAGAAGACTTCTTACTTCTCTACTATTCATCTACAGATTTCCCTCCAAAATTATTTGTCATTTATTTGCCCAGCTCACGCAAAAACTTGCAGTCTAAAAACAAAAAACTATTACCTTTTTATTTATTACTTTAAAGTCATGTTAATTTATTTTACGTATATATCAATGCATTTATATTATTTATATCAGGGAGCATATCATTCACCATTATTCCAGTTGTCGTCGTCGATTTTGAGTCAACGTCACTTTATATCAACGTCAACATCAATTCAATGCTAATTTGGTATTCTGTAACACTATTGTGTCGACGACGACTGTTAATCGATAATTTACACAAAACAAAAACCGCATCTCTAATATTCAGTCAGCTGATTTATGTTGTGTTGTATTTTTGCGGAAAAATATTTTTTATTTCTGATTCAAACTCTGATTCGAGTGATGGAGAAAAGAAATACAATCTAAATTGAAAAGAAAATTTGCAAATTAAATTTGAAAATTAGACAGGAGTCAATTTACCAGATGAAATGTGAGTGGCAAAAATTAAGGAATGTTGGTGCGTGTGTTTTGTTATTTCTTCAAAAAGTTCCAACATTACTTTCTTGTCAATAAAATAACATTTATGCATGCGCTGGAAAACAATCACATCGACATCAAAATTAAGATGTCTAGCCGACACTCAGCTGGAGCGATCGCCGCGGAAACGAATTTAACTTGGGACTATGAAAAACGCTGAAAGAAACGAAGCTTCTGTATCCAAACCACATTCTTCCTCTTGGACATCGCATTTATCACCCAGAATGACGAATGGACGGTGCCAAAATGAATCAGATATGCTCCAGCGGGCTGAGTGTGAATTGCTTGAATCGTTCTCTCTGGTAGCATTACGCTCGACTGTTGGCGACAATTTTCATTTTAATGAAATGTCATGTTGCATGACTCGGCGGACCAAAGACATTTAATTTTTTGTTCTTATTCCATCCATCCCTGCAAGCAACTGGAAGATTTTCAAAATTGTTATCAAAATTAATTAATTAAATTTTTCAAAATTGTTATCAAAATAAATTATTTTTTTTTTTCAAATTTGTTATCAAAATAAATTAATTATTTTTTTCCAAAATTGTTATCAAAATAAATAAATTAATTAAATTGTTTCGCGTTTTTTATTTTAAGTTTTTCCAATTCATCCACAATTTTATTTTTTTGTCATTTTTGAACACTTAGAAAATTAAAAATGTTCAAGTCGTCACCAAAAACTGCGACGACAAAAATCAGAGTCGCGTCAACACAATATCAACGTCACATAACTTACAGAATACCAAATATGCCTCGACGACGATCGACAAATCTCAATATTGACAAAGCGAATACCACTTTACAATCGTCAACTCATGACGGCGTCATTTTATGTCGACGACGACTACTGGAATAAGGGCGATTATTTGTGCTGCAGTTTCAGACTGTTTAATGTATGTATAAATTAGTAACACTTACTGGCAGCTAAAACCGATCGTTAGCGCTAAATTCAGATTATTTTGTCATTGTAAAGGACTCAGAGTAAAATATTTTAAGGACTATCAGAAAATTCGAAGATATAGTATATCATACTATAGCCTATCTACCATGTTTTCTAACCTATCGGCTTAATATGGGTATCATCGAAAATAATTTAGAGAATAGATATTAAATGGATTCATCAACCCCATGTGAGCCATGCTTTTTAAAAAATCTAATGCTTTTCATTAGCATTTTTCTCAGACTAATAAAAATATACCGAGTATTATAAACTTTTTTAATTTTAATTAACAGCAACAATTTTCAGCAGCCTGCAAACTTTAAGGCAATGTGGCTGCTGAAGCAATCCGGCAGATAATCTGCTGTTATAGCAGAAAAATTGATGTAATAGCAGAAAAAGTGTCTGCTGATAGTGTTTAATTACAAATGTTGTCATTCTCAACTTCCACCTTTTCTTGGTGTGCGGCCTACGGTCAAATGGCATTCCTTTATTTATTCCCCTACGTTAGATTTTGTTTACTACTTTCTTCATACGACTTTGTGATATTACGCACAAAAAGAGTAGTAACACCTTCTAACGAGTAGCGAATGCACTGAGAGCCTTTCTCCATCTAAGCTTTGCTCTAGTTTACTCGTTATCTTGTAAATCTCTTGTTCATTGGATTTCGTCCAAACAACACCCTCACAAACTTTTGTACAAAAGGTAATATTGTTTACGACAATAAATTGAATTGAGGTTTATTTGAAAATATTAAATTTTCGTATTTTTATTTATTTTCATCCTTGCTACGCAAACATTGGTCCACACGAGCCGGATACTTGCTTCCAGCAATTAATTGGTTTTTTTATTTTTTCTTCAAAAGACAAACCTGACTCCGTCAGCAACAACAACACCCACATAAATCAGCCATCTTCTTTCACCCATCTTCATCATATATATTATTAACAAAAGGTGCGTACTGTCAGTTTTATTTAAAAGTGAGCATATCGCGTTTTGTTTATTTATAAAGAGATATATTTCCGAAAAAAATAATAATAAAACGGTCGTTTTACAACATCGGTACCGCGTCGGTTTGTGTCTGTGTGATTCTCATACATCCAGACGGACGGACATACATCCCTACATTAGAACATATTTTCGTTACGCGAAAATAAAGATAAATATTAGAATATTGCCGTCGCATATTCAAAATATTTAGCAGTGAGTGAAATAAGAGAAAAGTGTGCTGTTAATAATTATTGAAACAGATAAATAAAGTGCTGTTTTCAACGTTGATCGGTGGTGGTTTTTTTGCAACAACAAAACATATGTATGCAAACGAGTAATTGCATTACTCTCGGTTAAAAGAAGAATAAACAAAACAACAACAACATACATTTGCTTACCATACGGTTCGAAGTTGCAAAACAACATCATCATACCCAACGGGCAGCGTATGAAAGAGTACATACGTACGTCAATACACACACAGCCATACATATATTTTCTCTTATTTATTAGCGCGGGTTGTTCTCGGTGCGATTTGAAATTTATTAGCGTGGGTCGTTCTTGGTTACATTAGAAATTTTTTATCGAATTTTTTCCGTTTCGTATCTCGGGTAGTATTATTGTTGGACTATCCGGATATAGTAAAAATTTTGGTTTCGCGGCACCCTACAGTCGGTCTTCTACACTGTCAGAAAAATATTATAACAAATTTTCGTTTTTCGGTTTATTTTTGATTTTTTGTTTTTGCTTGATACGAGCGTACATTTATTGCGTGCATCATACAGTCCGTGCACCCTACTCTCGGTCAAGTGAACATACATAGGAATTTATATTTTTTTCCGAGTTTTCCATTGACTCTCTTTTACAGAGAAATATTTTGGGGCATTTTCGTGCTTCTAAATAAAAGTTCGTGTATTTTTCGATACACTGGGAAAAAAATCTGTGAGGTTTAATAATTTTTAATTAAAATTTTGGTTAAATTTAATAGCAATTTGGCCAAAGTTCGTGTATTTTTCGATACATTTTGTGGAAATTTGGTTGGGCGTGTTCGAATTAACTCATTTTTTAGTATTTTTAACTGATTTGGGAAGATTTCGAGCTCAGCTTTGAAAATTCAGTGTATTTTTCGATACATTGGACTATTTTTGGGGTTTCGTTCTACCTTATTGCTGGACTTTTTTCATTCATTTAGCATTTTCGCGCTTTTTCAAAATATTCAGGGTATTTTTCGGTACACTGTGAATGTTTTTGGATTTCTTTCTGAAACATTTTTTGGATAACTTTGAATAGTTTTCATTCATTTGGCACTTACGTGTATTTTCCTGGTATTTTTTAATACATTTAGCAAAGTTTTTACTTTTTTTTTGAGTTTTACTTAATTCTCGCTTGGTTCAATATGCCTCTCACTCCACCCGACTTCTTTATCAGAGCAACTGATGCTTTGGTAAAATTTGATGCGAACTACGGGATGAAGACCTCGACATATATTCCCTTGAAATACAGGGTTCAGAAGCGAGAACATTATGGAGTAATGTTAAGGACAGGTACGATAAGTGTCTTAGTCATCTCCAAACTGCTCAGGATGCGGAGAAGGAGGACATAGATTCTGCTGACAGCAAATATGATGTAGCGTATAGGGCATTTGTACGTGTCCTCGCTGCTATTAATAGGAAATTGGATGAACTTCGAGCTCCGCTGAAGTCATCTCCTCCGACTCCGCCCCGTACTTCTACGGATGCAAATTCGATACATCACTTGGATTCTCCTTCTGATCGATCAGAATCTATAAGGGAGCAGCAGGAGCAATGTGGGGGCAGCAACAGTATGGCTCACGGCCTTTCGTTGCCGCCATGCGATACTGACGTTTTCCATTCATTAATATATACATTAATAATTCCCGCTTAAGTGACATTGAACGGCTATGCCATTTGATTATGAAAACGAGCGGTGAGGCTCGCGAAATTGTATCCAAATTTCCACTCACCCATCGCAGTTTTATTCTAGCCTGGAAAGCCTTGAAAGATGTGTATGATAACACTCGCATCTTGGTGAACAACCAGCTCAAGATGCTTTTTGATCTTCCGATCCTTGATAGCGAAAGTAGCTTAGGTTTGAAAAATTTGCAACGCGGAATAAATGGATGTATTTCTGCAATGTCCATTTATGACGTAGCCACGGATAGTTGGGATCCTATATTAGTTTTTTTGTGTATTCAAGTAGTGTGTGTTATGGGAACAGAGTGTGAAGAATAAGTCGGCTTTGTCTTCGTGCAAAGATTTGGATCTCTTTCTTACGGAAAGAATACAAACTCTGACATGTCTTCGTGACATAAAGGGTATCGATTCCACGAAAAAGTCAGACGGTAGGAAGGTGGGTGCGCATTTTACGAGTGCAAGCTCATCTGCATCTTCTCGTTCTCATCAGAACAAATTGTGTATTCTCTGTCCCAGACAATTTCATCAACTTCGTGATTGTCCACGATTTGGGGGCCTTTCGGTCTCCGACCGGTTTGACACCTTCAAACGTCATCACTGCTGTGTAAATTGCTTGATGCGTGGACACGAAGCTAGGAAGTGTGGAAGTATTCACAAATGTGGAAAATGCGAGAAAAGACATCATACTCTTTTGCATCGTGATACATCGAATTCTGAGGGTTCGGCTGTTGTAGCGAATCCTGCGGGGAGTTTGGTTCCGATCACACAGCATACTAATCCTCCATTTGTGAATTCTTCGCTGCCGTCAACTTCTTCTGGAGGTTCATCTGGTGCTATAAATAGACAGGTATATCATGCTTCGCAGGATAGAAATGTGTTATTAGGGACAGCGATGGTAAATATCGTACACCAAGGTACTTCGTACCCAGCCCGGGCTCTTATCGACCCGGCGTCAGAGGCTTCGTTCATTACGGAACGATTGCAAAATCTCCTCAACATTCCGGCCAGTTCCACTCAGGCTAGAATATCGGGTGTAAATCAGTCATTCTCGGCTACTTCTCGAAAAATATGTTCTCTGTGTATAGGGTCTATTTTAGATACGGCGCTGTTGATGGAAACTAATGCCTTAGTTCTTCCGCATATTTCGAGCAACTTGCCATCTTTTTCAACGAAATCCGATGTGACTTCTCGTTTGCCAAATATTCGTTTGGCCTATACGCATATTTTTGATTGTCGACCTGTGGACCTTTTACTGGGAGCAGATCTTTATCCGAGAATTCTCTTGGAAGGAACTCTTCAAAACGTATTAGGTTCATTGATCGCGCAAAACACGGTCTTTGGCTGGATCATTACTGGTCCCGTTTCCTCTTCTTACATTCGAGTTTTTTCTACCTCCATTGAATTCGCCGAAGAAGATAATCTTAACAAGAACCTTCTTCGATTTTGGGAACTTGAGGAGACCCCGAGAAGGTCTATGTTTTCTCCTTCGGACAAATTTTGTGAAGACAATTATAAACTGACGACCCGTAGAGATTCGGAGGGGAGATATATTGTTACACTTCCCATTAAATCTGAATTCTGCGGACAACTGGACTTAGGACAATCAAGGGGAAATTTTTTACGACAATTTCTGCGCAACGAGGCCTCTCTCCTGAGAAAACCACATATCACGACAGTTTATGACGGGGTGGTAAGGGAATATTTGGACTTGAACCATATGAGGCCAGTTTCAGCCCCTTCTTCGACAACCCCCACAGTATGTTACTTGCCTCATCATCCGGTAATTAACCCGGATAAAAAAACTACCCAACTTCGAGTGATTTTTAACGCCTCAAATAAAACATCAAATGGGAAGTCTTAACGATATTCTTCATATAGGTCCGACCTTGCAATTAGATCTAGTTCTCCTCATTCTGAGGTGGAGACTATTTAGATTAATTTTCAACTGCGATATTTCTCAAATGTACCGGCAGATTAGAGTCGATTCGGCCCATACTCCTCTGCAGAGAATACTCTTTAGGGATTCTCCTCAAAAGATTGTTCAAGATTATGAGCTGCAGACGGTGACCTTTGGAGTTAACTGTGCTCCATATCTAGCCATACGGACGTTATTACAACTGGCCGATGACTCTGAAGACGAATTTCCCCATGCTGCACACATTCTACGAAAGTGCATGTACGTTGACGACGTTTTAACGGGTTACCATGATCTGGAGACTGCATTGACCTCTCGTGATCAATTAATTTCAGCTTTGTCTTCTGCGAAATTTGAATTGAGGAAATGGACGTCGAATGACCGGATTATTTTAGAATGTTTTCCTACGGAACATTTAGTCGATGTGAAGCTTCTCACTTTCGTGGAAGCTAGTAGTTCTAAGCCATTGGGTATTCGTTGGAATGCTCAGTTAGATTTATTCTATTTCAATATGACTCCACCGGAGTCGGCTATAGAAGATGCGACATTACACGTTGTGAATCGATACAGAAAATTTAAGGCTTTAAATCAGAAATTCTGCCTACGGTGGAAAGACGAGTATCTCAAGAGCTTATATAAAAAATATAAATGGAAATTTCCGCGGCGCGATATTCAAATAGGTGATTCAGTTGTTATTCGAGACGAACAACTGCCTCCCACTTCGTGGAAATTAGGTCGGGTAAATAACGTCCATCCGGGTATCGACGGTCGCGGATATTCGAAGCTGGTCACTTTGACCCAGTAATTTAAAGCGTTTTCGTTATACTATCGCGCCATTTCTATTTTCGTAGAACAATGGAAAGCATCAGATCTCTATTTGTGTCCCTTCCTGACTACGAGGATGACGTCCCCATGTCTGACGAAGAAAAAGGCTCCGCCGAAGTTAAGTTAGACGTGGTAACGGCTCCGAATGAGCCGGTTCCAGCTGTCGAGCAGGCCCCTGACGTCGGGATAACCCCAGTCGTCGCGCCCTTTCAGGGTGTCGTACCGGCGCTCTCAGTTGTACCGCCGCCGGGGGTTGATTCAGCTCCTGCTGATGTCACGGCGTCTAACGTTCCGGGCTCGAATAGTCGTCGTCCTAAACCGTCGTGTGTGGCTTGCAAGAGGAAGCACCATTTGCGTGATTGCGAGAAGTTTAGGGGAATGAAGCTGGAGAGGAAGCTGCGCATGGTTGTTCTGCATCGAGTTTGCTCCAACTGTATTGGTGCTTCCCATGAGCGTGGAGGTTGCAGAGCCACCGGTAGGTGTAAGAAATGCGGCAGGGACCATCATACCCTATTGCACTCCTCTCCAGCCACTGATAGCTCAAACGGACTACGTCCAAATAAGTCAAAAACGAGCGCCCCTAAACCTAAACCTAGTTATTCTCGTCCGTCCGTCGCATCGTATCCACCCATTGCCGCCTCTCGGAAAAACGGCTTACGGCCGTCGGATGCTTCGCGTCCCACCAATATTGCTGCGTCAGTACCAATAATGGCCATTCAGCCCATAGTTACGCTAGGGCCCACGATGGTCATTCAGTTGAAGTTGCCGAATCGGTTTATTCCGGTCAGGGCTGTCCTGGATCCCTGCGCGGGGCATAGTCTGGTGTGTAGGACTTTGGTCCAAAAACTTCAGCTAAGCTCTGCCGCGTTGAACCAGAACACTTTCTGTCGGATGACGGCCGTTTCGTCGTATGACGCAGCGCAGCAGCTGGTTTTTTCGGCAAGGGTGACCGATTTGACGCGTGTGATGACTCCGTCGGAGTCTGCAGCGGATAGTGTCCGGGAACACTTTATGGGGCTCCAATTAGCCGATCCCCAGTTCTTTCGTGCGGGACATATCAGCCTAGTACTGGGTCCCGAGGTGTACCCTAGAGTTATGCGCACACAGATATATTCGAGTCCCGGTTTTCCATGGGCACAACTCACCATGTTTGGCTGGGTCCTATCAGGTCCATGTCCAGCATAGTTAGGGTAGGAGTAGGACCACATCAAGGCTGGCCTTACGGGTCGTCGACGTCTATGGTGTGGTCAGCAGTACTTATGGTCTCTACGAGCTGTGGTACTGCGAATCTAGGCTCTACGAGCTATATAGGGTTATTGTTAATTAGTATGTAAGAAAAATGAAATCGAAAATAAATGCTCATGAAAACTGACAAATACCCCTTTTATTTCCCTTAGCAATAAGTATATACATGTTTATATTATATGAAATTTTGATAGAAATTTTTTAACTTAACTTTACAACATAGCGGGATGTTGCAAGGCGGTGGCATTGTTTAATTACAAATGTTGTCATTCTCAACTTCCACCTTTTCTTGGTGTGCGGCCTACGGTCAAATGGCATTCCTTTATTTATTCCCCTACGTTAGATTTTGTCTACTACTTTCTTCATACGACTTTGTGATATTACGCACAAAAAGAGTAGTAACACCTTCTAACGAGTAGCGAATGCACTGAGAGCCGCCTTTCTCCATCTAAGCTTTGCTCTAGTTTACTCGTTATCTTGTAAATCTCTTGTTCATTGGATTTCGTCCAAACAACACCCTCACAAACTTTTGTACAAAAGGTAATATTGTTTACGACAATAAATTGAATTGAGTTTTATTTGAAAATATTAAATTTTCGTATTTTTATTTATTTTCATCCTTGCTACGCAAACAGATAGATAGCAAACAATATCTTTCTAAGTGTAGAGTATGTCCTTCTTGTTCTTTTAATAAAAGAATAGTATAATTCCAGAATAATTTTTTAAGCTTAACTTCCTAAACAAAAACTTTCCAACTCTTCTTCTTGCTTTTTATGCTCACTGCGCACTAATATAAGAAGAATTAAAAAGTGTTTTATTTTTCAAAGTTAAGGTTTAAAATATAAATTAAATGATTAGAATGGGAATTATTCTATAATTATTCGTTTTTTACATTTATGCAACATTACAGAGTAAACAAGGCGGCTTTTACATACCTCTTGAATGTACTGGACACCTCTCTGCCGCCTGCAAAAATCATTTACGATTCCTCCAATTGTTAAACTCAAAGACATACATTCGTTGCGAAAGTTCTGACGAGATGGGGTAGCGCCCATCGAAACTGCGCAGTCAACTAAAAAGCTGCAACAATAAAGGTCTCACTTTGCCTTTTTGCTAATTTTGGGTTCTGCTGAAGACTTCAGCACAACCTTTGGTCTTAAACAAAAATAAATGACAACACACAATTTAGGAGATTCTTAAAAATAAAAAAATATTTAGATAATGAAATTCATATCAAATGTCGGAACATCATTGAAAGAACTAACGGTGTATTAAAAAATAGATGGAGATGTTTACTAGGCGCTAGGGAACTTTATTATGCCCCAAAGAAAGCTAATTAAATTGCAAATGTTTATTCCGCTCTACATAACACAATGTATTCATTACAAGTGCGTACCTGTAAATGATTTTTTGGTGAACGACGATGATATCGACGTCGAATGGGACACAACACAGCCAAACAGTGGATACCTTTCTGTTGGAAAACTGATTCGTAAGAGAATGGAAGATAGACTATAGTATGATAGACTATATCTTCGAATATCTTCGTCGAGAACGCCCGACACTATTAAACAGTGAAACACCCTAAACCCCAAAAAAAAAAAAAACAAAACAAAACAGAAAAAAATTAAAGCCTGTGAATAAGAAAAAAATCCATAAAGTTACTGCCCAAAGAAACGAAAGCTTTCCATGGGATTACAAGGTAAGTATTTGTATGTGTTAGATAATGTTGTTTATTGAATTTGTTGTAAATATTTATTTTACTACAGCAAACAATTTTACCTGCTGTAACAGCAGACTTTTCTGCTGTTTTTACAGTAAAATTCATTTGAGTGTATAGAATATTTTCTGAAAAAATACATACATACATGGATGTTATTTTATGTTTTATTTAGCCTATGTATATAAATTAAAAAAGATTCACATTTTTCAAATTATACGGCCATAAACACTCATGTATATTAAAATTACATCTCGCATATCTAAGCTGCATCTTCGACAATTTGAGGCGTAATGAATTTAACTTAAGTGCATATTCTATTGCAGGTAAGCGAATTGGGTAGCTGCAACATTTTGGCTGTTAAATAAATTAACTTACGTGCCCTTTTCGCTTACCTGCCACTAAAGCCATGCAAAAGTAGATGTGGCAGCTAAGTCAAAACTACAGTATTAAAAATAAATATTTAAAAAATTAAAAGTAAAATCTTTGGTTATTCCGATCTACGCACTATTTGGATTTTCATTTCCTCGATTTCAATTAGCTTTTTATTTTTCTCTAATTTACTCTCAACTTCCATTTTCCTGAAATTTTCCATTACGGCGTTGTGACGTTCAATTTCCTTTAAAGTGCTTCGCTGGTTATCATTAATTTTTTGTAATGATCGGCACATTCTTTTCAGCAACACATGCGATTCCTTGTTGCCACTTTTGACCAGATCTATGACGTCGAAAATTTTAGACGTAAGTTTATTTTGTGCTGCAACTTCCTTCTCAATCAATTCAGACGTACACAACTTTCCCCGAACATCTTCGTCGAGATTGTGACACTTCTTCGATTACTATCTCCTCCATAATTTCATCAACACATAGGCTTAACAAGAAAGTAGCTTGTAACTCTCTTAGTGTTGCTGACAGATTTTTCTTGTTGATTCGTTTAAGAACAACCAATGAGTAGTAAAGTTGTCACCTTATCAAGTATCTTAATTATAAGCTAGTAAGCCCAATCGAACAGGCCTAATGTCTTGAGATCGGAATTGGTTTTCCTTATTTTGTGAAATAGACGGTATTGGGACGCCAAATACACTGGCATATATATAAGAATAAGAAAATATTATTTTCAATTTCTTAAAAAAACTGCTACTTATTTTTTATACCCTCCACCTCCAGGATGGGGGTATACTAACTTTGTAATTCCGTTTGTAACACCTTAAAATATCGACCTGAGACCCTATAAAGTATATATATTCTTGATCGTCATAAAATTCTAAGACGATCTAGCCATGTCCGTCTGTTGAAAGCACGCTAGCATCTAAACGAAAGGAGCTAGAACGTTGAAATATTCCATAAATGCGTCTTATAGTCGTAGATCGGTTGGGATTGAAATGGGGCGAAATCGGTCCAAAGGGAAAAAATTTTCCCTCACAAGGACTAAAAATACCCATAATAATCCCTAATATTTTAGCATATTTAAGCATGTTTTTTGAATATGTCTGTTTATATTTGCTTGATATTTGGTATGCGCATTCCCCTTATAGCAAAAACGTGTACCATAAAGTGATTATTATTTGTAGGGGGTGAAATGGGCCAAAAAAAGGATAAAAATGGTACATATTAAACGCCAACAGCTAGAAACACGAAATTCGGTGTGTACATTCCTCTAATTGAGTAGATACATAATATAAAAGTATTTTTTCCAAATTCGTACTTTTAAGGGGTAAAATAGGAATAGAGGGATAAAAATGGTACCAACCAAACGGCTGTACCTAGAATAGTGAAATTCGGTGTATACATTCCTCTGAGTGTGTAGACACGGAAAATGAACTGATTTTTCGAAATTCGTACTTTTTGGGGTTAAAATGAAAAAAGGGGATAAAAATAGTACCAATCTAATGACCGCAGCTAGAGTCATGAAATTCGGTGTATACATTCCTGAGTGTGTAGACACAGAAAATAAACTGATTTTTCGAAATTCGTACTTTTTGGGGTTAAAATGAAAAAAGGGGATAAAAATAGTACCAATCTAATGACCGCAGCTAGAGTCATGAAATTCGGTGTATACATTCCTCTGAGTGTGTAGACACGGAAAATAAACTGATTTTTCGAAATTCGTACTTTTTGGGGTTAAAATGAAAAAAGGGGATCAAAATAGTACCAATCTAATGACCGCAGCTAGAGTCATGCAATTTAGGAGTATACATTTCTCTGAGTGTGTAGACACGGAAAATAAACTGATTTTTCGAAATTCGTACTTTTTGGGGTTAAAATGAAAAAAGGGGATACAAATAGTACCAATCAAATGACAGCAGCTAGAGTCATGAAATTCGGAGTATACATTCCTCTGAGTGTGTAGACACGGAAAATAAACCGATAGACGAATTTTTCGAAATTAGTACTTTCAAGGGATACAATGGTACAGAGGGATAAAAATAGTACCAACTAAACTACCACAGCTAGAATGATAAAATTCTAATTGCGTAGAAACGTCAAGGGGGTAAAAATGGTACCAACCAAATTCGTACTTTTTCTTTTACGGCAAAAATTGGTTAAATCATGAAATTAGGTTATTTTGCACTATGTACGTCTGATAATGGATTTTTAAAATTTGTACTTTTGGAATTCAAATAGAATGGAAATACAACCAACTTTAGCACCCACTATCTACCAATATTTATGGCTTTGAAAATATTTTTGAAAATATAAATATAAGAATATTTATTTTTTGAATTGACGTATTGGTAGCATTACCTTATAAGCGTGGTTTGAAATAATTAAAATATTATATTTATTTATAAAATTAACTTTTCAATATTTGTATTTGTTTTGGTTTGGCAATATTAAAAAAATTATATTTTCCTGTAATATTATTGGTGGAGGGTATATAAAGTTCGGCCCGGCCGAACTTAACGCCGTTTTTACTTGTTTTTTTGTTTTAACCGTTCGCCGCCAAAATGAAAAGTGAACAAAAAAGAAAAATGACGAACAAAATCCAATGAAAAAATAATTCACGATAGGGGGATTTTTTCGAAGTTGTCACATTTCCCCGTGAACGACATTGGCGAATGCAATTTTGCCAGAAGGGAACAAATTTCGAAGGGAATTTCATTCGCGATAAGGGTGAATATAGTCACACCTATGTGGCAACTTCGAAAAAATCCCGAAATGTTCCGATATACAGCTGCAGTCAAAAAAATAGCAGCGACGAGATAAAAAATGTCGAAAAAGAAAAATAGGCTTAAATAAAGCGTCGTGACTCTCGCTAAAAAAACCATAAAAAACCGACTTAAATGTATAAAAAATAAGGGCACCGTTAGAAAGATCTTAGAATTACCTTTCGAATGACAATCGGGACAGTTCGAATGGCATCGGACGACGGACTGACAAACACCAACTGACAAAGTTTCGACTGACAAAGTTTCGGTGATTTTTAGCCATAGTCGCGACGCTTAATTTGTTCCATTCTTAATCTGGCTTTAAATAAAAAATTTAATTTTTGTAATTTTGAGATTAGGCCTTTAGAACATTAACGTCCAAAATGAGACCACTCAAATAGCAGCGCTAATAAAAACTAAAAATATTTTGTTTCACTGCACTTTAATTGAAAACATTTTTGAATAATTAATAGTTGTACTGACTTTATTGCTTATTACTGCTTCATAATGTCGTTTATTGGAGTCGAGTATGCGGTATTTTTGACCATGCCTCTATAATTTCGTGTCAAACATCGTTATTGCTTTTCAGTATTGTTAGTGAGACCTCATTTTAGTCATCACACTTAAATTTTTTGATTATATTTAGGTGCGGTGTCTGCCCGAACTATTCCATAACATCGATATTATTGACTTCAAACCAACTTTTTTTCGAATCGGCTGGTGTTTTCGGGATAATTGACCTGCTTGAAGACCCATTAAAGGGGCATTCCGTATTCTGTATACGTAAGTATAATATTATGCAGTATTTTGATGTACTGGGCAGAGTCCATGGTAGTTCTGGGCCAATGTATTGACCTAACTCCATAATATGAAAAAACGCCCTAGCCTCCCTATTTGAGTGTTTTGGTACTATACCTGGAGATGTACTCCGTGTTCTGCGGAAGTCATACAAACTATCGAGGGACTGTCCCACCATACAAAACAATTTTTGATTCAACTGTCCATAAAACGTGCACCCAGTTCTTGGTTGGCAACACCAGGTGTGCCTTGCGAATTGCAATTTTTTTGTGCCATGTCTTTTATTTTTAAGTGAGACTTTTGGCTTAGAGATTATGTTTTCTTGGTATTCTACGAACATAGACAACTTTCAAAGATGGACAGACATTGCTATTTATTGCGGTGGCGGTCGTAAATGGATTTTTTATACTAGACATTATTATTCGGTGAATGGTTGTAGGTGATATTTTTTCACGTGTTTTTGATTTTTCTTCTTATAATATCGAATTTCTGATCATTTTAATAGATCACTGGAATAAAAGTCGTTCACTATTTGATTTTCCTTTCAACCGAATTTCGTACAGACGACTTCATTTGGAAGTCTCTTCGGTGCTTTGCGATTTGAGAATTAAAACAAATGTATTGAAAAATTGAAAAAAGAAGGGCTTCCAAATTAAGATAAACAACCGAAATTTGAACCTATAGGAAGAAAGATAAAATTTACAAGCGAAATAATGTTGTCGCTTTTGGAAAGTTTTTAATTTTTACGCCAGCGCACAGTGGTTCAGAATCCAAATACATCGACCAAAATTTTTTAACCTTTGTTCCAGTAAACATTTTTGAGTTCTGTTAAAAATTGAAATTCAAAAACGGGAATTTCTCATTTTTCTCATTAACTTTTAAAAAGTAAGTACACAGCTAATATATAAAAAATCAAGAAATAAAAAATACAACAAATGATGTGGAATTTCAGGTTAATTGAGGTGAATTCAATAAGGTATGTCGTTTAAACAAGCGCAGCAGACAAAAAACATTAAACTAGTTACAAAGGGACAATTGCATCTTGTAACAATGTTCACAACCACTTAAAAACACCAATTTTTTACAATAATGAAAGAAAGCTTGAAGTGTAGGCTGTTGCGGCCATTTAAAATATTTGTTATTTAAGGAGCAGTAAATACCTATCAATTTTTGCACATATTTGTATTGACCCCACTTAATGTACATAAACAACTCATACTAGCAACAACATATTCTAAGAGAGCAAAATACTGGGTTTTGTCAAATATGTCTCGCATTGAATTGTTATTGCTTTTTTCGCTTATTTATTACATATCATGTTCTGCCCAATAACCGGTTTTGCGATTATTAGATCTTCTTTGCACATATGTGCTACATTGAATTGTTTTATTTACTTACATTACATATCCATATATACTTAAAAAGAAAATGAAATGAAGTCAACTTAGAATAAGTACAGAATGAACAAATAAATTTAGTGTTACATCGACAAGCAAACCACTATCACGCTCATCTCTTAATTTTTTTGAGTTTTTGGTTTAAACTCTGCGGTGTATCAACTCCGCTAAGGAAAAAAGCTTCCTACGTTAACATTGGCGCCCGAGAAGGGACCTAAATTAAGGTTCCAATTAAAATAAGAAACAAATTCAACATCATTGTGCATCATTGAAATCTCGCTGGACTGTTTCGAGTTTTCGAGTAAACCTTACTGCAGCACGTGGCAAACAAGTATCACGAGTGAGTAACTTGCCGGGCTGGGCATTCGCTGAAAGTGGTGAATAAGGTGAAGTGTTCAGATCAATATTATTTAATAGTTTTAGGGCATCTAAAGTGGCAAGATAACCATGAAGAAGGGTAACAAGCGAGAGCAAGATTTATCTAAATCGCGAGAAAGTTTGATTAGTTCGTTGAATCGCACCAAGACATATGTTTTCAAGAACCATGCGTCCATGACCATTTCCGAACTTGAAACACGTTTGAGCTTAATTGAATCGGGTTTTGCACAATTATGTACTATTCAAACATCAATTGAACAAGAATCGGTGGACGACAATGAGTTTGATAAACGACAGCGCTTCGAAGATACATATTGCGAAATAAAGTCTAAAATTTTGGGTGCAATTCCACAGAAGCAACGACGTGCTTCGAGTGCCCATGAGTCTGCGTTTTTTAATCAAACACTGAATGCTTCTGGTATCGGTGCCAGTCGATCATCAAATTTACCGAAATTGAAATTGCCAGCTTTTTCGGGAAAATATACTGAATGGACCAATTGGTTCAACACGTTCAAATCTATAGTCGATTCAGATAGTGAATTAGATTATTTGTCCAAATTTGTGCATCTGAGGTCTTGTTTGGGTCAGGTGCCATTAGGAACGATTGCATTTCTAGAGCTTACAGGGGTTAATTATGCAAAGGCAATGAGTTTACTACAGAAACGATTTGAGAATAAATCGGTGATATTTCAATCTCATGTGAAGGAACTAATTGATTTGGAACGTGTTTGTCATCCGTCCTCCGGGTCACTGCGTCGCTTAATAGATATAATTAATTCACATTTACATTCTCTCGAAAGTCTTGGAACCGTCGAGGAGCTAAAGAACGTTATGGTATTTTATTTGGCTCGGTTAAAATTAGATGACGAGGCATTAGCAAAGTGGCATGAGAATGCTAGAGTTGATGAATTGCCATCTTGGGAACATTTAGAGAATTTTCTTTCCAATAGGTGCATATCTTTAGAAAGTTGTGAAGTTAATTTTGATAGAGGTGACGATAAGGTCACCAGGCGAAATCACCATAAGCCTTAAGGGCGTAAGGTCAGTTCAAAGGTGTTGTCCGTTTCAACAACTCCAACCAAAATATTGTGTCCTTGCTGTGGTGAAGCTCATCAGTTTATTCAGTGTCGAAAGTTTTTTAATCTTTCTCCAAAGCAAAGGTATTTTGAAGTAAAAAATATTCAATTTGTATTTTATGCTTAGAAAACAATCATCCTGTTAGAGATTGCAAGGCAGAAAACTGTGGAAAGTGTGCCAGACCTCACCACATTATGCTGCATAGGGAGAATAGTAAGATTGTAAGTTCTAAACCTCCTGCGGAGGCAGAAGGTGACGGCTCTAGGGAGAATGCCGCTAGGGATAATGCCGTATTGTACAGTTCTATAATTTCCATTTCCAGCACGAGTTTCTTAGCAACGGCTATAATTCGTGTGAAGATGTTCAGGGACAATTTCACGAAATTAAATGTATTCTTGATTCTGGCAGTCAGCTAAATTTTATTACTGCTAAGCTCGCTGAAAGACTTAGGTTACCATATATAGAGTCATTAGTGAAAATAAGTGGAATAGGGAATTCGAATACTGACATTGTACAAAAAATATCTACGATGATAAAGTCAAGAGTTTCTGACTTCTGTTGTAACTTGGAATTGCATGTTATTCCCGAGATTACCAATTACTCTCCTAACGGTTCTATTGAAATTGAAAGTTGGAATTTGCCTAAAAATCTTAAGTTAGCCGACCCGAAGTTTTACCAGCGCAGTAAAATAGATATGTTATTAGGTGTCGGACTTTTTTTCAAATTGTTGGCTGTTGGTCAGATAAGGTTAGCTGATAACCTTCCTGTACTCCAAAAATCTCTACTGGGTTGGATTGTAGTTGGTGAGTGTAGTGATCACACCGTGAATTCTCTAACGGTATCTGCAGGTACTCTTGATAATGAAGATGATAAGCTTAGAATACTGGTTGAACGGTTTTGGAAATGCGAAGATATTCCTCTAGATACTGTCACCTTGTTATCTTCAGATGAGCAAATATGTGAAAATTATTTCGTCTCCTCTATAAAGCGACCTGAGTGTGGTCGATTTATTGTGCGACTACCCTTTCGCAGTGGAGGTTGCTCACTGGGTAAATCTTATAACATTGCGTTAAAGCGGTTTCTGAATTTGGAGCGTAGATTAGAATCGAACCCAGAGTTAAAAGTCGATTATACGAAATTTATAGAGAAGTATGAATTACTAGGTCATCTTGAAACGTTAGATAACAATTTCGACCTAGGGTTGATTAAATATTTTATGCCACATCACCCCGTTCTTCGTTTAGAAAGCACAACGACAAAATTGCGCGTCGTTATTGACGCTTCCTCGAAAACCGATAATGATTTGTCTCTGAATGATCATTTATTAAACGGTGCCCGTCTTCAGCCTGATCTCTTTGATATTTTAGTTCGTTTTCATTCTTATAAATACGCAATAACGGCGGATATTGCTAAGATGTTTAGACAGGTGTTAGTTCATGAAGACGATTGCATGTATCAGTGCATATTATGGCGTTCCAAGAAAACTGAAGCTATTAGGGTTTTAAAATTGAAAACTGTAACTTATGGTACTAGCTCTGCACCCTTTTTAGCTGTTCGATGTATGAATTATTTAGCCGAGCAATATAAGGAACGTTATGTACTGGGCAGCAACGCTATTCTGAGAAATTTTTATATGGATGACATGTTAGCAGGAGCTAATTCTGTGAAAGAATTGTTTGATCTGAGGTCTGAGGTGTTGGCTATTCTTAACAGCGGAAAATTTGAACTGCATAAGTGGAGATCGAACTGTGCTGAGTTAAACTCCACCCATGAAAAATTTGCGCTAAAAACGGAAGACTGCTCCAAGGCTCTCGGTATAATGTGGGATTCGATGAACGATATGTTTAATTTTTCGTATATTGATTCGAAGTCCACGAAATACACAAAACGAGTAGTACTTTCAGACGTAGCAAGATTATACGATCCTTTAGGTCTTGTAAATCCAGTTATAGTGCTAGGAAAAATATTTCTTCAACATTTGTGGCTTTTGAAATTAAATTGGGATGAGTCATTGCCTCAAGTTCTGGTTACCCAATGGAAACGATATAGGGAAGAATTACCTTTACTAAGTCATATTAAGTTTCCAAGATCATTTTGGTCAGACGAGGAATTGGTGTTTATAGAACTGCACGGGTTTTCGGATGCTTCCATTAGAGCATATGGGGCAGTAGTTGTATGCGATGTAAAGGGTGATTTTAGAGTAGAATTAATGGCAGCAAAGTCCCGTGTGGCTCCATTGAAATCTCTTTCGTTACCCCGCCTAGAGCTCGAGGGCTCACTACTTCTGGCTAGACTTATGGAACGTGTAAAAAGGTATATTTCGCTCAAGTAATCCAGAATTTTTTATTGGACGGATTCAACACTCGTCCTGCAGTGGTTGACTTCGCACCCATCTAGGTGGTCAACATTTATAGCTAATAGGGTCAGTAAAGTTCATAGTTTGTCAGATGTCACCGATTGGTACAAAGTACAGGGGAAACAAAACCCAGCTGATATTGTATCCCGCGGAATGTACCCCTCGGAGCTCAATGGGTCGACTTTGTGGCGGGAGGGACTACCCTTTCTTCTACAGCCAAGGGATACGTGGCCTAAGGTAGCAGTTGAAATTAAGGAAGTATCAAAAGAAATGGAGGAACGTAGGGCAGAGTTTAGTTTATCGGTAACTGGTAGTCACAATGAACGAGTTGACTTAGTGTCTTGTTCCAAATTCTGTAATAGTTTCCCTAAATTGCAAAGAGTGTTTGGATTGATTTATCGATGGCGTATGAACATAAAACGTAAACCAAATTACAAGCCTATTCCATATTTAACAATGTCGGAACTGAGTGGTGGCTTGAAATACATAATTTTTAATATACAGAATGTAAAATTTTTTGATGAGAAACAAAGCCTTATATTGAATAAGAATGCAAAATCCGTATCGATTCAGAAATTGAACCCATTTTTGGATAATTCTGATGTACCCTTGCTAAGCGTGGGTGGACGTTTGACGAAGTCAAAGCTTTCATATGAAATTAAACATCCCATTCTGTTGCCAGGGGATCATGACGCTGTGACTTCGTTAGTCGTTTACGTACACAGACTAAATTTACATGCAGGTGCTATGGCTTTGTCGAGTTTCGTTCACCAACATTTCTGGGTGATTAATATTAGAAAAATTACACGCAAAGTTGTTAGACAATGTATTCGATGCTTTAGACATAAACCGAAACCGCTGGTTCAATTGATGGGTGACCTGCCTTCTTACCGGGTAAATGGAAACGCTCGTCCGTTTGAGAATTCGGGAATGGATTTCGCTGGTCCAATTAACGTTCATTACAAAATAAGAGGAAAACGTCCATATAAAGCTTATCTTGCCATTTTTGTATGTTTCCTAATAAAGGCTAGTCATATAGAAGTTGTTTCTGATTTGACCACGGATTCCTTTATAGCATCACTTAAGCGTTTCTTTGCACGACGAGGGCTATGCTCAAACTTGTTTTGTGATAACGCCACAAATTTTGTTGGAGCGGCTAGGATGTTGAATGAGCCATCACATTCCGTGTTCACAGAGTCCGGTAAAATTGCCATAAGCAACGAATGCGCAAACAGAGGCGTACAATTTCATTTTATTCCTCCTCGTTCACCACATTTTGGATGCTTGTGGGAGAGTGCAGTAAAGATTGCAAAGCAACTTCTAGTGCGGCACATCAACTCAACGTCTTTAACATTGCGAAGACCGCTGTGGTCGCGCAAATTGAAGCCGTAATGAATTCTAGACCATTGTGCCCGATGTCTTCAGACGCTAACGATTTAGAAGCACTAACTCCAGGCCACTTTTTAATTGGACGGCCACTGAACTCATTCCCGGAGCCAATAGATGAAAAGGAATTGAGCATTTCACATTTGAACCGTTGGAAACGTATTCAGGCTGTGCAACTAATGTTCTGGAAAAGGTGGTCGCGAGAATACTTAACGCTGATGCAAGAAAGAATGAAATGGCATAAACAAATAAAAAATCTTGACGTCGGCGCCCTGGTCCTTATTTCGGAAGACAACACGCCTCCTTCAAATAGGATGTTAGGACGTGTAATCGAAACCCATGGTGGCGATGATGGAAAAATTAGAGTCGTCACACTGCAAACAAAATCTGGAGCATTAAAGAGATGTATACACCGACTGTGTCCCCTACCTTTAGAATAAGCCACTGAGATGTTAAATGGTTGGAAGGAGCTTCCAAGGCGGGACCATGTTGCGGCCATTTAAAATATTTGTTATTTAAGGAGTATTAAATACCTATCAATTTTTGCACATATATGTATTGACCCCACTGTATGCACACATAAGTACATAAACAACTCATACTAGCAACAACATATTCTAAGAGAGCAAAATACTGGGTTTTGTCAAATATGTCTCGCATTGAATTGTTATTGCTTTTTCGCTTATTTATTACATATCATGTTCTGCCCAATAACCGGTTTTGCGATTATTAGATCTTCTTTGCACATATGTGCTACATTGAATTGTTTTATTTACTTACATTACATATCCATATATACTTAAAAAGAAAATGAAATGAAGTCAACTTAGAGTAAGTACAGAATGAACAAATAAATTTAGTGTTACATCGACAAGCAAACCACTATCACGCTCATCTCTTAATTTTTTGAGTTTTTGGTTTAAACTCTGCGGTGTATCAACTCCGCTAAGGAAAAAAGCTTCCTGCGTTAACAGAGGCTATATACTGATATGTATGAAGTTATTACATATGGGCATTTCCATGATAAAAAAAACTAATTTGTTTTTTTTTTATTTAGAATTTGGGTAAACTATTTTATTTTACTCCCCGTAAATTCATTGGTCCTTCGAACCGGATTCCGAAGCCGCCTTTCATCAAAATAAAATAATTTACCCAAACGTTTATTTGCAGATCCAAACTAATTTGTTGTTGTCGGATCCCCACAAATAAAAAGGTTTTTTCTTCATCCCTAAAATATACCCCAACAAAAAACAAGGTAGTTTTTTTGAAATATTTACTGAGTAAATAGTGCAAGAACACAAAATAAATTAAAAAAAAAGAAGAAAATAGTGCAGTGCGTTTGGTTAGTCGTTTCTACAACAATAACAAACAAGTTGTTGTTTTCGTTTTGCTTCCCACTCCTCTAATACATTCAGTGCATTCGAGTTGATTTCGGTTTTTTCGCTTCCCCACTCTCCTCTTCCACATTTCAGTGAAATCGCGGTTTTATTTGTTTGTGACGCGTCGCCGGCCAACGAACATAAAACAATAACAACAATACGCAACATACGCTCATACGTACATACATACATACATTTGTTGTGTCCGTTGTTTTGTTTTTCTATTCCTCTCTTGCACAGTGGATCCAACTGAAAAAAGGTGGAAATTTTATATTTTTTTTTAATTTGATCGGAAATCAACTATAAGGCGATAACCAAGCACTTTACAGACTAATACGTGATATTTAATATTGTTTCACACGTAATTTCACATAATATAGTATTTGATTTCTAACTATTTTTGGAAAGTTAGACCCATAAAAAGTGAATGTTCTTGCACACTGTGACGTCTGTATATACGATATTTATATAGAACAGTGGTGTTGGTGAGGCAAAAAAGTGAAAACTTTTTGCCCATAATTATATTATATATACATACATAAACATTTTTTTTGGAATATTTTCGTTTCGAGGCATAACTTGATTAATTTGCCAATTCATTATAAATTATTGGTTCTTAAATAATTTCTTGGTTTTTTGATATTTTCGACCAGTTTTTGCGATTAACGTTCTTATTTTTTACCCAAAGGTGATAAAAAGATTGATTTTTCGAGTTTTTTCTTATATTTTTGTGGTTTTTCGAAAATTTCCTCACCCTTTTCTTATTTTTGCTAAGGTTTAGTTGAGAAATCATGTCGGATTTGAAGACATTGATTAGAAGTGCAGACCGTTTAGTCGACTTTGAGTTTCTCGTAACTTCTATGAAGGACGAGGAACATTCTGTAAACTCACTAAACACCCATAAGAAAGAAATGGAAAGACTTTGGGAGACTTTCCGTAATTGTTATGAGGAATTGATCGACTCTTTAGATAAAAAGAACCCTACTATAGCCGAAATTAAAAAATGTTATACATCAGGGTATAAAACGTATGTCCGCACAATGGCTTATATGGATGATCTTATCGATAAGATGAATGAAAAAAGGAGATTGGCTAGTTCCAACATTCCCATTCATCTGCCCCCATGTGATACTGAGGTATTTTCTGGCGATTATAAAAAATGGCCTACTTTTAGAGACATGTTTTCTGCTATTTACAAAGATAACATGCACATAAGTGATATACAAAAAATGTATTATCTAATGCAGAAAACTGAAGGTGAAGCTCGCGACATTATCAAAACTTGTCCAATGACTAATGAAGGCTTCGCCATGGCCTGGCAGAATTTGGTTGACAGGTATGAAAATAAACGGGTACTCGTCAATGCCCAGCTCAAGACGCTTTTTAATTTAGCCCCTATAGTAAAAGAATCTGGTCCCACTATCAAAAAATTGCAACGTACATTGAATGACTGCATAACCAATTTGCCTCTTTTGGGTATAGAAACAAAGAACTGGGATGTAATTTTTGTATTCATCTGTTCTACCCGTCTACCTGAAGTCACTCTAGGGCTTTGGGAACAAACCCAGGGGAGCAGTTCTGATCTGCCGAAATGGGAAAACATGGACAAATTTCTGACTTCTAGATATCAAACTCTGGAATCGGTATTCGATATTAGAGGTGCACATACCCCGATGGTATCCCCATAATGCGACCCAAAATAAGAAACCCTTACATCAGAAGGGTAACTCGAATGACAGTAGAAGATATAAAAGCTTTGCGACTACTGTCCCCCAAAATAGGCCTCAAAAGAATTGTCCAATGTGCTCTGAGTTACACCCTATTAAGCTGTGCTCGGTTTTTCTCCGATTGTCAGAAACAGAACGTCTTGAAGCTGTTAAGAGATTGAAATATTGCACGAATTGTTTGGCCGATTGGCACACTTTTAGCAGTTGTAGGATCGATTAAGTGTTCTCTGTGTCAACAGAAGCACCATTCTTTGTTGCATTTGAAAGATATTCCAACGCAACGGAACTCTTACAACCCTCCTGCGACCCTGCCCTTTCTAATGCATCGTTGAATTCAAGATCTCATTCCTCGCAAGTACCGCCAGATAATGTTAGTGGCCCATCAACTTCGACTGCTGCCCGCTCGCTGCAGACATTTGCAACTCAATTGCAAACGAATGCATACTCTACTGTCCTTTTAGGGACAACAGTGGTGGATGTATGTGTTCATAAACTGAGATGTTCCGCAAGAGCTCTCATAGATCCAGCATCCCAAGCCACCTTCATTTCACGAAAACTTCAAAAGAAGCTTTCATTGCCCACTTTTAGTGCCCCTACTGCTGAAATTGTTGGTTTTAATGGTGCTGTAACTGCTAGATCGACAAAGATATGTCGAATTACCATTGGTTCTTCTCTTGATCCTCATTTTGAAGTTATCACGGAGGCTTATGTGGTCGAAAAGCTTACCGGTCATTTACCAACATACTCGTTGGCCCAATTTTTAGATTGTCGTCTACCCGAAATAACGATGAGTGATCTCAAATGTTCTCATATGGACTTATTGTTAGGAGGAGACGTATATTCGAAGATTATGCTTACCGATGTCCATAAACATCCCAGTGGTGATCTTATTGCACAGCGAACTGTTTTTGGCTGGATAGTCACCGGCAAGATCTCCCAACCCGAACCATTACAATCGGTTGTGTCCTTCTATAGTCATCTGGGGCTGAATGACCAACTGTCTCGATTTTGGGAGATCGAAGAGGTGCCTAAGGTATCTTATATTTCGGAAGAAGATAAGTTTTGTGAAGATCTATACCGCAACACCACATATCGAAATTCAGATGGTAGATACGTTGTTTCACTCCCTTTCAAGCGCGAGTATCCTTTAGAGCTGCAATTGGCCCAGTCTCGGAAGGGTGCTATTTCTCAATTTGTGAGAAATGAAGCCCGTTTGTTGAAAAATCCCCTTATAAAATCTCAGTATGACTCTGTCATTGAAGAGTATTCTTCTCTGGGACATATGACGAAAGTTCGTCCAGAGGAGCCCACGATTTCGAGACCCTCGTATTATCTACCCCATCACGCTGTTTTTAAGCCAGACAGTGTAACCACTAAACTTCGTGTGGTTTTTAATGCCTCGAATCCTACGTCCAATGGCGTAAGCCTGAATAATATTTTGCATACCGGACCCGTTTTACAATCAGATTTGATGATTTTGGTTCTCCGATGGAGACTTTTCCGGTATGCCTTCAATGCTGACATCGAAAAGATGTACAGGCAAATACTGATACACCCGGATCAAACCGCGTATCAGCGAATAGTTTTCCGTAAGGACCCAGAGGATGATATTTGCGACTTCGAGTTGAACACAGTCACGTTTGGAGTGAATTGTGCCCCTTATTTGGCTATTCGAACCTTGTTGAAGATAGCAGAAGATTTCGAAAAGCAGTGTCCTCTAGCAGCCCAAATTATTAAAAGACAGATGTATGTGGATGACGTACTGGCTGGGGCTCATACTGTCGAAGAAGCGACACAGAGTCGCAATGAGCCTATTAAAGTTCTGTCTTCGGCTGGAATGAGCCTTCGCAAATGGACTGCGAACAGTTAAGATCTGCTAGAGGATTTAGCCCCGGAACATATATTAGATTCAGAATTTCTTAAGATATCGGATGCTAGTACTACCAAAACTTTGGGTTTACGTTGGAACGCTGGAATGGATTATTTCTTTTTTAAACTAGCTTCCACCCCGGATAGGTCTATCGTCACCAAACGAGCCGTCTTATCTGAAATTGCTAAATTGTTTGATCCAGCAGGATGGCTGGCCCCGAAGATTATCGTAGCGAAGATAATTATGCAGCAAATCTGGAAGGATAAGACTGGTTGGGACGATTGTTTGAAACCCTTGACTCTAAGCAGGTGGCTCGCATTTTTGGACGATTATTCCGAAATCGAAAGGATTGAGATCCCCCGATGGGTTGGTTTCAACCCTGATCTTGAAGTTGAACTTCACGCTTTTTGTGATGCTTCTGAAAAAGCTTACGCGGCCACTCTGTACATTCGAATCCAGAACCCGTATGGTGTTTTCACCACCCGTTTACTTGCTGCAAAGACCAAGGTGGCGCCAATAAAGGTTGAATCCTTACCCAGATTAGAGCTCTGCGGTGCAACTCTACTAGCCGAAATGGTACATGCGCTTCGTGATGAGATAGGTCTCAGCTCACTGAAGGCTTTTTATTGGACAGATTCGACAATAGTCTTATCTTGGCTTCAAAAGCCCCCGTGTACTTGGCCCACTTTTGTAGCGAACAGAGTCTCCAGAATATTAAATTCTGTTGGTACGAATAACTGGCATCATGTCAATTCACATGACAACCCGGCTGATATTGCTTCTCGTGGTATTTTAGCACGAGACTTAATATCACACAACCTTTGGTGGAAAGGTCCCTCATGGTTAGGCCTTCCACAATCAAAATGGCCTAAACAATCGTTTAGATTAATTACAAATCTGGAAACCCGTCCTGTAAAAGTTCACACTGCTAAAGTATCCTTCTCAGAGGATATCTTGGTTCGTTTTTCCAGTTTACCTCGAGCTATGAGAGTAATATCGTATATTTTCCGTTTTTATCACAGGACGGTTGCGAAATATAAGACGACCCACTCCTATTCTTCCTTGGAACTTGGCCAAGGTGAAATTAATTTCGTGAAAGGTCGTTTGATTGTTTTGTGTCAAAGAACACATTTCCCCGAATATGCGTTACTCGAAAATGGTGCTGAATTGTCCCATAAAAGCCCCCTATTATGTTTTAACCCATTTATTGATTCGTATGGTTTTTGAGAATGAACGGTAGGTTAAGCCGATCGCTAACTCTCACTTATGAGGAACGATTTCCGAAAATTCTCCCGTATAGTGGTCGTTTTACGATACTCTATTTGGAATACGTCCATCAGTACTCAATTCATGGAGAAAATTCCTTAATGTTACGTCTGATGAGACTAGAGTTTTGGGTCCCAAAACTTAAGAATTTGGTACGGTCCGTAATACACAATTGTCGTGAGTGTGTCCTTCAGAAGAAGAAATCTTCTGAACAGATTATGGCCGCTCTCCCCCCTGAAAGAACTCAACTAACACGTCCTTTTACCTTCACCGGCGTGGACTTTGCTGGCCCCTTTGAATTGAAATCTTATATTGGAAGAGGATGTCGGATATGTTTTGGTTTTTGTTTGTTTTGCTACGAAAGCAATACACCTTGAGGCGACAAACGATCAATCAACGAACTGTTTTCTCGCTGCTTTTACCCGATTTTTCTCCCGTCGTGGATGCCCTTCGAGAATGTATTCTGATAATGGAACCGCTTTTGTCGGAGCTTCCAATGTACTCAAAAAAGATCAGACCCAATTCTTTTTAGATGTAAAACGGCAACTGTTGGCTGTACATGCTTTTCAACTAATGGAATGGCATTTCATTCCCCCTGGAGCTCCACATATGGGTGGACTCTGGGAAGCTGGAGTAAAAAGTTTTAAGACTCGCCTTAAGAAAGTATCACATGCCCAAAGATTAACCTTTGAGGAATTTACGACCATGTTAGCAAGAATCGAAGCTTGCTTAAATTCTAGACCTCTTAGTCCCATGACAGACAATCCAAGTGATTTGAACCCGTTGTCCCCTGGACACTTTTTGATAGGAAATGCTTTGCTTTCACCCCCGGAAAACGATGTGTCCTCAGAAAATTTGAGCTATCAAAACAGATGGCAAAAACTGAAGGTTCTACATCACTATTTTGCTAAACGGTGGAAAGATGAGTATTTGGTTGAACTACGAAAGATAATCTACCTCCCCATGAATGGCATATAGGCAGGGTCGTAAAGGTTTACCTTGGATCTGATTCCAAAATACGAGTGGCTGATGTTCGAACCGCTAATGGTGTCCTTACTCGGCCAGTAGTGAAGCTGCTTCCTAAACCCGAACACCACTAATTATGTTTTTTGTTGTTGTTGTTATCGCCCCTTAGGGAATATGTCGGAACAAAAACTCACAAAAACTCGTTTTGTGAAATTCATAATTACACATTTGTTAATGTAAAAGAAAAAAATTGTGATTATAACACAAATTTTGTGATCATCATAAAAATTCTGTGGATTTCATAATATTTTTGTTAATGTTGCAGGGACTTAAGAATAGAAAATAAGAAACTGTGAAATTCACAACCAATCACTATGAATTACACAAATAATAAGCAATTATCCTCAATTAAACTCACAAAATTAAGAAATTTTGCAATTTGTGAATTTCACAAAATTTTTGTGTAGTTCACAAACGAATTGCAGGTAGTTTTTGTAGAATGCACAAAACAAACCATGGTTTACATACATTTTTTGTGAGCAACAACAACAGAAACTATGTTATACACATTATTTTTGTGTTGTTCACAATCTTCATTGTGCGTTTTTAAAAAATGCGAGCGAAATAAAAACGATGCACAACGAGTGCAGTCAATCTGTTTTTATAATTGTCAAGAGCAACATGTGCGAAAGTTTTTTCCAAGCAATTGATAAAACAATTAGTGAAAAATATCAGTTAAAAGATTTGTTTTCTGGTAAGTACATATACCCTTTTTTTAAATAGAAAAACATACATATAAATTAAAATTATATTTAGATTCTGGAATTGATGAAACTACAATAAAATTAATGACAGCGTCTCATTTACGGCGTTTGGAAACCATGACTGACTCCAAAGATACAAATTCTATATTATTAAAATGGCCACAGTATAAGAGACCTCTTGGCTACAAATTAATAGATATAGATTTTTGTGCGAAGTTCCCACAGACTCTTCCCAGCTGCTTTAATGAAATTTTCATTGCCAGTTATCCTAAATTTGTACGTATTTTAGAACTAAAAATTAAAAGCCATGAGGCGTCAAAGCCGTATTTCGATGCCATGAAAGATCCAACTCAATCTGAAAGTAAGTAATTATGTCTTTCATCAAAAGTTGCAAATCTTATAAGAACTTGTAAATTTTTATTTTAACATATATCAAATATGCTGCCCTAATATACATTTTGCAAGGTGTGCTGGTTCCAAAATCTTACAGCTTATCAAAAGAAGACAACAAACGACAGTGTTATAGGCCTTCAATTGAGGATTCAAGAAATTAATTTTTTTTGTGCGGTGAAACCCCTGCTGATATAGAAACAAAATTGTTGAAGATTGAGGAAAAGAAGCAACCAATACAGCCATTAGTTTTAATTGAAGGAAGTACTGAATATAAAAAATGTATTTGTTTACTTTGATGAGGTTAGATATAAGTTTTTTTCACTATTAGAAGCCATAAGCACTTGTTTCAAAATTTTTCATGTATTCCATTTAGAATATCCGTTACCTTCACTCCTCATGTGGGCTTTTATTCAAAAATATTTATTTAAAATCTGTACTAAAAATGAAAAGAAGTTTCCCATAATAAACAGTTTATGCAATGAACTTAACCAAAGCTTAAATCAATCCTCTCCCAATTAAAATTTAATAATAAATCAATGTATATAAGTTACTGAAATAGTATAAGATTTTTATTATGAATTTTGTTTAATTTAATTTAAATTTTTTGGTTTTAAACTCTAATTATTTGTTAATTATTTTATTACAAAAAATTACAAAATCTTTTTGAATTCAATGCTCTTTTTAAATGAACTATTTTTAATTTAATTCACAATTTATTGGCTTTCTGTTTTAATTAAAGTGTATATTCATTACAAAAACCAAAAAAAAACATGTTTTATTTATTTGTTTTCAGGAGTTTATGCTAACATTATTGTACCAAAAAAATAATGCATTTTGGTACAATAATTCTTTTAAGTGTATAGGTACTTTTCAGACGAACACATTCTGTGAAATTCACAAAACTACTCTTTAAAATAAACAAAATACTCCATAAAATTCACAAATCACAATTGTGAATCTGACGGTGTCTTTGTGATTTTCATAACCAAATATTGTGTTTTTTAAAATATTTTTTATGTAATTCACAACAAATTTTTTGTGGGTTTCACAAAATTATTTTGTGTCTTTCACAAAAAAAAAGTAAAATTTACAGATTTTGTGAATTTCACAAAAGCTGACTGTGAACTCTATATTTACGGTTTTTTGGTGAATTCAACCACGATTTTTGTGAAAAAAGTTTTCTGTGCACGTTTCCGAGCGATGGATCCCCAGAAACGACTGGAAGCAGTGAGGAGGCACAATTACTGCATTAACTGTCTGGCGCAGTCCCATTTTGTAAAGGAGTGTCGGAGCAGAGAACGCTGCAAGGAGTGTACGGCGGAGCATCACACGATGCTCCATATTTTCAAGTGGTGCCGACCGAGGGGAAGAAGCACTAACGCTGACAGTGCTGGCCCAGGCAGCAATGGTCGGAGCCGCAGCACCGACCGTAGCAGAAGCGACAATCGCGCCGTCAACCCCAAATCCCACAACATCAAAAAAGGTCGGGCAAACAAGAAGAACAATAACGGCAACATTTACAAAAAAAAAACGCAACAAGAAGAACAATAACAACAAGAATGGCAACAATACGAACAACCCGAATAACGACCGTGGCAACAATGGCCGCATTATAAATTTATATATATATTGATTTTTTGTATATTGATTTATTATTTGAAATGGATTATGGTGAATTTTGTTGAATTGTATAAATTTCCTACGCCCAGACTAGCTCCTGCTCCTTCTTGCTTTTGCATTACTGCAAGGGGGCGGGATGTCTACGCTGGGCACCCTAAAATAAGTGTAATTTTAAGTGTAAATTGTATATGGAATACAACATTGTATTATATCGAAGAATTGCGAAGAAAACGAAAAGAAAATTGAAAATGACAAACTGTCAAAATGAATTACACCCGAATAAAACCCGAAACCCGAAGGTACGTTTTTGTAATAAAACACCCCGCTTTAATTCGAAATTTAAAAACTAATTTGTTGTTTTTTATTTAAAATTTGGGTAAACTATTTTATTTACTCCCCGTGAATTCAATAACGGTTTTTTATTTTGACCATATGCTTAACTTATAGCTCTTAATTAACTGTATAATTGGTGCTAATGTGGATTTTGGGTAATTTTTCTTTTTCAAGATAATTTAAAAAAACCAAGGCATTCGCACGTGACCAAAACAGAAGTCGTTTTCGCGAACAACAATTCAAACGCCGATTTCAGCGAAACCTCTAGCAATATTTCAATGTGACCAATTTTATAACGTTGTGTACCGATGTCTCTTAAAAATGGCTTTGATTTTATCCAAAAATTATTGATACTTTTTTTGTAATTTAATTTTAAGCCCGGTCGAACTTGACATGTCGCACGTGACATTTTTTTCCATTATGGTATTTATGTTGTTTCAGTTGCACTTTTTACGAAATTATAGATAATATATATTTTTTGTAATCCACAGAAGTATTCAACGTATTCATTCTCAAATAATAACAGCAAAAACAAAATTTTGTTTTTCAATTTATTTTAGCTGATCTTCTTTCAACTTTCTCACCACAGTTTTCAGTTCTCTTTATTTTTTCGCCTCCGTTTTTGCTAATAAATAAATTATAAATTATTTTTTTATTTTACAAAAATAAATTATTGAAGTAAAAAATTCGTATTTTTAAATTTTTATTAGTTAAATTTGATTATTTCTCTATGAAAATGTGATAAAACAAAGTGTTTACAAGAACTTTTAATTTTTGGTCTTGGTGGACCTTTCTGTGGAAATGCCCATATATTATTCCAGATATTGCCGGTTTAACCAAAAAACGTGTTCAAAATTCACTATTTTAGAGCTGGCTCCCAATGGGTTAACGATTTTCCGTTATTTTATAGCTTTCCATTGATATATACATCGATCCGATGGGATTAGGAATGACGAATATATCTCTAATTATATATGCGAACTTTCTAGGGGTTTCCCCACGTTTGCTTTTGATTTTTATTTAGTTTTTAACGCTCTACAAGGCAAAACATATTTTTTGTAGTAACTACAGTACTATTTGACTTAGCTGCCTGCGCTTAGCTGAACAATCGGTTTAGCTGCCCAAAATACATCCATTTGGCCTATTTTCTCAGATTCCCTCTCAAATATTTATTTTAAAGGCATATTTCATACCTGCACATTTAAGACAACAGACTCCAATATTTGTACGTTTTCTCTTTCTTTAGTTGCAAAAAAGAGAATCGTTATTCAGCAGCTTAATTAATTGAAATGAATAATTAACTTTGATAGTGCATATAAGTAAATTAAATTTCATCGCATTTCGATACAGTTTAGTGATTTAACTTACCTGCATTGAATTTCGACAGCGAGTAAATTCCACACAAAAATATTGAGCTACCAAACTCAATTGAAAGGGCCTTGTGCATGTAAGCCATGTTAGGTTCCAACAATCAAAAGAACAACAAATAGAGTGTGTTGAGTTTATTTAAGGCTGAAATTTAGGTTTATTTATATAGAATTGTGTTTATTTTTAATACGAAAATAAGTCGACACAAAAAACTATCCCTTTCGATTTTTATAAAATGTGCCACATTTGTTCACCTCGTGGCTGTGAATTTTTTGACGTCAAATTGTTGGCATTATTCAATTTATTTTGTATTTTATGATTCGTCAAAGTTTGAAATTTGCAGTGTTTCTGAAAATAGATACACTACTTTAACTTGAACTATTGTCGGCGTGCATCATCGGAATGCCATTGATGATAAAACGACATAGTAAATTATCCGTGTCAAAATGTCTTTTATCTTACATAACGCCATTTGGATTTTTTGGCAAATTTTGTGAAAAAAGCCCACAATTTACAACAAACCCTTTCAAAAATTCAGGATGGGATCAACATGGGTCCTTGTCGGCCCCTTGAGGAACAAAATTTTAAAAAAATGTTGCGGTCCTTAATGGGTTAGGAAAATCCAAAAATCATAATCCAGCGAGTCGTTTCAAGCACGTGGAGGTTAGAGCGGATATAAAAAATACATTGAAACCAGACCCATCTTTGGAGCCATCATTGACAAATCATAAAATAAGTAATACCAAAATTTTGACGTCAAAAAATTCACAGCAATGAGGAGAACAAACGTGCTCAATTTTATACAAATCGGAGGACCTAGGTTCCGCGACTATACCGCAATTTATTGGAATCACCCATATCTATTATGTAAAATTTTCTAATTACGTTTCAACTAAATCCATTTCCATCGTTTATGAAAGCTTCTTTTAAAGCAATTTTATTTATTAAACGCCTAAAGTGGTGTGGATGAATTACCAAAAACATCCTATACAACTTTGAAAATAAGAAGAAAAATTCAAGCTAACTGAATTGAAGGTTGTTTTTCCATTCATATATGTATTATTATTATTATATATATAAGTATATAATCATTACATTATAGTATTACTAACCATTTCATTAGTACTTTGTATAAATGTGCACATATGTCTGTATATATTACAACTATAAAAATAAATTTCCTAATAAGAAATTGGAATAAAAATACGTATTTACGCGTATATAAACAATAAATATGCTTCAGGACTTCAATCAAATTGTGCATAGGCATCCTGCAGCTTAGAAACTACACCGGTATAAAACTTAATTTGCTCTTCAATTAGTGATTTCAAAGTTTGCTTAAGATGAGTTTCGCGTTCCATTCTGAAATGCGATATTTCCGCCATAACGGCATATGAAACAATATCTGTACGCCGGTTTACATCAACCATTTGCGAATTACTCATCTTTTGTTCAGCAGCAAGACGTTCACATTCTTTTCGTTTCTGCATAGCTCCTTTATGGGTGGATAAAATATCAGGAAAAGAGTTCAATACTCCCCTAAAAAGAAATACATTACACAATAAAATACATAAATAGTTGCACCAGTTAGAAAGTCACAAAAAATCGTTGGAGATAAAGAGATAGTGTGCAATTAGTTTTGAGACTTGATTTGGAGCTCTTCTACATACATATATCGGTGATAATTATAGAAAGGGCGTACTTTCATTTTTCATTTATTTACATAACAAAATTTGAAACACAATTGTGATGCATTTTGATAAAACGAGACAACAAATTAAATTATGAATCTATCTCCATTTGAATGAGAGGTGTAATAGAGAATAGTTTACCATTATATAAGGAAACTGAAATTGACAAAACTCGAGATACGCCCTTTCTATATTAAATCAACGACATATACGTATTATAAGCAGCGACTAAGCTTCGAAATAAAGAGAAATTTTACTTAAACAGATAATTACCTATATATATGTAATCTGTCTGAAAATGGCACCCAATCAAATTTAGGCTGCTCTCCAAATTGTTGTCCGATTACACAAAAAATATCTCCTATTTTTGAAACGCTCTCTGATAAAGATTTATTTCCAGGTGTTGGAGCACGCCGCTCATCTATTCCAACTGCTCGTGATAGATCAGATAACCCATCACCAATACGCTGAAACTCTTTTTTTGATTGCGTTTGGAATTTTTTTGCCATATCATTAGAAATTGTTAGTAAATTTCGCACAGATACTTCCATTGAATGGATAAATTGAGAAGAACTCTCCATTTGTGCATCTACATAGGATTGCAGCAATTGTTTTTCCGGCGGCGATATAGCCCAGCAGTAAGTTATCCCCACATACGTGTCGCGCTCTGCTCTCCTTTTCCCCATTTTCCAAACTTTTTCGTCAGTGCACGTTAAAAAGTGGTACCATACCTCACATTTAGAAAGTACTGGATGCCGACATACCCAATCAACAAATTCTTGCAATTGAACACGGCGGTGTTCAACAAACTGTTCTTCATATCTGCCGGATATTTGTTTATCAGGCAATGGTGGAATAGGAATTAAACAAAACTTGTCCACAAGTCTCTCGTGCAGCCAATCGAAATGTTTATACCGACGTGATACCTGTAAAATGATGATTTGTTATTAACGATCACATGTACCAGTTAGAATGATAGTGATCTAAGTCATACTTCATCCGTTCTGAGATATGCAATGGTTTATGCTTGAGTCAATTGAAAAATATTTTTCCACCGAAGCATAATTTTTTTCTTAGAATATCCTAACTTTTATAAAAAATCTACACCGATGGCACCTCTAAGGGAACCACTACTTTCAGAGGATGAACTGACTTAGACAACTTTCATTCTTCTCAATATCACTTAAATTGAACTATATAAATAAAAAATGTGAACATCAGTCGATATAGAGTGACGTAGACCACTTTCAAATTAACTCTAAAGACAATTTTGGTGTGCATAAAATGAGAAATGTCATTTTAAAGGTCAAAAATAAAGATTCTTAAATTAGAGATATGATTAAAGCAAAGAAAAAAAATTTTGACTTAGATCACTATCAATCTAACTGAAACATATGACCTACTGAGATTCTCGAAAGGTCTGACATGACATGGAATGAAAAATCATAAAGGTAAGCCACTGTTGTACAACTATAATATGTATATTGTCTTGTAGAGATTTGCGTACTACTAATGAATTACAGCCCGATCGAATATTCGGATCGAGCGAAAAGCGATATTCGGCCAAAATATTGGACGAAAGATAAAATAATACAACGGTGTTAAAATTATTAAAAGTTCGAAAGACATCATATCTTCATAATTAATAAAAGCAAAATCGTTTGGAATTTCAAAAAATGTCAAAGACATATTAAATTAGCAAATATTTTAATTTTGTAGTTTTGATGCCAACGTCAACGAACTTTGCCAAGAATTATATTTCTCTCATAATATATTATACAACGCTGTTTTGAAGTTGACTCCTTACCTTACGATAACGGTATATATTATTAATTTGAAATATTAACATTGAAATCGGGCAATTTACAATTTCTCATGTTCCAACATTCTCAAATTCAACATACAAAATTACAAATATTTTATATTTTTGGTATGAAGTATTTACTTGAATTACATACATACAGAAACTGAGATCTTAAAAAAACTGATTAAAGTTCATATACAACAAATCCACATCATAGATTTCGATGTCGGAATCGATCAACGACATCTGCTGTGAATATTTTTGATAAATTTCCAATTAAATTATAAGAATACTGAATGACTGGAATCATGGATACTATAGAAATGCCAAAATTGCCCTAAAATCAGAAGTCCTTTGCAGGAATACCCGAAGCAATATTTTTAGAGAAAAAGCAGTGTAAATACAGATATATCTGATTACAATTTGGAGGCACGTAAACTAGTCTCAAATTACCGACTTGGGAAGATCTCTCGAGATGATTGATGTTTTGGGCAAAGAAACCGAAGAACGTGAACCACAATTTTTGTTAAGCGATCAGGTATTTATCCAAAAAATTTGAACCACCTACGAAAACAGTGTGTATTATTCAATTATAAATTGAAATAAACTAAAAAATGAAGAGTGTCTGAATGAGCCTTTAACACCAACATACATAATACAGTTTGTGCATTTACAACTATTTGGCTGTATAGCTGAACAGGGCCGTGCGCAGGGGGGGGTTTTGGGGGTTCAAACCCCCCCCAGAGAGGTTTCGAACATATACTTTTTAGACTTTCTGAAGCAATAAAATATAGAATTTTTAATGTCTTTTTAAAATAACTTGTCTGAAATGGTAATTTTGTAGTAAAATCATGAATTTCGGACAAATATTATGAAAAATACAAACAAACTAAACGAAATGTGCCAATTTCAAGATTGTGTAGTGCTAATTTCGCTAATGGACACCAAATTGTTCGGAAAATTTTCATTTTTATTAACCGATACCACTTCTTGACATTCGACTAGAGCTATATCATATGAACTTTTAATTGTGTACTGCAATAAAAGTTTGGAAATTTAATAACAAAATCGTTTAGTAATTTTAAAAAAGTGTAGATAAGAATCACTATGATATCATAATGAAATCTAAAATATTCTTAATAAAAGCAAATAATTTGCTTGATGCTTTTAGAGCGCTAAGATGTAGCATTTGCGATTGGACATTTTTATGGAGCTGTATCTAAATCTGAGCCGATGTGTCCTATTTTCATCACAAATGCAACAACAACGGTTTCTGTTACTTCCAATGTTTTTGGGAGTTTGCAATTATAATACAAATCCATTTCGACAAACGAAGAATACTGTTTGATATACATAAACGTATTTCTCTTTGTTCATTTACAAGAACTGATGACATGTTTGCCGCAAACAAACTAATTTTCCCACAAAAGAAACTCAAAAACGATGTTCACGTGTCTAAAATTTCGTTTGTACGAAATGCCTTTTTTCTCTGCGTGTAGGTCTCTATTTTAAAATCTACTTTAAAGTTGGGAAACAATAAGAAATGAGTGTTAACTTACTAAAATTTGTGTTATATTTACCACTTATGTCAAATATTTTTCAGAGTTAGTATTTTTTTGTACATATGTAACAAGTATTATTCAAAAGAGAAACAACAAATTCAGTAACATGGATCTACGTAGCAAAACGAAACTCTAAAAATGAAGAAACATTTCCAAATATTTTTTATTTAATCGGAATATGTGTATAAAGATTTTGAGTAAACATCCTGTTACTCATGTCCTATATAAATTAAAAACTCCAAAATACTTTAGACATCCTATTTAGACCCATACTTCGTCAAGAAGCATATCCAACTTATCCAAAAAAATGCGGGACTGAAGGGTTTATCGCCGACGAATTTGATCGTTTTTTGTGTAATATTTCTTCAAAATATATATCGATGGCTTATATCTAAAAGTGGCTATGAACCATTTTCTCGAAAATGAGTTTTTGATGCCAAACTATTCTCAGATTTGGATGTCATCTGTCATATAAATTTGGAAAAGATTTTTTTCTAAAGCCATTTTTTAATTTTCTGATTTGGATATCCCCTCGCACGTTAGTTTGTGACTGCATAAGTGGCTATGAACATAAAAATAATAGAAATAAAATAGTTCTACAATGGAGCAGCATAAAACCGAAAGTTATAATTCGCTACAACGATTTTGTTTAAAACATTTTTCTAGATTAAAATAGGAAAAATGGTGGCTGTAAAGTCAAAAATTGTGAAAATTATATTGAGAATACCAAAATAATTCTATGGTATAGATGGATTACTGAGATGCAATTTTGCCGACAATGTCTGTCGGACGAATGTATCAAAATATTTCTCGAAGATCCTGGCAATACAATATGAGTGGTTTCCAAACGCTCCAGTAAAAATTTCCTAAAAAGTTGGAAAATTAACTATTTATGAGTAAAGTTTCCATCTTTCAAAGCCTTAGTAAATAGTTCATTTACTAGAAAAAGGGATCTACTACTTAAAATCATTTCTTTGGATCTAATAAAAAATTCTTGCAATTGAGTAAATTCAAACTTATTTGGAAGAATATTTCCAAGGTTTTAAGTGAGAAAAAAATCTAAAATTTTTTGTATGGAAAAAATTCCATTTAGGAAATTTTAACTTAAAAATGTGTTTATTTCCTAAAAGTAAGTTAATATGTTTACAGAATTTGAAATTGTTTAAAAAATTCTTGAATATTAATCTAAGAAGCAATTCTCGTTCGTTTGCAGAGACTTATTTCTCAATACCTATCTTGCCTTCGCAACAATCATGGAGTAATAGCTCAACTCCTTATGGCAGAGGTAACCTGAAACTCTTGAGAAATATCTCATGGTGTCATTTTTTGTATCAATTTTGCATACTCTGAAGCAAAACTATTTGTTTGATTTTTTTAGTTAAATTGAACTTATTTTAATTTCACCTTTTTTCCTTGTATAAAAAAAATTTTCCTCAGTTTAAGTAAAAATTTCGTTGTTTTGAGTAACAAAAATCAGCAAAATTGTCCTCAGTTTGAGTAAATATTAACTTGATTTGAGTAAACATTATTTAGTTTTAGGAAATTTTCAGCAAAAATTTTCTAATATTTAGTAAAAATTTACTTAGTTTTAGGAAAATTTCAGCAAAATTTTACTTATATTTTGTAAAAATTTACTTGGTTTCCTAAATTTTAGTTAATTTTAATTCATTATAGGGTTAATTTTTTTATGAGTGTAGATGAAAACCCCCCCCAGGGGAAAATCCTGCGCACGGGCCTGTAGCTGAATGAATTTCACATATAAAAAAATAAATGTCAAGAATTCACTCGTATTTGAATGCTTAGTGTATTTAATGTAATGTGTTGTTTTTCGTTGACAAAGTTTAGGATTAAACATTATTTTTTGTTGTAATGTAATTCTATTGTTTTTGTTTAATTTTGTCGGCTGTAGATTTTTATCTGTAGTCGCTATGTGTTCGGACTTTAGTGTGTACATTAGGGCGTACCTCAAAAAAAAAGTTCGCCGTACACCTTCGAATATGAAGTATTATTGAAAGGTAGTTTCAAAAAAAAAATTTTTATTTTTTTATGCCGAACGTAGGGGTCGCGCTTTTACATTTTTCTATATAACTTGTATTTATAAACGGATTTTAAAGTGTGATACATCGATGTTTTTGTCTCGACGAGGCCGATTTTTTTGTCTTTGAAGTCATTGAGCTCAAGCACCCCCTTCTGGTACTTACCCATCATTTCTCAGTTGCTACTACCCTAATGTACCACTCTAATAATCGAAAATTAAAGCTCGCATAAAATCATGAATCATGTTTGAGCTCAATGACTTCAAAGACAAAAAAATCGGACAAAAACATCGATGTATCACACTTTAAAATCCGTTTATAAATGCAGAAGTTATATAGAAAAATGTAAAAGCGCGACCCCTACGTTCGGCATAAAAAAATAAAAAAAAATTTTTTGAAACTACCTTTCAATAATACTTCATATTCGAAGGTGTACGGCGAACTTTTTTTTTTTTACTTGTAACCTGGTACGCTCTAGTGTACATTGTCCCTACTTTATGGGGACGAGGCACTCTTGGTCGGAAGGGGCGGGAATGAGAGGCGTTGGGATCGTTCGTTAAATATGGAATTTCTCAATTTGTTTTGGAATTCTCCCAATTTCTGGTGTATTAGTTGTGACTAATGTGTATTACTTTTCAATCAGTAGGATCGCTACCTTGGATGCAATTCGAAGGCTTACGTGATTTTGCGTTTATGGTTTTCATCGTTCTGCTTTAAAGCATCACTGATCTGACAAACGAAGTAAATCATCGCTATAAAAAGATTCGCAAACAAAAGATAGTCATCTGTTTTCATAGATCGGAAGATGGTTGCATACTAATCGTTGTGAGCCTTCTTAACAACAACATAGTTGATACGTCTTCGACAAGTGAGTTTTGCTGCAGTTCTAGGTTTTTTTGATATAACTGAGATTTTATAGAATTTTCGTGACTCCAGATTTTGACCGAATGTAAATATAAGAAAGCCAAATTCAAAAATGTTACCTCCTTAAGAAGTGCTAAGTCAGTTAGCATACTACGGAATGAAAACATCGATATGTTGTCGACATTATGTAAAGCAAATTGGTTATATGGGTGTATTACCGAATTGGCATTTGCAGTTGTTATATCCTCTAAAAACATCTAAGCATTCTTACACCCACAGGTTTTATAGACCGTTTCTCTCTAACAAAAAATGTATCCCACTTCTACTTCTAACTCTGTGCCAATTCCATATTTCCACAATAAAAACCCGATTGATTGATTGAAAACGTCTTTGTACACGTCTAAAATGCGTCACATGGCGTCTTTTACGGCATTTAGGGTATTTCCAACAAAACTTTTTTCATTCAAATCAGGTAAAAAATAACTAATGAATAATATTTATTTTACAATTTTGGAGATATATGTTATGACTTTACGTATGTTTATTATTAAAATATTACTTAATGAACTTTTACCAAGGCTAGATAAGAAGATAGTTTATGAGTGTATTTAATTTGATTTGATTTATTTATTTCAACTTGTAATTCAAAGCCATCGGGCCAATTTAAAACAAAATGCATATATAATACTTTTTTAACATGGCTAAAAAAAACTACTCAACATCGGAAACTATTGAAACTTTAAATTGAAATTATTTTGCTTAAAATTACATTCTCTAAACACTCAAAAACGCTTGTACTATGTGTATCCTAGGGTGGTTAGAAGACAAATCGTGAAGGACGTTCCAATGGATGCTATATCAAAACATGGGTTGATATCTCAAAATTCGATTTGTTATTCGCAAAAATTTTATCTCAATATTCGCTTTCGCAGTCGCAAAAAAAAAATTCCTTATATTCGCTTTAAACAACAATGTTGCTGTGTATGGCTTTGAATTAAATCATCTGCTTAATCGGCATCGAAAATTTTTAGCGGGAAATAGACTACTGCTTTTCAAAAAAAAAAAACAACTTTTTGTACATTTGTAAAAAATTAAATATTCGCAAATATAATATTTAAAAACTCGCTGCTGAAATTTACAAAAGCTATAAAATATCATGGCTATAGTTTGGAATTTCTGAGTTCTTTTAACTACTACTGTTACAAGCAAGCGAAAAATTATAACGGAATAAGAATTTTTTAAAAACTGTTGGAAATATTCAGCAAAGTTCAGTAGTGTTATTGTATAACAACAACGCACAGCAGTTCCAAATTGACTTTTTAATTAATTCTGTAACTTTTGAACGGAAAGAAATTGAACATTAGTCACGAATTTGCAAAATTCTGGATCTCTAGTGGGTATGGGGGTTACAGGGTGTGGGGATGGTTGATGGATGTAAATTTATTTTATATTTTATAAGAAAACTTCTTTTATATTTGAAATATAAATTCTGAAAGAATAAATATTTTCCGGAAACAAATTGATAAACAAAATTTATAAATACAAAGCATATTTGATTGCTTAAGATACTTATTATTTACATATATTAGAGAGTTGAATATAACTGTGATAAATAATGATTACATACATATATGTAGGTTAAGTACCCTACATCACTCCCCTCCCAGTAAAAAAGAAAATAGTATTATCAGTTAATGTTGAAAGTTACTGACTTCTTGGGTTTTCGAAGGTTTGTTGGTTTTTCAATTTCTGTAATTAGAGCTGGTTTAACATCATCGATATGATATGTCTTGGTTAAATTTCCTTTTCGTATGTGGAAAACTTTATCCATTCTAGACACAACTTTGAAAGGTCCCTCAAATGGTGGATTAAATCCAGATTTCTTGCGTGTTTTAACATAAACAAATTCGCATGTAGAAAGTAGTTTTGGTACAAAAGTTTTGTCGACGTTGTGATAAATGACTTTCGATCTTACTTCACCAAATTTATCACGTTATTTTTGTAAAGTTTCATCTATTGATAAATCGGGTTCATTTCCAATTACCAATTCTTCTGGTAACCGAAGTGGCTGACCGTAAACCAGTTCTGCTGGAGAACAATTCAAATCTTTTTTAATTGAGGTACGCAAACCTAAAAGAACAAATGGTAACATTTCTGACCATCTCACTGAGTTAGAAGACGTTATCAAAGCAGTTTTGAGTTGTTTATGGAATCTTTCAACTATTCCATTAGACTGTGGATGGTATGGCGATGTATGGATCTTATGGGTTCCGAGTAAATTAGTCAATTCGTTAAAAAGAGATGAAGTAAACTGAGAGCCCTGATCAGCGGTGATTCTAATAGGAACACCAAAACGGGGTACATAATTATAAACAAATGTCTTCGTAACGGATAACCGTAACCGATATTTCACGTAACGGATAAGCTTCGGGCCATCTGGAGTGTCTGTCAATAATGGTTAAAATGTATTTGTAGCCATTTGATACTGGAAGTGGTCCAACTAAATCTATGTGTATGTGGTCAAAACGACCTTTTGGGATCTCAATGGATTTAATCTGTGATTTGGTGTATCTAACTTGGCATAAATGACAATGAGCAACCCACTCATTTATATCTTTCCTCATTTTGGACCAGAAATATCTTGACTGTATTAACTTCCTAGTTGACTGAGAACCCGGATGTGATAAGTCATGTATCTTATTAAAAATAGTTCTACGTAGATTTGGAGGAACGTATGGTTTGGCAGTTTTTGTTGAAACATCGCACCAAATTTTGATATCTATAAGTGGGACAGTAATATCTTTTAAATTAAATTTGGTATCCGGTGAACCAATAATGGATCTCAAAGATCTATCAGTTTGTTGTTCGTTGTGAAGTGTTTGAATATTAATATCTTGCGTTGAAAGTGCATCGACTTCTGGAAGTCGCGATAGTGTATCGACTACAATATTATCCTTTCCTGATACGTAGTGAATATTATTGGTGAATTGTGCGATAAAATCTAGATGTCTTGTTTGTCTGGGATAACGATCGACTTTAGAATTTAGTACAAAGGTTAGAGGTTTGTGGTCGGTGTATACAACGAAATCGCGACCTTCTAAAAAATGTCTAAAATGTTTAATTGCCCCATAAATTGATAAAAGTAAGTTCCTTATCGAATGTTGAATAATTATGTTCTGTTAAGCTGAGTTTCTTCGAGAAATGTGCTAATGGTTCAAACTTTCCAAATCTATCAGATTATTGTAATACTGCACCAATGGCTACTGATAATGATAATTTACTGTTCTCATCAAAGTGTGTTAACAATGTCTTTTCAGCGAATAGTTTCTTAACATTTTCAAAAGAAAGTATAGCGTTTTCGTTCCAAACAACATGTTTGTCCTTGTTCTTGTTAGCCGATGTAACTATATCATGAATTGGGCCAAGATGAGATGCTAACATTGGTATATAACGGTGATAATAATTAACAACTCCTAGAAATTTTTGTATTTTCGAAACAGATGAAGGTCTTTCGAAGTCTAATATAGTCTTAACTCTTTCTTCTGATGGTTGAATACCTTTGGATGAAATTTTATAACTGAGAAAATCGAGTGAAGACGTTCCGAATATACATTTGGAAATTTTTATATTCAAAGAATATTTTTCCAAACGTGAGAAAATGATTCTCAAATGTTCAATATGTTGCGCCTCGTTTTCACTTGCAATTAAAATATCGTCAATGTATGCGAAAACGAAGTCCAAACCAAAAAGTACTTCGTTGATAAACCGTTGAAACGTTTGAGCACTATTCCGTAAACCAAAAGGCATCCTTAGGAACTCAAACATACCAAATGGAGTGGTAATAGCAGTTTTAGCAATATCTTCCTCGGCTACCGGAATCTGGTATTAAGCCTTAACGAGATACTGAGATCGTGGATGTGAGGTAGTGGGTATCGATCAGGAATTGTTACACAATTCAGTCTTCTGTAATCCCCACAAGGTCTCCAGTCATTAACATCTTTTTTAGGAACAAGATGTAATTGAGAAGCAGAGGATGAAGGTCTACAAACGCCTATTTTGACTAAGTACTCAAATTCTGTTTTAGCAATTGTTCAAGAGAGTGCTAAAAAATTGACCCAAGCTGTAATGCTATTTATTTCAGCAGGAATGCGAACATAGCGGCGTATGTACACATACACCTGCATATGTTATTGCATTCCCTTTTGTTATGCTGAATTGGGTTTGGTTTTGTGTTGTCGCTTGTAGGCAAGGATGTGGTGGGGCTACAAGCAACAGACATCAAAACCAAAACCAGTCTTTTATGATCCGCGAATTCGAGTGCGTGCATTCCTTCTCCCCCCAAAGTGACAAAGTGATAAAGTGAATTTCAAAATATAATAAGTGAAATACATATATCACGGTAACCAAACACAAAACAACAACAACATACTTAAAGACAGTGGAAAAAGGGTTGATGTACGATTGTACATATGTACATATCGACATCGCCAGCCATCTGTTCTTTATAGATAGTGTCAAAAATAAGGACTTACTTATTATAAAATAGAAAACGACCCAAAAATAATTTTGTATCAAAATATAAAAAATGTGTAAAAAAATAATTTGCATATTTAAACGATAATTTTGCTAACTAAAACTAAAGTGTTGCCTAATTCTAAGTTAATCATTTAAAGTTAATTTAAGAATTAGTCTACACATATACAGTATTAAAACAAAAATCTACCTGTTGTAAAATCAGTAGAAAGTCCTAGAATAAAATTAATCCGAGTTAAAACTAACAAAACAAAAAACCCAAATTCTAATTTATTATTGAAAGGCCAAAACGAGTAAAGCTCGTCAATAAACATTTGGTCCATTCGAACCGTATAGTGTATTGAGAAAAAAAGACCCTGACACATAAAAAAGAAAAGCTAAATTGGAAAAAAAACCAGTGAACAAAAAAGTGGAATCAAGATAAAATAGCATTTTGATAATAAATCATAGTGGTTACGTGACACATCTTGAAAATTTGAAAAAAGAAAATCATTTTATTTCAATTATTATAATCTCTTTTAAAATCTAGAAAAACAAATATACAAAAAGTGGTATTACGAGCAAACAAAGACACTGTGAGTTTTGAAACAAAACAAGAACAGTTACAAAATACGTTGCATAACGACAAATCACAAAAAATACAAAAGAAGTACATAGAAATTTTGTGAAAAACAAGGTACCGCTACAACGGTACACAACAAACTTCAGCGACAAAAAGTTGCGCCAACTACAGCGTCAGTGACGCCAACCACATCGCGACTTTTCGCCATTTTGGACATCAGCGTTAGCAACAGAAGCCAAGGACGGACACACAGCTAAGACCCGAAGAACGAAAGAGAAGACAACAGCAACCCCAATTACATAAACAGACAACTAAGTAGTGAGTACAAAATTATTAAATTTTATTAAAATTTAAAATTTCTCAGGTCAAAGAGAATAAAGAGTTTGGAAAATAATTTATTTGGTTACAACATTGTGTAGCCACCTTGATATCAAACTCCAAACATGTCTTTATGCTCCTTGACTGATATCAATTTTGTAGAATACATTGAAATTTAATTTTATTAATTAAATTAATTTTCTGCGGGATTTTCTTTGACCCTTTTTCTCATCGTTGACCCTGATCGCTAGCGGGTGCTGTGCTTCACTTTTCGGACGTGCTTTCTTACGTCACAAAATTTGGGTGGGAAATTTTTTAAATTTTTCGAAACTTTCCGGTATCTTTTTTTGGATAATTATTTAAAATTTTCCAAAAATTAAAATTTTAGAAATTTTTTGGTTTTTTGCGTAACAAAAATTTAAAGCGAAATTTTTAAATTTTTCGAAACTTTCCGGTATCTTTTTTTTTGGATAATTATTTAAAATTTTCCAAAAATTAAAATTTTAGAAATTTTTTGGTTTTTTGCGTAACAAAAATTTAAAGCGAAATTTTTAAATTTTTCGAAACTTTCCGGTATCTTTTTTTTGGATAATTATTTAAAATTTTCCAAAAATTAAAATTTTAGAAATTTTTTGGTTTCTTGCGTAACAAAATTTAATGCGAATTTTTTTAAATTTTTCGAAAATTTTGTGGAAAATTGTTTGAAATTTTCCAAAGATTGAAAATTTTAGAAATTTTTTGGTTTCTTGCGTAACAAAATTTAATGCGAATTTTTTTAAATTTTTCGAAACTTTTGTGGATAATTGTTTGAAATTTTCCAAAGATTGAAAATTTTAGAAATTTTTTTTGGTTTCTTGCGTAACAAAATTTAATGCGAAATTTTTAAATTTTTCGAAATTTTTTCGGTATTTATTTATTTTTTTTGAGTTTCTATTATTTCTTATTATATTTTCGGGCCATATAAGCGGTGAATATTTTTCTTCCGTTAACTACACTGAGAAAAAATTATATATTAATTGTTGGTAAAAAAGGGAAATATACCGAAATTTTTTTTGGACCCGATTAAATTTTTTTTTGGTTTGATTCTACGTGAATTTTGTGATCATGGAAAAAATTTTGTCAGAGAAATTCGCTAACTGCGTGAATGATCTGAAGGATTTTGATAACGTATACTCAGTAACGAAATCTGAGGAAAATATACATGCTCTAGAGGTCCTGAGAGTTGAATTAGACTCTTTGTGGAGCCAGGTAAAGCGGGCTTATTTGGATTGTCGGGACCGAGTACCAGAGGCAGGCGAAGCTCCCATAGATAAACAAAGGCTCCGCAACCATTATAAGGAATCGCTTACAAGTTATAAGCGGGTTTTAAGTTCCATAAACGATGATATTCAAACGATAGAGGATCAACGATCACAGGAAAAACAGGAACGGCAATCGACGGGTCAAAAAACAACAGAAATGGATTTTTCCCCTATATCAAGACTGCCACCCTGCGACACTGACACATTTCATGGGGGTTATAGTTCTTGGCCGACATTTAGGGATTTATTTTCCGCTATTTACATAAAAAATTCCAAACTTAGTAAGGTCGAAAAATTATTCCACTTGAAACAGAAAACCGCAGGCGAAGCTCGTGAAATAATTAGTCACGTGCCCTTGACGCACGATGGATTCGACATAGCATGGAGAAATTTAGTAAACCGATATGAAAATAAACGAATGCAAGTAAACGAGCAATTGAAGACCTTGTTTAACTTACCTTCGGTTTCTTTAGATTCAGGTTCTTCTATACAAAAATTGCAGCGAACAGTGAATAGTTGCATCCAAACCTTGGATACACTTTCCATAGAAACCTCAGGATGGGGACCTATACTTATTTATCTTAGTTCAACGAAACTACCTAGAAATTTTTTGGAAGAGTTTGAAAACACCTTGAGCGATTGCGCTACAATTCCGACTTGGTCAGAATTTGATACTTTTTTGACTCATAAATTCAAGACACTGGAATCGGTCGGGAATATAAAACCCAATTTCTTTAAAAATAATCAGCCTAGATCAGATTATAACAGAAAGGAAAAGAGGGTAAATACGTTTCAGACGAATATAGCATCGAAGTCGCAGGATATGGGGGGAAGAATCAATAATTATACGAATTCAGAAAATGGGCAACGATTAAAAAGAGAACAAAGTTGTCAACTTTGTAAAGCGAATCATCTCTTACGATCGTGCCCAAAGTTTTTGGAAAAGACTATAAATGATCGCATACACTTAGTGAAAATATCTCATCTTTGTTACAATTGTCTCTTACCGGGTCATGGGGTCGGAACTTGCAGAAATAATGGCAAATGCAGGAAATGTGAGAGTAAACACAACACATTGTTACATAAGGGTAGTGAACCTAATTCATCAACATTTGAGTCACATCGCGACGATGCACGACCTAGTACCAGTGCAGCGGCGCTAACAACATTAGTACAGTCCACACCTACTTTAGAAACTCCTAGTATCACAACCCTGACCCTACAAGAGCGTATACCGTTTTCGCAACAAAATCCTAAGGACACCTTGTTATTCACTGCGGTTGTTCAAATAAAATCAAGGGGACAAAGGTATGATGCCCGGGCGATCATTGACCCGGGTTCACAGTCCACCTTCATTTCAGATAAGATAAAGAACAAATTGAATTTACCAACAAAACGAAATCTTGTTCATGTGACAGGTTTAAGTCAAGCGGTATCTGAGACGTCTACTAGGGCTTGTCTTTTTAATCTTTGTTCACGGGTCAATCCTGATTTTGAATTAGAAGTATGGGCACCGGTTTTGAAGACCCTTCCTTCGAATTTACCAATACACACTTTAGATATGACTCAACATAAGGAGGCTGCTCGACTGGAACTAGCTGACCCCCGATTTTATGAAAGCCGACCCATCGATCTTCTTATTGGACTTGATATAGGACCCTTGATATATACGCTGGAAGCTCCTATGCGATCCATTGGATCTCTATTAGCGCAAAGCACAGTATTTGGATGGATCGTTGGCGGGCCTATTAGTCAAAATTATCAATCTGAGGGTCGAATTTCACTTTGCAGCACTGTTTCTATTGAAAAAGTTCTCACACGTTTTTGGGAGGTGGAGGAGACCCCAAAAAGAGTTTTGAGGTCGGAGGCTGACACTTTTTGTGAGACGAATTTTAAACAAACGACTCGGCGCAATGAAAATGGGAGATACGTAGTTACTTTGCCATTCAAATCTTGTGAAGAATTGGGGTTGTCTAGGAATATAGCAATGGCGCAATTCCATAGGATGGAAAAGAAGCTGCAGAAGGCGCCTGAAATCAAGGCACAGTACGATACATCCATTATGGAATACTTAGAGTTAGGACATATGAGAAGAATAAACCAACATGATATAGGAAAGACCCCACACTATTATTTACCTCATCATGCTGTCATTAAGCCAGATCGGGTAACCACGAAACTTAGGGTTGTTTTTAATGCATCCAGCCCCTCTTCAAATAAAAAAAGTCTTAACGACATTCTACATCAAGGGCCAATACTTCAACAAGACTTAGTGCTACAAATTTTGAAATGGAGATTTTTTCGATATGTTTTTAATGCGGATGTTACAAAAATGTACCGCCAAATATTGATAGACCCAAGTCAAGCTCCATTTCAGAGGATTCTCTTTAGAAAGTCGCCGAACGAACCTGTGGAAGATTTTGAACTTTTGACGGTAACGTTTGGAGTTAATTGCGCGCCGTTCCTCGCCATTAGGACACTTCTGCAACTTGCTGAAGATGTCAAAGACTCGTACCCCCTGGCCGCAGATATTATTAAACAAAATTTGTATGTTGATGATGTGTTGGCGGGAGCACATACGGTTGAGGAGGCAGTCATAGCAAGAAAACAACTAGTAGCGGCCCTGAACTCAGCAGGGTTCGAGCTTAGGAAATGGACTTCGAATGACCCACACGTACTTCAGGACCTACCTCCAGACACACTTCTTCCAGTCAATTGGTTAGATCTATCTGAGGGATCATCGACAAAGACACTAGGAATCCGTTGGAATATTTCCAGTGATTCGTTCACTTTTGCTTCACCTCCCATTGATGAAAAAATAACACACACGAAAAGATTAGTACTTTCTACGATTGCTAAGTTTTTCGATCCTTGTGGATGGCTGGCTCCAGTCATATTGATAGCGAAGTTAGTCATGCAGCAGGTCTGGCTAGATCAAATCGATTGGGATGATAGTTTGAAACCAATTACTAATATTAATTGGCAAAACTTTATAAAAACTTGTCCATCAATTGATACTGTGTCCGTTCCTCGATGGGTCCAGTTCAGTCCTTCTAGTTCAATAGAAATTCATGGTTTTTGCGACGCGTCTGAGAGGGCCTATGCTGCTACGTTATACGTTCGGGTACATCATACGAATAATAGTACAGACACTTTTCTCCTGGCAGCTAAAACAAGAGTAGCTCCAATTAAGAAAATTTCATTACCCCGATTAGAGTTGTGTGGAGCGGTCCTCTTATCCAAGTTAGCCGCTGCAATAATTCCCCAGCTTCGAATTTCCAATTTTTCGACCCACTACTGGACTGACTCAACAATCGTTTTGGCATGGCTTAAAAAACCACCTTGTTCTTGGAGCACCTTCGTCGGAAATAGAATATCTGATATTTTGGAGAATGTTGGAAATGAGAGTTGGCAACATGTGGACTCAGAGGATAACCCAGCCGACGTCGCGAGCCGCGGATGTTCTCCAAATGATCTGAAGGCTCATACTTTGTGGTGGCACGGACCTCAATGGCTGAAATTTCCCAGGGATCGTTGGCCAAGATGTGAAATTCAAGAGGACACCAATTTAGAGGCAAAAACAGTAAAAGTATTTGCAACAACGACCTTTGACGACCCTTTACTTCGGTTTTCTTCTTTGTCTAGGGCGTATAGGGTTTTAGCATATGCTCTGCGGTTTTGGCGAAATACAGGTTCAAATAGAATGCAAGGCCGAACAGCATCATTGGAAATTTCGGTTGATGAGATACAGGATATAAAGGCTCGATTAATAAGATCAACTCAAAACACTATTTTGCCCCGGAATACAGCGCCTTAGCTAAGAAGATTCGAATCTCGTCAAGTAGTAGTCTTTTGACTCTAAACCCTTTTCTAGATGCAAAGGGTATAATTAGGGCAAATGGCCGTTTAGTACAGTCGCCGGCGTTAACATACGACGAACGGCATCCAATAATTTTACCGTATGACTCAAGAATGACTCAATTATTAGTGGAATTTGTCCACAAGATTACAATTCATGGGGGGAATCAACTCATGACTCGAGTACTTCGCTCAGAATTTTGGATATTCAGGTTGAAACCCTTAGTTAAGAAGGTCATTCATAATTGCCGAACTTGTTTGTTGTACAGGCAGCGGACACAAAATCAAATCATGTCCTCGCTTCCACCAGAACGTACTATGATTACAAGACCCTTTTGCAATACCGGAGTCGACTTCGCTGGCCCATTTAGCATCAAGAACTTTACTGGACGAGCCTGTTTGATTACTAAGGGGTATGTTTGCATATTTGTGTGCTTTTCTACTAAGGCCATCCACCTAGAGGCTACCAGCGATTTGTCGACTCAATCATTTCTGGCAGCTTTCTCTCGTTTCATAGGTAGACGTGGTTGCCCAGCTCGAATGTATTCTGATAATGGGACAAATTTTGCTGGAGCGGCGGAATTGATTCGAAAGGATAGGATGGACTTTATGAAAAGTCTCCAGAATACCACAATTCAGACGAATATTCACCAAAATCTTGATTGGAAGTTTATTCCTCCTGGCGCGCCTCATATGGGCGGGCTTTGGGAGGCCGGGGTCAAATCCTTTAAGACACATCTAAGAAAATTGATCCCACATATGAATTTTACGTTTGAAGAGCTTTCTACAATTTTGGCCAGCATTGAAGCTTGCTTAAACTCACGACCTTTAAGCCCCGCTAGCGATGACCCAGCTGATTTATCTCCGTTGACCCCAGCTCATTTTCTCATTGGTGCTTCCATGCTAGCTCCGGCTGAACCAGATATTTCCGATGAAAACTTGACTCTTGCCAATCGTTGGAAACGCTTGAAGATAATTTCACAACATTTCTGCCAGCGATGGAAATCTGAGTATCTGAAAGAGCTTCATCGTAGGTATAAATGGAAGTACCAAGAAGAAAACATCAAGGTTAATGATTTGGTAGTCATAAAGGATGAACGATTACCTCCGATTGAATGGAAGATGGGTCGTATTGCAAAGACTTACTCTGGAGTCGACCAAAATATACGCGTTGTAGACATACGGACCTCAAATGGTATAATAAGTCGACCTATAACAAAGATAGTCAAATTACTTTCGGACTGACTAGGCGTTTCCTTTCCATCATTTACCAAAATCACCACTAATCTATTTTTTTGTGTACTTTTAGTTATGGCTGCTTACTTACCACGCCAAAGCCGGTCTGTCGAGCGTGGCCCTCAACCAAATGTAAGGCCAGGCATCTCTGCAGACCGTCACCTCAACAATCGACCCAACGACCAGCATCAACGATCTGGACATCGACCCGTGCATTGGCAATATTCGTGTGGGCTTTGCCAAGAGGATCATGCCCTAAAGTCGTGCCACAGGTTCTGCGACATGACTCCTCAAAAGCGGTATGAGGTGGTCGAGCGGCGTGGGTATTGCCGAAATTGTCTTGCCCGAAGTCATCTGGCTCCCGATTGCCCAAGCCTAACCGGCTGCCGAGGAGGTGATGGACGGCATCACACCATGCTTCATGGGGCTCCGCAGCTGGAAATTTTTTTGCGACCGACCATCCCAGACGAGCCGATATATAAGAGGTCGACAGTCTTTATCCCGACGGCTATGGTGCGCGTTTCGGATTTAGACTGTACGAGATGGTCGTCGGTGAGAGCTCTACTTTGCCAGTCAGCGGTGGTTACCAAAATTGCCTATTCAACATTCACTCGACTTGGGCTTGCGGCATTTTGGTACAAAAATCACCGATTTACCACCTTCAAGCTCAAGTCGAGGCACGACACCAGCTCGCTGCTGTTGCAGGTGGATGCGATGATTACGGATGAGCTACCTCGAAGACCCTATTCCGAGGCAATAATAGACGACCCAACCACGGATTTTGAAAAGCATACGATCGCCGATGTGGACCCCTGTTGCAACACACCAATAGATTTGGAGCTTGGTGGCGATGTATTTGCATGTTTACGGCAGGAAGGCATAATTGCTACAGGACTGGGGGCGGTTGATGCCTACCAGTCCCGTCTAGGCCATGTGTTCGCCGGCCCAACAACATTGAGGCGAAATCAAATTTAAATAATGTATAATTTTTTATGTATATAATGTATAATGTATATAATGTATTGTAATCACTGTGTCACGGGGGGGGAGAATGTTCAAGAGAGTGCTAAAAAATTGACCCAAGCTGTAATGCTATTTATTTCAGCAGGAATGCGAACATAGCGGCGTATGTACACATACACCTGCATATGTTATTGCATTCCCTTTTGTTATGCTGAATTGGGTTTGGTTTTGTGTTGTCGCTTGTAGGCAAGGATGTGGTGGGGCTACAAGCAACAGACATCAAAACCAAAACCAGTCTTTTATGATCCGCGAATTCGAGTGCGTGCATTCCTTCTCCCCCCAAAGTGACAAAGTGATAAAGTGAATTTCAAAATATAATAAGTGAAATACATATATCACGGTAACCAAACACAAAACAACAACAACATACTTAAAGACAGTGGAAAAAGGGTTGATGTACGATTGTACATATGTACATATCGACATCGCCAGCCATCTGTTCTTTATAGATAGTGTCAAAAATAAGTACTTACTTATTATAAAATAGAAAACGACCCAAAAATAATTTTGTATCAAAATATAAAAAATGTGTAGAAAAATAATTTGCATATTTAAACGATAATTTTGCTAACTAAAACTAAAGTGTTGCCTAATTCTAAGTTAATCATTTAAAGTTAATTTAAGAATTAGTCTACACATATACAGTATTAAAACAAAAATCTACCTGTTGTAAAATCAGTAGAAAGTCCTAGAATAAAATTAATCCGAGTTAAAACTAACAAAACAAAAAACCCAAATTCTAATTTATTATTGAAAGGCCAAAACGAGTAAAGCTCGTCAATAAACAGCAATTTTTAATTTGAGTGAATCAAGTCTACGTGGTCTGCAAAAAGGTATTGCCTTTTTTCAATGCGATGAACTGTGTTATGTTTAGAAAGCTTAGTAGAGTCAGGATCGGAAATTAATGATGGATATTCTTTCAGTAAATCATGATATATGGAATTTGAAATTGAATAGAATGGTTTCAGTGAATATAAATGGCTCTGTCCTAGAGATGCGTAGATCTCAAAGTGGTCATTGAATCAATTACTTGTCTCTTCTTCGCATCAACAATTATTCCGAAATGCTCAAGAAAGTTGAAGCCAATTATTGGTGTATCTATATCTGCTAGACCTAAATCTATTTTGAAAAGTTTGGTTCCATATGTACGGATAATCGATCCGTTTGCTGAAGATAATTGTAAGTCGGATGAGCGAGCAACTGATTTGTATTTCCTATATGGAACAACAGAGACAGCTGCGCCTGTATTGATCAAAAAATTCAATTTATTGTTAACGTCGAAAAGGAAAAGGCGGCTAGAAGAAGAATTGAAAGGTCCATCATTCGCCGCTGTCATGATTGATGTTTTTAGTTTAAAGTATTATTTTTAGTTTGGTTCTCTGATCTATTTCTATTAGAAAATTTGCATGGATATACGCACTTCAATGCTCTATTTCCGAACTTAAAATGATACCAACATAGACCATATGTGTTATTAGGAGATGAAGAACGTCCTCGAGAATAACTGTGATGTCTATAAGGGGTTCTTCCTCGAGAATGACTTCTGTTTTTTAATTCTGCAACTTCCAGGCGTTCGTTTAAAGTTTGAGAAAGGTTCGTTGTTAAACCAGTTAGTTGTCGTATACAATGTTCAATTGGTCTTTCAGAATTATTTTGTATAACAGATATTTGTTGTTTCGAACAAACCTCAAATATTCTATCAGCGATTTCAAGTTTATCTGTAATAGTTTGGGAAGCACATGAAGTCAAATTGATTTGTAATTGCTGTGGCAGCTTACGAAGCCACAGTTTATATAATACTTCATGGTTTATAATGGTGTCAGGGCCAGCTAATGTCTTCATATCTCGGAAAAGTCCCGAAGGCTTACGATCCCCCAATTTCGAATCCGAAAAGAGTTGTTCTAATCGAGATTCTTCGCTGAGAGTAAATCTCTCACATAGAGCTTTCTTTAAATTTGCATATTTGTCATTCGTAGGTGGAAATTGAACAATATCTAAAACTTTACAAATTATATCTTGAGACAGAGATATTAGTATGTGATGATATTTAATAGTGTCGTCAATTATACTGTGCAAGGAAAACTGTATTTCGGCGTGTATAAACCACTCATCTGGACATTCCTTCCAGAAGTTAGGCAACTTAAATGATTGCCCGAAGTTCGATGATGTTCTTTGAGTCATTTCAAAAGAGGTTGGCGGTTGTGTATTCGAATTGTTATTAGAATTTAATGGTTGTATATTAGAATTATTATCATTGTTAATATAAATTACTGATTCGTTAGTAGCTAAGGAACGCTTATTAACCATATTGATATTTACTGAGAAAGGAGTTTACAAGTATTTGTAAATAGTAGGTTATAAAATGGGTTCGTAATGTAAATGATATTAAAAAATTAATATGTGTATAACCTAATGTTTTTAACATATAATGGGGTGTACTAAAATAAATAAATTAAACTTATCTGTGTTTTTTGTATTTAAAATAGTATTCTTGGACAGGGCTTGCTTCATTAAGTTCTTCAGATTCTTGAGATCACTTAGATTTCAGATGCTGGGATTTTATATTAGTTATTTCTGATAATTGTTTTTATTTATTTATTTACAAACATTTATAATCATAATAAATTATGAAAATAAATAAACATTACTTAGGTACTAACTACAAAGGTTTTCGACCTAGGACTATTAAATAAAAATTTACATTATATTAGATGGTATATGTTACAATATTTTAAAAGTTTTTCTACTGCAATTATGTTTTCTATGTTTATATTACGTAGTAATTCAGGTAGGCATCGTTTACCAAAAAGAGCGAATTGGGCATTATTTATGGAGCCGCAATAGAAAATCATGTGTTGTATATTTATGGTATTTGCATTGCAAATTGGACATTCGTCTAGTATTGCACGATTGAAGAGGTGGCGATGTGTTAGGTACGTATGACCTAGTCTTAATCTGATGTATTTTTGTAGGATTTGCCTAGGAGCTGCTGCAGGGAAGATTGGAGTTATTTTGTCCGGGTTGATGGTTTTGTAGTGATGTTGATAATTGTCCCATTCTTCAAGTTCAATTTGTTTTATATTATGTAATATGATTTTATTAATAACTTTATTATTTGGGGACGGATACTGTAATACCGGAGCATGTGTAGCGTATTTTGCTGGTGTGCTAGGGTGTTACCTAATATGCCAATGTGACTAGGTATCCACATGATTTTAAATTTAGTGTGATATTTTATTAATATGTCCCTTATTTTTGAAACAATAATACAATTGTTTTTTATGTTTTGTATAGCAGTTATAGCAGATTTGGAATCTGAACAGATTATGAATTTACCACGGATATTCTTGTATTTATTAAGAGCACAATAGATGGCTGTAGACTCGGCTGTAAAATAATTGTTTTTGCTAATGGTTGATATCTTGACCAGTGTCTCTCCGTCGGTTTTGATCTTTGAAGCGATATTTCTTATTTGTTTGATAATCAATTCCTGGTAATGGGTGTCTTGAAAACCAATGAATTGCAGAATATAAGTTATTGTCCTTGTATGTTGGCTTTATTGAGACATCAATATTAACCCATTCGATCCCACTGTACTCGCTTGGGTACAGAAAAACGGCCAAAACAACCGAACCACAATTTTGTTTGGGCGTTAATGGGTTAATATTGTTCGTGGGACACAATTCCAAGGTTTAGGATTGTTGATGTATGTTATGTTTTTATTTCTTTTTGCTATAAAATAGCAGTAAAGAGACGATATTCAGGATCAAACGCAGGATCGCCAATTTGTGGGGATGGTTGATGGATGTAAATTTGTTATATATTTTAAAAGAAAACTTCTTTTTTATTTGAAGTATAAATTCTGAATGAATAAATATTTTCCGGAAACAAATTGATAAACAAAATTTATAAATACAAAGCATATTTGATTGCTTAAGATACTTATTATTTACATATATTAGAGAGTTCAATATAACTTTGATAAATAATGATTACATACATATATGTAGGTTTAGTACCCTACACAGGGAGACCCTCCAAAACTTGTTTACTGGAAATGATTACCAAAAGATATTTTGCACAGTTTAGGATTAAACATTATTTTTTTTTGTAATGTAATTCTATTGTTTTTGTTTAATTTTGGACTTTAGTGTGTACATTGTCCCTACTTTATGGGGACGAGGCCCTCTCGGTCGGAAGGGGCGGGAATGAGAGGCGTTGGGATCGTTCGTTAAATATGGAATTTCTCAATTTGTTTTGGAATTCTCCCAATTTCTGGTGTATTAGTTGTGACTAATGTGTATTACTTTGCAATCAGTAGGATCGCTACCTTGGATGCAATTCGAAGGCTTACGAGATTTTGCGGTTATGGTTTCCATCGTTCTGTTTTAAAGCATTACTGATCTGACAAACGAAGTAAATCATCGCTATAAAAAGATTCGAAAACAAAAGATAGTCATCTGTTGTCATAGATCGGAAGATGGTTGCATACTAATCGTTGTGAGTCCTCTTAACAATAACATAGTTGATACGTCTTCGACAAGTGAGTTTTGCTGCAGTTCTAGGTTTATTTGATATATATTTTATAGAATTTTCGTGACTCCATATTTTGACCGAATGTAAATATAAGAAAGCCAAATTCAAAAATGCTACCTCCTTAAGAAGTGCTAAGTCAGTTAGCATACTACGGAATGAAAACATCGATATGTTGTCGACATTATGTAAAGCAAATTGGTTATATGGGTGTATTACCGAATTGGCATTTGCAGTTGTTATATCCTCTAAAAACATCTAAGCATTCTTACACCCAAAGGCTTTATAGACCGTTTCTCTCTAACAAAAATGTATCCCACTTCTACTTCTAACTCTGTGCCAATTCCATATTTCCACAATAAAAATCCGATTGATTGATTGATTGAAAACGTCTTTGAACACGTCTAAAATGCGTCACATGGCGTCTTTTACGGCATTTAGGGTATTTCCAACAAAACTTTTTTCATTCAAATCAGGTAAAAAAATAACTAACGAATAATATTTATTTTACAATTTTGGAGATATATGTACCTCCAAATTAATTCAGTCAAATTCTCCTATGTTATGACTTTACGTATGTTTATTATTAAAATATTACTTAATGAACTTTACCAAGGCTAGATAAGAAGTTAGTTTATGAGTGTATTTAATTTGATTTGATTTGATTTGATTTGTTTATTTCAACTTGTAATTAAAAGCCATCGGGCCAATTTAAAACAAAATGCATATATATGTTATATATGCATTTTGTTTTGGTTTTGCCCCTATCGATCTTTGGCCATGTGACCCTGGCGATCCTACAGGTTGACAAACTATTCCATGCTTCGTTCATCTATGACCATTTCCTTGATTCAATCAGTCTATAAAACGTGCCAATCGGTGGTTTTGCTAAGTTGTCAGCTCTATCGATTTCCAAGGACGAACCATGTCTAGCCAATTCATCTGCTATTTCGTTTCCTTTGACATTGCTATGTCCGGGAACCCAGCAGAGACGGACGACATGGTCGTTGAGGTTATCTAGTGAGCGTTTACAAATCAGCACAAGCCAGGATTTCACAGTGTGTGACATGATTGATTTCATTGCTGCCTGACTATCTATGTAGAAGTTTATATCCGTGTTCACCGGAATGTTCTCAATATAACATACGAATGTATCAGAATGTATGTATATAATTTATAAGAATTCATACGCTTGTTAAGTTTCTTTAGTTATTATTTCTAGTCATGATAAGAATTTATTTGTTGTCTTTTACAAATTTATTACAATTGGCCGAATGACTTCTAAATTACAAATAAAAATAATGAAAAAATGCTTATTCGGGTTAAAAGACAAAAAATATATTTTGCTGTGGTTGGTTTCGTATATTTAACGTTGCGATCTCATTATTATCTCGAAATTTTGTATCCTTATTATTTACTTTATTAGATTGCTTATAAAATTCTAAAATAAATTTCCATTTTTTCAAATTTATCAGAAAAGTATTTTACCTTTTCAGAATCTAATGAATTTTAAAATTGAATTTGCTTCAAGCATCACTATTTTTGATAAAGTAAATTTATTTCAAATTTATTTTGATAAAGTAAATTCATTTCATATTTTCCCCATTTCATGGTAATTCTTTATGTAGCATTGTTTATGAAATTTTGTGATTTCTCGTCTTAACCTGGGATATGTGGTTCAAGTCGGGATTCTGGAGATGGATTGGGAAATGCTATATGATATGTGGGGATTCACGTTTATTGTACTGAAGGAGTTTCAATTCCCGATAATAAAATAAGCGTTTTAATATTTTAAGATAATTTAATAAATCCAGGGGTTTAATATGAAATGAAATGTGTAATGAAAAGTGATATTTAATATTAGGAAACAAATTGTCGTAAAATGAGTTAATGAAATAAAGTATCGTCGTTATACGTTGTACGTTATAATGGGGAAAATCCAATAGTAACGATGGCCAACCATACAAAATATTAATGTATTGCTTATTATGTATTTTATCAAAAATAATACAAAAAAAAAAAAAACAAAATAAATTTTCAGATTTAATTTTTAACATGTCTTCATTTTCCGTCAATTATCTAAACCATTCCGTGTGTTACAAACTATAATAAATACATTTACTTTATAAAAAATAGCGATGCGTGGAGCAATTTTTATTTTAAAATCCATTAGATTCTGAAAGAGCAAAATACTTTCTGATATATTTGCAAAAATTTTCAAATCGCAAAGCAAGGATTACATCCTTGTGCTAAACTGGTGACCATTTTTGTGGAACAAATCTAGTTTAGCAAAGTGAAAAATATATCTGAATAAAAATATTTTGAAGGAAAAGATAAGAATATTGCGGCGGGCCATTTAATATAGGCGTGTTTAAACATGATGATTTATTGTACACTCTGCAATTCGTTTATGTGAAAATACCACACAGGGTAACGTGATTTGTTTAAAAAACACTTATCCCTAGTTCGGAGTTTACATTTTTTAACATATCGCTTGCTTGTAACCAAAACACTTGTACCATTGTAGCTACTAGTTAAAGATTGCATTTTGTAGATTTTACTTACCGATATATTATTGAAACTTGGAGTCAACTGGTATGCTATAAATGTCTTCATGCCTTTAAATTTCGACTCTTTCTTGGGACTAGCCACAATAACAGAGTAGGTTTGATAATTGGGCTGCCATTGATAGAAACTATCGAGAGGTACGATGTGAATTAATTCGTTGTCTGGTAATTTATCTTTATTACCAAGCCCAAGAATAAAGGAATCTGAACTTTTACCAAACATACTAGATTTCTTAAGTGTTGACGTGTTGTTGTTTCCAGGCAGGGATGATGGTAGAAGAATATCATCGCCAGGAGTTGCCGGTAAGTTTTTGTTGTCGTAATTACTTGTTGAGTGAGTAAGTGTTTTATCGTGTATTTTGGAACTACTATTACTCGGTCCAATTTCGGAATATGTGTCGTTATCACCATCCCAATCATCATCCCATTCGTCATCATCGTTATAATCATCAGTCGTTGAGTCATATCGACCTGCACCACTTTTCTGGGTGTCCAGAACAGTATGTGAAGGTGGTTGTTGCTGTTGTTTCACATCTGCTGCGGACATGACTTCAACATAGGCAGCTGGGAAGAGCCCAACGTCTCCACGAGTATTCTTACCTTCCCACCAACCTTCTCCCACATCTGTCCGAGTTACGGTTAGAATCTCACCAATAGCAATGGAGATCTCCGAAGTTCCTGGCTCACCAGAAAACTCGTACAACGCCCGTACATATGAGGCCATCGTAAGTAGTTCAAATTATACGCACAATTTCTTTTCTATATTTTATATTATTATGAACTAAGAAAATATAGATCTTGTTAAGACACAAAGAACGAACAATAATGAATAATCCACTAATGGAAAAAGCGGTACAATTGTACCAAAGGTAGTACTATTGAGCATTCAGTGGTACCGTGGTACCCTCAATGTTATTTTAGTACAATTACACATTAGGCCTGTTCGATTGGGCTTACTAGTTTACAATTAAGAAACTTGATACGGTGGCATCATCATTTCTTAAATGGATCCAAAGATAATGGAAATATATAGATTAAACAAAATTCTCAGAGAAATGCGTAGTACGAAGACAATTATTTAGATGGCACCGAATTTCATTTTGGAGAGAAAATTTCCCTTTTTTCTAAAAACTGCAATAAATAGAAAATAAAACCAAACTAAATAAACTGAAGTGTGGTGTTTGACGTAAAGCCACAAAAGTCATTGGAATTAACTTTTACTTCATTCGTTTTCTTTCAATTTTCAGTATTCTTTAAGCCGGGATAACAAGCTGCGATAACAAAAACGTTAATAAAAATTTAATTTTTTGCTCAAAATAAAAAATATTTTTTCACATTAAAAAAAAAACAAAAAAATTATTTTGTGTTGACTTTTTTGGACTTAGCCTCGATAACCATAAATTTGACTTATACTGCATAATTATCCAGGCTAAGTCCAATATTTTTAATATAAAATATTTTTTTCAAAATTTGTTTTCATACACACATTTATATTGCCATTGGCGATAATTTAAAAAAAATAAATTTTTATTTTGAGTGAAATTTTAACTTTTTATTTAGGGGTTTCTTATCACAGCTTAGTTATCCAGTCTTAAAGAAAAACAGCCTTATTATTAAGCGAAAGAGAGTACAAAATTGATTGAATTAGAATGAGTGAAATAGAATGTACTTTTTACACATTCGCCACCTAGTATAACTATTTTATCTATGTATTTCCATTATCTTTGATGGATCCACCACAAAAATCTGGCAACAACACAAAGCGAGTAGTAAGCTACTTTCTTGTTAAGCGAGTAAATTCCATACAAAAATTAAGCTAGTAAGCCCAATCGAACAGTCATATTGATTCTAATTTTAAGGGGTGTTTAGACTAACCAAATATTTGCGCAAAAGGGCTGTTGGGCACATTTTTTGAATTTGTGGGTGTGCTTTTGTGTTATTGTGCAACATTTTGAATAAAAATTAGAAATTTTGACGTTTGCCACTTCAACAAAAATTTCAACGTGAGCAGACGTATATGAGTGAAGCGAAAACATTACAAATTATTGTTTTCTTACGAATTTAAAGAAATTACTGAAATTTCCATGTGTATGTGCGAGTTAGAATACTCGAAAGAGGAAAAGTAGAAATAAAACAACACAAATTAAAAGAACAAGGAATTTAACGATTTTATTATAATTTATAAAAATGCAATAACTAAATTTTTACCACTCAGGGAAATGGAAAAAATGAAAAACAGTGAAAATATTTAATATTTTAAAACGCAGGTTCTACATTCCTTGCACCTAATTCTCTTATTTTAGGTTTATTTGTTCTTCTCTTCAATGACATGATGATGTGGTAAACGAATTGTTAATAGGCCTGTTCGATTGGGCTTACTAGCTTACAATTAAGAGACTTGAGAAGGTGGCAACGTTGCTACACATTGGTTTTCAAAGATAATGGAAATATATAGATTAAACAAAATTCTCAGAGAAATGCGTAGTACGAAGGCAATTATTTAGATGACACCGAATGTCATTTTGGAGAGAAAATTTCCCCTTTTTTATAAATAGAAAATAAAAGAAAATTAAATAAACTGAAGTGTGGTGTTTGACGTTAAGTCGCAAAAGTCATTGGAATTAACTTATACTTCATTCGTTTTCTTTCAATTTTCAGTATTATAAGCGAAGAGTGTACAAAATTGAGTGAATTAGAATTTACTTTGATTGAAATAGAATGTACTTTTTACACATTCGCCACCTAGTGGTCATGGCTACAACTATAACTATTTTATCTAAGTATTTCCATTATCTTTGTGGTTTTTCTTAAATTAATCAACAAGAAACATGTGGCAGCAACGCTAAGGGCCATTTTCTCATAGTCCGATTAAAGTACCAATTAACTAACCTGGACATTAGTTTTTCGAAGAGATAAAGTGCCGGTTAAACATTTTGGTTTTCTCATTCAACGGTTAAATTGTTCTCAAATAAATGTGTAAGTATGACAACACCACTGAGAATTATAAACTGAAATGAGAATAGGCCTGTTCGATTGGGCTTACTAGCTTACATTTAAGAGACACATTGGCTTTTCTTAAATGGATTAACAGGAAAAATCTGCGATTAAATTCCAACACTCGTTCCTAACCGGGGACCGAGTGCCGGTTAGCGTTTGACGATTGTAATACCTCTAACCAGATATTGAGAAAATGAAATTGTGTTTTTTTTTACGAACGGTCCCAACGCCTCTCACTCCCGCCCCTTCCGAACGAGAGGGCCTCGTCCCCATAACGTAGGGACAACGTACACACCACAGTCCGAACTGTGGTGGACAAGCAGTAGAGGGCTACAGATTAAATATCTTCAGCCGGCAAAAACAAAGACAAACTACACTAAAGGTTAATGCTAACATTTGACATAGAAGCAATACATTACATTTAATAATACTAAAACAGAACACTAAACATTCAAGTACGAGAGAATCCTTGACTTTATTGTATCGATTCCGACACCAAAATATATGATGTGGTACAATGAATTAAAATACATACATACATACAATACACATTCTACGAATGGGCTGCGCAGAAGCATAATTCGTACGCTGAATATCAATATGAAGAAACTGATAGTATCTAGTTGGTCTAAATGGCACGTTAAACTTAATCCTAGAAATAAGATATTCAGATGAGACATCACCATTTATAACCTTAAATACCATCGCGGTGTTCAGCATAATTCGTCTACTTTTTAAGGAGGGCAAGTCAATCAACTTCAATCTACTAGAATAGGGGGGAAGAACAAAATCACTATTCCAATGTAAGTGTCTCAATGAAAACAATAAAAATTGTTTCTGAACTGACTCAATTCTGTCAATATAGATGCCATACTGAGGGTCCCATACTACAGAACCATATTCCAAAATAGGCCTAACGAGCGAAGTAAATAACTGTTTCGTCACATAGGGATCAGAGAATTCTTTAGCCCAACGTTTAAAAAAGCCAAGAACACCATACGCCCTGTTAACCATGGCCATAATATGATTGTTGAAATCAAGTTTGAAATCCATCAGAATACCAAGATCTACAAAAGAATCAACTGTCTCTAACTCAGCTCCAATAAGATCATATCTGACAAATTTCGGATTCGATCTAAAGAAACGCATATGCTTGCATTTCCGTAAATTAAGTTCCATGCAGTTTATGTCACACCAACATCCAAAATTATCCAAGTCGTCCTGCAAATAATGAGGATATTCTAGCTGTTTATAAGACAAAAATATTTTCACATCATCCGCATACATCAAAATCCTAGAGTTTATAATAGACTCCGGGAGATCATTTATGAATAATAAAAATAGTATAAGCCCAAGATGACTACCTTAGGGAACTCCCGATGAAACCAGAATTGGCCTAGAACAAGAATTTCCGAATTTGACAATCTGCGAACGATTATTCAGATAAGAAGATATCCATTTCAAAAAATTACAGCTAAAACCAATTCTATCTAATTTATATAACAAAAGCTCGTGATTGACTTTATCAAACGCCTTGCTAAAATCCGTGTTAACCGGGAGTATATCGTTACGATGAATTCTAACCGGACTTTGAGAATATGGCCCTAAGATAGTAAATTCCATACAAAAATTAAGCTAGTAAATTCAATCGATCAGGCCTAAATTAAGAGTCTAAACCCAATCAAACACGTTGGCAGCGGCGGCGAGAAAATTCGCTGGCATCCAAACCAAATAAAGAGAGAGCGGCCAGTGGACAGAATTGTCACTTTTTGTTGTTCGTCGGTTAACTTTTTGTGATCGATATATAAAAAATTTCATGACGTTTAGTGAAAATTATTGGTGTTGCAACAATAGCGTGCAAACTGTTATTAAAATTATTTTATTCGCCTTAAAAAGTACAAAAGGGTTTAACATTTGAAATTTCCAACAACCATGCCATATGTTTCGTATTTATCTAATTATTTTTTACAAAAATATGAAAAAGCTATTCCACTGCATGCGAAATCTAGCTGAAATGACATAAGGTGGATTTAGAAATGTCAAATTTGTATGGGATCTGACATTTGTAAATCGACCTTATGTCATTTCAACTGGATTTCACATGCAGTGTGACAAGGCTATAAGACTCTAAACACGGGAAACGAATTTCGATGTGATTTTTCTCTCCTAAAATCGTTTTACACAATCGCATAATACAATGTCTGCTAATAGCTTTTTAACACTGCATGCGAAATACAGCTGAAATGGCATAAAGTCGATTTTCAAATGTCAAATTTATACCGACGAATTCCATACCTTGTTCAAAAACACTATTTGTTACTCTCTAATATCTTAATAGGCAATGCCTATTAGGCATATCAGGAAAAAGTGGATTTTGATTTTATATTCGAACTTAGCAATAGGGCTGTTTTTCTTTAAGACTGGATAACTAAGCTGCTATAACAAAAATCTAAATAATAACTTAAAATTTCACTCAAAATGAAAATTTTTTTTAATTGTCGCCAACAGCAATATCATTGCGTGTATGAAAACAAATTTTGAAAAATAATTTTATGTTAAAAATATTGGACTTAGCTTGGATAATTATCCAGTGTAAGTCAAATTTAAAAGTCAAAACAAAATATTTTTTTTTGAAAATTTGCTTAGGTGCAATACAAATATTTATATTGTTGTTGGCGAAAATGTAAAAAATATCTTTTTATTTTGAGTAAAAAATTTTTATTAAAGTTTTTGTTATCGCAGCTTGTTATCCCGGCTTAAAGAAAAACAGCCCTATTATCTATGTACGGTTTATCTTTATGTTAAATTCATTTCATTGCGACTTTTATCGGTAACACAGTTTCTCATGTAATACAACCATATACATTCATAAACCTTCTAACCATTGAATAACTGGTAGTGTATACTTTTACAACACTAAAACAACGATTCGACAGTGCAGAAAGAATTCCTATACGCCCGTTGATGGTTATTATGATATATACAAACGAATCGATTGATTTAATATTACCTATAAAGTTCAGTATAAAGTGAATAAATTTTAACGATTATTGGTTGATGCAGATACAGTGTATTTTGTTTTTCCGAACGCCAGCCTTGTTTCAACAAAACTACGATGTAAATGAGTACATACACATATATCAGTTTCCGTTTGTTTTTTCTTATTGGAATATATTACGTATATACAGACACTAAAATGACAATCGAATCAAAGCAATAAATATTGCTTTTGCAATATGCCGAGAAGTACTGCCAAATCTAGACAAAATGTTAACGGTAACTCTAATGCTATACAAACAATTACGCCTCCGCCAATGGTTCCAAAAACAGTACCAACTGCTTCTAAAAGGAGAACAACCGTCAAGAGGGAGCCGGGTTCTGCAACGGAAGCTGTTACGGAGCAAGTGTTTCACAGGAAGTCCGAACGTCGGAGAGTAGCCCGAGATATATTTCTAGTTATTGAAGAACAGCCTAGTACACGGAGGTCTAGAGGGTCAAACAAAAAACAACCTAAACCAAAGTTTAGTCATCTCAAAGTGGAAGAATCACTGAAGCCGAAGGGGCTGTTGAGAGATATAAAGAACGAACCAAAGTGTTATTTGGGTGGTAGTAGTATCAGCTCTGTGAAACAGAAAAGAGAAGGAGATACCGTCAAAAAGAAAAGTGTAAATAGCGCAACTAAATCTCATTTTAAAGTATGGTCATCCGAAGCTTGTACATCTCACAGTCCTGCCTTTGCAAATGGGAACAGCTTGGAATTCTCCAAAGTTCCTCAGGAAGATTCAAAATCCACAGATGACGATTTTCAAGTTGCAAGAGTTAACCCAATATTCTTATGGGCTAAACAAGAAAACACTCGCATCATTGAGGTCCGTTGCGAGGACTACGACAAACGAAATAGAATTAGAATAACGAAGACGTCAAATGGATGGCGGGCCATTCCAAGATCAGACCCAACGTCATCGAAAGTCCTTAAACTTTATACTTCGCCTCTCATAAAAGTGAAACATGAAAATCACGTTCACGAAATTAGCCACATATCACAAAATTCTCTCTGCAATGTCCTTGCCGACAATAAGCCCATTGTGGTCGCAAGGGAAATTGTGAAGCAAGATATATTTCCCGATCCTAATGAAATTGGCATCCAAATAGGTGAAATTGATACAGTATATAAGCCGGCATCGAAGAAATCGAAAAAGAAAAAGTCAAAAAAACGGAAGAATGTATTTACTTGTAAAAAAGCAACAATTAAAATCAACGTTGCTAACGATGAAGAAACTGATCAACAAAAGTGTAATAACACTTTTACATCTGAATTATGTGGTGATGGGGAAGTTGTGGAAAAGGATTGTAGTGGGAAGATAAATGAATGCACTTTAGAAAATACTAACGTTTTTCCAACAAGTGACATCAAATCCACACAAAACATTACCAAAGGATTGATAAAAATATCGCCGCCGATCACAGGAGATTATATAGACGAAGTATTATTAAGTTCAACATATCAGACTGTGGATGAAGACGACAATTCATTTCAGTTGTGTCCAAAAACTGGTTTGTTCTTGAGAAATGCTCACATTGCGATTGAGGATGACGATGATGTCGAGATTGTTGAGTGTACCATGATTAACGGTACAGATAAAAAGATAGATGCAGGTTCAGAGATAAAGTCTAGTGCTGTTGATGATAACAATGAGAGCTTAGAAGCCAAAACAAGAAATCTTAAGGACCTGCTGGATGATGCTGACTTATTTCAACATTGCGATGATAATGCGAACAGCGATGCTGATTTAATTGATACACTCGTAAAGTCAAGCTGCGAAAATAATTTAATTCAAGATAACGAAACTATGATCAAAGATACAATAGATAATTTACAAAATAAGAACACGAACGCAACGGGAAATGACTTGGCGCAGCTTATTTCAGAAGTGAGCGAACCGCCGAAATGTCTTTCTTTCAATGAGGCTGGCGAAATCGAAGCGTTGAATTGTGAACTTTTCCAGTCAAACGCGTACATTGACACATTTGAGAAGCAGTCATCCACAACATCAACACTAGACACTCAACTATCTCCTCACACAATAGCTGTTATACAAACAAATTCACAGCCACCCACAACGGCCAGCGGAAATAATCCAATTATGAGTAATAATGACAATATAGTAAACAACAATGGAGTCACTGTTATTGAGGATTCCCCAAAAGATCTTAGCTACAAGAAACGTGAGGAAGTATGCCCACCTTCAGAATCTCGAAGCCAGTGTGCCGTTACTTCAAGTTCAGACGTTGTGAAATCGCCTAAATTAGATGACTCTTCTGTGCTGGCATCTTCATCTGAAACACTTAAAAATCTTATATTAGAACAATTTATGAAATTGAACACAATCTCAAGTCACCAAAAAGAACCAATCGAAATGGAGAAACAGATGGAAATTACTCATTTGAACTCAATTTATTCCAAATGTAGGTTGCCGTCAAGTGTAATAGAAACAGTGGTTATTGACGACGATGACAGCGCCACTGACGACAACCAAATAGAAGGCGATGAGGAACCGCTGAAGAAACGGTTACGTTCTAATGCACTGCCTGCGAAAACAATTGTCGACGGTGACTATAACGTTAAGTCAAAAATGGCGATGATCGACAAAGATCCAGACCCACTTACGCAACTTCGTCTACTTATACGAAACTCACAGTGGAAAGTTCCAGACCCGATTCTAGTCCCAAAAGACCGGTTGAGTGCAGTTTTGGCTTCACCCGCCCGAGAAATTCCACTGCTAATTACAACACGTCCAGAACTACGACTACCAGAAGCATTTGCTTATCCGGAAATTATACAGAATCCAAATATTTTGGTAATATCCATGGCCCAATTGGAAGCTATTCTTAAAAACGATATAGAAGTCGACAAATCAAAATTGAAAGATTCGGGAACGAAATCTATGTCATCACCAATTTTTAAACAACATTCAAGTAAAAATGGGAAGTGTGCTCAGAACAGCCATCAATCGAAGAAAATGTTAGATTTGGAAAACCAAATTCTTACAGAAGAAGGCACATCAGGAATAACGCCGAGTAATACCCTATCAACGGCAACGGAAGAAAGGGCCAAATGCTCACATATCGACTCCAGCCTTTCATCTGATATCAATGCAGCGACAATGGCAGTTCTTAATCAAATGTTATGGCTACCATATTTTGGTCAAATCTCACAAGATTTTATGAAATCGCTGAAAAATCCACAAGGTCTGTCCCAAAAAATGGCTTCATTACTGCCGTTTTCTGGATCCAAAGTAAACGGTGTGCAACATTTAGATGAAATATGTGACAAAAGTAAACGAAATCGAATGACTACGAACATTCCTAGTGACAACTCCACTTCAAATGGACTATACGCGAATTCAGCTTTGTCCTCCATGCTGAAGAAGGGACAAACTGATGAACTATCACTACTTCAAAAAATAGTCCAGCATCAAATGCAAAATGTTATCAACTTTAGTCAGGCGAAAAGTGGCACAACAGAGAGTTCGATGAATAGTTTTGTTCCCAATAATTCTACCACCGAGCAAAGTACGCAACAAATTGAATCTATTGGTCATAACTTGTCAAATTTTGTAGGGCACAATAATAAGAATACAATTCCAACAATTCGAAAAGATTTCGATCAGAATTACAACCATATAATTGATGCTGCAGGCAAAACTTACAATTTGAGGAGTTCCACAGCTTCTCGCCAAAGTTCTGACTCGAATCAATACCACAAGGGAACAACTTTGGACAATAAACCAAGGCTTACATGTAAATCATTGTCGAATCTTTTAGATCCGGAACACAATCAACCACAAAATATGAGCTCGCCCTCGAACACAACAATACCATGTGTATCACACCTAGAAGACAATTTTCAAAAATGTATCAATGGCATTAAAGAGCAAACTATGGAGAAAAGGAATATTAGTAGAGTAGGCGGTTGCGTTGTAGATGTATCTGTTGTTAAACCAGGTAATTCAAAAATCTTAGACACTGCCAACGATGTTAGCAAACAAAAGCAGAAGGTCGTAGAGAATATTTTGGAAACTGGCCTTAGAAATGGCGAGTCATCAGCATTATCCACAGAAACAAATATACCATTGTGGCATCCCCTATTCGGAAGGTAAGATTCAAACATAATATCACCAAGAGATATGTTTTAAGGAATATTTATATTTTGCAGTAATTCAAAGTCGGCCTACAGTAGTCCTTGGCAATGGACAACAGTAACAGCAGCGGGTGAATGACAATCAAGGGCTCTTAAGGAGCCCGATATACATGAAGCTGAATGCAACAATGTCAGCTTGAGCGCGCCCAAAGCTAACATTACTTGTGCGAATGTAGTAAACACATGTTCCAATAACAGTTTAAATGACGGCAATATTAATTCTGTAAATAAGTACAGTAATAGCCGCTTAGAAAATAGAACCTATCAACAGAGTGCTACATGCCACACGACGCCGACGCCTGAAAGCATAACTCAGAATGCTACTATCAGGCGAGAAACACATCAACCATACAACGTTTGCAAAGAGGACAGTAGAACGTGTGTAGACTACCAAAATATAAATATTTGGCACCAACAGCAACAACAACAGCAGTACAGTCCACATAATTGGACGTCTGCGATTGGAAACAATCGTACATATTCCACTAACATTTCAAAATATGCGTGTTCCAATCGAATACCAACATTTCAGAATCCACGCCAACTCTACATGCAATTCAACCCATACATAGCGCAAAGAACCATCATTGGGTCCCAGAATCATCAATTGCAACACCGTACGCCAGAAATTAATGAAAGCCAGACGAATTTACGTTTAGGCGATTATGATTATGCGTTACGCTAGGACTTCCAGCTCTGCCCATCATAATCCGTATTTAATTTAAAATGTCAATGCAATATCTTCGTATGTCCAACGGTTGGTTGGACGCTTTAGAATCAGGACAGTGGTCAATATTATCCTCAGTGTCCTTTTAAGTAATCCTGTTAGTTACCATATTTTGAAAATGTTCATACTTTTTTATACATACAATACACACAACGCTGAAACAATATAAATATATAAAACATTGAGTACATTTATGTGAATTTAATTAGAAAATTTGTTATGAGTATATGTAGTTTGTTACGCACTAATATTGTTAATCTGTACATCTCAACCTATTGTATTTATTTATTTTATTTGTACTACATATACGTATGTCATTATATTAATTATTGATTATTATGTATATATTGCATTTTATTAAAAACATTTAGTTATCATTATTATAATTTGTATTATAATTATAAAATTTTATTATTATTACATTATTTTCAATAAAAGCAAATAACGGTGATCTTAAATTAACATTTCATTCCACTAAATACAAAATCAGATGTATATTAATGACTAGTAACTAATTAAACACATGTATGCAATTGGTTGGTTTATTGTTCATGTAAGCATATGGGAATAGTTAAATAAAAATATCTGTTTTTTGGAAAATGTTGTATCATACTGTGTGTCAACACAGTGTAATCAATTCTGCGGAAGAATCTAGTTTTGGTAACGAACGTAAAGAGAAATTACACGTACTTCAAAATTGGATATATATATTTTCTCGAATAATGTCACAAAATCGTTTTTACGCCATAAGTTTAAAAACTCAATTTTTGAATTATTAATGGAGACTTACTGCCAGACCCACGATGTCGAAAGAAAATCTATGCGAACTAAAGCCAGTCACTCACTTTCGCATCAAAAAGCGACCCACTATCTTCTGACTTTTCGTTCGCATAGCCTTACGTGTTGTGAGTGAATGAAAATATTGCCAGATCAAAAAATCCACAAATAATTGCAAATATGCCGAGAAAAAAGCGTTAAATATCCAAATTCTTACACATAATAAAAAAGTTGACACAACTTTTTCTCAGCTGAAATAACTGAAAACAAAATTCAAAAAAATAATGTAAACAATCAATATTTGGGGTTGTTTTTGTGTGTTGTCGAAAAATATAAATTTTTCCAACGCGCACATTTTTTGGATGAATGCTAATTTCTAGACCCCCGTAGACAGCTACTGGTCATCTCTAATGTTTTTGAGATGACCAGAATATACTAATTTCACATGTATATGCATATGCACATACATATACGATTGGGTTTCAGGAGGTAGGAGCCACAAATTAAAGCCATTCCTGAAGATCCCCTTTAGTAATAAAAGGAACACTATTGAAAGACCCTACAACAAAAACACTCCGGTGCACGGAGCAACGGAAAGTATAAATGCGTTCTGCACAATATGTGCCTCGACAACTCAATTGGTGCCTAGGAAGTTCATGGCGAGATTATCTCGAACGCCGAGGAAGAAGTATGAAATAGAGAGGAGAGCAATAAAAATATAAATAAAATTTATTTTGTGTCTTTTATTTATTTATGAAAGCGACAGACAAAACACAAGTGAGTGCTTTTGACATTTTCATTCGCACAGGTGACAGAAAAAATAGTTAGTGGTCCCCGATTTTGTACTGAAATGCTTACGTTTTCGTTCGCTTTGTCGTTCTAGTGCCTGTTAGTGGGTCCCAAATCAGCTGTTTGTCGCATGAAAGGCATGCGAACGTTAACGTTCGACATCGTGGGCCAGGCAGTTATTCTTTATATAATGCTTCATCTTGTGTAAAAAAATTCCGCCCTGGAAATTTATGGATAGGTCGACAAGGATACATCACAAAATTGGTGCATTCACGGCATTGGCGCATTTAAGCCGGGATAACAAGCTGCGATAACAAAAACGGTTATAAAAAGTTAATTGTTTACTCGAAATAACAAAATATTTTTACACATTGTCGAATATATTATCAATATAAATATACAAATACAAATTGAATTAAAAAAATTTCTGTCAGCTGAGCTCCTGCTGTAAATCCACCTTATATTCTTCGATCTTTTATCTTTGCCAAAAAGTGATAAGCCAATTTTTGGAGGATTTTTTGGAAAAGTGGCAGTCTCCTTAAAGTGACTTAATTATCAGCAGTCTCCTTAAAGTGACATAATTATCGAAAGAAACGCACAGCTCTACCAAAGTTTCGGGAATACAAACAAAAGCAGCCTTAGAAAGTATAAAACAGCAGATCCATTTCCGGCGATTTATGTGCCAACAATGATGTTGATGGGAATATGGATCAGTTTAACGAAGAAACCAATGAAGCCCATAATGCAGAAGCCAATAGCGGTGGCAATGGCGACTTTTGGAACTCTTTTCGATCGGATTTCGTGCAACGTTTCACCAAACGAATTGAGTCCTTTGCGAAAACACGGCCTGGTTCACAGAATTTTACAATTTTATCCAAGGCGGGTTAAATGTGTTTTAAAACTTATTTTCGTAGCAGTACGTTTCACACAATTGAAGCCAAAGTTCCTAAGAAGGAATTTTCCTTTCCACAAGCGTTATAATTCAGTTAAGGGCAGATTTCGAACCGTGAATGAGTTTCTGATTTTGGTGTTAAGCTTATAAAACTCATTTTCAACTGTAAATGACTGAAAAGAAACGCACAGCTCTACCAAAGTTTCGGGCATACAAACAAAAAGCTGATGCAGCCTTAGAAAGTATAAAACAGCAGATCCATTTCCTGCGATTTATGACCCAACAATGATGTTGATGGGAATATGGATCAGTTTAACGAAGAAACCAATGAAGCCCATAATGCAGAAGCCAATAGCGGTGGCAATGGCGACTTTTGGAACTCTTTTCGATCGGGTTTCGTGCAACGGTCCTTTTGAGTCCTTTGAGTCCTTTCCGAAAACACGGCCTGGCTCACAGAATTTTACAATTTTATTCAAGGCGGGTTAGATGTGTTTTTAAACTTATTTTCGTAGCAGTACGTTTCACACAATTTAAGTCAAAGTTCCTAAGAAGGAATTTTCCTTTCCACAAGCGTTATAATTGAGTTGAGGGCAGATTTCGAACCGTGAATGAGTTTCTAATTTTGGTGTTAAGCTTATAAAACTCATTTTCAACTGTAAATGACTGAAAAACGTAAGCAAAACCACCTCAAAGGTGTTTCCTAGTAAAAAAGTCTTATGTGCCACATATATATTTTTTTTTGAGTTTGCGCATCCTTTATATGGCCGAAGTGGAACATTTGGAGCATTTAAGCCAAAAAGCTCCACAATTTCCTTTTTTATGGCCAAAGTGGAACATTGGGAGCATTTAAGCCAAAACGCACCTTAGTTGGCTTTCTTATGGCCAAAGTGATATATTTGGAGCATTTAAGCCAAAACGCTCCAGTTGGCTTTCTTATGACCAAAGTGATATATTTGGAGCATTTAAGACAAAACCCTCATAATTGACATTTTTATAGCCAAAGTGGAACATGTGGAGCATTAAAAACTGCGTACCGATTAAATTTATGTTATAAATTTACTTTGTATTGTAATTTATTAAATAAATAAAATATATTTTTGCTTTGTCGCATTAGATTTTTACTTTCATTTATAGAAATTCATAGTGTGTATGTCAGTTTAAAGTAACAAACGATTTATAATAAAACTTAAATCATCATCATTGAAAAATAAAAATATTTAGAAATATGTCTTATTACTTTTAGTTTTTCGTTTGTTTTATTTTGGTCTGTAATCAATATTTGATTTGAACTGGGATATTATCCTTGTTCATGACCATTTTGCTTCTATATTCCAAATAGCAAAATTATTTACAAATGGCATGGCGACTTTTCAACATCATACACGGCCTCTTTAAGTAAATAATTCTCACAAACGAATGAGAAGAATATGCGTTAATGTGCACCAAGTAATAAATGCCATTTGTAAATAAATTTGCATTCTATCAATAGGCCTGTTCGATTGGGCTTACTAGCTTACGATTAAGAGACTTGAAAAGGAGGCATCATTGTTGTCCATTGGTTTATCTTAAATGGATCAACAAGATTCGGACAGCAACGCTAAGAGAGTAGTAAGCTACTTTATTAAGCCGGGATAACAAGCTGCGTTAATAAAAATTTAATTTTTTGCTCAAAATAAAAAAATATTTTTTCACATTGTCGTCAACTACAATATATAAATATATGTATTAGATTTTTGTTATCGCAGCTTAGTTATACAGTTAAAAACAAAAACAGCCATATTCTTAAGCGAGTAAGTTCCATACAAAAATTAAGCTAGTAAGCCCAATCGAACAGGACTAATATAAGAGTTTGTCAGGGCTGCAAATTACCTCCAAAGCACTTCAACCTTGCCATTTGTAAATAAATTTGAATTCTATGAATATAGGAGTTCGTCAGGGCTGCATATTACCTCCAACGCTCTTCAACATCGTATTAGATGTTGTTATGAATCAAGCACTAGAGAATCAAATGGGAATAATTTGGGGTATACAAGGATTTTTACAAGATCTTGATTATGCGGATGATATATGTCTACTTGCGCACAAATACGAAGATATGGCGCGCAAACTGGACTCGGTTGATACGATCGCTGCTAGAGCAGGACTTCGCATAAACATTAAAAAAACGAAAACTATGCGAATAAATACAAAAAAAAAAAACAACCGAACGTTTCAACTAAATGCACGCCGCTGGAAAATGTGCAGTCTTTCCTTTACCTAGAATGCATAATATCAAATACTGGTGGAAGCTCAGATGAACCTATCAAAAAAGGCAGCAAGCTTTCGGCCAACTAAAGGACATATGGTCTGTTGAAGTGTGTCTCTATTTATTTGAGCCGGAGTGTGGCTCTTTTATTTTTGAGCCAGGGTGTGCTGGAATAGCGGTGCATCAATCGTTTATTCTTTTCGCTCTTTTTTTTGCTCAAGCAGTTTGTTGTTGTGCTGTCGCTTGTAGGCAGTGAATTTTGGCGATATTGCAGGCGACAGCATCAACACAAACCAGTCTTTTATGCTTATTGATCGAGTTCGTGCGCTTTTCCTCCCGTGACAGTGACAAACATAAAGTTAAAAAATTAAAAGTTACATATGTACATATAACAAATTAACCCTGTGAACATTGAATTTATAAAAAGGCTTACCGTCTAATTTTGTTAAAACCCACAAAAATGAATTAGTGCTAAATCTATGAAATAAAATTTAAATTAAATTAACTATTATAAAAAAACTAATTATTATTTGCTACCTAAAATCTACAATGTACTAATTAAAAACTACTGTGTGATCTACAGTTTCAATACGCTACTTAAACTACTATATTAAACTAAACTAAATATTGATACCTAATAAACTACTACGCTAATTAAAATCGCAACAATAATATTAAAATGCAATTAGAACAACCACATCTTGAATTTGAAAAGTTGTTATATCTAAGCCTACACATTGTAACATACACATATACAAACCGATAAAAAAAGCAAAGTGAAAATAAACCTGAATTTGAATCTACGTAACATTAAAGTTGTCAGTTTCTAATCGAAAGGTAAGGCTTATAAATAATCATTTGGTCCTTCGAACCGGATTTGTGTTGCTGTGTTGTTGTTATTTTTAAATTATTAAAAGAGCACACACAAATATTAAAAACCCACCCCTATTTTCGAAAGATAGTGCAAAACAGACTAAGTCTTTTTTTTTGAAAAAAAAAATCAAAATCAAAAATTTTGTGTGAAAAAAAATATATAAAGATAATAATAAAAATAACAACGAATGGTGCGTGAAAAATTTGATACGCGCCTACTTAGTTTTTTATGCTAAATTCGGGATAACATCAAAAACATTGTGAGTCGAACGGACAAAATCAATTGAAGAAAAAGTGAAACCTACAAATCTGTGAGCCGGTGATACAAAGACAAAACAAAAAAATACAGTTACGGTGCATACAATTTTGAAAAAGAAAAATACAAAAAGTGAGACAAACAAGAAACCGTTATAACGGTGAAAAACCCGTCTTGTTCGCGGTTTCTTGGCTACAGCTACAGCGACAACAGTTCCAGCATCGACAACTACAGCAACCTCGGACGCGGGCAGCAATAACAGCAATAACAGTACACCAAGCAGAAGAAGGAGATAGCAGGTACCCCGCACAACCACATACCCAAGTTCCTATATACAAGGAAAAGGCAGTAAGTACATACATCTAAGCACGCAAAAACAAGAGATAAAGGGTGCCACATACTTTGCTCCACATAAAAGTACTGTATGGCTGCTCATTGCTATTGCCAAATTCGGACCCTGTGTCGAATGGACTTGTTGCTACGTGCTTAATAGTAGATTTGCGCTATATTGAAATTTAAATTATATGCCTGGACGGATTGACGAAAAGCTTTAAACCCGACTGTTTGTTGGAAATAACTTATGACCACGACCATTTAACTCGACTGTAATTTTGACCCTCGTGGCTAGCGGAACGTTTGGAAAAAAAATATATTTTACTGGTTTGCGTTCGTATTATTTTCGGCGTTAAAAAAATAGAAAAAAAAATATTTTCGATTAATGGACTTGTCCTGTTTTGTCCTGCAGCGAAGGTAGAGGGCATACATACAAACATCAGAACATTTACGAGCTGTTTTCTCAAGTTCGCACACGAACTTTCTTCCTTTCTTATAGTGTTTCATTTGGTGAAAAGTGTCAACAAGGCACGCTTCATTTTTGGACAAATTTGTTTTTTTTTTGTTCGATTTCAAAGTGAGTGTACGTGTAATTGTGTTAAAAAATTGGTAATATTTTAATAAAATAATTAATAATACACAATAAATATAAAAAAAGTGTTCGAAGAGAAACAAATGAAATAATTAAACTTCTTTTTAATAATAAAAACCAAAAAAAACTAATGTATTGGATGAAGATTTAATAGCAGCCCAGCTGAAAATAATACCATTGAGTATTGCTATAAGAAGTAAGTTCAATTAAAAATATTAAATGAAAATATTAAACAAGAAATTTGTACATGTCATAGATACAGCTTTATCAGTGGGCAACACGGAGGACAATTTCATAAAAGATGCTAAAATAGTATTAAGCTACGGAACAATTACCCAAAATGTGAATATGAACATTAAAATTATTGATTTGAACTGGGAGATTGTCCTGGCTTATTTTTTTACAACTAATTTTTAATTACAACTGAAATGTACAAAAAATTGACTGAATAATTAAAATTAATTAATATTAACGAAAATTACCAAAAACAAAATTTTAATGTAAGCTTATTCTACAATTACAAGGATAAGCTTAAGACAATATTATTTTCGTAAGCTTATTCTACAATTACAAGGATAAGCTTATAGTAAGTGTACACATTTAATATTATCAAGAGGGTTCCGTTTCGATTTTTCTACAATTGTTATACAAGCATTTTCAAATGGATTCTCAACTCATCTTCAAGCTTGAGGATTGTGTTGGTAAGCTTATTATAATATTATTCTCAAGTCATTTGGTATGTTGGGAATCGTGAATTTTTCCTTTTGCTAACTTTCAAAATAGCCTAACTCCGAATTTTCGAAAATAAAACATATTGTTGGCAATTTTTGAAAAAGGTGCCTAAACTATAAATTTCGAAATTTTCTGGGTGAGCATCAGTATAGCTCCCACTGGCAATGTACTTAAGTCCAGTTGTTTGAAATTAGTTTTTTTTTGAAACATTTTGTCGGAATTTTGACAAAATTTAAAATTCCAGAATTTTGAAAAATTCAAGTAGAAAAAGTTTTTCTTGTTTTTTTTTACAATATCAAAAAAAAATTATTAAAGACAAAACTTTAAACATTCATAATGGACACAATTTTATGCGATAAATTTGTTAATTGTGTGAATGACCTAATCGATTTTGAGAGTGTTTACTCAGTCACAAAGACGGAAGAAAATATCCATGCGTTAGAGGTAACGAGAGTGGAACTCAACTCGCTATGGGCCCAAGTAAAGAAATCGTATTTGGAGTGCCGTGATCGAATTGCGGAAAAGGATGAAAAAGCAATCGAAAAGTCAAAACTGCGGACCCACTACAAGGAATCGTTGGCAAGCTATAAACGCGTCCTAAGTTCGCTGAATGATGAAATACAGACTCTGGAGGAACAACCTTCAGAGAAGAAACGTTCACGTCAATCACAAAATCAACAGAAGGTTACTACGGAAATGGATTTTGCGCCCGTTTCAAGATTACCACCGTGTGATACAGATACATTCCAAGGAGGGTACAACAAGTGGCCCACCTTTAGAGATTTATTTTCTGCAATTTACATCAACAACTTTAAATTGAGCAAGGTTGAAAAATTATTTCATTTAACCTAAAAAACCGCGGGAGAAGCGCGGGAAATAATTAGACACGTACCTTTAACCAATGAGGGTTTTGACATAGCCTGGAAAAATTTAGTAGACAGGTACGAAAACAAACGAATGCAAGTAAACGAACAACTTAAGACACTTTTTAGTTTACCTTTCGTCTCGATTGACTCCAGTTCAACTATTCAAAAGTTGCAACGTACAGTCAACAGTTGTCTTCAAACTTTGAAATCGCTCAAAATTGAAACAAATAATTGGGATCCAATCTTGATATATCGCAGTTCAACAAAGCTACCTCGGAATTTCTTAGAAGAATTCGAGAATACATTACAAAATTGTGCGACTCTTCCAACATGGGCTGAATTTGATTAGTTTTTGACACACAAATTTAAGACCCTAGAATCAGTTGGTAATATAAAACCTTCGACTTCAAGGTATAGTCAGTCTAGATCTGATTATGGCAAGAAGGAAAAATCGATACAATCATTTCAAACTAATGTTTCAACAAAATTTCAAAATACGAAACAACGTGCTAATTCAAACAATGAAAATTATGTAAAAAGGATGTGTGTTGCCCCCTTTGTAAGGCACAGCATTTTTTACGAGATTGTTCAAAATTTTTGGAAAAAAGCATAAATGATCGGATTCATGTAGTTAAAATTTCCCATTTATGCTATAATTGCCTCTCCTCAAATCATGGAGTTAAAGATTGCAGAAATCCCTACAAGTGTCGCGAATGCAATTTGAAACATCACACTACGCTTCATAAGGTAACTGCGACCCAAGCCGGGGCTCAAGAAAAACCTAGAGAAGAAGCACGCCCTAGTACCAGTGCGACAGCTTTAGCAACTTTAATACAGTCCACCGAAGTTTCAACACCAGCTAATATTACCGCCTTGACCCTTCAGAAAAATCAATCCAGTATACCAAATCCTACCGAAACTTTGCTTTTTATTGCCGTTGTGCAAATTGAATCTCGAGGTCATCGGTATGATGCCAGGGCTATTATAGATCCTGGATCACAATCAACATTCATTTCGGAAAAATTGAAAAACCGTTTGGGTCTTTCAACTAAAAGAAACTTAACTCACGTAACAGGGTTAAGCCAAATAGTTTCTGAAACTTCATCAAAATCCTGTCTTTTTACGCTTTGCTCACGTCTAGACCCTCGCTTTGAACTAGAAGTTTGGGCTCCCGTTTTGAAGAATTTACCATCGAATTTGCCTCCAAAAACTTTGGATATAACACAACTTCGCGATGCTACCAGCCTTGAACTAGCACATCCTAGATTCTACGCAAGCCAACACGTTGATATTCTTATTGGAATGGACATAAAACCCTTAATTTACACAATGGGAATTCCTATGAAATCAGTCGGACCACTTCTGGCCCAAAAAACTGTATTTGGATGGATTGTTGGAGGCCCCATGACACATGAAATGCAAAATAGCAGTCGCATATCACTACAACACAATTTCCATTGAGAAAATTCCAACACGATTTTGGGATGTGGAGGAAACCCCAAAAAAGGTTTTGAGATCTGAGGCTGACAAATTTTGTGAAGAAAATTATAAGAATACGGCCCGAAAAGATAGTACGGGAAGATATATTGTAACACTACCGTTCAATACTTGTGAGGAACTAGGCGCATCCAGAAATATTGCATTAGCCCAATATTATAGAATGGGGGACACACTTTGGATGAAACTATTACAGCTCGAAGACAATTAACGTTGGCTTTAGAATCAGCAGGATTCGAACTTAGAAAATTGACAACAAACGATCCTCTCATTATACAAGAGTTACCATCAGATGTTCTTCTGCATGTTAATTGGCTAAATTTGTCAGAAGATGCATCAACAAAAACATTAGGAATTCGATGGAATATGTCTACAGATTCGTTTACATTCACCGCGCCTCAAATCGAGCAGTCATTCACCTGTACAAAACGAGACGTTCTATCAACAATTGCGAAATTTTTTGACACATGTGGATGGTTGGCGCCAGTTATTGTAGTTGGAAAGTTAATTATGCAGCAAGTTTGGTTGGACAAGATTAACTGGGATGACATTGAAAACAGTAACACAACTTAATTGGCAGAAATTTGTAAAAACCTGTCCGGCAATCAACACAATCGCTATTCCTCGCAGGATTCGTTTCACAAAAGAGAGTAGAGTAGAAATTCATGGCTTCTGTGACACCTCGGAGATTGCATATGCAGTACATTTGTAACTAATGATTTGTGGGTAATGGTATTTCGGAAATTCTAGATTGTGTTGGTGAGGCCAAATGGCAACATGTAGACTCCAAAGACAACCCTGCTGACATTGCAAGTCGTGGTTGTTCACCTGTTGATTTGCAATCCCACAATTTGTGGTGGCATGACCCTCTATGGTTAAATTTGTCAAAAAACCAATGGCCTGTGAACAAGCCAATACAAGAAACAAGCCTGGAATCAAAGCCACTTAAAGTATTCGCCACGACAACATTTGAAGACCCCTTGAATAGTCTTTATCTCGCGCTTATAAAGTTTTATCTTATGCGCTACGATTGTGGAAAAACACGGGTAAAAATCATCTGAGAATTCTGGATATTTAGGCTGAAACCACTTGTAAAGAAGATTATTCACAGCTGTCGAACTTGCATACTCTATAAACAGCATACTCAAAGCCAGATTATGGCAGCTCTTCCTCCAGAACGTACGTCATTGTCTCGACCATTCAACAACACGGGAGTTGACTTTGCAGGTCCGTTTACTATTAAAAACTTTACAGGCCGTGCTTGCCTTATCACGAAAGGTTATGTATGCATTTGTGTGTGCTTCGCCACAAAGGCAATACATCTGGAGCCCACAAGCGATTTATCGACCCAATCTTTCCGTATATACTCCGATAATGGAACAAATTTTGTGGGTGCTGCGGAAATACTGAAAAAAAATTTCTAAAGCAAATTCAAGTGGCCGCCCTTCAACAAAATACCCATCAAAACTTAGAATGGAAATTCATCCCTCCAGGTGCTCCTCATATGGGCGGACTTTGGGAGGCAGGAGTTAAATCTTTCAAAACGCACCTACGCAAGGTCATGCCAAAGATGAATTTCACTTTTGAAGAATTTTCTACAATATTGACTCGAATTGAATCTTGTCTAAATTCCAGACCCTAAGATTCGCTAGCGACGACCCTAATTATCTATTTCCATTAACACCAGGACATTTTCTGATCGGTACTTCCATGCTTGCCCCTGCGGAACCAGATATATCTGATGAAGACATCACATTCGCCAAACGATGGAAACGCCTGAGAATCATTTCGCAACACTTATGTCAGAGATGGAAAGCGGTATATCTTAACGAATTGCATAGAAGAAACAAATGGAAGTACCAACAGGATAATGTAAAGGTTAACGATCTTGTTGTGATAAAAGATGAAAGGCTAGCTCCAAATGAATGGAAACTAGGACGAATAGAGAAAACGTACCCGGGACTCGACCAAAATATACGCGTAGTAGATATACGGACTGCTAGCGGCATAATAAGTCGGCCCATTTCAAAGACGGTTAAGTTATTTTCGAACTGACTACATTTTTCATCTCCATCACCTATCAAATTCAACACTCACACAATTTTTTATGTACTTTTAGTAATGGCTGGCTATCTACCACGGCAGGACAAGTCTCCTGAACGTCGTCGTCGAAATGAGCGTCCAGGCAGATCCGAAGACTGTGAACACCGTTGCAACCTGCGTCCCCACCGAAGCAACCAGCGCCACCAGGATCAAGGGCGTCGCCCCGCCGACTGGCAATTCTCCTGTGACATTTGTCAGGAGGACCATGCTATACGGTCTTGCCACGTCTTCAGGCAAATGACTCCACAAAGGCGTTACGAGGTGGACGAAAGGCGCGGATATTGTCGGAATTGCTTGGCCCGCAGTCATTTGGCTCCGGACTGTCAAAATTTAACGGGTTGCCGCGACTGCGATAGACGACACCACACACTGCTACATGGGGCGCCGCAACTCGCCATTTTTCTCAGGCCTGACAGTCTCACGGATGTAGCCTATCTGCGAGCGACCGTGTTCGTACCTACGGCCATGGTGCGAATCATGCATAGTCGTGACACTTGGTTATCCATGAGGGTCCTGCTATGTCAGTCGGCGGTGGTGTCACGGATTGCCTCATCGACGTGCAGCCGGTTGGGGCCGGCCAGAATCATCGCTTTGCCTCCTTCAAACTAAGGTCGAGGCATGAAAGGGATACGTAAATATTCAGGGTTGACGCTCTGATCACCGAGGAGCTGCCACGCCGACCCTATTCTGAACCTATAATAGAAGACCCAACGAGGGACTTCGGACGTCATTCCCTTGCAGACGCACAGTAGCGCCCGTAGAGCAAACGAGGTTGCAAAAATCAAAATTTTCATGAGCGCCGACGAAGTTTTGAATAAACCCATGTTATAGGAAACTTTTCAACGATTTATAATATCACATTTTTAGTTTAGAAGATATAGCCGTTCAAAGTTGACCGACTTTCGGTTTTCAAAAAAACACACAATTTTTAGTGAATTTGTTGCGATTTCAGGTGTAATATCACGAATATAATATAACGAATCGCCTTATTTTTTGTTTGTATTGATTGATGTATTTATTAAATGTATAATGATAAAAAAATTAACTGTTTGCTTTGTGTTTCTCCTGGTAAATCACTATTTAAAAACTATCCGTTTTTTCACTATTTTTCAACTTTGACGGAAAATAAAAAAATCTATATTTTTCTATATTTGCCATATTTGCAAAACCTGTTCATTGATTATTTCTTTACATAATTCAAAAATTTTAGCTGCCCGTACGTGCCCGTTTGGCTTCTAGAGGTAAAAAGGTTAAAAAGACATGGTTGCAGAAATTGTATGGCGTCCATCCCTTATGTGTTTTGACTGACAGTAGTTTGATCTAATAGTTTGAAAAAAACTACTCATTGAAATTAGCAGGTACGTACCTCACTTAAACTATACTTTGGCGTACAAATGGTCAAGAACAATATTGACTTATGGTCCCTACAGGTAGGCACAAATCTTATTTGGACACGTGCATAATATCAAAATTGCATTATTCAGCCTAAATCCATATGTATTCAGGGAACAGGTAAATTTTTCGGCATGGTAGCATAAGCCTATATATTGCAAATGGTCAAGAACAATATTGACTTATGGTCCCTATTTTTATTTTTTTATTTTTAGGCATGGTAGCATAAGCCTATATATTGCCAAATAAGGATAATGCCTGGATTACTCTACGACTGAAAGTTGGCGCAACAATTACTGAAACCATTAAACAATTTAAGTACTGAAAACATGGCGTTGAACAATTTTAAATTATTTGAACTGTTTAGAAAGTCAACCACACCAAATTTTTTCACGGAAGCTGCTTTAGAAGAACTTGATAGCTTATACGGAAATATTGAGAGAAGCGAAATTATAAAAAATAAATTTTATCTGATATATGCAAACATTAAGGCAAAATGGGTGAAATCTAATCGAACCAGTTGACCCCGACCGTCCATAAAATATTGGCGCATGGCAAAGATATAATTGAGTACCAGTCTTTGCCAATTGGAGTGCTTTCCGAAGAAGCACAGGAGTCTCTTAACAAATTTTATAAAAAATATAGATTGCAGAACACATTCAAAGCATCAAGGGTAAGGCAAAATGAGGACCTCTTCAACATGTTGGCAGCATCTTCCGATCCACTTATTTCTTCCCTGCGGCATGTGAAGTCAAGAATAGAGTTAGAAAATAATTATAGTTTGGAAATGGTTAGTCTTTTAGATATACCTTCTCTTACGAACTGTGATGAATATTTTACAGAAAATTGAAAAAATAAATTTAAAAAAAATATATATTTTCCGATCCGTGCTGCAACACCCCGGTAGATGTTGAACTGGGGGTCGATGTCTATGCTGTGGTTCGTCTAGACGGGGTATCACCTACCGGGCTCGGAGTTGTGGATGCCTACCAGACGGCGCTGGGTTACGTTTTCGCCGGGCCCACGGACATCGGAAGAAACTTACAATAAAACCGAAAATTGTAAATAATGTCACCATGTGTGGGGGGGGGGGAGAATGTTGAAGTGTGCTTCTATTTATTTGAGCCGGTGTGTGCTGGAATAGCGGTGCATGAATCGTTTATTCTTTTCGCTCACATTCATTTTTATATAAAAATAAAATATTGAAGCAAAATGGTCTTGGGCCAGGAGAATATCCCAGTTCAAATCATGTATTATTTCTACACCTTTTTCATTTGAAATTCAGAAACTCTACATTAGGTTGGATTTTTATTTTTTGATATGTACCCAGCAAAAAACTTGGAAGTAGTTCAAAATGGCCAGGATAATATCCCAGTTCAAATCATGTATTATTTCTACACCTTTTTCATTTGAAATTCAGAAACTCTACATTAGGTTGGATTTTTATTTTTTGATATGAACCAAGCAAATACCTTGGAAGTAGTTCAAAATTAATGACATTATCATTACTCTTAAATCATGCAACTTCATTCTAAATAGTTTCTCAAATGCAAATATATTTGTTATCTAATGAAGTCATTCAAAAGCACTCCCAAAAAATAATTTAATACTTATTCGCAGCAATAAAATTGAAGTATCTCCGAATGAATGACACTTTCATTGTTCCTGAATCATACATCTATGATAATACATTCTAAATAGCTTCTCAAATGCGAATAAATAAATTATAAATTAAATCCTTCAATACAATTAAATTAAGTTTTTTCATTTCATACCTTCATTATAGAAAATGCAAAAATAATCAAATATCGAAAATTTATTCTGTTGCGTTGTATTTTAAATGACTAATTGTGGTTTGTGTAATCGATTTTAAGATAAGAAAGAAATATTTATTTGTTCAATTTCGATCTCAAATATTTTTTATTGGATAATGTTGGAGCCTCATAAAAATACTGTACTTATGGAACCATTTTTTGTAGACGAAGAAGGAACGATTGTTATAAAAAATATTTTTTAATAATTTATGTACATAATCTTTTATCAGAAAAAGTGATCAGTGAAATCATTAAAACAAAAAAGTCTCACTAACAAATCTCACTTGCAATCATCGAATTTACATACCACCGCTGTCGCTAGCGTTTTTAATTTAAGGAGTGACTGCTTATGATTACCGAGTTTCCCTAGTAATAACACCACTAAATTTTAAAAATAGAAATACAAAAAATATACAAATTAATTTTAAAATGATCATAATTGGTGTTGGATCAACATTGGTATGTACATAAAATATATGTAATAAATATATAAATAATAACATTAGAAAAGAAAGACTAGAATGTTACAATAAACAGCAGTATCTGACCAAGCTACTTTTTCTACCGAAAATACTCCATATACGCAACCTACACCTCGTTTTCAAGATTTTTCACGAAATATCTTTTTAAAAATATTTGTGTTGTTTTTGAAATGTGACAAAATACGCCTGTCCAACAAGAGTTTCAAAATTAAACAAAAATTAAATTTTAAATAGTAATGCATAATCTGTTTTAAGAAGGATTCAAGCCTATGTTAAAACTGCCAAAAAAAATTACTTCCATATCATCTTTTCACCAGTTGAACCCATGTTTAACTAATTCTCCGTCATGTTAGTTTTTGCTGGGTATATACATTTTCAATTGACAAGTTTGTATTTTAAATGACGATTTTTGAATTTTAAATGAATTTTTTAAATTTCATTGAAAATGGTGAATGGTGTAGTTGCGTTTCGTCGAAGATGACATGAATACCAACTCGCACCGGGAGTGACTGAATTCCAATGATTTTTGGATGGCTGATATACATATGCTTTGGCCCGTTGTTACTACGTTTGTATCAGTTGGGATTTGAGAATTATTATTGATCTTATGGTAAAATGCATCGTTAGATGATGTCAATAAATAAAATTATATTAATAATATTTAATTATATTAATAATGCGGGAAAGGTTTAAGTGATTTTAATGCAATTGAAAAACTTTTACGAATAGAAGGACCACTCGTCTCAACACAAAATAAAAGCAACAGTTCCGAGAGTTTATTTAATAGTCTTGTCACATTGCATGCGAAATCTAGCAGAAATGACATAAGGTCGAATTTCAAATGTGTGATCCCATACAAATTTGACATTTTAAAATCGACCTTATGTCATTTCAGCTTCGATTGCAGTATGACAAGGCTATAAATGAATTGGTAGCCATACATGGATATTATCTCTATCCAAAAACACGAAAATTCTCTGGTCTGGCTGGTGTACACTATAACTCTCGAAGTGAGTTAATGGATCTATTCAAATATTTTCCCAAACTTAATTTCAAAGATGGACGAAATTGCCACACCCCTTCCGATACCCGCAAAATGGCATACGCTATGGTTAAAATAAAAACATTTGAAAATGTTTTTGTAATTGCTTTAAACCTATAAAATATTTATGCTTTTGCCACGCCCCTTATAGTACCTCGCACATAATTGTCCTAATACTAAGTAAAAATAAATCTAAAACATATAGTATAATTTCAAGCCACTTGTTGATATTTACATTTATACAACCTGTTAATATTCATTATGCTATATGTTGATATTTACATTTTTTTATTTTTATTGTAAGCTACTAGATTATTTCTATCTAAATTTGTGTATAAAAGGCAGTTGCTCTGGAAAATAAATTCACATCGAACAATAGAAGCGAGCATTTGTAAAACCTTCGAGCTGGTTTCTTTCATGAAACTATACAATCTTAGGAACTAGATTGTTTCACTGGCGCCCAACTTAATCGAACATGACGGAAGTAAGGGTACTCCATCAACATCCTCTGAAGGCGTAATATCGGATAACGAAGGAGAAGACAACGAAAATATGGATAATATATCAGCTAATCAACTTCAACAAATACTAATGGCAATTGTTGAGAATCGAAGAAATGGATCCTTCGCACAATACACGGCTCGTTTTCGTGGACAACGAGATCCTGTCATTGTAGAGGAATTCCCAACTGCCATCACCGTATTCAAAGATGTAGAGAAAATTACGGATGAAGATGCTTTATATGCAATGCCTATGCTACCGGAAGAATATGCGGCTAACTGGTGGATTGGGGTAAAAAGTACTATACGTACATTTGAGGAAGCGAAAGCCATTATTAAAACAACATTTGCTCTCTCTCCCCGACTGGAGAATACTTCCTAACATCATGGAGAGAAACCAGAACATGTTTGAACCAATAGACAGTTTTGTATGCAAAAAACGGTTACAATTCTTCCGGCTTAAAACCGAGGAAACCGAGGAAGTTCAAATTAACATAATATTTGGACAACTCAATATTAAAATGAGAGACCTGGTGAGACAAGACGATCTAAAAACATTAAAAGATTTGTTACAAGTATGTCGTGAAACCGAGATGTATTTTCAAGAAGCTAATGAATAATAGTAATAAAAGAATCACGTCTAAGTTCAACGAGGCGGGCCATATCTTATCATTGAGAAGCATGGTTCAACGTCGGATGTGATTTCTCACGAGAACAACATTAACATACGATTACGAACATATCACGCTTCAGTAGTAACCCCAGAATGTACGACGAATGAAGAACCGGTCCAACCTATATGCAAGATAAGACGATGAGGACGTTCTAGAAATTACAATATAAGGCTGATGTCTCGTCGGGCGGCCTTCAGCATCAGAGGGGGAGTATGAAACAAATTATTAGTTCTGTTACTATTTTATTCGACACACATGTATAATTTCAAACCACTTGTTGATATTTACATTCATACAACCTGTTAATATTCATTATGCTGCATGTTGATATTTACTTTACTTGTTCAATATTGTAAGCTACTAGATTATTTCTATCTAAATTTGTGTATAAAAGGCATAGCAGTTGCTCTGGAAAATAAATTCACATCGAACAATAGAAGCGAGCATTTGTAGTTATAAGCGACGGTGCCTTCTAAATAATGAGTGAAAAGTATTTTATAAAACCTTCGAGCTGTTTCCTTTCATGAAACCATACAATCTTAGGAACAAGATTGTTTCAAATCCTTAATAACTTATATAACGATGTATGAAATCCTCTATGATTTTGGGTGCATTTTCAATAAACGGTAAGGTACTAACCTCCCACAAAAATAACCCCGCGCTAAGTAAAATTTAAATCCTTGCATACATTTTCTCTGAGAGTGAGGGTATATATGGATCGATTTAAACGACTGAAACTTACTTGTTTGTACATTTTAAAAAGTCCATAAATCCTTGCATACATTTTCTCTGAGAGTGAGGGTATATATGGATCGATTTAAACGACTGAAACTTACTTGTTTGTACATTTTAAAAGTCCATAAAATCATAGTAATTTAAGGTATATTTCAACCATGAATGTTTGTGATTGTAGATGTTACTTAAAATATGGTTTTTAATATGACAAATTTACTTATTTTAATTGTTATTGGGGATTAGGAACAAAATTTTCAATGGTCGTCATTGGTCCGAATGTATGCCGACTACTGGCAAATTCCATGAATTTTACAAAATATAGTAAGTCCCTTTTCCCCAATATAAAAGCAATTCGAAAGCTAGTTCGAAAGGTAAGTGATGAGTACATTGGTTTGACTTACCCTCAATGTTACTTAGTCACCCTTATCGCGAATAATACGTGGAATATTTGTTCCCTAAATTTCTTCACTTCACGCGAAGTGGAAAATTCTATCGTGAATAAAAGGGAACAGTTTGTTCACTTCGAATGAATCGAAAATTAACAGCTGTTCAAAATTAATAAGTTATCAGTGCACAGTGAACGTAAAAAACAAGAAGAAGAATTAAAAAGTGTTTTATTTTTCAAAGTTCAGGTTTAAAATATTAATTAAATGTTTAGAATGGGAATTATTCTTTTATTAGAAGAACAAGAAGGGTGTATAGAACAGCGAGCTCTTCGGCGAAGTTTGAGAGATGCATCAATCCTTTGGAGTTGCCTGATACTGTAAGTATTCTTAGCAGCATATATTTTTTTTATAAATCGTTTTTTAGATTTATTCAACATTACAGAGTAAACAAGGCGGCTTTTACATACCTCTTGAATGTACTGGACACTCCTCTGCCGCCTACAAAAAATCATCTGCGATTCCTCCAATTGTTAAAATCAGTGCTTGCCAACGGTTCTTTGCAGAGGGTGGATATCAGAAAGGAGTTGGTAGAGATCATGAAGTCGGAATGGCACAGTCAACATTCAGCAAGAGGAAGGGAGAATTATTGCACAGGATTTCTACTCTAAATTTGGAATACCCGGTGTGCTTGGATGTATTGATGGTACACATGTGAATATCGTAGCACCAAAGACAAATAAGCACTTGTACTTCAACTGATGTAAGCTTTTGTGTTTGGTTAGGACCGCCTCCTGTTCCCCGTTGTGTTTGCATATTTCATCCAGCCTTCCTATGCACATACCGTTTCTGGTCAGTCCATACCTAAAAGTGTATGTTTATTGAGTTTGAATTTTTTATGAATAAACAAATATCACCTTTTTCCATTCATTTGCGGTTTTTACTGGAGGTCCTGCACTATTCACTTCGTTTGCCAGCGTATTCCAAAATTCAGCCACGGACTCTTTCGCTATGGTGTGGTGTGGTTATACCACAGGCAATTTCTCTATTGGCTTGCATTTTATTTAATAATATCTCGCTTTGTGTTTTTGAAACTGATCTGCTCCTGTAAAATAAATATTTTTTAGTTTAATTTAAGATTTGAAGACAAAAATAACAACTTACGTGATGAATCCGTTGTGTTCGCTAGCAAAAATAAAGTGAACAAATCGAAGTGAAAAGGGAAAAAAATTCCACAAAAAAATCATACACGATAGGGGAATTTTTTCGAACAAGGGAATTATTCAGGGAATGGAATATCCCTTGTAGATGTGAAATATCCAATTGCCACCCCAATTAAAAAAGGAAACAGTTTGAGTGCCGACTTTTGTACACTTATCTTTACCCTACGACTATTGTAAACTTACCATTCAGATTAGAGTTGACGTATGAATTTCAAATATGGTCTACTATATCTCCCACAGTTGCGAAAGTGATGGAGCCTTCTTTTGAACGAAATGTTTTCGAGCGTGCACAAATAAAAATTATAGAACACAATCTGAACGGTATTCCAGCACATTTATATACATATATGTAAATACACCCAATTTTTGTACTGGCAGATTTACTTAGGGAAAAAATATTGTACATAAGACTATGCTTTAAAACCCTTCAGATATTTTTTCTTATTCAGGATGGTTATGGCTATAGTCCATCGTAGAATTTTTTTCTATCTTTGTTACGGGAGTCTTTCTACATTTGGGTTCCATAAGGTTATGGGGGCATTTCTGCGACTCTGGGGTGACTTCGGCCAACTAACTCTGTTCTCAGGGGAGGTCCCATCCCGTCATTCCCAAACCAAAGGCCCGTACCAATAAATATCATAGACTTACAAAGAAACCAAACAACTAACATTCTAACAACAAACACACACGCTCATCTAAGAGAGAATTAGATGGTATCTTCCAGCCGCACACCCTACCATGGCCATGAGATTCCTCTCCCTTTATCATGACCCCACGAATCCGCCACATCGCATCACTTACCTCACGTTCACTTTACCCTGTACAACAAATTACCACATTATCATTTTCATATTGTTCAAAAATAAAACATAATTTTTATTCCTGAAATTTCTCTAACCTAATATACTAAAATAAAGTAGTTATAAGGACAATTATTCGTCTTCCTTTTAATAAAAAAATACAAAAAAAATCAAATAAAAACATATCTATTTTAATTCATTTTTTTAAAAAGAACAGAAATCAAAATAATGAAACGATCGGTCAATTAGACATATAATAAAAAAATATAATAAGCAAAATCCCAATAAACAAAAAAACGTTAATTTAAACTATTTCATAAACACTACTAGAACCTACAAAGTTCAAAAATGGCTTAATTAAGTCTGTCTTTGATATTGTCGCATACTTCAATAGATTGCTGTACAATACGTTTTGCGGTTTGGTGCTTCGCTATTACACTTGGTTACGTGGTGAATTTTACGCTTGGATTAACCTCGCCAGGTGGAGTTATCCTCGCCTGGATATGGCGATCAGGACCGAATGGTGTGCTTAATGACCAAAGGTCGATAATACTGTTCTCTTTTTTTCTTCTCTATATATCTATTGGGCAATAGGTGGTCGTGACTGGGAGATCACTTTCTTTTCTTTCCGCGATTTCAATAATAAATAAAGATTTCTGGCCTACCTTGACCGTTTCACACAATTATTAGTAATGGAGCCGGGGAGTCCTTTACTTGTCTTCCTTCGGATGTACCTTTTGATTTTTCTAATACGATTGTGGCGGTCCTCACAAAAAAAGGATAACCTCCTGCTGTACAGGAGGAAAAGCTTCCCAACTGCAATCTCCGAACTTACTTCTTTTTCTATCTGGATAGGAATTAATTTAATTCTTCGCACGATCCACCGCCTTTCCTTATTTAATTACTGATTAATTGGAAAATCTAAAACAGGCAAAAAAAAAAACAGTTTCACATTGACACCAAATTTAAAACTGCACGCTCCTAACCTTTTTTAACACTTATTTTTCTTTTCTTTAATAAACACCACATTAACCACTGCTATGCACTACGGTTTGCATTTTCCCGTTCTTTTTATTTCCCGGGAAACGGGAATTATTTTTTAATTTCCCGGGATCCCGGGACAGCACGGGAAATTGTCAACATACTGTTGACCATGAGTTAAACTTATTTTTCCAATGAAACATTCACAATTATTAAAGTAAAATAAATATATATTTTACAACGAACTTGTTACAGAATTCATATAATAAAGCGCAATGTGAGAACAATGCAAACATCTTTTCAAGTTTCGAAATTTATTAAAGATCAGATATATCTTATTTTATTGGAAAATGTGGACGCGACGAAGAAGATCGTTCACATTAATAGTGAGTAGAGCATTAAATAAAATGTTTGTTCTTTGTCCTGTCGCTTCGAAAACTTTAAATTCTTTATTTTTGGCGTTCGGATACACGCCCAAAATCTATTTTTCCCAGATTTTATTTTTTTCATATGGACCTTGACTGAAAAATCGGAAAAAATGGATTTTGAGTCTACATCCGAACGGAGCTTAAAAATATTTTGTCATCCAACTGCAATATTTTACATACCTGATTAAAAGCTATGTGATCTAAATTTTTACACAACATTTTTAATTTTATTGTGAAAATGATGGAAAAAAATATGAGAAGAAAAATGTAAAATTTTCTACTAAATTCCCGCGGGATTTCCTCACGAATTTCCCGGGATACGGGAAATTAAAAATGTGCGAATTCCCGGGAATTTTCCCACGCAAAATCCGGGGATGCAAACCCTACTATGCACACTCTTTATCGCTAAACTGCCCACCAAAACTCTCTTTACTACCTTTTATAGAGTCGTTTTGCTTCCAATCTTCCAGGACGACATTCTATCTCTTGTTTATTCATGGCGTCATGGCGCTAACGACTTAAATTATAAAAATAGATAAAAAAGGTTAAAAAACGTTTATAATTTAAAATCCTTTCAGATTGACGGCGAAAACGAATTTAGAACGAATTTCGTTTTATATTAGATTGGGGCAATATGCGTATCATTAAAAAGACAATCACAATATCTTTCAGTGGAAATAAATTCCCTTATAATAACATTTATTCTACAAAGTCTTGTTAATAAAATTGTTTACTGTCTATATTTTTCTGTACATATGCTTAAAGTTTCAATAAAACGTTTTTTCTTTATTGCTAAAAACAGCAAACAGTTGTTTGCCATTTCATCAGATACATCTCTTTTTCAGCAGAAAATCTGCTCTTACAGATACTCTTAAACCGGCCCTCAATCAAAATCAAAATTCCGATAATTTGTTTGAAATTAGTAAGTGCTCTTATAATAGGGCTGTTTTTCTTTAAGCCGGGATAACAAGCTGCGATAAACGTTAATAAAAATTTAATTTTTTTGCTCAAAATAAAACATTATTTTTTTCACATTGTCGCGAACTATAATATAAATATATGTATATAAACATAAAATTTTCCAAAAAATATTTTGTGTTGACATCGATAACCATAATCTTGACTTACACTGGATAATTATCCAGGCTAAGTCCAAAATTTTTAACACAATTTTTTTTTTTTTCAAAATTTGTTTTCACAAACACAATGGCATTGCTTTTGGCGACAATTTTAAAAAAATAATTTTTTATTTTGAGTGAAATTTTAACATTTTATTTAGATTTTTGTTATTGCAGCTTAGGTATCCAGTCTTAAAGAAAAACAGCCATATTACTTAGAGTCGATCTATTTGGGCTATAGGTGGATTTTAGACACCGGTATAGAAGTTATAAACATTGGATGGGTGAAATTGCATGGGAGGTACTAGAAGGGGCCTGTCATATAAATATTGTATATGTTTAATGTGATTATAAAACAATTTCAAATATAAATTTGCAACTGATTTCGACTATCCGTATGGAAGTTTTGTCAGTTTTATTTTAACCATAGCTTATGCCAATTTGTTTGGGAGGTAACAAATATGTGACAATATCGCCCGTATTTCAATTGGTATAATGACTATAAAAACATTAGGGCTGTTTTCTTTAAGAGCTCCTATAACAAAAACATAAATAAAAAGTTAACATTTTAATCAAAATAAAAAAATATTTTTTTAAAACAACAACAGCAATATCAATGAGTGTATGAAACAAATTTTGAAAAAATAATTTTACGCTAAAAATTTTGGACTTAGCCTGGAAAGTTCTCCAGTGTAAGTAAAATTTATGGTTATCGACAACGCGAAAAAATATTTTTTTATTCTGTGTAAAAAATAACTTTGAATAACGTTTTTGTTATCGCAGCTTGTTATCCCGACTTAAAGAAAAACAGCCCTATTGTCAAATATTAAATTTCATAGTATTCGTATATAGAACGTGCGTTCAAATAACTGTATATTTCGTATTGTCAAATTGATTATAAAAAATATTAAATATCAAAATATAGCAGATTTTGAATATCCTTTCCGATGTTATATCGGTTTTTATTTAACATAGAAATATGGGTCATGTGTGTGGGAGATACCAGAAGGGATGTGACAATTTCGCTCATCTTCAAACTTTAACTACACTCAAAAGGATTTGTTAGTAAAATAAAACAAAATGACTGCTGAAAAAGTGACAGAAGATTGTCCCTGCTAAAATAGCAAACAGTTGTTTCTGTTTTTTGGAACAAAATTATACTCATATCTTGAAAAGAAAATTATATCATGAAAGGAAAAAACGTTATCTTAAAACTTAAAGCATATGTATAGAACAGTATGACATATAAATATAAAGAAACGAAGAACAAACAACATGCATACAGCATGTGCGGGTGTGTCCAGCATCAATGTAAGACATGGGCGGAAATCGTTAACATACTGTGTGCTAAATAAAAATTCATTTTTTTTTCGAATAAAACATTTTAACTTTGTTAAAGTAAGTTCCAGTCCAATATTGATTATAGGCCAAAATAAAACAAATGAGTGTTGGAACGGCAGAAGTATTGCTGCACTCAAAGGAATTTGTCAGTAAAAGAAAGCAGAAAGTCTACTGTAAGAGCAGATTTTCTGCTGAAAAAGAGATAACAGACTTGTATCTGCTGAAATAGCAAACAAGCAGTAAAGAAAAAACGATTTCTTGAAACTTTAAGCATATGTACAGAACAATATAGCCAGCTAACAATTTTATTACAACACTTTTTAGAATAAATGTTATTATAAGGGAATTTATTACCACTGGAAGATGTTGTGATTTTCTTTTTAATGATACGCATATTCTCCCAAGCTAATATAAAACGAAATTCGAGCTAAATTCGTTTTCGTCGCCAATCTGAAAGCTGGCATGTGTGCCTTATTAGTTGGTGAGATTTTTTAGACAGATATTCGGAAAGTGAGTTGTGCTTCTTATTCGTTTGTGAGAATCATTTACTTTAGAAAAGTCGCTGCCAAGCCACCTGACGAAGTCTTTCACTGGACAGAAATCATGATAGTGGTAGTGTGCAGCCACGTAATAAATGTCACCATGCCATTTGTAAATAAATTTGCATTATATAATATATATATGCAAAATTATCTTGAGTCAGGAGAATATTCCGGTTCAAATCAAATATTGATTACTGACCAAAATAAAACAAACGAAAAAAAAAAATAAAAGTAAATTATTTTATGTCGCATAATTAACAAAAACTCGACTCAGGACTTAAAGAATTTATAGTAAAAATAAGATATGAGATCAATTTCTAAACTTTTTCCAAGGTTAAAAAATATTTATACATATATAGATGTATACACATATTTCAAATAAAGATGTTTTCAAAAAATCTAAGACAAACAAGGCATTTATTGACACATCAGATTGTATTTTTTTGGGGATAAGTTTTTTTTTCAATTTAATAGTCACTCTTATTTCTTCGTACAGGAAACCTCATCATTAAACGACTTCTTGAAAAAGATGTTGATTCTCGCGTGAGTATGACAAAAAAGGCAAGAGACAGTTTCCAAAGAATTTACAACCGAAATTATTTCCAACCACTTCAAACGCTGGAAGATGACGATGACATTGGAGATGACAAATACACGAAATGTGTTATTCCTTGAGAACAATTTCTATAGGAATAAAATTATTTTACAACGATAAACAATGCTTTCGTGAGAAAAACTACAAAGTCAATTCGAATATGAATATTTCACATATGCATCAAAAAAAAAATGAGAAGTCATACTAGGCATTGCTCTTTGGCTTGGATAAGATGGATCCAACCGTTGTTAAAAACCATATCGTCGGTATGGGTTTTAAACACTAAAGATGTTAAGATATTTGTAAAGAAACAACATAGATGAGCAAGTCATATCTGTCGTTTATTTTGAACGAAAATCTATAACTTTTAAAGATCTGAGGCAAAACTATTCTGCAATAAACCTTTTGAAAATTGGATGGAATATCAAAAGTCAAACAAATCTCATATAACGCAAAGCTACAATTGCCAAATGTTTGGCCATGGCTCCAGCCGATGTAAGGTTAAGACATTTTGTGAACACTGTGCGGGTAACCACAAAACAGTGGATTGTAATGCAATTTCCACAATTTTGGTTCTCATAAAGCTATGTCTGAACAATTTCCCAGCAGAGTAACATATCTGCAAATGTGGGACCGAACACAACTAAAGAAGCTGCTATTCGACAAGGATCAAATCAGCAACAGTCCGCTGGAAATGTGAACTACAACCATAAATTCCCGCCTCAAATGGTAATAATCTCTTTTCTATGGAAAAGCTACAAAACTTCACTTTTGAATTAATTTCAAATTTAAGAAAGTGTAAGTAAGACTCCTTTTAATCAATTCGAGGTCGTTACAAATTTTGCGTACATTTTTTTATATTGAGCGATACGTTAAAATTAATCGGTTAGAATGTCCGCGGTATATCTGTCTACTATGTGAAACTTGGTTGATATTAATTAAAAATGAAAAATAATAATACAAATCTGCTGTCTCTTTTTCAGCAGAAAATCTGCTCTTTCAGCAGTATTTTTGCATTATTTTACTGACAAATTCCTTTGAGTTTATCACACAAATCAGCATAACCATCGTAAAATTAAAGCTCTAATAACTTCTATACGAACGATCTTTATACTCTGAAATTTAATATTTGACAATGTTTCTATAGTCGTTATACCCACATGAAATATTTGCGATATTACCACACCTCTTCTGATACCTTCCACACAAATTGGCATAAACTATGGTTAAAAATAAGCTATTGTATAAAATAAAACTGATATAATTTCCACAGGGTAGTCAAAATCAGTTGCAATTTTATATTTGAAAATAATTTATTTTTATTTTTTTTGTGAATTACAATACAAAGTAAATTTATATTCTAATTATGGGTCCAGGGATTGAGCCGGGGTGACTAAGACCATTGTATCTAGTTATTGCAGCGACAGACCAGATCCTCTGGTGGGAATCGAATCCACAACCCCCGCGCTGATAGCCGAACAAGCTACCAACTCGACCGGGCGCTCTGAAAATTTTCGTAATTTGAAGATATGTGTCGAAATACTGGCACTGATTTTACATTAAGCTAATAATCATATTGAACATCTAAATTATTTATACTTTTGCCACACAGTTGTTCCTATTCTAAGTAAAATTGAATAATTATTATATTATATACTATTCCTACAGAATTCATTAAAAACATTTTTAATTCAATCCTGTTTCACACTTTAATTGAACTTATTGGTAACGGAACAGTTTTGCCACGCCCTATCCGTTCACTTTCATAGGGGTGAATATATTTGATAACAGGTTTTAGATTCGTATAGTGTGAATGGATCCAGCATCAATGTGTATTGTTTTGTAAAATATGTGCGTTGTTATGAAAATTGTCGCCAACAAAGTCGAACGTAATGCTATCAGTGGCGAAAGATTCAAGCAATTCACACTCAGCTCACTGGAGCATATCTGATACATATCGAGGGCACCGTTCAAGCAGTCCATTTCATCAGATACATCTCTTTTTCAGCAGAAAATCTGCTCTTACACATACTCTTAAACCGGCCCTCAAAATCAAAATTCCGATAATTTGTTTGAAATTAGTAAGTGCTCTTATAATAGGGCTGTTTTTCTTTAAGCCGGGATAACAAGCTGCGATAAACGTTAATAAAAATTTAATTTTTTTGCTCAAAATAAAACATTATTTTTTCACATTGTCGCGAACTATAATATAAATATATGTATATAAACATAAAATTTTCCAAAAAATATTTTGTGTTGACATCGATAACCATAATCTTGACTTACACTGGATAATTATCCAGGCTAAGTCCAAAATTTTTAACACAATTTTTTTTCAAAATTTGTTTTCACAAACACAATGACATTGCTTTTGGCGACAATTTTAAAAAATATTTTTTTATTTTGAGTGAAATTTTAACATTTTATTTAGATTTTTGTTATTGCAGCTTAGGTATCCAGTCTTAAAGAAAAACAGCCATATTACTTAGAGTCGATCTATTTGGGCTATAGGTGGATTTTAGACACCGGTATAGAAGTTATAAACATTGGATGGGTGAAATTGCGTGGGAGGTACTAGAAGGGGCCTGTCATATAAATATTGTATATGTTTAATAAATTTGCAACTGATTTCGACTATCCGTATGGAAGTTTTGTCAGTTTTATTTTAACCATCGCTTATGCCAATTTGTTTGGGAGGTAACAAATATGTGACAATATCGCCCGTATTTCAATTGGTAAAGGGTGATTTTTTAAGAGCTTGATAACTTTTTTAAAAAAAAAACGCATAAAATTTGCAAAATCTCATCGGTTCTTTATTTGAAACGTTAGATTGGTCCATGACATTTACTTTTTGAAGATAATTTCATTTAAATGTTGACCGCGGCTGCGTCTTAGGTGGTCCATTCGGAAAGTCCAATTTTGGGCAACTTTTTCGAGCATTTCGGCCGGAATAGCCCGAATTTCTTCGGAAATGTTGTCTTCCAAAGCTGGAATAGTTGCTGGCTTATTTCTGTAGACTTTAGACTTGACGTAGCCCCACAAAAAATAGTCTAAAGGCGTCAAATCGCATGATCTTGGTGGCCAACTTACCGGTCCATTTCTTGAGATGAATTGTTCTCCGAAGTTTTCCCTCAAAATGGCCATAGAATCGCGAGCTGTGTGGCATGTAGCGCCATCTTGTTGAAACCACATGTCAACCAAGTTCAGTTCTTCCATTTTGGGCAAAAAAAAGTTGGATATCATCTCACGGTAGCGCTCACCATTCACAGTTACGTTACGATTCGCATCATCTTTGAAGAAGTACGGTCCAATGATGCCACCAGCCCATAAACCGCACCAAACTGTGACTTTTTCTGGATGCATTGGTAGCTCTTGCAATGCTTCTGGCTGATATTCACTCCAAAATCGACAATTCTGCCTATTTACGTACCCATTGAGCCAAAAATGAGCTTCGTCGCTGAACACAATTTCTTTCTTTCTGAACTTTCTTAACAGAGCACGCATTTTGATAATAAAATTCAATGATTTGCAAGCGTTGCTCGTTAGTAAGTCTATTCATGATGAAATGTCAAAGCATACTGAGCATCTTTCTCTTTGACACCATGTCTGAAATCCCACGTGATCTGTCAAATACTAATGCATGAAAATCCTAACCTCAAAAAATCACTCTTTATAATGACTATAAAAACATTAGGGCAAAAAAAAAAGTTAACATTTTAATCAAAATAAAAAAATATTTTTTAAAACAACAACAGCAATATCAATGAGTGTATGAAACAAATTTTGAAAAAATAATTTTACGCTAAAAATTTTGGACTTAGCCTGGAAAGTTCTCCAGTGTAAGTCAAATTTATGGTTATCGACAACGCGAAAAAATATTTTTTTATTCTGTGTAAAAAAATAACTTTGAATAACGTTTTTGTTATCGCAGCTTGTTATCCCGGCTTAAAGAAAAACAGCCCTATTGTCAAATATTAAATTTCATAGTATTCGTATATAGAACGTGCGTTCAAATAACTGTATATTTCGTATTGTCAAATTGATTATAAAAAATATTAAATATCAAAATATAGCAGATTTTGAATATCCTTTCCGATGTTATATCGGTTTTTATTTAACATAGAAATATGGGTCATGTGTGTGGAAAAGGATTTGTTAGTAAAATAAAACAAAAAGACTACTGAAAAAGTGACAGAAGATTGTCCCTGCTAAAATGGCAAACAGTTGTTTCTGTTTTTTGGAACAAAATTATACTCATATCTTGAAAAGAAAATTATATCATGAAAGGAAAAAAACGTTATCTTAAAACTTTAAGCATATGTTTAGAACAGTATGACATATAAATATAAAGAAACGAAGAACAAACAACATGCATACAGCATGTGCGGGTGTGTCCAGCATCAATGTAAGACATGGGCGGAAATCGTTAACATACTGTGTGCTAAATAAAAATTCATTTTTTTTTCGAATAAAACATTTTAACTTTGTTAAAGTAAGTTCCAGTCCAATATTGATTATAGGCCAAAATAAAACAAATGAGTGTTGGAACGGCAGAAGTATTGCTGCACTCAAAGGAATTTGTCAGTAAAAGAAAGCAGAAAGTCTACTGTAAGAGCAGATTTTCTGCTGAAAAAGAGATAACAGCATATGTACAGAACAATATAGCCAGCTAACAATTTTATTACAACACTTTTTAGAATAAATGTTATTATAAGCGAATTTATTACCACTGGAAGATGTTGTGATTTTCTTTTTAATGATACGCATATTCTCCCAAGCTAATATAAAACGAAATTCGAGCTAAATTCGTTTTCGTCGCCAATCTGAAAGCTGGCATGTGTGCTTTATTAGTTGGTGAGATTTTTTAGACAGATATTCGGAAAGTGAGTTGTGCTTCTTATTCGTTTGTGAGAATCATTTACTTTAGAAGGCCGGGTATGTTGTTGAAAAGTCGCTGCCAAGCCACCTGACGAAGTCTTTCACTGGACAGAAATCATGATAGTGGTAGCGTGCAGCCACGTAATAAATGTCACCATGCCATTTGTAAATAAATTTGCACTATATAATATATATATATGCAAAATTATCTTGAGTCAGGAGAATATTCCGGTTCAAATCAAATATTGATTACTGACCAAAATAAAACAAACGAAAAAAAATAAAAGTAAATTATTTTATTTCGCATAATTAACAAAAACTCGACTCAGGACTTAAAGAATTTATAGTAAAAATAAGATATGAGATCAATTTCTAAACTTTTTCCAAGGTTAAAAAATATTTATACATATATAGATGTATACACATATTTCAAATAAAGATGTTTTCAAAAAATCTAAGACAAACAAGGCATTTATTGACACATCAGATTGTATTTTTTTGGGGATAAGTTTTTTTTTCAATTTAATAGTCACTCTTATTTCTTCGTACAGGAAACCTCATCATTAAACGACTTCTTGAAAAAGATGTTGATTCTCGCGTGAGTATGACAAAAAAGGCAAGAGACAGTTTCCAAAGAATTTACAACCGAAATTATTTCCAACCACTTCAAACGCTGGAAGATGACGATGACATTGGAGATGACAAATACACGAAATGTGTTATTCCTTGAGAACAATTTCTATAGGAATAAAATTATTTTACAACGATAAACAATGCTTTCGTGAGAAAAACTACAAAGTCAATTCGAATATGAATATTTCACATACGCATCAAAAAAAAAAATGAGAAGTCATACTAGGCATTGCTCTTTGGCTTGGATAAGATGGATCCAACCGTTGTTAAAAACCATATCGTCGGTATGGGTTTAAAGACTAAAGATGTTAAGATATTTGTAAAGAAACAACATAGATGAGCAAGTCATATATGTCGTTTATTTTGAACGAAAATCTATAACTCTTAAAGATCTGAGGCAAAACTATTCTGCAATAAACCTTTTGAAAATTGGATGGAATATCAAAAGTCAAACAAATCTCATATAACGCAATGCTACAATTGCCAAATGTTTGGCCATGGCTCCAGCCGATGTAAGGTTAAGACATTTTGTGAACACTGTGCGGTAACCACAAAACAGTGGATTGTAATGCAATTTCCACAATTTTGGTTCTCATAAAGCTATGTCTGAACAATTTCCCAGCAGAGTAACATATCTGCAAATGTGGGACCGAACACAACTAAAGAAGCTGCTATTCGACAAGGATCAAATCAGCAACAGTCCGCTGGAAATGTGAACTACAACCATAAATTCCCGCCTCAAATGGTAATAATCTCTTTTCTATGGAAAAGCTACAAAACTTCACTTTTGAATTAATTTCAAATTTAAGAAAGTGTAAGTAAGACTCCTTTTAATCAATTCGAGGTCGTTACAAATTTTGCGTACATTTTTTTATATTGAGCGATACGTTAAAATTTATCGGTTAGAATGTCCGCGGTATATCTGTCTACTATGTGAAACTTGGTTGATATTAATTAAAAATGAAAAATAATAATACAAATCTGCTGTCTCTTTTTCAGCAGAAAATCTGCTCTTTCAGCAGTATTTTTGCATTATTTTACTGACAAATTCCTTTGAGTTTATCACACAAATCAGCATAGCCATCGTAAAATTAAAGCTCTAATAACTTCTATACGAACGATCTTTATACTCTGAAATTTAATATTTGACAATGTTTCTATAGTCGTTATACCCACATGAAATATTTGCGATATTACCACACCTCTTCTGATACCTTTCACACAAATTGGCATAAACTATGGTTAAAAATAAGCTATTGTATAAAATAAAACTGATATAATTTCCACATGGGTAGTCAAAATCAGTTGCAATTTTATATTTGAAAATAATTTATTTTTATTTTTTTTGTGAATTACAATACAAAGTAAATTTATATTCTAATTATGGGTCCAGGGATTGAGCCGGGGTGACTAAGACCATTGTATCTAGTTATTGCAGCGACAGACCAGATCCTCTGGTGGGAATCGAATCCACAACCCCCGCGCTGATAGCCGAACACGCTACCAACTCGACCGGGCGCTCTGACAATTTTCGTAATTTGAAGATATGTGTCGAAATACTGGCACTGATTTTACATTAAGCTAATAATCATATTCAACATCTAAAATATTTATACTTTTGCCACACAGTTGTTCCTATTCTAAGTAAAATTAAATAATTATTATATTATATACTATTCCTACAGAATTCATTAAAAACATTTTTAATTCAATCCTGTTTCACATTTTAATTGAACTTATTGGTAACGGAACAGTTTTGCCACGCCCTATCCGTTCACTTTCATAGGGGTGAATATATTTGATAACAGGTTTTAGATTCGTATAGTGTGAATGGATCCAGCATCAATGTGTATTGTTTTGTAAAATATGTGCGTTGTTATGAAAATTGTCGCCAACAAAGTCGAACGTAATGCTATCAGTGGCGAAAGATTCAAGCAATTCACACTCAGCGCACTGGAGCTTATCTGATACATATCGAGGGCACCGTTCAAGCAGTCCATTAGCAATTCTGAGGTAGAGCGTGCATTGGATATAGGAGCTTCATTTCTTTCAGCACTGTTTGTTTGACCATTGTGCATACTCGTTCTTGGGGATATGTCATAATCAGATTCAGCGCACTGAAATCTTTCGAAATTGACTCCATTACTGTCTGAATTAGCTTGAGGTAAATTCGTTCGGTGTTAACACCGTAAAAACTACAAATTATGTCTTGCTGAAAAAGGCAATTATTCTGAAAAACAGCTATAATTTCTGAAATGCTGATATCTTTCTTGCTAAGAAAAAAATCAGACACTTTTTGTGCTATTACAGCAATTTGTCTGCTATAAAAGCAATTTATCTGAAGTTTTGATTCAGCAGCCACGCTGCTTAAAAGTTTTCTAGCTGGTGAAAATTGTTGCTGTTAATTAAAATTAAAAAGGATTAATGGCGACGGGTCTTATATTTTTAATATTTATAATATAATATTTTTTCTAAAAAGCACGTTTAATATATTCAACTGTTTGACAGTGGGTTAATGAATCCGTTTAATAGTTATCCAATTTCACTAAATTCTTTCCGATTATACCCGATATGTTAGAAAACATGGTAGATACACTCTAATAAGTGAGTTTAAAATTACTATGGAAAATGTGTAATTTTTAGTGTAAATTTACAATTTTTGTATATACAGTGAAATTCCCCTAATTCGAAGTCCCCTAACTCGAATTTTTCCCTAACTCGAACTGTTATGTACGAATCTTGGATTCTCAATAGCTTTTTCTTATTTGTTTTTCTCCGTGTGTCGAATTTCCCCTAACTCGAACTTTTCTGTAAGTCGAATTAAAAACTGATACAATTTATGACACTTACTATTTGAGTTTATTCCCGTAACTCGAATTTTTTGTTTTGCTAATTTTAATATTGTTTTCTCGTTTTCTCGTTAATAAGTAGTACATACATACATATTTTGGTGGCACTTCTTTGCGAAGCCTTTAATTCAGTGATGGGCACCGCTCTCTTTTCCTATGCACAGTAGGGCGTACCTCAAAAAAAAAGTTCGCCGTACACCTTCGAATATGAAGTATTATTGAAAGGTAGTTTCAAAAAAAAAATTTTTATTTTTTTATGCCGAACGTAGGGGTCGCGCTTTTACATTTTTCTATATAACTTGTATTTATAAACGGATTTTAAAGTGTGATACATCGATGTTTTTGTATCGACGAGGCCGATTTTTTTGTCTTTGAAGTCATTGAGCTCAAGCACCCCCTTCTGGTACTTACCCATCATTTCTCAGTTGCTACTACCCTAATGTACCACTCTAATAATCGAAAATTAAAGCTCGCATAAAATCATGAATCATGTTTGAGCTCAATGACTTCAAAGACAAAAAAATCTGACAAAAACATCGATGTATCACACTTTAAAATCCGTTTATAAATGCAGAAGTTATATAGAAAAATGTAAAAGCGCGACCCCTACGTTCGGCATAAAAAAATAAAATTTTTTTTTTTGAAACTACCTTTCAATAATACTTCATATTCGAAGGTGTACGGCGAACTTTTTTTTTTTTACTTGTAACCTGGTACGCTCTAATGCACAGTGCATAGGAATGAAAATGCTGCTTCTGTCACGGAGAGACACATGTACACATCGTGTGGCTTCGTTCGCTGCGTAGTTTTGTGGGTACACTCAAATCAACATGTTTTATGTGTTACTTTCATTTAATTGCTTGTTATACTTTTGAAACATGGAATATTTTTCGGGCGTAAGCCGCGTTTTGTTCTCTGCTGCTTAAAATATGATAGTATGCGTGTGCCCATCACTGCTTTAATTTCTCAACCGTAGGTGGCGACAATATGACGGCTAAAAATTGAGAATTACAGTTACAAAATTTATAAAATGTAAATACATATAACAAATGTTTAATTTCCATAACTCGAATTTTCCCTAACTCGAAGTGTTTTGTCGTGCCCTAGGCGATTCGAGTTAGGGGAATTTCACTGTATATACGCATTGAGTGTGTAAAAAAGTGATTTAAACATTTATTGTTTAATATTGCATTCATACACTCTTGGTATGCTCTGAAGAGTGAACGTCTTTTTCGCGCAGTTGATTACAAATAGTAATTTGAAGAAGAAGAAAACGTAATATCGGGCAATGTTGTTAACACTAGAGTAAAAACACGCCAAAATGGAAGAAAAAATAGTTTTTTGCTTAAATCTAAATTAGCCACACAGAACAAACAGCTTTTCTACACTTGCAGAATTTGCAAGAGCTAGGTATTTTATGGGTTTTAGTCTTGCAAATGACACAAACCCTAGGAAATGTCGTTTCTTTCTAATTTGTTGTTGTGGTGTAGCAAATCGTAGCAAACTTTGCTAGATTTGCAAGAACCATTTGCTACCAAGAGCGAAATCCGTAACTATTTTTTTAATTTTAACTCTTTATTGTGTAAAATTAAACACAATTTGTTCATTTCTACATCACACGGCCTGTACAAAAATATAATGTAATGGAAAATGAAAAAAATCTCCAAATTCGATCTTATATCTCGTCGCGAAACATTCTAATTTGCCTACTTTTTACCAATAGCATTATTGTAAAAGGTTTTGATCAAATGATTTCATCTTACTCCTTTCCAAAAATTAAACAAAAAAAAATTAAAATAACGAGGCCGAACGCCTCCAACGTGGTTGTTAACTTCATTTAGACATTGGAGTATGTTTTTGTTGAAAAGTGGTACCCAATCAAAAGCGTTCCGTGAAGTATGTGATAATATTAAAAGTGGATTATTAAGTCACACAAAAAACAGGAATATTTTTTTTATTTTTTTAAAGGTGCCGTTAACAACAAACTGAAGTTAGTTCTATCCGTCTGTAACTTGTCGTTATTTTTTTGTATTTACAATTTAATTAATTATGTACAATTTAATTAATAGGCCTGTTCGATTGGTCTTACTAGCTTACAATTAAGAGACTTGATAAGGTGGCAACGTTGCTACCCATTGGTTTTTCTTAAACGGGTTAACAAGAAAAATCTGGCAACACAACTAAGAGAGTAGTAAGCTACTTTATTGTTAAGCGAGTAAATTCCATACAAAAATTAATCTTGTAAGCCCAATCGAACAGGCCTAATGTCAAATAATTATATTTTATACTATAATAAAAACTAATCGAAAATAAAATTTGGATATGAGTTTATTTGTAGTTTTTTTTTAAGGTTAGTTTTTAAGGTTAGGTTGCGAAATTCGTTAAAAAATGTTTGTTGTAACAATATATTTGCTGTTTTGTGCAAACAATATGGTTCCATTAAATAGCAGAAACATGCTGCTGAAACAGCAACAGCAATTGTCTGCTGTAACAGCAGGAAAAAAGTCTGCTAAAAACAGCAAACATCCTCCTTCTATTAGAACAGCAAGTCCGCTTTCTCTTTTTCAGCAGAAAAAGTCCGCTGATACAGCAGTCTTTTCTGCTGTTTTACTGTCAAATTCTTTTGGGTGTATGTACAATTTAATTAATAATTTAATTATTTTTATACTATAATAAAATTTTTAATTAATTAATTATAATTATACTATAATGAAAACTAATTGAAAATAAAATGTGGATTTGTGTTTTTTTGTAAAAAAGGGGTTAGGTTGTGTAATTCCCTGAAAAATGTTTGTTGTAACAATATTTTTGCTGTAATAATAATAATTTGCTTCCATTCAATAGCAGAAACATGCTGCTGAAACAGCTACAATTGTCTGTTGTAACAGCAGGAAAAAAGTCTGCTAAAAACGGCAAACATCCTCCTGCTATTAGAGCAGCAAAGCAGTTTGCTGTTACAGCAGTCTTTTCTGCTGTTTTTACTGTCATATTCTTTTGAGTGTACGGTAAACGTCATATTACCTACAAAGCCGAGTACAATATAAGTAAAGGGTGTTTTTTATTGGGGTATAGAACTTTAAGTTGGCATCACTTTTTTAACTGGCGGCCATTTTGTCAGCTGTCAAGTGATTAATATTTAGTTTGGTTTGCCATTTCATCATGAACAGGTTGACAAAAGAACAACGCTTGCAAATCGTGCAAATTTATTTCGAAAGTAATGGTTCAGTTCGCGAAGTTCACCATTTTATGGTCGACATAATCGTCCATCAGAGCAATTAATTCGGTTAACCATGGATCGTTTTCGCACTACGTTTACTCTATGTGATAATACGCATCCGCAGAGACGTCGAACAGTGCGCACCGAAGAAACAATTGCCGCTGTAGAGCAAAGTGTTGAAGAGGACCCGAATGAATCGATTCGCCACCGTGCACAGCAATTGGAGCTGCACAGCAATTGGAGAAAGTGATTGAAAATTGGACCTGTAGAATTGGCTATATTCGAGCCAGCCGCGGCGGCCACATGCCCGAAATCATATTTAAACATTAATGGCATAAAATTATCCTTCCAATAAAGCCAAATTGATGGACATTAAAACGATTTTCTTGTGTTTTATTTCAATTCGAAGTTCTATACCTCAATAAAAAACACCCTATATAAGGCTGCGTCGCGAAAAAATGCAGCAGAAATGAATACTGGACTGTTTAATGAAGATCTGCAAAATATTTATTCGTTGGGTCAAACCGTCTGTGAGCTAATCGCTCCTAAAAATAATCAATTCCCTTTCAAATGCGCTGGTGGCGCTCGCTCACATATTTATATTCTTATGTATATTTGAAATCTTCGCCATTTTAGACTCACAGTTTTTCTGTGTTCGTAAAGATTTTATTAGTTAATTTGCTGCTCCTAATAAAAAACGTTCTGTGAGACTTGTGATAATATTAAAAGTGGCATGTTATCAGCCCTGTCACAGAAAGCAATTTCGTTCAAAAGTGAAATCATTGGTTAATCATTTATTTTTAAACATGTGCGGCAATACTTTACGAAAACGTAGATAGCAACACAAAAAGAATTTATGTACGTTTTCGTACAGTATAGTCACACAAGTTTAACCATAAATGATTACCCAATGATTTCACTTTCGAACGAAATTGTGTTTTTTAAATCGCGTTTTTTGGAAAACCGGGAGCGGAGCACAATTTCGTTCGAAAGTGAAATCATTGGGTAATCATTTATGGTTAAACTTGTGTGACTATACTGTACGAAAACGTACATAAATTCTTTTTGTGTTGCTATCTACGTTTTGGTAAAGTATTGCCGCACAAGTTTAACCATAAATGATTACCCAATGATTTCACTTTCGAACGAAATTGTGCTCCGCTCCCGGTTTTCCAAAAAACGCGATTTAAAAAAACCCGACGGTCGGGCTCAGATAAAACACCAGTTGATCTGGTTTTCGGTCTCGGGTTTGAAATAGAAATATCTTCATCACACAAATTAGAATTTAAATTAGAAAGAAAAAAATTTCCACGGAAATACAACTCATCATAAATCAACTGACTAAAATATTAGAGATCTGTTTTTGTTTTGTGTATATTATCGATAAACAGTCGTCGTACCAATAGTAGGGCTCTTTTTCTTTTTGCCGGGATAACAAGCTTCGATAACAAAAAATTTAATTTTTTGTTTAAAATAAAAAAAAAATATTTTTTTCACATTGTCGCCAATTAAAATAACAAATTTTCAAAAAATAGTTTGTGTTAATTTTTTAGACTTAGCCTCGATAACCATAAATTTGATTTACACTGGATAATTATCCAGGCTAAGTCTAATATTTTAACATAAAATATTTTAATTTATTTTTTATATTGCTGTTGGCGTTAATTTTAGAAAATATTTTTTTATTTTGAGTGAAATTTTAACATTTTATATAAATTTTTGTTATCGCAGCTAGTTATCCAGTCTTAAAGAAAAACTGCCCTAGTGTTAAAGAATAGCAAATTAGCGTTGGGTTGATGTTGACGTTGACAGAAAGTGGGATTCTGGGCGTGGTAAAATATTTGTTGAGAGGAACATTGATGAAAATTGGTACATATATATATATATATATAGACCACGGAAACAAACAATAGTTTTTAATTTTTGCCTGGCTGAAGCGGTGCTGAAAATAGGTTATATAATTTTTTGATATTTACTGTGGGGATGGCTTCTCCCACAGAAATTGGACTTTTATTCGTTTTATATAAAGTGACGTATTCGTAGTACTGTTCTCGCTAGCTAGTCTTGAAATTTTGCGAGAGTTCACTGAGTGTTAGTCTGGGCGATAATGGACAAGGCACCTCCCATATGAAATTAAAACATATTATCAAATATATTTAGTTCTACGACCCCAAGAGTGTGAAATTGTATGTGAGTGCATACAGTATCAATATGCGTAGATATCCCATAAGAAATTAAAAGTTATTATCACATATCTCCTGTTATATCACGCCGAGAGAGCTAACATTTTGTGAGCGAGCATGCAGTATCACCCCAGTTGCGTAAGATATTGGCGGTATTGGACAAGTGGGCGTGCCACCTTCCAAATTTATTATCACATAAATTCAGTTATAGACACATATGGGACATTAGATTTTCGAAGCTATAAAGTGCCGGTTAAACATTTTGGTTTTCTCATTCAACGGTTATATTGTTCTCAGATAAATGTGTGAGTATGGCAACACCGCTGAGAATTATAAACTGAAATGAGAATTTATTGGTAATGCTCAGCTGTTCATTTCATTGTTGTTTGTGTCGATGTGTAAAAACTGAAAGTACATCGGAAATTCAGCCCTGCCATGGCTTTCGTACGAAAACGAAATTATTTCGTAATGTTTCAGTCTTGCTTCTACAATTTCGTTACGTTTTGATAAAAACGAAAAAATCTAAATATATTATTTTTTAAGAAACATCTGGTAGCTCTATTAGACGACAATAAACAAAAAACTAATATCAAAATAAACAAAGAAAAAAATAAAACAACAAAAAAATTGAATTTTTTGACGGTTGTGAACAAATACATTTAAGTGACTTAATGAAGTATGTCGGGCTTGTCCGTGGTAGCTGTTATGGAGCATTTAAAAAGCTTTCAATCTATTGAAAAATTGAACCGTCGAAATTTAAGAGATGTATGCGATCCTCTATCCCATCGATTCAAGGCAACTACATTTTTACACAGTTTTTGATATTTTGCTTAATGTATACATATCTTAGTTTCTTTATCGACTTAACAAAGAAGCATTTATTATGATCTTGGAAAAGATTGAACCCTTTGTGAAAAGATCCACAATACCGGTAACACTCCAGTTGGCCCTAACACTACGTTTTTTAGCTACAGGGTCTTACCAAGGTGTGTTATGCAAGGACGTGCACTAAGAAAAAATGTCTGCTATTAACAGCAGAGATTGTTTGCTACCTATCAGCAGGCACTTCTTCTGCTTTTAATTTATCTGCAGTTTTGCGTCTGCATTCAAACTGCTAAAGAGTTTGTAGTCTGCTAAAAATTACTGTTGTTAATTAAAATATAAAAATAAGATACAGAATGAGCGTTCTGGAGTTAAAAGCCATTCAGACTGACGGAACTTCAATTGCTACAAGGTCGTGAGAATATGCTTATAAAAAAAATATCTCTCAAGTAATATTAATTACATGTAATAACTTTCTTTCTAAAAGTATTGTTAATATATCTAATTGGTTCAATTGGCTTGCAGTGGGTTAATGTGTGCAGAATAGCCCGAAGATAATCATATTGATAAGATACGTTAAAAAATACGTGATATGATAGATATTTCTGAAAAAAATATTATTATAATCGTTAATATTGTATAAAACTTATATTTTGTAAAAAATTTAGAATTTTTTAGTGTTCGAGATAATTTATATTATATGTTCAATAAATCTTAAAATGTTAACTCTTTTAAGAGTTATTTGAATTCGTTTTTTTTTGTTAAATACTGCTATGATAATGGTGGTTAAGGGGAAGACAAGGAATTTTTAATTAAAAAATAAACAGCAATTTTAAAAATAAGATTTGCTCATCGTTTATTTATATTTATATACCATACTGTTCTATACATATTCTTAAAGTGTCAAGATAACGTTTTTCCTTCATGTTATAATTTTCTTTTCAAGATATGAGTATAATTTTGTTCCAAAAAACAGGGACAATCTGCTGTCACTTTCTTTTACTAACAAATTCTTTTGAGTGTGGATTTATGTGTTGGAAGGAGCACCAATGGGTACAAATAGAAATGCCTCTTGAGAAAAAGAGAAGTCCAGGGATAGTGGTGTGTATAGATGGCACCCACATAAAAATATCAAAACCAACTAATGATGAATCTCTTTTTTATAACAGAAAGGGCACATTTAGTATCAACGCAATGATTGTACATATGTTATATTAAATTCAATATAAATATCAAGTTTGACTCAAACGATACCTGTTTCAGATATGCGATTTCCAAATGAAAGTGTTAACAGTGGATGCTCGGAGGCCAGGATCCTGTCATGACGCTTTCGTCTGGAGTTTAAGCGAAGCAAGATCATGTTTGTTAAATAAATTCATTAGTGGAGACCCTAGCTGTAGATTGTTGGGTGATTCTGGTTATGGTTTGGAACCATTTTTAATAACACCATATAAGGATGTAGTTGCCGGAACAAGAGAGCACAAGTTTAACAAAAAGCATTGTTCTGCTCGTAATATTGTTGAACGCACAATTGGTGCCATTAAAAATAGATTTAGATGTTTATTATAAAAAAGGCCTACACTTCAGAAAAAGCTATAAAAGTTACAAATGTGTGCTGTGCTCTTCATAATATATGCAGAGAATTTAAGTTGGTCTTCGATGGAGTAGGTTGTCTGCGCCTTTTAGCTACCGGTGATGATTGATTAGCTCTAATGGGTGTGAAAGATGTACTGAATTCGTCACTATTTGATGTTGAAGGTTCTTAGTCGAATTCTCGGGTTTCCTTATCAGACCCATCGTTGTCCACCACCACATCTTCTGTAATTCCAAAGCTTTATTTTAACGAACGATCCCAACGCTTCTCACACTCGCCCCTTCCGACCGAGAGGGCAACGTCCCCATAACGTAGGGATATTGTACACAGCAGCCGGCATAACAAAAATATTAAACAAAATATTAGTATCACATGCAAATAAAAGTTATTCTTAAAGTTAGTAACTAAATATATTAAAGTAAACGTGTCGTAACAAACTAAACATCCAAGCAGGAGAAAATCCTCGACTTTATTGTATCGATTCCTAATCCGAAATCTATGATGTGACACAATGAATTGAAATCAATACACATTCTGCGAATGGGCTCTGCGGAAGCATAATTCGTACGCTGAAAGTCAATATGGAAGAATTGATAGTATCTAGAAGGTCTAAATGGCACGTTAAACTTAATCCTAGAAATAAAATATTCAGAAGAGAAATCACTATTTATAACCATATAAACCATCACGGTGTTCAACATAACACGTCTGGTGTTCAAGGAAGGCAAGTCGATCAACTTCAATCTACTAGTATAAGGGGGGAAGAATAAAATCACTATGCCAATGCAAGTGTCTTAATGAAAATATTAAAAATTATTTCTGAACTGACTCAATTCTCTCAATATCGATACCATACTGAGGATCCCACACTACGGAACCATATTCCAGAATAGGTATGACAAGTGATGTAAATAGCTGCTTCGTTACGTAAGGATTGGATAACTCCTTAGCCCATCGCTTAATGATGCCAAGAACACCATATGCTTTGTTAGGGCCTGTTTTTTGAAATTATTTTCCAAAATCACTCAATTATTGCGAGAAATCTATAGGCCACAGAAGTCTATAATTTGTTGTGTTTATAAAAAGCACGCAAAGAGCTCGTATCTAAAACATTTCTTATCTACGTTTTATAGAATTCAATTAATATTTGAGTGATTTTTGATCGTTCGCTTCAGACGAACGAAAATAATTTCAAAAAACAGGCCCATAGTAATAATGTGATTGTTGAAATTCAGTTTGGAATCCATTAGAATACCAAGGTCTACAAAAGAATCAACTAACTCTAACTCAGTTCCTCTAATATTATATCTGACAAATTTTGGTTTCGATCTAAAGAAACGCATATGTCTGTATTTCCTTAGGTTGAGTTTTTATACAATTCATGTCGCACCAGCGTCGCAAACTATCCAAGTCATCCTGTAATGGATTCGAAAATTCTGGCCAATTATAAGAAAAAATATTTTTACATCATCTGCATTCATTAGAAGTCGAGAATTGATGATAGACCCCGGAAGGTCATTTATGAATAATAAGAAAAGAACCGGCCCTAGATGACTACCCTGAAGAACACCTGATGGAATCAGAATTGGTCTAGAATAAGAATTACCAAATTTGACAATCTGAGAGCGATTTGAAAGATACAAAGATATCCACTTCAAGAAGTTAGAGCTAAAACCTATACGATCTAATTTATATAACAAAAGTTCATGGTACACTTTATCAAATGCCTTACTAAAATCTGTATAGATAGTCTGATTACCCTGAACAAATTCATCAATAAGGCCAGAAGTAAACTGAATCAAATTTGTCACAGTAGAAAAGCCCTTACGAAATCCATGTTGATATGGACTCAATATAGAAGAAATCCTATGAGATACCACCTCAGTAACCAATTTCTCAAATACCTTCGGTATAGTACTCAACTAGCTATCCCTCTATAGTTTGATACATCAATTAGACTGCCAGACTTATGGAGGGGATAAATATATGAACTCCTCCAAGCCAGAGGGAAATATCCAAAACTCAATGAAGTATTAAATAATAATGTTAGCGGAATACCCAAATAACCCCATCAGGGCCAACACTATTTGAGATTATTCAAACTAGACAAAACTAAGGGTAAATCAATAACAGGGATTTCTAATTGACTCAAGCAGAGTCAATTAGAAACCCATAAGATCACTCTGAGTATGTCGTCGCAAAAAAATTTGCAAAGCAATCAGCAATTTTGCAAAACAATATATCTACAATAATGTCAAGATCAAGATCAAGACGACAGCTACAAACAAAATTCCAGTCAACATCCTGAATAAGTGAATTAAGCTTCTCGAAATTGGTTCTCTTGAAACAAAAAGAGTTTCGATTATCTTGCGAAGTAGAGGGAGAGAGAAGATTCACTAGAGTACAACATCGATATATTCAAGGTAGGATGATAATCGTCCTCCGGGAGAGATATGGGAGGATCTCTACTGATTTCGAAGTAATGGGCATCATCGAGAAAAACTAGGTCTAGTTGCTAGTCTGTCACTGTGCTGTCACTTCTGTCCACAGCGATTATTTAACAACTTTGCCTTTAACGTATCCCCGAGCTATGTATTGATGGCATTCCATGAATTCAAAAAATATCTTGTCTTGTGCAGTATTCTTATGTTTTCCCCTTTAATTAGAAAATAATTATCATTTATTTTGTTTAATGTTTTACAAAAACTTACGTGTTCGCTTTAAAAATACGTTAGAACAAACCAGCTGTTTTTACATTATCTTTCTTTGTTCTAAATGTTGCATTATTTTTTATGTTTAAACTTCAGTTTTACCAACTGTTTTGAATACGCAATAATTTTGCTTTTCTATAGAAGCACTAAACGTAATTGATTTCACTTTCGAACGAAATTGCTGATTATACAAAAAACAACGATGGAAATATTTCACAGGAGGTTAAACACTTACGTACTAGACTGATTAGTGTATGCTATGAAATAAATAGTCCGAAACAACCACTAAGTAAATACTGAGAAAATGAAATTGTACTAACCAGGAATATCGTTACGAAAAATTATAACCGGAATATAAGAAAATGGCCCTTAGAGTGCTAAAATTGTATATGTGTTCATCCTGTATCAATGTGCTTAGTTGCGTTGAATTTGGACGGTATTAGACAAGGACACCTCCCATACGAACTTGAAATTATCAAATATATTCAATTTTATGAGACCTATAGTGCTGAAATCTTTTGTGAGTACATCAATATGAGTACACTTAGAATAAAAAGACTGCTTTTAAGACATTGCAGACATTGTTTGCTGGCCACCAACAGGCACTTTTTCTGCTATTACAGCAATTTGTCTGCTATAAGAGCAAATTATCTGCAGTTTTGCTTCAGCAGCCACACTGCTCAAAACTTTACTGGCTGCTGAAAATTGTTGATGATAATTAAAATTAAAAAATATAATGGCGCCGGGTCTTATATTTTTATTAGTCCGAGACAAATGCTAATGAAAAGCATTCGATTTTTTAAAAAGCATGGCTCACATTGGGTTTATGAATCCGTTTAATATGTATAATATAATTTTTTTTAATTTTTTGTTCATTGAATTTGTTGTAAATATTTATTTCCCTACAGCAAACAATTTTACCTATTGTGAAGCAAAAGACTGCAAATAAAAAAGGGACATTTCATTGAACAAAATACATGTATCAAATCAAATGTTTCAATTTATTGCAGACAGTTTCACAGCTGGAACTAAAATATTTACCAAATTGCGAACTAATTGTGGAGTCCGGTCAAAAAATATTAGTTGGTCGGAATGAATAAGGTTATAAGGATATTCCGTCAACACAGCATACTACAGCGTCTTTAGCAAGTATTCCCAATTTTTCAAAGCAATCCGTACGACCAGGCGTTGTTAATCAACCTTCTAGCGGAGACGTATACGAAATTAGTGCAGAACCAAAAACGAGTAAAAATTGTGGTGTTTGAACGAATATGGATAAACCTTTTTCAAAACGGTGCCTTAAGGCACTACTTGACTGAAGTTAGTTATATTGAACTGTAAGTTTAGTACTAACTTGACGTTACTTTTTGTATTTAGCGGAGGAAGAAGGTATGCACAATTTAAATAATGTCAAATAATTATAATTTATACTGTAATAAAAACTAATTGAAAATAAAATTTGGATATGTGTTTATTTGTGAAAAAGGAGATAGGCTTCGAATTCGCAAAAAATGTTTTATTCTATCTAATTCTATTCAATAGCAGAATCAATAGCATTGTCTGCTATAACAGCAGGAAAAAGTCTGCTAAAAACAGCAAACATCCACCTGCTATTTCAGCAGCATGTCTGCTTTCTCTTTTTCAGCAGACAAAGTCTACTAAAAAAACATCAGACTTTTCTGATGTTTTTACAGTCAAATTATTTTGAGTGTAGCTATGTAAAATATGGGTAATGTTGACATGGTACCCCCAAACGAAGTTAAGATCTATTATCAAATATATTCAGTTATATGACACCAACTTTGCTAAAACTTTGTGTAAGTGTATCCAATATCAATATGCGTAGTTATGCTAAATATGGCCGCTATTGGAAAAGTGGACGTGACACCTTTTATACGAAGTTAAGACCTATTATCAAATATGTTCACTTCTACAAATACAGTGCTTAAATTTGTCTGAATACATCTAGATGTGTAAGAAATGGGCGGAATGGAAAAAATGACTCATACTTTTCCATTACCGCCCATATTTTACACAACTACGCGTGTTGATACTGGATATGAACTCAAAGAAAATTGTATCACTAGGTTTCATAGAGCTGAATATATAAGAGTTATGTAACATGTTACTAATGAATTTAAAACAAGTAAAATGGCGTTAAGTTCGGCCGGGCCGAATCTTATATACCTTCCACCACGGTGTGCATTCGCACTGTTTTAAATAAATTTAATTACTTCATTATTATAACATTAATAGTCTACTAATATATATACTGCAATTGTAATCAAAAAGTGAACATTAGGTGTATTGTCAGTCGTCATTAGAGAGAAACATTTTTCCTCAGGGCTGATTTCTCCCATTTGCAATTTCTTGATTCAGCTATAAACAGAGTGACTGTATCATTTTGATAAGAAAAGTACGCGTCCATATTGGAATCAACACATCTAATTTCATGATTCTAGGTACATCCGCTTGCTTGGTACCATTTTTATCATTTTTTAAAATGTTGACCCTAAAAGTACGATTTTGGAGAAATACTCATATTGTGCGAGTTTACGAAGACAGACGAGTGTAACGACTGAATTCATAATTCTATAAGTCTAGCTACAGTCGTTTGCGTGGTGTCAATTTTATGTCTACGCAGTCTCAGCAATGTACACACCGAATTTCACTATTCTAACTGCAACCGTTTGATTGGTACCATTTTTATCCCGTTCTCCCCATTTTTCGCCTAAATGTACAACTTTCGAAAAAATTCGCGTCTACACAGTCAGATAAATGCATACACCAAAATTCATGAATTTATCTTCAGCGGTGGTTGGTACCATGTGTATCCCTCTTTTCTAACTGTATCCCTAGGCTAAATTTCAAAAAATCTCTCTATTTTACGTGTCCATGTAATTATAAGGACGTTCACACCGAATTTCATGTTTCTAGCTATTGTTGTATCATTGGTATCATTGGTACCATTTTTATTCCTTTTGTCCCATTTCACCCGCTAAATCTTTTTTGTGATTACACGTTATTAGGGAAGGTACAATACAAATTTCAAGTGTATACAAATTGGAAATTTAAAAAAAAAAAAAAATCTTAAATAGTGTAAATATTATGGGTATTATCAGTCCTTGTTGGGGAAAAATTTTTCCCCCTGGGCCGATTCACACACTCAATCCCAACCGATCTGATACCACATTTACGGAAAATTTCAACCTCCTAGCTGATTTCGTTCGGAAGCTAGCGTGCTTTCAACAAACAGACATGGTTAAATCGTCTTAGAATTTTACCAGGACACAGAATATATACTTTATGGGTGCTACAAACGGAATGACAAAGTGAATATACCCTCATTCTGGAGGTGGAGGGTTAAAAAAACTTATCCGTACAATCAAAAGAAACTATACAGTATTGAAGAAATATCAATATTGCTGCCTCTAAATATAAATTTAGGTTTTCGAAGCTTCGGGAAAAGGAATACAGAATTGAAGCGCGATATTTAATGCTTTTTTAACAATGAATGTGCAATATTACTCAGCCGCACTCACTCCTCCGATAAAATTGGAAACCTTACCCTATGTATTAACAACTAAAATAAAGTTGTTCTGGAGTATACAGAGTTTTTATTCGAAGTAAAGAATATTTTGAAAAATTAATTGAAAAACATATAAAACTAATTTCAATGAAACAGTGATTCGAAAACAAAGTAGAATAAGTATTTTTTGATTACTTCAACACTCCTCCTCAAAAAGAACTATTCTAGTAACAAACATTTTCGAAATTTACATAATTTAATAAAATTTAAAGGTTTAGTAAAAATATCAGCCTCCATGTCCTGTTGGACAATACTTTATATTTAGTATGCCTTTCTGCTTCAGATCTTTTATGAAATTATATTTTGTATCAATGTGTTTCGTTCTGCGACTAAATTTGTCATTCTGAATAAGTTTGACGCAGCTTTGGTTGTCTTCATAAATTGTAATTTCAGTAGTGAGTGGAATACCAAAATCTTCAAATAATACGATTTATATGATCTTCTTGGTTTATTGTAAAATTGCCGTTTTCCTCCCTTTCAATTTTGATACCAAGGTACAAGTTAACCTCTCCAAATTTCGATATTTCAAAAATAAATTAAAAATTAAATTAATCAAGTAAATTTTTTTATAATGTCAAACTGATTTTCATCTTTTGCAGCTACTAATATGTCGTCCACATATACAAGGATATATACAAAATTATCACCAACTTGTTTCTTAAATAGACAAGGATCAGCTTCTCCTTGTACAAAACGTGCAACTCGAAGGATATCAATCAGCTTCTAATTCCAGCATTTGGCAGACTGCGTGAGACCGTATAAATTTCGTTTGAGCTTGTAAACTAAGACATCGTTATCCCTTGATGTAACTTCGTACCCGGGGGCTTGACGCATGTAAATTTCCTCATTCAAATGCCCATTTAGAAACGCTGTTTTCACGTCGTATTGCTTAACATTATATTTGAAAACTCCTGCCAATGTAAAAAAAGTACGAAAAGTCATTTGCCGAACCACAGGTGCGAAGACCTCATCGTAGTCCACGCCGAACTTCTGTGTGTAGCCTTGAGCCACCAATCGAGCTTTGTACTTCGCAATCCTTCCATTACTGTCCTTTTTAAGTTTAAAAATCCACTTACAGCCAATTGCTTTTCGACCTGTAGGGAGTGAACAATTTCCCATGTTGCGTTCTTCCGAAGCGAAGTCATTTCATCATCTAATGCTTCCATCCACTTGGACTTGTCCTCTCGATTTGCAATTTCCTTAAAATGCCTTGGCTCCTCACCACCAAATACCATATTGACATATCTAGCTGATACTTGACCTTTATTGATGCGCGATGATCTTCTCAACAGTTCGCAGGGAACTACACTATCATTATTATAATCAGATAATACATCTGTTGCTGCATCATTTTCTACGTTATCATCCAATTCAGTATCTCCTACTTCGTTGACATCATCCGTGCTTATTCTTGCAATAACGCTATCATCATCTGCAGACAAATATTCCTCTTCATTTTGTAATTGATTTTGTATTTCTCTGTTTCTCTCGTATGATATAGCTGCTTCACTTGGCTTCTCTATGTCCCTGTCCGATCCTGCCATCTTGTTCTTCAGAATAGCATAGTCGCGACTGATGATAATTTTCTTCCTTCTTGGATTTAAGAACCTACAAGCTTTCGACTGCTCAGAATATCCAACAAAAACCAACTTTTCCGTTTTCTGGTCTAACTTTTTCCGCATTTGTGTAGGTATGAGAACGTGAGCATCAGAACCAAAAATTTCACATTTTGTAACATCGACTTTTCTTCCTTCACAGACCTCGTAAGGAATGACATTCTTCGATCTTGTCGGTAAACGATTCTGCATGAAGTTTGCTGTTACTACGGCTTCTCCCCAGAATTCATCAGACAACATTGCATCTTTCAGCATACGTCGTACCATATCTGCCAGATAGCGATTTCTCCGTTCAGAAACTCCATTCTGTTGTGGTGTGTAGGGGGTGGTAAATTGCTGCCTTATTCCCAAACTCGATCAGACCTGATTACTTTGGGTATTTTGTTAAACTTTGTCTGCACGTAGCGAATGTAGTTCTTCAAGCGATCTATCATTTCGGATTAATGTTTTAGTAAATAAAGGGTGATTTTTTAAGAGCTTGATAACTTTTTTTTAAAAAAAACGCATAAAATTTGCAAAATCTCATCGGTTCTTTATTTGAAACGTTAGATTGGTCCATGACATTTACTTTTTGAAGATAATTTCATTTAAATGATGACCGCGGCTGCGTCTTAGGTGGTCCATCCGCTTAGTCCAATTTTGGCATTTCCACTTTTTTGAGTAACAGAGACCCAATTGGTGCGAACGGCGACGAATCGAAAATTGGTGGTCATCATTAACACTGGCCGATACAGCTGCGATATTTTCTTCAGTTCGCACTCTACGTAAGCGTGTTGGTGGTTTAATGTCCAACAATGTAAATTTGGTGCGAAATTTAGTCACAATAGCCCGAATAGCCGCTTCAGTGGGTCGATTAAACTGACCATAAAATGGAAGCGCGCAATGAACTTTCTTAACAGAGCACGCATTTTGATAATAAAATTCAATAATTTGCAAGCGTTGTTCGTTTGTAAGACGATTCATGATGAAATGTCAAAGCATACTGAGCATCTTTCTCTTTGACACCATGTCTGAAATCCCACGTGATCTGTCAAATACTAATGCATGAAAATCCTAACCTCAAAAAAATCACTCTTTACAAAACACAATATCTGCTGAAATCATCGATAAAGGTTACAAAATACCGATATCCGCCTGGAGTTGTGACGTTAATCTGCGCTACATCAGTGTCTACTAAAGCGAGTATGATTTTAGAATGCACCTTTGGGAATGGTTTCCTGGTCATCTTGCTTGATAGACAGGTTTTACATTGGAAATCTTGTTCACATTCGTTCACCTTTACGTTCTTCCCTTTTAGGAGTTGGTGTACAACCTTTATATCGCGATGTCCCATCCGACGATACCATTCACGGATACACCCATCGTGTATTTTCACATTTTCGACTGCGTTCAACATGTTGACATGATTCCTCATTACGAATTCTTTGTAAAAGTTGCAGTCTTTTTTAATATGACCTTTATTTTTGCAGAAATAACATTCAATTTTACTTGTATTGATTGGCTTGTGTCCTTGAATCTTCATTACTGATGTGTCCTCTGAACTCCTTTTTTGCATCTTCCGTTTGGATTCTTCAATCAACTTTTCTCTCACAACGTCGATATTGAGTTGACTATCGTCCCGCGCTTCCAGCGTCACAATTAATGGATCATAAGAATCGGGCAAACTCCTCAATAACATGGCTACTGTCCACGATTCGCTTATTGTTAATTGTTCAACATACCTCATTAACTCGTTTATATGTTCTTCCATTTTTCATCGTCATGTAGTTGCATCCTGCATATGGACTTCATGATAAAAACACGACTACTCAACGATGGCTTTTCATAAAACTCCTTAAAACTGGTCCAATATTCCTTTGCTGTGCTCGCTTTCTTTAAATGAATTAACTGGTCGTCTTCAACCATCAGCCCTATGCAAGCTCTAGCTTGCCCATCCTTCTTGGTCCAATTTTCATCCGCCTGTGCTGGTTTTGGTTTCAACACCGTGTTCCAAAGATCTTCCTTTATTAAAAGCAGTTCCATTTTCACCTTCCAAATCGCATAATTGTTGCGATTCAGTTTTGTAACCGTTGCTTTGAATTCGTCCTTAAACATCTTGAATCAATAGCCCATAACCTATTGGAAGTCCTCCAATTATCCAAAATGTATTAACGACTAAAATAAAGTTGTTCTGGAGTATACAGAGTTTTTATTCGAAGTAAAGAATATTTTGAAAAATGAATTGAAAAACATATAAAACTAATTTCAAAGAAACAGTGATTCGAAAACAAAGTAGAATAAGTATTTTTTTGATTACTTCAACACATAATAATTCAAAAAGTTTACAAAATAGACCATACAATGCATAATCTGTTTTAAAAAGTTTTTATATTTCAAAAGCCTCTTTTGAAAAATTTTGAAATTGAATTTGTCTCATATTTCATTATTTATAATTTCTTTGAGTTCAATTTGTTTGTTATGCGAAATAAAATAATTCATATAATACGTTTTTATATAGGATTTCCAGTCCAGTCCCTGGAAATGAGAAAAATAATTCCCGATTCCGAGAAATAAAAAATACGGGAAAATGCAAACCTTAACTACCGCTTATATTTTACATAACAACGCACATTGATGCTGAATGCACGCACACAAAATTTCAGCGCTCTAGAGTCATAGAATTGAATATAATATAATAGGTTTTAACTTCGTATAGAAGGTGCACGCCCACTTGTCCAATGCCGCCCATATTTTACACACTACGCGTATTGATACTGGCTGCACTCGCACAAAATGTTTCATAGAACTGAATATATTTGATAATAGGCATGTTCGATTGGGCTTACTAGCTTAATTTTTGTATGGAATTTACTCGCTTAACAAGAAAGTAGCTTGCTACTGCCAGATTTTTCTTGTTAATTAATTTAAGAAAAAGCAATGGATAACAATTTTGCCACCTTATCAAGTATCTTAATCATAAGCTAATAAGCCCAATCGAACAGGCCTAATTTGTTTTAACTTCGTAAGGGAGGTGTCACGCCCACTCGTCCAATATCGCCCATTTTTGTCACAACTGTGCAGACTAACACTCAGTGATCTCGCCCAAAATTCCAAGACTCTCGCTGGCAGAGTACTTGCCACTATGCCACTGTATAAAACGAACAAAATTTGTGTGGGTGATGCCAGGCCAAGGAAATATCTAAAATGTATATAGTCTATTTTTACCACCATTTCAGCATAAAAATATAATTCAACAACAGGTCAACAATACACACATAAATCAATATGGTGATGGTAGGCAGCTATAACATAAAGTATGTACAGTTTTTGTTAGGTCAGTCTAATTAAATCTGAAATAATATCCCTTCTTGATGTGAAATATCCAATTGCCACTCCAATAGTATAACCAGGGTAAGTTTAAAAAAGGAAATAGTTTAAGTGCCCACTATTGTCCCTTACCCATCAGATCAGTATTGATCACAGTTGCGAAAGTGATGGAGCCTTTTGAACGAAATGTTTACGAGAGTGCACAAATACAAATTATTGAAAACAATCTAAACGGCATTCCAGCACATTTATATACAACACTGCATCTGTGATACAAGCTTTTGTAATATCCCCCTCTAAAATGGTCACATATGCTATTTTTTACTCCCTATATTAGAATCCGTTATTTTCGAAAAAGTTTCATTTTGTTTCACAGTGCATCTCCTTATAGAGGCCGGGTTTGATGTTGAAAAGTCGCTGCGAAGCGACTTGAAAAGACTTTTGACATGGTCGAAATCATGATCGTGGTAGTCTGCAGCCAAGTAATAAATGTCACCATGTCATTTGTAAATAAATTTGAATTCTATTAAATATAGATGCAAAATGGTCTTGAGCCAGGACAATATTCCAGCAGTTTTGTCTGCAATCAAATATTGATTACAGACAAAAATACAAACGAAAAAACTAAAACAAATGAGCGTTGTCACGGCAGAAGTATTGCTGGGTAACTATACCTGCATATACACATACTTACATATGCAACTCAATGAGATGCTTGTAAGATGGCATGTGTACTTTATAACTTCGTGCGATTTTTAAACGCAAATTCGGCAAATGAGTTGTGCTTCTCGTTCGTTTGTGAGAATCATCTCCTTATAGAGGCTGGGTTTGATGTTGAAAAGTTGCTGCGAAGCCTATCGAAAAGACTTTTGACATGGTCGAAATCATGATCGTGGTAGTCTGCTGCCAAGTAATAAATGTCACCATGCCATTTGTAAATAAATTTGCATTCTATTAAATATAGATGCAAAATGGTCTTGAGCCAGGACAATATCCCAGTTCAAATCAAATATTGATTACAGACCAAAAAAATACAAACGAAAAAACTAAAATGAAAAAAAAATAATCTGCTGTTCGAGCGACACTACCTCTGTTATTGTACCATGGATGAAAGATAAGACGAATGAAGTGTTTCCAATTACCAATCTTGACATTTGTAAATCGACCTTATGTCATTTCAGCTAGGCTATTATAACACACTACACAGCATGCAGTGTGACAAGGCTATTATGTCATTTCAAGCTGAAATTGATTGATTTCACGTGCAGTATGATAAAGTTTTAATAATCACTTTGAGCGTACATAATATGAAGGGGCTTGCCACGGCCCTTCTAGTACCTCCTACACAAATCACCATAAAATACGTAAAATTAAAGCTGTTATAACTTATATACGGATATATTTAAACTCTTTATAACTTCCATACCGAAGCGTGGAATCCACCGTGACTTGATATTTGATCATGTTTTTACAGCTGTTTTATATACGTGGAAGTTGGGTCCATGTGCCACGAACCTTCCACATAAATTATCCGACCCTAATTCAAGTCCTTATAACATTCATTCATATGAGGTTATATATAAGTCGGTTTAGCCGACTTATATATAAGCCGACTGACGCTACTTACTTACATTTTTGTATGGAATCTAACAAGAAAGTAGCATGCTACTTAATGCAAATATATTTTGGTTCTTCCCAATTTTTGTTTTCAATATGAACTAACTAATAATAAGATTTTACATTAATTTAAACGTAAGTTTACCTGCGCTTTTTGCTTACACTGACTTTACTAATTAAAATTTATTCAACATTATTTATGTGATCTCTATATACATACAGATAATGTTCATTGAAAATTCGAAATTATTTTTATTATTGTTTTGTTAAAATCCTGATTATTGTTAGGTTTTAGCAGACAATGCGCTGCGAGTCACTGCAAATACAGTAGCACGCTGTAAATAATCGAGATACAACGTATCATTTTTCTGGCATGTGGCCTATTCAAGCGATCTGTACCTTTCATGGAATTTTATACCACGATTGTTTTGTATTTTGTGGCACTTCTTCTGAAGCAAAAGTGTCTGGCCAAGTCTAACACAATTTAATTAAATTATTAGGAGTGTTTTCTAGTAATTTTGGTTGTTTCGCCGTGTGTGTGGCGAAGTAAAAAAAACACCTGTACGCCATTTTGTGCCGGCGCTGAGTGTGGTTGTGAAGTAAGTAAGAGAAACTTCAGTGGTGAGTTTATTTTGATGATGGATACGTCAAGATGTGATTTTGTTAAAAATAATAACATAAAGAGTGGACAATATATATCTGGTCGAAAAATTTGGAGAGTATGATCCTTTAAGAATAAAGGAAATTCTTGCGGCGGGAGATTCTAAAACTAAAAAATTTCCCCCTAAAATTGTCTGTTAATCCTATCAAGTTTAATGCTAGATCTGAGTATGTCATCTCCTCGGTATTCAGGTTCAATAGAAGGATAGGGACAAGCTGGTTCCTACGCGGACGGATATGATTGGTTTTGTTGGTAGTGTGTATTCTAGGGAGATTTTTGTGAACAAAAATAGACTAGCTGTAGATGTTTTAACTGTGGACGTTTTGGTCACACAAAGAAAGTCTGCAAATGGAAGAAGAGATGTTGTGTGGCATCAGTAAGGCTCTGTAGGGAGGAAGGACATTTTGCGTATGAGAAATTGAAGGGCCAGTGCGATAATGACGGAAACGAAAATGTCGAGAAAGGAAGTGTTGCATAGTTACTATCCCATATGTTACAACCGATTTGACATTCTGGCTGATAATGGGCAATCTTACCAATGCAGAAGGAATACTGACAAAGTGGCCAACCAAATACTAACGCCCGTTTCTTATAGCAATATGGCAAAAAAAAAACAAAGTGGCAACCCGACCACCTCCAGCGGTTCAACACCTACGTATGCTTAATTATCGGAAACTCCAGTGACGAAAGACCAAATCTTCACAATGTTTCAGAAATTGAAACGTTACTCAAGGAAGTTTTAAAATGTATGAAGGAGTTGATAAATGCTGTATTGACAGTGATGTTGACCGAATTTCTAAAAGCTTACATGAATATTCTCCAATATAATATACAATCTTTCTCGGCTAATGAGAACTATAACGAGTATTTTGTCCATAATAATAATATTGACATTTTTTGTTTGTCTGAAAGGGAGTGACACTTGCAATCTAATTAATTTCGATTTTGTAAGCATGAACAGAGGAGATGTCTATGGAGGCGTTGCAATTGGTGTGAATAGGGAGATCAGATATAAACCCGTTACCTTCAGGTCCAATCTGGAAGTAGTGATAATTGAGACTACCAACTTACCATCAAACTACGTGATTTGTTCACATCTACAACCTCCATCGGTAATTGCTGAGTTTTGACAGTGGACTTACTAGGCTACGCAACCAATGTGCTACTAATTGTTGATTTCAATGTGCGCAACATGGCATGGGGAGACTGTGACACTCAAGTTAGAGGGGTTAAGCTTGCCAATTTGATTAACAAATCAAATATGCGCTGTATCCATGAAGGTATGTACACTTATAGGTCTACTCTATGTGATCCTAGAGGCTCTGTACCTTTTCAAATTGGATGTAGTCATCATTTCTCGCTTATCATTGACGGTATGACGAGCCTTGTGGATCCTAAGAAGTTTCTTGTTAAGAGAAAACTCATCTCTTGGCAAAGTTGAAGTGGAGCCGGATATAGACCAAATTGAGTCTGTGCTGAAAGGTGAAATAGAACAGGCAACGTACATAGTAACTCCTGGTAGGATCCCTAAGTTTTCGTGGAACAGTGGTCTCGACACTAAGTTTCGACTACAGGCGGCGATTTAGAAATGCGGGAAATACCCTACATTTCAGAATTGTAAAGATTCGATGAAATTAAAAAATCTGCTGTGGCGGAAGCGAAAAAAAGGCCTATAGTGAGAAATTGGAGTTGCTTAACATGTGTCCCAATTCGAAAAGTGTGTGGTCCTTTGTCAAAAATGTAATTGGCAGAAAGAAATCTAAGAATGCTGGCAAGTGGAATAAGGACAATAACCTGATATTAACCCACCTCAAAGATCAAGTACCTAGTAGCAGGGAACGGAAGATTTCAATGGCTTCACTTGAGAGGAGTTTTTGGAGTGTCTAGCAAAAAAATAAATCCTCGGCTGCTGAGGATGATGGAATTACGTATGATTGTCTTAAAGCTTTACCTGATGTATCCAAGAGTTTGGTGCTGACTGCATTAAATAATGCACTCTTGTCCAACACTATTAAAAATAGTTGGAGAATAATAAAGATTGTTCCTGTCCCGAAGCCAGGTAAAGATCTAAGCAATTGTGAAAACTTATATCCGTCATTAAAAGCAAGATTTGTAACCATACCACTTCTATTTGCATCAGCGAAGTACTTCACAGATCTGCTATTTTAAAACCAAAAAATGGTTATCAAGTCCTTCTCATCTCACTAGATATTAACAATGCATATAACTGTGTTAGAATTGGAATCTTATCTAAGGTACTTGAATATATTGGAGTAAATAGGATTTTCATTTTGTGAATTTCCATTTTTTTGTCCAACAGAACTTTAAAACCCAACGGTCTAACGGTACAGGTATCTGATGATCTACCGTAAGGAAGTTCTTGTGAATATAGTAATTCAATGCTTTTTCAGTATGCCGATGATTTTATGATGTCATATAACAAGGATTTTGAACTGCAGTGACCAACATGAAGGCGTGCTTCAGAATTTTCACTGCTAAATGCCATACAGTGCATCTGGCTTTCAATCTCTATAAAACCGAAGTTCTATATCTTGCAAAAGGGGTCGTAAAGAAATGAAAATCAATCTCGGTGGTGCAGAACAATTCATGAAATGTCTGAGCTTTATTATTTCTACTTCGTCAACTGCAAATAATCACTATGACATTGTCATCAACCGAGTACAAAATAGAATCAATGTCATAACATTTTTAACGTCTATAAAATGTGGACTTTTCGCGAAGGTTGCTGTAAACTTATACAAAAGCTTGATTAGGTCCAACATGAATATGCGAAAACAACGACTGCTCAAGCTCCTGAATACATCAACAAGAAACTGACTACCGTGCAGAATGAATCCTGAGAAGGTACCTTGACAAAATCGATGCCAGTTCAAGTGGTTTATTGTATGTCATATTGTCAGAGCCACAGGAGTATTCCGTTCAATGGTATTGCGGATGGGATTGCGAAAGATGCTTGTAATGTGGGTGCACCATTAAAGGCCAAAATACATTGAGCAAAATATACGTATATTTGTAAGCATGTTTGTCTCGAGAAAATTTGAAATATATGTAAACATATGAAGCTGCATACAATAAAAACATCCCAATGTTAAAGAATGAATGAGCAGGAACCAACCAATCGTTCCACCAATTGAACGAGTTCGTTCAAAGTTATGTGCAACGCGACGTTTTGCGCAAATATTCTTTGTGTTTAAAATGAGATTTGGAATACCTTTCATAAATTGTACGTGCTCCATTACCATTGCAACAAAAAGTTTAATTCTAAAAACAATAATTTATCGGCTTAGATTTTTTTGAGTCTGCTAACCATTTTTGGGCGAATGGAGTTAATTTATTCTTTCTAATTCCGTAAATAGCTTCTTGATCTCTGTAAAGGACGGCAGAAATACTTAACTTCGCGTTCAATGTGAACTTGAAGATTATAAAATGCAAAACTTAAATTTAACAAATGACATTTATTTAATTCAATGTAAACATAAACGATTATTAATTATCGAAATAAATTCGATATTTTAAAAAATTAAATTCAATGTTAAAGATAAATGATGCGATGTATTAAATTGATGACGCATGTGTGTCGACATGCTGTTTTCTTTGATATTTTTCTGCGAGTATCGTTTGGCGACTGTTATTTTAAAATTCTAGCATTTTCCATTTTGCTTCGTCCTTCTTTCTTCAACATGGTTGTATTGTCGCTCGTAGGAAATCATAGTTGCATTTTGTGGCATCAACTGTGATGCACCAACAATCTCACTATGGAGTGATTTATATTTTATATACATTTCAACATGGTTCTTAGTCAGTTTTGGATAATTTTCAAGAAGACTGCTTACCTCTATACTTTTCTGCTAGAGATTTCCTCACGCAAAAAATTGCAGTCTAAAAACAAACAAAAAACTGTTAACATTTTATTTATTACTTTAATATCATGCTAATTTTATTTTGCGTATATATCAATGCATCTATATTATTTATATCAACGAGCATATCATTATTTGTGCTGCAGTTTCAGACTGTAAATTGTATGTGTGCCTTATGGATAAATGTATAGCTAAATAACAAGAAAAAAAAAAACGTTAATAAAAATTTAATTTTTTGCTAAAAAAAAAAACAATTTTAAAATTGTAGCCAAAAGCAATATCAATGTGTGTTTGAAAACATATTCTCCAAAAAAAATTTGTGTTGACTTTACTTGATAATTATCCAAGCTAAGCCCAAAATTTTTAACACAAAATTATTTTTTCAAAATTTGTTTTGACACAATATTTTGAATATTTTTTGTTTGATATCGCTTTTGGCGACAATTTTAAAAAAGATTTTTTTTATTTTCAGTGAAAATTTAACATTTTTTTAGATTTTTGTTATCGCAGCTTAGTTATCCAGTCTTAAAGAAAAACAGCCTTACGAATTTAGAATTTAGAGAAATAGAATAACTATTAAACGGATTCATCAACCCACTGTGAGCCAGTTGAATATATTAAACATGCTTTTTAGAAAATATATTCATTAACATTTGTCCCGAACTAAATATAAGACCCGGCGCCATTAATCTTTTTTAATTTTAATTAACAGCAATAATTTTTAGCAGCCAGCAAACTTTTAAGCAGTGTGGCTGCTGAAGCAAAACTGCAGATAAAATGCTGTTATAGCAAACAATTTGCTGTAATATTAGAAAAATTGCCTGCTGATGGCCAGCAAACAATGTCTGTTGTTAATAGCAGTCTTTTTATTCTAAGTGTAGGCTTTGCAGATTGTTCTGTAAGTAGAGATGCCGATTCTTTACATAAAATTATTTTGAATTGGGTATTCTCCTGGCTCAGCACCATTTTGCTTCTATATTTTATAGAATGAAAATTTATTTACAAATGTCATGATGACATTTATTATACACTCTTGGTAGCATATTCTGCAACCCTTGCAGAATTTACTACGACTATGCTACGAAGAGTGAACTTCTTTTTCTCGCATTTGTTTGCAAATTCTAATTTGAAGAAGACGCAATGTCGAGCAAAGTTGTTAACTCTAGAGTAAAAAACACGTCAAAATGGAATAAAAAATAGTTTTTTGCAAAAAAGCTAAATTAGCCACACAGAACAAACTTGCAGATTTTGCAAGAGCTACAAGGGAATATTTGCTATGGGTTTTAGTCCTGCAAATGATACAAACCGTGGCAAATAACGTTTCTTTGTATTTTGTTGTTGTGGTGTAGCAAATCGTAGTAAAATTTGCTTGATCTGCAAGCTTTGCAAGATCTAAATACCACCACCAATCCAAAAAAAAATTGCCTTGTAGAGCGTTAAAACCCAAAGAAAAAAACTAGTGGGGAAGCACCACTTCTTGAGATTGTAGCCTCGAAATTTCAGATAATAATTAGAGCTATATTCGTCATTCCTGAACTGATCGGATCGATACATATTTCTTTTGAAAGTTTATTGAATTTCGATAGCAGAAAAATTTGGAAAATCGTTGACCCACTGGTTAATATTGAATTTTGGACGCGTTTTGGTTAAACGGACATAATCTGGAAATAGGATCGATGTAAAGATTTATATTAGTTTATAGCCCACAAGCTATCTCTCAATGTACATTACGGAAGCTTTTGGGGAAAATTCCGATTAATTGTAAAAAATTGGCGTGTTTAAGTGATTGCCAACATTGTTACAAGATGCAATTGTACAATTGTAACTATCCACAGTTATAAGGTCTGTTCGATTGGGCTTACTAGCTTACGATTAAGAGACTTGATAAGGTGGCATCATTGTTGCCCATTGGTTTATCTCAAATGGATCACGCTAGAGAATAGTACGCTACTCTCTTGTTAAGCGAGTAAATTCCATGCAAAAATTAAGCCCAATCGAAAAGGCTATAGTCTTGTCATACTGCATGCGAAATCTACCAGAAATCACATAATAGCCTTTTCAGACTACATTTAAAATCGAGCTGAAATGACTGTGATTGCGCCCCACAAAAGGCACTGATGAGACAGCTCATCGCTCGATTTATAAATGTCAGATCCCATACAAATTTTACATTTGAAAATCGACCTTATATAATAAAATCAATTCTGGTCACTGTTGAAAACGTGTATTTTTAAGAATGTTGTGAGAATGTCTCGATCAAATTTGAAATGTATGTAAACATATGAGGCAGCATACATCCCAAAAGTGTGTATTATACATACAAAATGTTGGTGTTTGTGCTTGGTACAGCTGAATTTGTTGTTTTCATGTATATGAGTCTTGCAAACACCAAAAAAGGCCAAAACACAATGAGAAAAATATACGTATATTTTTAAGCATGCATGTCTCGAGCAATTTTGAAATGTATGTAAACATATGAAGAAGCATACAATAATAGCGTACATCCAAAAAGTGTGATAGCACAAAAAGTTACTGAACTTTTAGTTTTTGTGTGTGCATCGTGAAGCAGAAGCGTAGAAAAAATCTGACCGGTTTGATCGAAAAGGACAATGTTTGAGGAAGTTTTAATAAATGATGTGCAAAAATACCAATGTATATGTAATAAATCGAACAAATCATTTTGAAATAAATTAATTAAAGCGGCAGCCTGGAAAGCAATATCCAGAGCTGTGGAAAAAATCAAAATTAAAAAAAATCTAATTAACAACAAACCATATATTTTGTAATAAATCAAGTAGACGAAATAAAAAAATTAGACAGTGATGTAATACATGTGATTAATAACTGTAAATCTAATGTGCATACTATCTTATTTTATACGATTAATTGCGTGTTCCTTTCGAGATTTTCCACATGGTAATTGTCTTTAATCCTTTTATTTTTTCTTTTAATTTGTATTATTTTAAAACGTTAAACTTGTTAAGTTGGACTGAAACCTAAAATACAAATGAATTGGGATATTTTTTTAATATGCATATGTAATAAGTAATTAATAAAACGAATTTTGTATGACTACCAAAAATGTATTGTATTTATTTTTGTTATTGTTTACATTCAAACAATAAACACAGAAAAAGGGGAAAAATAAAAACATATGTTTTCATGTGTACATGCTTACTTTCTATGTGTCTTACAAAGAGCAAAAATATGTATAATGCATGCATGCTCGATATGCGTACTTTGATTGTGTTTTGGCCTTTGTTGGGTACACACAGAAAAAAATTGTAAAAATACCAAATTTAACTTTGTAGCCTCGAAATTTCATTTTTTATATAGAGTTGACAGAAGTCGTAAATGCTAAATTTCCTTCGTATATGTGTAAATTACACATATGCTTCTTTTCAGTACTTATGTATCTTAAAATATTCCACCATGTTCTTTTTCGGCACTGCCGTTTAAGGTATTACATCGCAGGGAGGGACAGATTTATACCATCTCTACACCATTATTGATCGAGTATGTGTGGCGCAATCTCTCCAGTCGTCGTAGTTTCTTCATTATTTGCGCTATGTTGTCGTTTGCCTGTTGCCAATATTCCTTATTGTACATCATAGATCTAATTAATGTAATTGGTTCAATCGTTGCAAAGCCCGTGCTATTAAAGTATGAAGTTAACGTTTTAGCACCTCTTGGTAATTCGGATCACTGCATTGTTTCAGCATCCTTTTCATATTCCGCTCTTCGTGTCGCTTCGACCCCAGCCCCAAAGCGGACAATATATATATATGAAAAGGCACGTTGGGCCGAGCTCAACTACTTTTTCCAGCATTTCAATTGGAAACTTTGCTTTCTAAATGGCGATATAGATGCTGCGGCTGAAATGATTGAAAATATTATCTTGATTGGAATGAAGTCATTTATTCCAATTAAAGTTATTTCGGATAAACCATCTAATAAAAGTTGGTTTAACCAGACATGCAAGGCTGCTGTCAGATCCAAAGAGGAAGCATTCAGGAAATGGCGTTTAAATAAAAATGCCACAACTGATCTGCTACGCAAACAGACAAGAACCATGTGTGCCAAGGTACTTAGACGTGAAAAGTTTCTGTACGAACAACGTCTTCGTGCCAAAGTTCTTTCTTCTCCCAGGGGAAGTAAGAGCTTTTGGTCATTTGTAAGAAGAGTAAAGGATAACTCCTCATCAATCCCAACTCTTGTTAAAGATGACCAGATATTCACTAACCCGGTTGCCAAAGCTAACCTATTGGCTGAAATGTTGCAAGGAATTCATCCTTGCCGGAAAGCAATCAACCACTCCCCGTGATCGAAAATGTATCTAGTTCCATGCCTCAGATTTTTTTTCGAACACGTGGAGTTAAAAGGGTTCTCGCAAATCTCGACGTAAATAAATCCCCGGGCCCGGATGGCATTTCAGCACTTGTCCTATGTAAGTGCTCTTCGACGCTTGCCCGTCCACTTCGCAATCTTTTCAACCTTGCATACCGTGCAGGGGTTTTCCCAGCGCGTTGGAAGATTGCGAACATCCAGCCCATCCCTAAAAAAGGTGAGGCTAATAATCCTGCTAACTATCGACCGATCGCGATTTGCTCAGCGCTCTCGAAGGTTATGGAGAGTATGGTTAACCACCATCTTGTGAGGTATTTAGAAACTAATGACTTACTTAATGATCGACAGTATGGCTTCCGTAGGAATCGATCTACGGGAGACCTGATGACACTGCTATCCGAAAAGTGGAATCGATCTATTCACAAGCTTGGTGAGAGTAAGGTCGTTGCTCTAGATATCTCCAAGGCCTTTGATAGAGTTTGGCACGGCGCACTCATATCAAAGCTTATCGCTTTTGGTGTTGGTAGTGACTTCTCTCGATTTATATCGAGCTTCCTCAGAGATCGCACTATACGTGTTGTTGTAGATGGGTTCTCATCCGACGAGCATAGGTTAACCGCAGGTGTACCTCAGGGCTCTGTCCTTTCCCCCTCCCTTTTTCTTATTTTCATCGACGACCTCTTGGATCGGACATCGAATCCAATATACTCATTTGCCGATGACAGCAACCTCTGTCATTCATACTCATTCGATCATAGGCCAACTCGTCAAGAAATTGAAGACAAAAGGCTATTGATGGATGAGTCACTCAGCCAGGATTTACTGGCCATTTCCGAATGGGGTCAAGTTAATAGAGTAGATTTTAATGCACTTAAGACCCAGTGCTCCTTGTTGTCTCACAAGCGATTCACTGATCCAACGGTGTCGTCGATTTTAATGAACGGTGTAGATATTGAGCAATCAGATACTCTTGATGTTCTAGGCATGAAAATTCAATCTGATGTTCGTTGGACAAAACATGTATTTGAAATGTCGAAAGAAGCATTCAAGTGTCTAGGCTTCTTAAACCGGTGTAAGAAATACTTCACTCCCCCTGATCTTCTCAATATCTACACTACTTACATCAGACCAAAGATGGAATACAACTCCCATATATGGTCGGGTGCTCCAGCTTCATCACTAGAGCTACTTGACCGTGTCCAGAGGAGGGCGATGGTGTTGATAGGTGATGGTAGGATATCCAATTCTATTGTCTCCCTTGAACATCGTCGTAATGTGGGTTGTGTGTCCTTGTTCTATCGTTACTTTCATGGGGTTTGTTCCTCCGATATTCGTGATCTTATACCGCCCGTGAGAACGTTCGGTGAGATACGCGACTTTCCAGGAATTCTCATCCATTTGTTATAAATTTGACAACCGACCGCACCACACATTACAGAATGAATTCGTTCTTCGCCCGCACTATCCGTATGTGGAATCGACTTCCGGCAGATATCTTCCCAGCTAATTATGATGTTCAGAAGTTTAAAACAAAAGTCAACAAACACTACTCCCTCTTTCCTCCTTCCAATACCGTATTTTCCTTCCGCCAACGCAATGCGCTGCATTTATAGGGGACATCCCCTGAGTGTTGGTTCAGTGAAAAAAAAAAAAAAAAAAAAAAAAACTCATTCCTGAATGTTTGGGATAAGTTTATATGACCATCTTCCTTTTGGTGACGCATCCCATCGGGTCTGCCACATTACCATAGATCTTAACCTCTCTTCTCTGCAGATTACGGCTTTTTCTTGTTTGTCACATGATTTTCTCTCATACACCCTCTTCAGTTCTTCGGCTAAGATGTCAATAGGAATGAGACCCGCAATTACCCCAGATACTTCTGTCGATATAGTCCTGAAACCGCTTTTTACGCGTAGCGAGCTCAGTCTGCATATGGACAGCAGCTTTTTCCTTAGGTATTGAACTTTCATTGCTTGAGCCCATACTGGGTAGGGTTTGCATTTTCCCGTACTTTTTATTTCCCGGGAAACGGGAATTATTTTTTCAATTTCCCGGGATCCCGGGACAGCACGGGAAATCGTCAACATACTGTTTACCATGAGTTAAGCTTATTTTTTCCAATGAAACATTCACATTTTATTAAAGTAAAATAAATAAATATATCTTTCACAAAGAAACTGTTACAGAATTCATATAATAAAGCGCAATGTGAAATCAATTCAAACAACTTTTCAAGTTTCAAAATTAACTAAAGATCAGATATTTCTTATGTTATTGGAAAATGTGGACGCGACGGAGAAGATCGTTCACATTAATAATGAGTATAGCATTAAATGAAATGTTTGTTCTTTGTCCCGTCGCTTCAAACATTTTAAATTCATTATTTGTATCGTTCGGATACACGCCCAAAATCCATTTTTCCCGGATTTTAATTTTTTCATATGGAGCTTAACAGGAAAAATCCAAAAAAGTGGATTTTGAGTCTACATAAAAAAAATTTAAAAATATTTTGTCATCCAACTGCAATATTTGACATACTTGAGTAAAAGTTATATGATCTAAATTTGTATACATTTTTAATTTTATTGTGGAAATGATGGAAAAAAATATGCTAAGAAATATATACAATTTTCTACTAATTCCCACGGGATTCCCGTACGAATTTCCCGGGATGCGGGAAATGAAATATGTGCGATTTCCCGGGGATTTTCCTGCGGGAAATCCCGGGATGCAAACCCTAATACTGGGGCAGCGTAGAGAATGACCGAATTAACAACCGATGTTAGCAACCTTCTTCTTCGTTCAGACTTGGGACCCCCGACATTAGGCATCATCCTGGAAAGGGAAGCCTGTGCATTTGACGCTTTCTCTTGTGCATATTCTATTTGTCGCTTGAAGTTGAGTCTGTTATCTATGAATACTCCAAGGTATTTGAGGCTACATGTAGAGCGGATATTTTGATACCCAACTCTAATGTTGTTGACCTTTTCCCTGCTAGTTATTAACACAGCTTCTGTTTTGTGTGCTGCTAGTACTAGGCAGGACGATTCTAGCCACTCGTGTACCGTTTCTATGGCGGTATTGGTGTATTCTTCGATTTCGTGGATATGCTTGGCTACCGTAAATACTGCTATATATCGTAAGCAAACCCTATGATCCTTAATCCTTGTGGCGTCGGTAGTCTTTAGACCTCGTCATATGCGATATTCCACAATAGGGGGCTCAGCACCGACTCTTGAGGAACCCCGGCGGTTACCAAGTAATGTTCTATTCTCGAAATAGCTCATTATTATTTCTATGATCGCTTGTTGCAATGACTTCAAAGGTCTTTATAATCGCCAAGTATCCGTTCAAATCCAAGTCTACCTCTAGATCTTTGCATCACAAGCTTCACTAATGGCTTGTCACACACTGTATATGTGCATAACCAAAGCACCTAAAGCATTTTATTATTGTGTTCTTTTGTCGTCTTCTGCAATTGACCCATCCTATTTTAATTCGACTAGACTCCGGGATGGCTTTGACTTCTTCTGCCGTCAGATTTATTGATTCAGATTCGGTACCGTCATACGCCTTTCGCAGGCTCCAGATGTCTTACTTTTTGAAATTTACCAGGCCTGTACCAGTTTTTGTACAATTGCATCGTGCACTTCATCTTTTGTGGTTATTTCATAGATATCTCGGATAACCTCTTTTCTATCACGCTACGGACTGTCGCATGTTCGCCTATCGTGTCGTCAAGGGCCTTCCTGAAATCATTGGTGTCACGTCCATCTCTTTTAAGTTGCAACCATAGATCACCTTTTTGCGTTTTTTTTTCACTTTGTCAAACATTTCGCAATGTTCGCTGATTTTTGGATCCGATTTAGCCTTCCTTAGAATGTCGGCATATGACATTGTTCCTTTCGAAACAATTACGATCGCCTCTGGTCTGGTATTCGTTTTCCTTTTCTGTTCCGATCTCGTCAATGCGTTTGTTTCGTGTCTTCTTGGATTTAACTTTTATCCAGTTAGCGTCGTTTTTTATTGGCTCAGTAGTTTCACTATTTTCACCTTGAGTGGAATTTTTCTCCTGTGCCACCGTTTCTGGTTTTCGCTTAGTTGTAGTTATTTTTCTTTTCGTTTGCCTACGCTTTGGGCCTTTTGGTCTTAGCCACGGAGAAGTTTGAGAGGATTTACTTAATCCATTATTCTTCTTCATATTATGGTCAGGCACTCTCATCGCTAATGAATCGATTTTATGCGATCTATGGTGTCTTTCATTGTTTGATGGATCAATCTCCTTTTCCATCTCCTAGCATGTCCACCAGAGTTCGTAATTGTTCACCGAGCTTTTCGAAGTTTGTACCCTCGCCACCTTGTGTTTTCGTTTACTGCGACATATACGAAGGGTACTCTTACTAAACTTACTTACTGTACTCTTACTAAACGGATTACCCACGGTATAATCATTCTCGTTCATGTTTAGGGTTTTGTTTGGAGTTTCTTGATTTATTGTTGTTTCTATTCTATTGGGCCCAAACTCATGATCGTTATCTCATCTACACACTGTAGTCGCTTCTAGACCCCATGGTTGTCTACGCCGTGGCAGGGAGGCCATGCCATGGGTTGACTCAATACTTCATGGGTAGTTCAGTTCAGAGCCAGGTCAGCGTTAACCAGGATAAGTTCAACTGGACCTACACTACCAACTTAATGGTAACGGATTTCCAGCATTCCATGATACTTTCCACAGTTTGGTTAGGGCGGGTCACGTGGCAGCATTAATCTGACAGCCATTTCGGCAGGATTCCACTCCTGCTTACTGAAGTGTCAGGATACCGTCAGCGTCGGCCAGAGTCGTCAAAATATGTCCATAGTTCAGGTATACCATAAATAAGACCTTACCGGGCTCAGTCTTAATGTCATATCAAAGGCGTCGTATTCTAAACTGTAGAATTCCCTATATGTTTTCCCACATTGCCTCTTAGATGAGCAGATAAGCACATTTTTTAGGACGGCGCTAACTCATCCTGTCACAGAGAATTCATTGGGTTTTTAAGACGTTTTCAGCCTCACCCTCCTTCCCTGCCGCTCTTGGTCGGGGACTGCTTACTGGGTATTCGCAGCTAACCAACATGTCGGTAGGCCGTTCGGCTATCCGCCACCTGCCGACCCCGTGGTAGTCTGAGCAAAGCCCCATGGGATAACGGTGTAAGTATGAATATGTAAGTTACAATTACATTTTGTAGCAGATACTTGCAAAAATACGTATATGAACAAAGGTTTCTATAAATTTGTTAAAGTGAACATAAGAAACAACAGTATGGTGAAATTAAATTTTATTATTTTATTTTTTCACTCGCAAAATGAAAATTGATTAATCTTTTAATTTATTAATATCAATTTTCGTTACATTTCGGAAGTCTGGAGTAACGTTATGCAGTCTCGACAAGTAGTGCCGTAAATGGTTATCGCACCCGAATACAAGAGCGACGAAGGCCACAATCACTTCAACAGCCTCCCTCGCACCCTCCCGCGCTACAACTTCAGCGCTCATCCTCGTCCAGACGGAGTGAAAACACCTGCTCAGTCTGCAGTTATTCGCTCCGTTACCGTCAGGTGCAATGGATGTTGGAGATGGTGTCACCTGAGGAAGTCGAACAATTGTTTTGGCTTGAGCAATGCGAGAGGATGGAATGATGCATATACCGCCCCCTGCTGTCTTAGGGGACAGTCAGATTCAATAACTTCTGTACCTCAGCCGTCCCCCGCCACAACATCGTCACCTCCCTCTCCATCCCCACGTTATTGCTTACGACGACAGCAACAACAACAGCCGTCAACTAGTCGGCAGCGGAGTATTTCAGTCAATATAGTGTGCCCATACTGCCCCTATAACAGCCACAGCAGTCGCAACAACAGCTCACACCACATATTGACATCCCCATACCTGACAACATCAATTTCTTGCAATTTAATTGCAACGGTTTCCAGAACAAGATCTCGGAGATAACTGCCTTCATGGGCAGACATCACATATCGGTCGCAGCGGTTCAAGAGACCAACTTAAACTCCACCAATAGACTGGAACGGTTTCAATATCGTCCACAAAGACCGCAGTACGAGCAATGGTGGTGGCATTCATAATCCTCCAATTAGTGCAATACAGGGAGATAAGCGTTAGACGGGACCCACAGGATGTATACCTTGAAGTTCAGGGTATCGCTGTGAGCTCCGGCGAAGCGCTTGTCGAACTGTATAACGTGTACATACCCCAGTGTCGGTTTGCCCTCCCGGTTATCACCGAGATATTGGAGTACTGTTCACAGGTGATAATTGCATCGTGATGGGAGATTTCAACGCACATCACAATCTTTGACATTCCTGCCTCGGGAATGACCGCAGAGGCTCCGACCTGGCAGAGCAAATCGATAGCTCCACGTTCTGTACTATAAACGAGGACACTCCTACTAGGATGACGGGAAACTGCGCAAGACATATCCATCGTCAGCGCAGGGTTGATCAACTGCACGGCATGGCGAGCAATTATATCTCTTGCCTCTGATCACCTCCCCATCGTCATCTCCCTAAACCGGCCGAACGATTTTATCGTCTCTGATCGAAAGACATACATTAACCAGAAGAAGGCAGACTGGTTACAGTTCAGAGATTTCTCTGACGGACTGTCCATGCTGATGCTTAAGCATATTGGAGACGCAGGAGTCGAGTACCTTACCAAAACCCTCAATCTGTCTTTAACCACCCTTATCATACCCGAAGTCTGGAAAATGGTTAGGGTGGTCCCTGTAACTAAGTCAGGGAAAGTTGCGACGCAGGTAGAGTCATACCGACCCATCTCCCTCCTATCACCGGTCGCAAAGACAATTGAGGCACTCCTCCTGCCATGCTTAACCAGACACCTGCCGGCAGCCGAACATCAGCATGGTTTCCGCAAAATGCACAACACCACCACTGCATTAACCGCCATCACATCAACCATCAGCCACAGCCCTAACGGGAAAAGACCAACTCGACCAATTCGATACGGTTGATCACTCCATTCTCTTCAAGGACATACACGACTCAAGTCTTCCCAACTTGACGAAGAGATGGATTGTGAATTACATGTGTGGCAGACAGTCGTTCGTGGAGTTTAGGAATAAACGATCCAAGCTCTGTAGAGTGAAGCAAGGAGTCCCCCATGGTGGAGTTATCTCCCCTCTCCTCTTCAACGTCTACCATTTCAAACTCCCATCTCCCCCCAGGGGTTGAGATAATCTCCTATGCGGGCGGCTGCTCTCTACTGACGAGAGGACATGGCCTAAATAACCTCTGCAATAAAATCAATGCATATCTCCAAGATCTTACCGCGTTCTTTACAACCAGAAATCTTAAGTTATCCTCCGCAAAATCCACAGCGACGGTTTTCACCCCATGGACGAAAGATGTGTCTACAGTGCTACCTATTGAAGTCGATAGTGAAACTATTCCGACAGTCACTCACCCCAAGCTACTGGGTGTGACACTAGCCTGCCACGGCAATCTGCAATAAAGTCCGTACCCGCAATAGAGTTCTCAAGTCGCTAGCCGGCAGCACTTGTCGAGCCGACCGATTTTAAGCCGACAAGCCGCCGCCGCCGCATGTATCTGCACGAGCCGCGCCGCCGCCGATTTCGTCGGCTCAAGTCGACTTCAACACGCCGCCGATTTCATCGACTCATATCGACTTCAACCACGCCGCCGAGATTTGACGGAGTTCTAACTCAGTCAAATCTTACTACCAGAATAGACAACCCACTTAAAATTACAAAAGAAAATATAACTGTCGACTTAGACAACCTACTACTGTGAAATATATTGACCTTTCTTTGAATTTAGTATCCCACATATGATGACGTCTATAGAATGTTGAATGATTGTATTTTGATTTGAAAGTCGCATTTATATAAGTCAATTCCAGTGCGCGTGGCCATGTGTTCCTATAAATAACAATAAGGCTGTTTTTCTTTAAGACTGGATAACTAAGCTGTGATAAGAAAAAACCAAATAAAAAGTTAAAATTTAACTCAAAATAAAAATTTATTTTTTAAAATTATCACCAACAGCGATACCAATGTGTGTATAAAACCAAATTTTAACAAAAATATTTTATGTTAAAAATATTGGACTTAGCATGGATAATGTAGGTCCAATTTATGGTTATCGACCATAAGTCCGAAAAAGTCAACAGAAAATATTTTTTTTTGAAAATTTGTTTTGATACAAATATTTATGTGGTTGTTGCCGACAATTATTTTTTTATTTTGGGTAAAAAATTATTTTTTTTAACGTTTTTGTTATCGCAGCTTCTTATCCCGGATTAAAGAAAAACAGCCTTATTAAACAACAGCTTCTCTATTGTGCTTCTTTAGTGTGTCAAAGTAGGTATAGTATTATCATTCATTGGAAAGATTGTGATATTCAAGATGTCTGGTCAAATATGCCTCACACGAAAAGCTGTAATTGCAAAGATATTTATTAAATTCATCCATATTATAAATTTTCCAAAAAATAATTGTATGGGATAATAATATTATATTATGGGAACATTGGTTAAAACCAATAAATTATTCCTTTCATTTTCCAAAAATTGTCAAATAAATATTGGTGATCGAATGACAGGACGAGCCGACAAATCAGCCGAAAGCCGCCGTCCCATTTTGAACAGCGCCGCCGCCACCGATAATTATGGTTCGGCTTGTAACTATGCAGCGCCAACGTGGTCACCAAATGTTAGCAAGACACAGTGGGATAACCTGTCAAAACGCAGCCCTTCGCACCATCACAGGCTGCCTCATGATGTCGCAGACAGATCACATGCATGAGGAAACAAAAATCTTACCAGTTAAGCCCCACTGTAAACTCCCCACCAAGCAGTTCCTCCTGGGATGCCATCGACGGAGTGACCCAAACTACACACTATAGTGTTTGGAACCTCCGCCGAGGCATGTCAGGAGAAGTCTGTGGAAATTTGAGGAGCAGATCCGTCACCACCTCACAGATCCCTTCATTGACTCCTCATACTTGGTGGGTCTGGGGCAAATACACGCGGACGTAGTTGACAGCATCACGTTCAACTACATGGCTAAAATTGTTCTTGGAGGACGCCCTCCACCCATTGCAGACTCAGAGCGGACGCTGCCTAGAAACACGAGGGTCATTTTGGCCCAACTTATGGTATATTATCCGGATGGTGTAGTCGACTCAATTCATATCGATCCAGACTCGACGACACCATTCCAGATCTTTGCCCAGCCTGTGGCATAGGTCCACACAATACAGTGCAATACAGTTTAACTGTGTAGAAAGGCCGACTTCTCTAACACCAGGCTCTCTCTGGACGAATCCAGTCGACGTTCCCAGATTCCTGGAACTAGATACAGAAGAGCCACCAAAAGTCAAAAACAACCAAAGAAACTAATAAATCTTATACTTGCAAGAACAATCGTGGCAACAACAGAATCATCAGCCTCATCTGTACGTCGATGTCCAATCAACACACCAGCAGTAACGACAACAACAACCCCACCAAAAACAACAGAAGTATCAAAGAAAAAACAGTCTGAATATCATATGAGTATAATATTTAAAATAAACCATGCCATTTGTAAATAAATTTGCATTCTATTAAATATAGATGCAAAATGGTCTTGAGCCAGGACAATATCCCAGTTCAAATCAAATATTGATTACAGACCAAAAAAATACAAACGAAAAAACTAAAACAAATGAGCGTTGGCACGGCAGAAGTATTGCTGGGTAACTATACCTGCATATACACATACTTACATATGCAACTCAATGAGATGCTTGTAAGATGGCATGTGTACTTTATTACTTGGTGCGATTTTTTAAACGCAAATTAGGCAAGTGAGTTGAGATTCTCGTTCGTTTGTGAGAATCATCTCCTTATAGAGGCCGGGTTTGCTGTTGAAAAGTCGCTGCGAAGCCACCTGAATGAAACCTTTAGACAGGGTGGAAATCATGATAGTGGTAGTCTGCAGCCAAGTAATAAATGTTACCATGCCATTTGTAAATAAATTTGCATTCTATTAAATATAGATGCAAAATGGTCTTGAGCCAGGACAATATCCCAGTTCAAATCAAATATTGATTACAGACCAAAAAAAAAAAAAAACGAAAAAACTAATTTAAAATAAACCTTTTTTGTTTCCAGACGGAAGAACAAAAAGCTAAAATTGTTTAACACATTGAGTGCCACGTCGTACGTTTCCGTACGATACCTAACCCGTCGTGGGGTGTCACGTCATACGTTTCCGTACAGTGATTGCTTTTACTTTGAGCCCAAAAAATGTTTGGACTCCTGGGAAGGTTTGTATCAAAACCGCTTGGCACTCAATGTGTTAAGAGAACAAAGTGTTTAGAAATAAAGCCAAAACATACAAGGTAAATTTACGCAAGTTTTATTGTATAACTGGCAGTATTTTTTTTTTGGTACCAAATTACCCAAGTGTTCGGTATGAGTTGTCAAAGAACTTTTAAATTTGTATTTCACCTGAGAAACTTAGGTAAATTGTACGCTTTTCTTGTATGATTTCTCACATTTTTTCTTTGCGTGTGTAAGGCAAAAGTACGAAAGATTTCGATAAAAAATCTACTGGCATTTGGTCGACAAAGGGAAGCTTAAAGATAAAAATTAAAACTTTATTAACGTTTTTGTTATCGCAGCTTGTTCTCCCGGCTTAAAGAAAAATAACCCTAATATTTTTAGTGATATAAGTAGAGTTTTTCTTTTCCCGGACATTTTCATTTCCCGGGAGTGCGGGATTTCAGGCGATTTTCAGGGCGTGGCACTAGGGTTTGTATTTTCCCTTACTTTTAACTGCACGGAAGGAAACGGGAATTATTTTTTTCAATTTCCCGGAACAGCGCGGGAAATTGTCAACATTCTGTTTACTACACTAAAAAGAATTTGACTGTAATAGCAGACTTGCAGCTGAAATAGCAGGTGGATGTCTGCTGTTTTTAGCAGACTTTTTCCTGCTGTTACAGCAGACAATGCTATTGATTCTGCTATTGAATAGAATTAGATAGAATAAAACATTTTTTTGCGAATTCGAAGCCTATCTCCTTTTTCACAAATAAACACATATCCAAATTTTATTTTCAATTAGTTTTTATCATAGTATAAATTATAATTATATGGCTGCTCTCACGGAATCGTCGAGTAGTGCCTTAAGGCACCGTTTTGAAAAAGGTTTATCTAGATGCGTTCAAACACCACTACTACTTTTTGTATCTGCACTAATTTCGTATACGTCTCCGCTAGAAGGTTGATTAACAACCCTGGTTGTACAGATTGCTTTGAAAAATGTGGAATACTTGCTAAAGACGCTGTAGTATGCTGCGTTGACGGAATATCCGTATAACCTCATTCATTCCGACCCACTAATATTTTTTGACCAGACTCCACAAATAGTTCCCGCAATTTGGTAAATATTTTAGTTCCAGCTGTGAAACTGCAATAAATGGAAACATTTCATTAGATACATGTAATTTGTTCAATTTGATATTTTTCGAATTGTATTTGTGGTCTTTTGTTTCACAATAGGTAAAATTGTTTGCTGTAGTGAAATAAATATTTACAACAAATTCAATGAACAACATTGTCTAACACATACAAATAATTACCTTGTAATTCCATGGAAAGCTTTCGGCTTATCCACTCGTTTTATTATTTTTTTCTGTTCTGTTTTTTGGGGGGTTTTTGGGAGGTTTCACTGTTTAATAGCGTCGGGCGTTCTCGATGTGTGCGTTGATGACGTCGATAGCTATGTTATATCTATTAATAAAACTATTAACTTTTTATTTATTACTTTAAGGGCATGCTAATTTTATTTTGCGTATTTATTATGTATTTATATTATTTATATCAGTATTGTGTTGCAGTTTCAGACTATGTGTGCCTAATGGATATATGCTATACACATATAAATTAGTGCCACTAACTGACAGCTAAATTCGATCGTTACCGTTAATTCAGGTTACGTTGTCATTGTAAAGCACTCGGAGTAAAATATTTTGAGGACTATCAGAAATTTCGAAGATATAGTCTATCTGCCATGTTGTCTAACCTATTGGCTTAATATGTAGAGAATTAATTACAAATAGAGAATAAATATTAAATGGATTCATAAACCCAATGAGAGTCTTGCTTTTTAAAAAATCTAATGATTTTCATTAGCATTTTTCTCAGACTAATGAAAATATAATACAGCAAAAATTTTCAGCAGTCTGCAAACTTTAAGGCAGTGTGGCTGCTGAAGCAAAACTGCAGATAATCCGCTATTATAGCAGAAAAATTGCAATATAATTGGTTTTTGAGTATTCAGGCACGAGGTCAGTGTGGTTTTATATTGCAATTATTCTTTATTCGATATTTTAATCCTGATCGAGGATCATCTTCAGGAATTCTACAAACAAAATTTTATTTTATAAAAATGATACTTAGTATGTTTTGCATTTATAACTTACTAACTACAAATAAACAAAAAGCAGAAAAACAGACTGTTTTCAACCTCCTTCCTCGTCATGAGTTGTCAAAGCACTGTTTTGGTTTTCTTTTTCCAATTAGGAGTTTGTAACGCTGAGCGAGATTTTCAGATCTGTTTCGCATTCATCCGTTGTGTTGGTCTGTTGAATGTGTAGCATCTCAAGCGTCATGCGTTTGTGGTAGTTACTCTCGCATTGAAGTATACTCACTCTCTCTAGATAAGCCATATGGTTCTCCCTTGCACAGTGGGTTGTGAGTGCAGAAAAATTGCTGTAGCAGAAAAAGTGTCCGCTGTTAATAGCAGACTTTTTTAAGTGTATGTAAAAACATTTTTTCTTTTTCGAATGAAACGTTTGAACTTTTTTAAAATTAAATTATTTTATTTCGCACAACAAACAAATTGAAATCAAGTTTTAAATAATTTCTAAAAAATATGAGATCAATTAAATTTCAAATATATTAATGATCTGTAAAATATTTTATGATGCATTTTCGTCCAACATTTTTCTCTGAATTTGTTATTCTTGTCTTAAAATAACTCATTGGTCATATAATCGGACGTTTAGATTGCTTTTTTGGTGGGTTTTCTAAGTGACAACTAATATTTCTTGGAAACATTTTGTAGAAGGTGTTACGAAAAAAAAGGAATACCCATGTTTGTTGAATATCCATTTTTGTGAAATAATTTAATATTTATATGAAATTTACTCGCTTAACAAGAAAGTAGATTACTACGCTCTAAGTAAGATGTTTATCTCTTATTTATTTAAATAAAACCAATGGCTAAAAATGTTGCCACCTTATCAAGTCTCTTAATCGTAAGCCAAATCGAACACGCATTCTTTTTACAAAAATGAGCGCTGCGTTGTCAATTTCCGTCTGAATTCATCATTTAGGCATCATTCGAAGAGTATTGACTGCAGTTATTTATTTGTTTATAAAATATTAGCACCAAATATGGAAATTGTTGTTTTTCCTTTTGTATGGACCGCGACCCAACCTAATGTATATGTATGAACTATTTTAAATTAAGAGATCTTTTAAATATAAACAAATTTTAAAACAGACTGCCTTGTTACTTTAGATTGTATGGATATTTTTTAGGTTATTAGTAAAATTGTATGTAACTCCTGTACGATTTCTCCAGTTTCTCTGACTTTATAATGAAAACTTAAAAATTATACCTGAATATACACATACTTACATATGGGCATTTCCATTATGTCTAACATGACCGTCGTACGCATTTAAAGTGACAAAAATATGAAAATAAAACGGTTTTTTTACTTTAAAATTTGGGTAAACTATTTTATTTTACTCCCCGTAAATTCATTGGTCCTTCGAAATGGATTCCGAAGCCAAATAAAATAAAATAATTTACGCAAACGTTTATTTGCAGATCCAAACTAATTTGTTGTTGTCGGATCTCCAAAAAGAAAAAGATTTTTCTTCATCCCTAAACTATACCCCAACAAAAAACAAGGTGGGTTTTTTGAAATATTCACTACGTAACTATGCAAGAACACAAAATAAATTAAAAAGAAAAAAAAATAGTGCAGTGCGTTTGTTTCGTCGTTTCTACAACAATAACAAACAAGTTGTTGTTTCGTTTTGCTTCCCACTCCTCTAATAAATTCAGTGCATTCGAGTTGATTTCAGTTTTTCGCTTCCCCACTCTCCTCTTCCACATTTCAGTGAAATCGCGGTTTTATTTGTTTGTGACGCGTCGCCGGCCGTACGCAACATACGTTCATACACATGTACATACATACATTTTTGCATCCATTGTTTTGTTTTTCGATTCCTCTCTTGCACAGTGGATCCAACCGAACAAAAAGTGGAAATTTTATATTTTTATAATTTGGTCGGAAATCAACTATAACGCGATAACCAAGCACTTTACACACTAATACGTTATATTTAATATTGTTTCACACGTAATTTCACATAATATCGTATTTGATTTCTAACTATTTTTGAAAGTTAGACCCATAAAAAGTGAATGTTCTTGCACACTGTGACGTCTGTATATAAGATATTTATATAGAACAGTGGTGTTGGTGAGCAAAAAAAGTGAAAACTTTTTGCCCATAATTATATTATATACATACATAAACATTTTTGGGATATTTTCGTTTCGAGGCATAACTTTTTTCTACCCTAATTTGTCAATTCATTATAAATTCTTGGTTCTTAAATAATTTATTGGTTTTTTAGATATTTTCGACCAGATTTTGCGATAAACGTTCTTATTTTTACCCAAAGGTGATAAAAAGATTGATTTTTCGAGTTTTTTCTTACATTTTTGTGGCTTTTCACAATTTTCCGCACCCTTTCCTTATTTTTGCTATGATTTAGTTGAGATTAGTCGGATTAGAGATAGTCGGATTTGAAGACATTGATTAGAAGTGCAGACCGTTTAGTCGACTTTGAGTTTCTCGTAACTTCTATGAAGGACGAGGAACATTCGGTAAACTCACTAAACACCCATAAGAAAGAAATGGAAAGACTTTGGGAGAATTTCCGTAATTGTTATAAGGAATTGATCGACTCTTTAGATAAAAAGAACCCTACTATAGCTGAAATTAAAAAATGTTATATATCAGGGTATAAAACGTATGTCCGCATATGGATGATCTTATTGATAAGATATGGATATCTTATCGATAAGATGAATGAAAAAAGGAGATCGGCTAATTCCAACATTCCCATTCATCTGCCCCCATGTGATACTGAGGTATTTTCTGGCGATTATAAAAAATGGCCTACTTTTAGAGATATGTTTTCTGCTATTTACAAAGATAACATGCACATTAGTGATATACAAAAAATGTATTATCTAATGCAGAAAACTGAAAGTGAAGCACGCGACATTATCAAAACTTGTCCAATGACAAATGAAGGCTTCGCCATGGCCTGGCAGAATTTGGTTAACAGGTACGCAAATAAACGGGTACTCGTCAATGCCCAGCTCAAGACGCTTTTTAATCTAGCCCCTATAGTAAAAGAATCTGGTCCCACTATCGAAAAATTGCAACGTACATTGAATGACTGCATAACCAATTTGTCTCTTTTGGGTATAGAAATAAAGAACTGGGATGTAATTTTTGTATTCATCTACCCGTCTACCTGAAGTCACCCTAGGGCTTTGGGAACAAACCCAGGGAGCAGTTCTGCCGAAATGGGAAAACATGGACAAATTTCTGACTTCTAGATATGAAACTCTGGAATCGGTATTCGATATTAGAGGTGCACATACCCCGATGGTATCCCATAATGCGACCCAAAATAAGAAACCCTTACATCAGAAGGGTAACTCGAATGATAGTAGAAGATATAAAAGCTTTGCGACTACTGTCCCCCAAAATAGGCCTCAAAAGAGTTGTCCAATGTGCTCTGAGTTACTCCCTGTTAAGCTGTGCTCGGTTTTTCTTCGATTGTCAGAAACAGAACGTCTTGAAGCTGTTAAGAGATTGAAATATTGCCGAATTGGTTGGCCGATTGGCACACTTTTAGCAGTTGTAGGAGTTCGGTTAAGTGTTCTCTGTGTCAACAGAAGCACCATTCTTTGTTGCATTTGAAAGATATCGCAACGGAACTCTTACAACCCTCCTGCGAACCCTGCCCTTTCTAATGCATCGTTGAATTCAAGATCTCATTCCTCGCAAGTACCACGAGATAATGTTAGTGGTCCATCAACTTCGACTGGTTGCCCGCTCGCTGCAGACATTTGCAACACAATTGCAAACGAATGCATACTCTACTGTCCTTTTAGGGACAACAGTGGTGGATGTATGTGTACATAAACTGAGATGTTCAGCAAGAGCTCTCATAGATCCAGCATCCCAAGCAACCTTCATTTCACGAAAACTTCAAAAGAAGCTTTCATTGCCCACTTTTAGTGCCCCTACTGCTGAAATTGTTGGTTTAAATGGTGCTGTAACTGCTAGATCGACAAAGATATGTCGAATTACCATTGGTTCTTCTATTGATCCTCATTTTGAAGTTATCACGGAGGCTTATGTGGTCGAAAAGCTTACCGGTCGTTTACCAACATACTCGTTGGCCCAATTTTTAGATTGTCGTTTACCCGAAATAACGATGAGTGATCTCAAATGTTCTCATATGGACTTATTGTTAGGAGGAGACGAATATACTAAGATGTCCATAAACATTCCAGTGGTGATCTTATTGCACAGCGAACTGTTTTTGGCTGTCATATTACAATCGGTTGTGTTCTTCTATAGCCATCTGGGGCTGAATGACCAACTATCTCGATTTTGGGAGATTGAAGAGGTGCCTAAGGTATCTTACATTTCGGAAGAAGATAAGTTTTGCGTTGTTTCACTCCCTTTCAAGCGCGAGTATCCTTTAGACCTGCAATTGGCTCAATCTCGGAAGGGTGATATTTCTCAATTTGTGAGAAATGAATCCCGTTTGTTGAAAAATACCCTTATAAAATCTCAGTATGACTCTGTCATTGAAGAGTATTCTTCTCTGGGACATATGACGAAAGTTCGTCCAGAGGTGCCTACGATTTCGAGACCCTCGTATTATCTACCCCATCACGCTGTTTTTAAGTCAGACAGTGTAACCACTAAACTTCGTGTGGTTTTTAAAACCTCGAATCCTACGTCCAATGGCGTAAGCCTGAATAATATTTTGCATACCGGACCCGTTTTACAATCAGATTTGATGATTTTGGTTCTCCGATGGAGACTTTTCCGGTATGCCTTCAATGCTGACATCGAAAAGTACAGGCAAATACTGATACACCCGGATCAAACCGCATATCAGCATATTGTTTTCCGTAAGGACCCAGAAGATGATATTTGCGACTCCGAGTTGAACACAGTCACGTTTGAAGTGAATTGTGCCCCTTATTTGGCTATTCGACCCTTGTTGAAGATAGCAGAAGATTTCGAAAAACAGTGTCCTCTAGCAGCCCAAATTATTAAAAGACAGATGTATTTTGATGACGTACTGGCTGGGGCTCATACTGTCGAAGAAGCGACACAGGGTCGCAATGAGTTTGGAGTTTGGTTTTATTGAGCCTGTCAAAATTTTTTTGTAAGAATAACAAACGTGATTTGTAGGATAACTTAAGATTATAATGTAATGTCTTAATAGATTTGAGAATTTGAACAGCACCATGCTTTATCATGAAAGGATTTTAAACGGTTTGTGTTGTAGGTGTAATTCTTAAAACGTCCTTGCTCCCGGGACTATACATTTTTGGAGAGTTGTTCTCATTATATTAGCTTAATATTAAATTTACAAATACGAAATATATGTTTAATAAAAAAAATAAAAAATTAAAATCTAAGAGTGTATAATAGAACGTGTAGCTGTAAAGTAAGAATGGTTTATCCTCTGTGTATTCCAAGGGGAGCTTTGTTATAAAATATATGGCGAATATTGTTATTGATACTAAAGTCCGATTGGCGATTGTTCATATACCCAACAGGAGAAAGATAGCTCGTATTTGACCAACTAAAATGTTTCTGTTCATCGTAAACGGCTTTGATAAAATTATTTTCATGAAGGTTTAGTTTTGAAATAAAACGATCAAGTAAGTCACACACATAGAGACCGATGGGAGTGATTTTAGATTTTGTGTATACAAATCGATTAAAGAAACGTTTGGATGGAGATACGAAATGTTTCCCAATACAAAAACGCAGAATTTTCCGTTCAAGTATCTCAATGTTTTTCATTATAGTTGGAGAAATTTGAAACCAGATTGGGAAAGCATATAGTAAAACCGGTCTGATACTTGTCTTATATAATAATAGTTTTTTATTCTAGAGAAAAGACCCTCCAATCTCCGTGATTTTTGAATTACAGTTCTGGCGTGGTCATTGAATTTCATCAGTTTGTTGAAATTTACGCCGAGGTACTTCATATTATCCTTAAATGGAATTTCCGTCCCATCTACGAAATGCTGAAGTGTTTTACTTTCAGGAACAACAAAACTTTTACATTTTTTAGAAGCGTTTCGTAAGCAAATGGCCTCGCTTTTTGATGCATTTATCTTCAATCCCCATGTCCTATAGAAATGCTTGACCTTTTCCAAATGATGAAATACGTTATTCAAAGCTTTTAAAGGTTATTCAGCGTGGGAGTGTAGTAGTGAGTCGTCGTCGTATAACAGACCTATCGAATTTTGTTCAATGTGGGGAAAATCATATATAAATATGTTATAGAGGTGTGGTGCCAAGATGGAACCTTGAGGTGCACCTCTGTTGATATGATCATATTCTGATAATTTATTATTGAATTGTATACAAAATTTCCTATTCTTGAAAAAACTATGTATCATCTTAATGATTGACGGGCTAAAACCAATATTAATCATTTTGAAAGGTATGCATGAATGGGATGCACTGTCAAAAGCCTTTTCGATGTCTAAAGAAATAGCAACAGTGCAGTATTTTTTCCGGAGGTTACAGATAATATCATTCTGAAATTTGAGCAATGCATCTGTCGTAGAGTGACCTTTTTTAAAACCAAATTGTAAATCATGTATATACGCTTCATCAAGGCCTATGTCCATCTTCCCGCGAATTATTTTTTCAAGCAATTTTCCTAAATTCGAAAGTAATGAGATAGGTCTTAAGTTGTCTAACTCATTGCTATTTGACTTCTTCCGGATAGGGAATATTTTTGAAATTTTCCATGTGTCAGGAAAGTAACAGTTACATAGACAATTGTTGAATATTATTGTGAGAAATTCAAATGCTTTAGTAGGTAGTTTTCTAATAATGAAGTTCGAGATATGGTCGAGACCATATGATTTCTTGTTCTTGATTTCATTACAACCTTTGATGACATCGTCCAGAGATGCGAGTCCCGAACAATTTTGAGTGTTGGTGGCGTTAATCGTTTGAATCGAAATTATGTAGGTGTTCGTCTACGTTAGTGATTGTTGAAGTGATAATGTTCTCAATATGAACGATATCTTGGACTTGGTTAGGTCTGTTAAAAATTCCAGAAAAATAATTCCGCAATTCAAATAGACAATCATCATCACTCTCAATTATTCTTCCGTCTACCTCTAATTTTGTAATTTGTGTTTTCCTTTTATGGCCTAAAAATCTGTAAACCTGCTTATGTGCATTTGGACCTGGAACGATTTTACTCATTCTTTCATTAAATAATTTACGTTGTTCTTGTTGTACCTTTTCTTTAATTATTATATTTAATAGCTGTATTTGTTTGGACAACAACAAGTATTCCTGGTTCATTCGGTTGAGAGTTCTGTGATAGATCAATTTTAACTGTTTTTGTCATCTATATTTGATTTTATATAATGATTTTGTACTTTCAGAAACAATAATTTTTCTATGGTTTATTGAAATTTGCTGTGAGTTATTTGTGCATGTTTCATTCAGCAATTCCGTCAAATGGTCAATATGTTGATCTATTTCGGCATTTGATAGGTTTCTATCGGAATTGGGAAAATTGTTCAAAAATTCATCCCGAAAGTCATTCTTGAAATCGTCCCAGTTCGTATTCTTAAAAGAAGTAAATGTGTGAGGGTTGTATTGTAATATTTCAAAGTCGCGAATATTAATTTTCAATTTAATAGGTAAATGATCGGAGAAAGAAAGGTGGTGTCAATCATATTCGGGCTTATGAGAAAATGGTCTAAGAATGAAGAATTATTCGGATAAGAAGGGGTTGGACAAGTAAGTCTAATCAGATCTACTGAACAATCCCGAAGCCAATCATGTAGAGTATTCCCGTTGTCATTAGTTATCGAATCACCCCATGAGATGTTCCTAGCATTAAGATCTCCGCCGATAAAAGTTCCATCATAATTCTGTGATAACTCACATAAGTCGGAGATTCCATTATAAATCAAATTTCGGGAAGAGTTACATGGAAAATAGATGGATCCAAATAAAAACCTCCTCTCACTATCTTCAATGTCAAATTTAAGGCATATAAACAGACAAGGGAAGTTTATATTTGGCAGTCTTAACGCGGTGAATTTGTAGGATCTACGTATGGCAATGCCAACTCCTTGTGAGCTGTGGTTTCTTAGAAATATGTACTCCTCAAGATAAACTCTGTTATTCACCTGTAGGTGGGTTTCTTGTATGAATGCTACGTCAATCCGGTTAGTCCTTAATATATTCAATAATTCTATTCTTCTACTTACATCAATGAGTGATCTAACGTTGAAAGTCATAAGATTTAACGATCTATGGACCATATAACTTATTAACTTCATTCAGGAGGGAAATGCAAGTTTCCCGTGCCTCCGTTTTAGAGAATGATTTATACTCTAGAATAAATTTCCTTAATTTCTCCTCTAAGGTGATAGTCTCTGGCTGGCATATGTGCCTTGCTACTTCTAAGAATTCCTCAATTAAAGGATTGCTTGATTTACAATTTTGTTGTGAGTCTGTCTTATCTCGAAATAGTTCAGCGAAGGATTTTTCCGGTTGAATAAAGTTAGAGTTATGAATGTTTTTCTGATTTTCCTATAGCCCTAATCTTTTTCCTGTTTACCAAATATTTTTTGTACGCAGGGCATCCTCTGTAGCTAGACGGATGGCCATGTTGCTCGCAGTTGGCGCAATAAGGCAAATTCTGTTTATCTGATTTGAACTCGCATTTTCCCGGAGCATGATATTTGTCACATTTCACACATACGTAGGGTCTGCTACAATTCCGTGACATGTGGCCCCATTGTTGGCAACGCCAACATTGAATCACTTTTGTATTTCTCTTGGGAGGCTCCCAAGAAATTCTTTGGTTGAAAATCTCCTTCAACGAGGTTAGATCATTTAATGTCTTTCCTTTTTGAAGAGTAACCAAAAAAAGTCCAGTATCTACACCGTTACGTCTAGAAAAGGAGGTGGAGAATTTAGAAACTGAATCTACAGTGTCGGGGCATAAAAAATTTAATTCATTTTTTATCTCGTCTACATCGGTCTTGTAAAATAAACCGCGGATTATAACACTATTGCGCCTAAGCTCCCATGGAGTGTATGATTATGAGGGTATTTTCTTATCTTTTAAAAGTTCCATCATTTCCGAGTGAACTAATGCATTTTCGAAGTATAATTTACTTTTGGATTTGGTGATGTTTATAATTTTGTATGATATTTTTTTAGGATTCAATTTTTCTACTAATTGTTTTATATCTACGTTAAATAAAAATATATGTGGACAAAATGAGCGTTTTGTTTTTGGAATATGTGTGGTAGTATTCTTTTGTGAAGATTTTACATTTGAGCTGCTACCTGGTTCAATATTTAGGTAACCCAGAATGGCGAATCTGTTTTCATTATCCGCATTCAAAAATTCATTATTGCGACCAGCATTATTAAGCCGAGTAAAATCCACCTTAGTATGATGAAGACGTATTCTTTTATTTCTTATAATTTCGAATTCCCCTTCATCCGACGAATTTGGAAGTGTATCATCGCAATCCATTGAATTTGTTGAAATTTCTTGCAATTTTTGGGAATATAATGTTGTCGTTGTGTGTGGATTTTCTTCTAATGCATTGGTTTTATCTGATTGAGCGTTTTGTGTAGCATTTTTTTCATTTTAGATATCGCTTGAAGAAGATTTTTTGAGATGGTAGACTAGATTTTCCAGTTGAAGCCTGCTTCGGTTTATCAGGTGGCAACTTATCAGTTGGGATATTGGGTGGTTTATTCATATTTCAGCGGTACATATAAATTCGAAAATTGTCTTGAATATGAAATACATATGTATATGTAAATATATTTATTTTTATTTTCGGTCGCAATGAGCTTATTAAAGTCTGTCTTCGGCTGGAATGAGCCTTCGCAAATGGACTGCGAACAGTCAAGATCTGCTAAAGGATGTAGCCCCGGAACATATAATAGATTTAGAATTTCTTAAAATATCGGATGCTAGTACTACCAAATCTTTGGGTTTACATTGGAACGCAGGAAATTATTATTTCTTTTCTAAACTACCTTCCACCCCGGATAGGTAAATTGTTTGATCCAGCAGGATGGCTGGCCCCGAAGATTATCGTAGCTAAGATAATTATGCAGCAAATCTGGAAGGATAAGACTGGTTGGGACGATTGTTTGTAACCCTTGACTCTATGCAGGTGGCTCGCATTTTTGGACGATTATTCCGAAATCGAAAGGATTGAGATCCCCCGATGGGATGGTTTCAACCCTGACCTTGAAGTTGAACTTCACGCTTTTTGTGATGCTTCTGAAAAAGCTTACGCGGCCACTCCGTACATTCGAATCCAGAACCCGTATGGTGTTTTCACCACCCGTTTACTTGCTGCAAAGACCAAGGTGGCGTCAATAAAGGTTGAATCCTTGCCCAGATTAGAGCTCTGCGGTGCAACTCTACTAGCCGAAATGGTACATGCGCTGCGTGATGAGATATGTCTCAGCTCACTGAAGGCATTTTTTTGGACAGATTCGACAATAGACTTATCTTGGCTTCAAAAGTCCCCGTGTACTTGGCCCACTTTTGTAGCGAACAGAGTTCCAGAATATTAAATTCTGTTGGTACGAATAACTGTCATCATGTTAATTCACATGACAACATAGCTGATATTGCTTCTCGTGGTATTTTAGCACGAGACTTAATATCACACAACCTTTGGTGGAAAGGTCCTTCCTGGTTAGGCCTTAATGGCCTAAACAATCGTTTAGATTAATTACAAATCTGGAAACCCGTCCGGTAAAAGTTCACACTGCCAAAGTATCCTTCTCAGAGGATATCTTGGTTCGTTTTTCCAGTTTACCTCGAGCTATGAGAGTAATATCGTTCCGTTTTTATCACCGTACGGTTGCGAAATATAAGGCGACCCACTCCTATTCTTCCTTGGAACTTGGCCAAGGTGAAATTAATTTCGTGAAAGGTCGTTTGATTGTTTTGTGTCAAAGACCACATTTCCCCGAATATACGTTGCTCGAAAATGGTGCTGAATTGTCCCATAAAAGCCCCTATTGTTTTAACCCTTTTATTGATTCGTATGGCTTTTTGAGAATGAACGGTAGGTTAAGCCACTTATGAGGAACGATTTTCGAAGATTCTCCCGTATAGTGGTCGTTTTATGAAACTCTATTTGGAATACGTCCATCAGTACTCAATTCATGGATTAAATTTCTTAATGTTACGTCTGATGAGTCTAGAGTTTTGGGTCCCAAAACTTAAGAATTTGATACGAACCGTAATACATAATTGTCGTGAGTGTGTCCTTCAGAAGAAGAAATCTTCTGAACAGATTATGGCCGCTCTCCCCCTGAAAGAACTCAACTAACACGTCCTTTTACTCTCACCGGCGTAGACTTTGCTGACCCCTTTGAATTGAAATCTCATATTGGAAGAGGATGTCGTACAACGAAGGGATATGTTTTGGTTTTTGTTTGCTTTTGCTACGAAAGCACACACCTTGAGGCGACAATCGATCTGTCAACGAACTGTTTTCTCGCTGCTTTTACCCGATTTTTCTCCCGTCGTGGATGCCCTTCGAGAATGTATTCTGATAACGGAACCGCTTTTGTGCTCAAAAAAGATCAGACCCAACTCTTTTTAGATTTCAACAATGGAATGGCATTTCATTCCACCTAGAGCTCCACATGTGGGTGGACTCTGGGAAGCTGGAGTCAAAAATTTTATGACTCACCTCAAGAAAGTATCACATGCCCAAAGATTTACCTTTCAGGAATTTAAGACCATGTTAGCAAGAATCGAAGCTTGCTTAAATTCCAGACCTCTTAGTCCCATGACAGACAATGCAAGTGATTTGAATCCGTTGACCCCTGGACACTTTTTGATAGGAAATGCATTGCTTTCACCCCCGGAAAACGATGTGTCCTCAGAAAATTTGAGCTATCAGAACAGATGGCAAAAACTGAAGGTTCTACATCATTATTTGGTAAACGATGGAAAGATGAGTATTTGGTTGAACTACATAAAAGAACCGCTAATGGTGTCCTTACTCGGCCAGTAGTGAAGCTCGTACTGTTTCCTAAACCCGAACACCACTAATTATATTTTTTGTTTTTTTTTTTTTTTTTTTTTTTTTTTGTTATCGCCCCTTAGGGAATATGTCGGAACAGCCGAGACGACTTGTCGCTGAACGACCAGAGGCCCCGAAAGTAGAGTACGAAGCATCTAGTGCCCGCTGCCGCGTTTGCCTAGCGATGGATTCCCAGAAACGGCTGGAAGCAGTGAGGAGGCAGAATTATTGCATTAATTGTCTGGCGGAGTCAAATTTTATAAAGGGGTGTCGGAGCTGAGCGCGATGCAAGGAGTGCACGGCGGAGCAATGCTTCACATTTTCAACTGGAGAACCCCAAGAAGTAGAAGCACCAATGCCGACAGTGCTGGCCCTGGCAGCAAAGGTCGAAGCCGTAGCAGAAGCGACAATCGCACCGCCAACCCCAAATCCCACAACAACGACAACAAAGGTCGGGACAATAGGAACAGAGGCAACAAAAGGAACAATAACGGCAACAATAACAACAACAATACGAACAACCCGAATAACGACCGTGGCAACAATGACCGCATTATCAATTTATATATATATTGATTTTGTATATATTTATTTATTTTTAATGGATTATAATGAATTTCTTTGAATTGTATAAATTTCCTACGCCCAGACTAGCTCCTGCTCTAATTAAGTATAAATTTAAGTATAAATTGTACATGAAATACAACATTATATTATATCGAAGAATTGTGAAGAAAGCGAATAGAAAATGACAAACTGTCAAACTAATATTAATTACTTCCCGAATAAAACCCGAAACCCGAAGGTACGTATTTTAATAAAACACCCGCTCCATTTCGAATTTAAAAACTAATTTGTGGGTTTTTTACTTTAAACTATTTTATTTTACTCCCCGTAAATTCAGAAATTATAGGTAAAATATATTTTTTTATCAACAGAAGTATTCAATAAATTTATTCTCACATAATAACAGCAAACAACAAATTTTTTTTTTAATTCAATGTTTTTTTAATTTTAGCTGATCCTCTTTCAACTTTCTCACCGCCGTTTTCAACTCTCTTTATTTGTTTTTCACCTCCGTTTTTGTTCATTTAGATTTAAATGATTTTTATTTTTTTTTTAATTTTCACACTTAAAATGTCGAACATGACCAACTTTAAAGAAGTACCAAGGTCACAAATTTTCTTATTTTCCAGTAAGATTTATTTTATTTAAATTGTATACAAATCTCTGCTTGTACTCAAAATTTTATGATCTTTCTACATGTACTTTGGACGCAGTAACAACAAATGTTGTTTTTCAATGTCGAACGTGACATTGAAATATGCTATAATGCAAAACAAAAAGTTACAGTAAATTGAAGTCGTATAGTTTCGTATACTTTATTTTTTGACACTTTATACTTCCTAAAAGATTTTAGACAGCAAAAGTCAAAGCGTAATGTCTCTATTTAAGAACTTTTATTAAAACAAAATGTTCAAGAGAAATATTCAAACGAGTAAAGTGCAGTTGCTCGACTTTGCATTCGAATATCTGAATAAATGTAAAATTTTTGTACATTTTTGTACATTAGTTAAATTTGATTGTTTCCCTATGAAAATATGATAAAACAAAGTGTTTACAGAACTTTTAATTTGTTGGTCTTGGTGGATCTTTCAGTGGAAATGCCCATATGCAACTCAATGAGATGCTGTAAGATGGCATGCGTACTTTATTACTTGGTGCGATTTTTTTAAACGCAAATTCGGCAAGTGAGTTGTGCTACTCGTTCGTTTGGTTCGGTTGCTAGCACTGCAGACGATAACGTTTCAAGGGACGCTACTCCCCCTTATTATGTCTGTTTTTCTTAAAGACTGGATAACTAAGCTGCGATAATAAAAATCTAAATAAAATGTTCAAATTTCACTCAAAATAAAAAATTCTTTTCTAAAATTGTCGCCAAAGGCAATATCAATGTGTGTGTGAAAACAAATTTTGAAAAAATAATTTTGTGTTAAAAATTTTTGACTTAGCCTGGATAATTATCCAGTGTAAGTCAAAATTATGGTTATCGAGGCTAAGTCCAATAAAGTCGACACAAAATATTTTTTTGAAAATTTCTTTTGATACATATATTTTTATTGTAGATGGCGACAATGTGAAAAATATTTTTTTTATTTTGAGCAAAAAATTAAATTTTTATTAACATATTTGTTATCGCATCTTGTTATCCCGGCTTAAAGAAAAACAGCCCTATTATTAGGCCTGTTCGATTGGGCTTAATAGGGCTTAAGAGACGTGATAAGGTGGCATCATTGTTGCCCATTGGTTTACAAAGATAATGGAAATACCATTATCCATTCCATTATCTTTGTGGTTTATCTTAAATGGATCAACAAGAAAAATCTGGCAGCAAAGCTAAGATAGTAGTAAGCTACTTTGTTATTATGCGAGTAAATTCCATACAAAAATTAAGATAGTAAGCCCAATCGAACAGGCCTATTGTTACAATATATGAGTCTCACAAACTCAATTGAATGAGAACTACATTGAACTTTGATATAACGAAAATTACAGACATTATTAAACAAATGTTTATACTTATTTTCGTGTGTAATCACAATTCGCAAAAAATGCACACAGTGACCTGTTGTTCTTTTTGGAACAAATTTAGAATACGGACATATTCATTTTTTTGAGTGGCTAAAAATAAAATAAAATTTTCAGCGCAACCCATAGCTCCGGAGTTACGGGCCCCGAAACATTGAAATCCTATTTAGTGATATCTTAGTTATGTGTCGATCGATCAGCTGTTCGATTTTTTAGAAATCGACCTCGAAATCTAATATTTAGACACGCAAAAATAACAAAAATCTACAAATTTAATCGTTACGTGTCTAAACTGTAGGAGAACAAGAAGAAGAATTTGACATTTATTTCTAATTTCTCTGTTAATTCAAAAATGGAACAAGAAAAGTAATTGTTTTATTACAAATGTTCTCCTTATCAGTTTCCACCTTTTCTTGGTGTGCGGCCTACGGTCAAATGGCATTCCTTTATTTATTCCCCTACGTTAGATTTTGTCTACTACTTTCTTCATACGACTTTGTGATATTAGTTACAAAAAGAGTAGTAACACCTTCTAACGAGTAGCGAATGCACTGAGAACCGCCTTTCTCCATCTAAGCTTTGCTTTAGTTTTACTCGTTATATTGTAAATCTCTTGTTCTTTGGATTTCGTCCATACAACACCCTTACAAACTTTTGTACAAACAATTGAATTACGACAATAAATTGAATTGAGTTTTATTTGAAAATATTAAATTTTCGCATTTTTATTTATTTTCATCCTTGCTACGCAAACAGTAATAAATGTGAAATATTTAAAAGTGGTTGCTAAATTTAATTAGTTCAATTAAATTTTCAGGAAAAAGACGGCGTTATATGGACAAAATGGGCTCCAGATCGGAATGTGTTCTGTTAGCTTTATAAGAGAACAGTATAAACGGACACAAATGAAATAATGGCAGACGAAATGTTGAAAATGGTTTGTATTTTGCCCATCTGAAATACAAACTAAATTACAGTTTATTGTTTTTTTGTCTTCTAGAGATGAAAACGGACAGGAGGATCACCATCAAAATGGAAATATTATCAAAAAGTGTATTCCATAATAGGATGGAATCAGTGATGGAAGTAAGCATAGTGGTCCATGGCGAACAGTTAAGCAATAGCAAACTATAATGATAGTATTGCAGCTTTCTCTGCTAAAATATAATTTGAAGAATTTTGTTCCTTTTCAGACGGATAGTCTGCACTGCAGTTTCTTTTTTCTTATTCGAATAAAAATTAATTGTACAAATGGTGGTTGTTTATTGGTATTGATTTAAATCATCATTTGTTAATGGCGTGAACACACATTATAATAAATACAATTTAAATTTCATAGAAAATAGACTTTCAATCAATTAAGGAAGGGCATTGGAATACTTCAGCATGTTCACATTCATCTGTTCTAATAGGTTGAAATGATGTCCAATCTGCGTGTTGTTCTTCTCTGACCATCGGCAGATCATTGTAGCGCCATGCAATGCGTAAGCCGTACTTAGCCATTTCCTCATTCTCTTCGTACTCCATTTTTCTTTCAATTTTTTTCCTTTTCCACTTCGCCGACATCCAATGGCTTCTGCAATTTCTCGACGACATCCTTGGGACTGTCATCTAAACTGCTCAAGAACACCCTTTGCTTTGATAAAATACCCTCGGCCATAAAATATTGGCCAGCACTTTGGAGTAGGTGACCACAAATTTGTCTTCTTCGATTAGACATATTGAGCTAATGGGCAAACTACCACCCAATAGGATGTCCAACGAAGGATTGTCACTTGATGTTATCACTTGTCCTGTCTGTGAAATGGTCCGTGTAATTTGTTTGTGGACGAATTTGGAAACTGGACATTTGTCCCAGATGCAATTGTGACCGATTCGGGTAAAACGGTTTCGCAAATTACGAAAGAAAAACTTAAAAATATTTGCGTAAATAATTCCTTCCGGCAACTTTTATTAAGACCCAAAATTAACACACATTTTAGTATTAAATTTAATTTTTTATTAGAGTTTTCCATTGCGGCTGTTGTAGCTATTGTTGACATTTTGTTTTATTTACAAACAATCGTTTTACATACTAAATCGACCAAATGTAAAAAAAATGCAGTGTGACAGGGTCGATTTCAGCAACTCGATTTCACAAGAAATCAACTTGATTTCATGCAGTGTGACAAGGCTATTAGCAAAACATTACCAATACATTCTCATTTCAGTTTATAATTCTCAGCGGTGTTGCCATACGCACACATTTATCTGAGAACAATTTGAATGAGAAAACCAAAAATTTTAACCGGCACTTTATCGCTTCGCAAAACTAATGTTCCGGTTAGTTAATTGGCACTTTAATCGGACTATGAGAAAATGGCCCGTAGAAAATTTAAAATGTTCAAGTCGTCCCCAAAAACGGCGACGACAAAAATCAGAGTCGCGTCAACACAATATCAACGTCATAACTTACAGAATACCAAATATACGTCGCCGACGATCGATAAATCTCTATATTGACAAGTAAGTAAGTAAGTAAATTTTTATTGAGTCTTCTTCTTTTTCGATGACATGAGAATGTACATACTTCGAGATGTTAACAAATAAACTTAGAACTATATTTGTCTTGTTCTAATACACACTGATTGCGCGTATATGCAACTTGCTTACTATGACAAAGAAAATGGTTGACAAAGTATAAATGAGAACAAGGCTTGCTCACGGCCTTTACTATAGCAGACAGAGCATGAGTGTCTGTCAAAAGACGAATAAATAATCAAAACAAACTACATAAAACTTAAAACGAAATAACAATAACAAAACAGTCTGTTAATAAACGACAACAGACTTCATTAATATCAAACATATTGTATATTAATATTATGAATGAGTGTTAAGTGTAGATATCACAGATTGGGATTAAGTGTTAATAAATCGGCAGTTTAGGTACATTTGTTTGTTAGGTGGATATCACAGTTATGCATTGCTTATGTAAATAAATAAATCGAAAGATCAGGTACATTTGTGTGAGCGTAGAGCAATCATTTTGTTTGTGCACGTAAGTAATATGAAATATTATTTTTATCATTTAATTTTAATTGTAATTTAATTTTAATTTACTAACATATATATATTTAGCCTCTATGGGAACCAGGTACTGTTTTTGTGTAAAATTGTGGCAAGATGAGATGATCTGGTACGTTGTCAGGGTGCTCGTTGATAATACCAACAGGAGACAGGTAAGCCGAGCCAGACCAATGTATATTTTTCTCCAAATCAAATATTTCTTTCATTAGGATGTTTTCGTGTGTGGCGAGTCTCTCTACAAATATCCTTTGCTGATGGAATGCATAAGTGCAGAGCGGTTGAACTCCTGCAGCGTCGTATGCATATGCGTTGGAAAATTTTTTAGTGCGGGTTGCATAATGTTTATTTATGCACTTTCGCAAAAATTTCCGCTCAAAGATTTCCAAATCTTTGGCTACTATTGGTGACATAGTAAACCAGATTGGAAATCCGTAGAGCAACACAGGCCTGATTGTTACTTTGTAGAGAAGTAACTTCGTCTTTTGAGGCAAATACTTATTATTAAGTATGTATGAAAACATCCTTGTTATTGTTTTCGCCTTATGGAGAATGGAACGCGCATGTAAGTTAAATTTCATTAACTTGTCAAACTTAACCCCCAGATATGTAATATTTGTTTTTAAGGGAATGTCGATTTCCTCAACACAGAGACGTAGCGCTTTACTTTGTGGTAACACCATTCTTGGGCACTTCCCTGAGGCATTACGAATGCATATTGCCTGTGATTTTGCAGCGTTGATTTTTATGCCCCAAGTCTTATAGTACTCGTTAATGAGTCTGAGGTGGGAAGCAGCGTTATTCAAGGCAATTGTAGGGGATGGGCTATGGGCGTAAATCAGGCAGTCGTCGGCATAAAGAATGGCCTGGGAATCCGGAGTTGTGTGAGGGAAATCATTTAGGAAGATATTAAATAAGAAAGGGGCTAATACACTTCCTTGTGGAACGCCACTATGTATCATTCCCCATGTAGAGGATGCACCACGAATATGAATAGAAAATTTCCGGTCTTGAAAAAAGCTGTGTATTAGTTTCACCAAAAATGGGTCGACGTCCAGATCTATCAGTTTGTAGAGGATCCCGTTGTGGCAAACGGAGTCGAAAGCCTTTTCTATATCCAGGGATATTGCCACTGTACAGATTTCATTTCTCAAGTTGGTAGTAATATCACTATGGAATTTAAGGAAAGCATGTTGGGTGGAGTTATGTTGCTTAAATCCGAATTGGAAGTGGGAAATTGGATTTATTATAAACTCATTTTCTATTTTTTCTTTCAGTATATGTTCAAATATTTTGCCGATGTTGGACAGCAATGAGATTGGACGGAAATCTTTCAGCGACTCGCTACTTGACTTCTTTTTAATTGGAATTATTTTCGCACACTTCCAATCAGTGGGGAAATAGCCGTTGCTGATGCAGTTGTTATAAATACAGGCGAGTACATTTATACAGACATCTGGAAACCTTCTTATGATGAAATTAGAAATTCCATCAATACTACTTGATTTTTTATTTTTCATGTTTTGAATAATATTTTTAATTTTTTCAGGCTCAATAAAATGAAAAGAATCCGGATTTCCGATTGACTGGAAATTATCGTCAAAGGTGTAAATGCGACGAGGAATTAGATTGATGCAAGATGAAACCCTTGAGTCGAGATCGTCCACTGGATGTTCAGGAGTTGTACGGTCGAAAATTGAGGAGCAGTACGATTGGAAGTGATCAGCAATTTCAGAATTATTTGTAATGATATTATCATTATGAATAATCTGTTCACAGAAGGCGGACTTGTTTCTCCCAGTTATTTGGAAGATTTCTTTGAAAGCGGAAGGACCAGGTTTTATGTTTTTTAATCTATCATTAAATGCTTGTGCTTGCTCCAAACTTACAGATTCTTTAATAATCGTTTTTAGAAGATGGATTTGTTTTGAAAGGATAACATACTCTCGGCTCAGTCTATTACCCGTTCGATGAAATATCCTTTTTAGCTCCTTCTGCCATTGATGTTTAACTTTAAAGAACTTCTTGGTCCTTTCGGAGAGTGGAAATTTGCCATCTTTAATTTCGAGTTTTTGCGAATGAGTCTCGTGAATTGAGGTAAAAGTATTGTTGAATTCACCGATCAAGGTATCAATTTCACAATTATCCAAACTGCTATTTAAAGGTGGCATTAATCGTCGCGCAGCAACTTCCATGTCATTTCGAAAATCATTCCAATTAGTATTTTTGTACGACGTGAAAAATTGTGGAGCTTTCATAATAATTCCTGAACACTCAAGTTGTATTTCCAGCTTAAGAGGAAAGTGATCGGAAAATGACGGAGCAGTTGATATTTTAAAGTTGGGATTTATTCCGTTAATAAGTTGAGCGCTGGTAAGAAAGTGGTCCAGAAATGAAGAACCATTTGGGTAAGATGGCGTGGAGTCGCAAATGCGAACGACGTCTAAGATATTATCATCAAGCCACTTTTGAAGTATTTTCCCGTTGGAATTTTCGGACGAGTCACCCCACAATGGATTTCTTGAGTTTAGATCGCCACCCAAAAGAAATCCATCAAAACTTCCACAAACTTGTAGAAGCTTGTTTAAGTCACTCTGCAGCCTTTGTGCAGAATAATTACATAGAATATATATTGAGCCTGTTAAATATTTTTTATGATGTTGTTGATGGGTAATTCAATCTGCACGAGGGAAACATTGAATCCAACGTCCTTTAAGGATACCCGGCTATACTGAATCGAGCTTTTAATAACAACCGCAACTCCAACAGGTGAGTAATCGCATATAAAATTATAACCATTAATTTTAACTTTTCTATTCCTCCGCAGGTGGCATTCTTGGATGAAACCAATGTCAATGTCATTGTAATACAGCGTATTTCTCAGATCAACTTGGCGGCTTGTGTGCACAAGAGATCTAACATTGAATGATAAAAAGTTTATGGATCTATGGACCATAACTGGATCTTACTTTGTTAAGCAGGTGCAAAAATTCAGTTTTGGCCTCTGTCTTTGACAATTTGGTATAGTTGTTTAGAAATGCGCTGATTTCTTGCTCCAGAGTCAATTCCTCAGGTTCCATGAAAAAGTTGGCCAGTTTTAAAAATTCCTCTACGATGGAAGGCTTTTACTGACGGGATTTTTGAAGAACAGGATGCTCCTGAAGGATATTGGCGAATGTTTGCCCAGAGGACACCATTGACATTCCGACTGCTCTGTGGACATTATTTTTGGCAATATTATTTTCCTCGTTGACTTTGGCAAGTTTCTTTTGTCGAGCATCGACATATTTTTTGTAAGTGGGGCATCCTCTCCAATTTGCCGGATGACCAGTCTCGTTACAATTCGTGCAGAAAGGGTCAGAGTCATCGGTGCGAGTGCGTTGACATTCGCCTGGAGCATGATCAAGATGACATTTCACGCATTTATAAGCCGAGTTACAATTTCGTGAGATATGACCCCACCGTTAACCTCTTCGACATTGGATATCACCATCTTTTCTTTTTGGCTTTTCCCATGTTATAATTTGATGCAATAAATCTCGTATATGAGATACTTCCCCAATGTTTTTCCCTGGGAGAAGTGAAACCAAAAATAAGCCCGTGTCTACACCTTTTTTTATGGATCCCGGAGTTCTGAATTTTGACACATTAGCTACCGTGTTCGGGATAATTATGTCCAATTCGGATTTTATTTGATTTATATCCGATTCCGGATATAAACCACGGAGGACCAAAGAAGTTTGCCTAAGTTCCTTAGGTGTGAAGGAGTAAGAATGAATATTCTTATCTCTGAGTATGGCCATCATCGAGGAATGAACATTGGCATCTTCAAAATAAAGTTTACTTTTATTTTTGTTGATGTTGTTAACTTTAAATTTAATGTCAGGGATAGTGACTTTCAACGTATCCACTAGAGTTTTAATATTAACGTTGTACACAAATATTGGGGGGCACCATTTTGGTTTTGATTTTGTTGTAGTATCCTCTTTATTAAGTGGAGCTTGTGATTTGTTTGATGGAGGTGTGCAGCCTATATCAATGTCTGCCAGAACGCCGAGAAGTCCATATTTGTTTTGGTCTTTGGGATTATGATTCGATAATCTTTCAGATAAATCTGAAATGTCCACATTTATAGGAGACAATGCATTCTCCAACCTCTGTCGTTTGCGATCATTCGCTTTGTTTGTCGCATTTGTTATGTCTGTGTGTATGTTTGTGTTATTATTAAATGCAGTCGGTGGTTGATGATGTGAAGTTGACGCCACCACTTCGACGACATCGCAATCCATATCGGGAGGTAATGGTGCAGGCATCATAATTGCAAAATAATGCAATTAGGATGCCTGTGGATGTTTTAATTTAATAGAAATTATAAAATTACAGAAAAATTGTTCGCGCTTTAAAACAGTACGTCTGATCAGGTTCAGGGTTGCCACTTTTTCGTCTATATTGACAACGGGAATACCAATTTACAATTGTCAACGCATGACGGCGTCATTTTGTGTCGACGACAACTACCGGAATAAGGGTGAATATATAAAATATTAGAGATGCGTTTTCTGTTTTGTGTACAAACATCCGTCGTCGTCCCAATAGTGTCACAGAATACGATATTAGCTTTGAATTGATGTTGACGTTGATAGAATGTAACGTTGACTCAAAATCGACGACGATAACTGGAATATAGGTGACAGTTTATCCGCTAGCATTGAGATAAAAATGTTGATAAATAAATAAGATATTTCTTTTTGTAGCGTAGTCAACAACAATATAAAGTTTAAACGCAGCACGGCAGTGCGTCTATCACCCAACTTACAAATTAAGTTTGTGAATTTTTCCTTTTCGTGTTTATAATTGCAAATCGCTGTCTTTGCGCGACCGTGATCGTTACTAAACGTATTCGCTGTTATTGAAATTGACACTGTTGTTGAAAAATAAAAGAATCTCCAAAGACAACAACTACTTTAGTTGAAAATTTGGCAAAAACAAATGGATTAACAATAGACAGCAACAACTAGTGCAACAATTTCAGCACACACTTAGTGTGTCAGCATGAACACTGATAGTGCAAACGAAAGTGAAGAAAACAGCACAGTGGAATGACAATGGCATTTCTAATCATACAAAAAATAATTTCATAGATATTCTTTTAGTGCCGGAAACACATTTTACTAGTCGATCATTTTTCAAAATTTAACACTATGATCTCATAACTGTCAATCACCCTAATGATAGAGCTCACACTGGGGCTGCAATATTAATAAAACAACAATAAAATATGAAATAATCCAACCAATTCCTAAACCCTCTATTCAAGCTGCTGGGGTTAAGATAATATGTAACAGCAATAAAATATCAATTCTTGCCATATACTGTTCACCTAGACACAATATTAAATGTGAACAGTACGATAACTTTTTAATCAACTAGGCAAAAAAATTATTGTTAGTGGCGACTTCAACGCTAAACATCCATGATGGGGATCGAGACTACAGAATACGAAGGGAAAGGAACTCTACAAATGCCTTACAAAAAATAATTATAAAGCACTGTCTACAGGAAAACCGACTTATTGGCCAAGCGATCCGCGCAAAATACCAGATTTGTTAGACTTCTTTGTTTACAACGGCATGTCTCAGTCAATGCTTGACATTTCAGATTCTGCTGATCTAAGTTCATAATAACTTTTTGTACTACCTACCGAAATATATTATCAAATAAGAAATTATTCTCTTCTAAAAACGACAAACAATCTTTTGAATCTTGGATAAATGGAAGTCTCAATCTTAAACTTCCACTTAAAAGCGGATCTGATTTAGATGATGCGGTGGAAGCATTTACAAACGCCATTCTCGAAACAGCTTATCTTTCCACACCACCAATAACTGAGAACATTGAGTCTGCTGTCCGTATTTCTGCAGAAATTAGAAAGCTTATTAAGGATAAGAGGAAATTATGAAAAGTATGGCAAAGAATGATTTCTCCTACGTACAAAGCTAACCTCAACAGGGCTGCCAATTATTTTAGTCAGCGTTTGAAAGAGAACAAAAATGATTCAACGAGTAATTTTTGGTAAATTTAGATTCCACAAGGAATGATGATTACAGCCTCTGGAAAGCGACTAAATATATTGCCCGCACCAAGAAAAGGAGTGTACCGATTAAAGATTTAAATGGTTTATGGTGTACACTATTTATCGCTTATATGCACGTCGGTTATAAGCATTTCCCGCTTATATACATGCAAACTTATGCAATTTCACTTTGTCATTTAAAATATACGGACATTTTTTGCTATAAGCATTCGTTTATATGCATTTCTCGCTTTTATGCATCAGGAATTTGGAGAATTTAAAGAAATCCCATGAAAAGAAAATCGTATATATGCAGCTCCAATTTGATTATTTTGAATAAATTATCTATAACGCAATATTTGTGCGTTTTTCCATTTCTATTGATATCTCTCATTTTTTAACAAATCTTATTTTAAACTATGTATGTATGTCCTAAAAACCAAATGAATTAAAGGTGATTTCTTATTTTCAAATATTTTTATTTATTTATTTTTATTATTTCAAAAAAATAACCGAGCCAGATAGGCCGTATGTGTTTATAAAATACTTCCATCTTAAATTATGAATAATAAAATTAACTTAGAAACAATATTAAAATTTATAACAAACAACTAATAATGCCCTAAACATCCCAAGAAGCAATAAACAAAATTACATCAATATTAAGTCTCTACTCAAGATAAGACTACTCTTATAAGTGAATTGCACAGTCTATATAAAATAATCAAAGATTATGAAAAAAAATACCAGCTTAATCTGGATATTGTGAAATGATAGCACGAATAACTACTCTACTAATCATAGCAGTACTTATAGTATGAACATTAGAAATTACTTAGATGGTAGTTTTTTCTTGTACGTATGACAGGAATAATTAAATGATTTCAGCGAGTCTCGCAATCTATTATATATTCGAATAACTCTAACATGAAATGATTGTCCTAAAGTTGCAGCTAAACGGGGGAATATAAGCTGAGGGTTTTTTGTAGATCTTCCAAATCTGAAAAATTTAACCAAATACAGAGGGGTTTGCATTTTATATATCTTGTAAAAGTGGAGCAGGTTTCTAATGTTTACAAAATCAGAAAAACTACAACCCGAAAAACTCTTAACATATGCCGATACATGCTGATGCATTTTAACGGAATATACATACCGCATTACGCGATTGAACACGATTCGCACCTTCCTCATTAGAAAACCCGAAGTTCCCGAATATACCTCTATGCAGTAAAGGAAAATCGGCATAATTATTGCATGAACCACTCTAATTTTTACTTGCAAAGGAAGAAACAAGTCTAAATTATACAACTTACGTAGAGTGAAATTAACTCTGGAGACTAGTGAATTGATATGAGAAGCAAATGTCAACTTATTGTCAATAATCACACCAAGACATTGAATATGATCAACAAAGTCTTTGTTAGTTCCATATAATGAAACAGAAAGATCATCATATAAACAGCTCCCAAACAGCATTGCCTTGGTCTTTGTTTACGTCAAAACAGTACATCCCTATATTTGAGTTGTACGCCGTAAATTCCTATTTCATTTAAACTGAATTCCCAATTTAAAATGTATCTATGTGTAAAATCGCCAAACGCCAGTGCAGTAAAGTAATCGAAGTACTTTACTGCATTACATTTATCTACATTACGGAGCCATATTGCAAATACAGCTTCCGAAAAACTTGTTTCTGGTTTAATCCTATTCTTTTACAACAGTCAAACCTACTGGTAAGATTTTGTCCAACAAAAAATAAATCTTAAATTCCTAAGCAAAATCCTAAATACATTGTGTTGTTTTTTCTTTTGCTTTATCTTCCACTACTACGGAGTTACAAAACCAACGAAAATACAATTCTTTGGTTTTGTTTCGGCTCAAGAGAGTTCCATGGTTTCTTTGTCCATCCAGGTCTAATCTGCTCCCACAAGTTCCTGCAATTCAGCTATTTACCCTGTACATTTTGGTCCAATTCGAATCGGATAAACGGCATTTGCGATAGACACTCTCTGAGAATCCAGCTCCTCCAAATTGACACTATTAAGCAGGTACGTTTATATTCTGCTTTGTTCGTCCATTTAATACGTTGGATAGTGCCAAGTTCGTAATACGTGTCATACGGAAGTTTTTTTGTATTGGGTACATTTTTATTTTCCCACCACGCGTGATAAATATAATACTAGTCATAATATTAAATATAAATCTAAAAGATTGCTGTGTGAAAAATATACAAAGTGTAAAAATTACACCCAAATGCACGATTTGACATAAATTTTGCATAAGCGGAAAAAACACAAACAAAAACACCGAGGATTTTAGCTGCAGCATACATGCAGTAAGCGTCCAACACGCCACCGATGTCGTCAACAAGAGGACTCATCTGGAAGACGGAGATAAACAAATAAAATAATAGTCCTGGTAATTATCGGAGGAAGCTGCTAAAGTAAAGCGTGAGTTTTATGGTATCAAATTCATATTGTTTTAACGCGCGTTTTTGTAACTAAGGCGAATACTTAGTCTAGCAGTGTAATTTTGTGTCAGAGTTCTGTTAAATAACATTGCACCAAATATCAGAAGTGTGTTTCGAACATTCTGATGTGTGGCATCAAGTCTGCATCGAGCTCCAACCAATATTTTTCAAGATCGTACTCTTAATATCCTCTTCTCACACTCATTATCCACTCTCTTACTAATACTCTCTTCAGTTCGCTCTTTCTTCGGCGTCTCGCGTGCATCTCTTTATCACTCCCTTTTTACTCGTTCTCTTACACATTGGTTTTTCGTTGCTGCGTACAAGCAGTGATGCGAACGGTGAGGTGTGCGCCACTGAAAGAGTTTTGAACTGAAGAGCGACATTCTTCTATCACCACTACACTTACATGTGATAAATATTATTCACTCTGTATTTTTTTTTCGAAACAGTGCTGTTACTGTTGTTGAAATAAGAGAATACGTATGTACGAAGGTGTGTTTAACTGAAAGAGGAGCGACACTCTTTTTATCACTAATACATTTAAACGTGATAACTATTTTTGTTCTTTCTTGTGTTCTTAAAAAATAGAGTCTCTCTTCAAAGACAGACAAATATTCCAGTCAAACTGCAGTCAATGACCGATATATTTTTTGTCGGTATGAACGTCCATCGATCATATGGTATGCTTTCCAGTGCTTAGATCCAACATAGTGATATGTATGTACATCGGTGTATGCTGTGTGTTTGCATCTTTTTGTTTGAATAGAGATTTCTGTTGAATATTTTCGGACAGCAGATACTTAGGTACATTAGGGTGGATCATAAATCTTTCTTTTAATTAATTTCGTCGTTTTAATATTCCGGTTTTAATCAATTGTTTCCGATATAAACCTGCAAAACTGATTGATTTTTCGGGAGTTGAAATTATTTCGGTATTACTTGCTTACATTTAAGTTTACATGCATACATTGGAAAGTATCAATTTTTTTCTATTTTCGGTAATTCTTGCGAAATTGTCGCTCAAATTAAAACAAGTAAAAACGGCGTTAAGTTCGGCCGGGCCGAACTTTATTTACCCTCCACCATGGATTGCATTCCACAGAGGTTGTCGGTTTTCGTAGAAGTGCAGAGATATTACAGGCAAATATAATATTTTTAATATATCCAAACCAAAACAAATACAAATATTGAAAAAAAATTTATAAATAAATGTAATATTTAAATTATTTATTTCAAATCAAAAAATAAATATTCTTATATTTATATTTTCAAAAAGCTTAAATACCATAAATATTGGTAGATAGTGGGTGCTACAGTTGGTTGTATTTCCATTCTATTTTAATTTCAAAAGTACAAATTTTGAAAATCCATTATCAGACGTACATAGTGCAAAATAACCTAACTTTATGATGCAACAAATTTTTGCCGTAAAACAAAATTTGTTTTAGTTTTTTCGTTTGTATTTTTTGGTCTGTAATCAATATTTGATTTGAACTGGGATATTGTCCTGGCTCAAGACCATTTTGCATCTATATTTAATAGAATGCAAATTTATTTACAAATGGCATGGTGACATTTATTACTTGGCTGCAGACTACCACTATCATGATTTCCACCCTGTCTAAAGGTTTCATTCAGGTGGCTTCGCAGCGACTTTTCAACATCAAACCCGGCCTCTATAAGGAGATGATTTTCACAAACGAACGAGAATCACAACTCACTTGCCGAATTTGCGTTTAAAAAATCGCACCAAGTAATAAAGTACGCATGCCATCTTACAAGCATCTCATTGAGTTGCACCCAGCTAGCATTTTCAATCGTGCACGACTCTTTCACGATCGGAGTCGACGATTAAAGTAATCGTGCGCGATGTCGTATTCCAATCGCGCACGTTCAGAGCAACTGAAGTAACTGTGTCAAGACGGCGACTCTTACTTTCCAATCGTCGACGATTAGCAAAATCCAATCGCAGGCGATTGCCAAGACGATTGTAAATTTATACAAAAATGCTTATAATTATTTGTTTCTTTCATAGAACACGCTTTTTATTAAAAAATTTAATTTCATAAATAAAAATATAGTATTTTAAATTAAAATTTACTTATTTAATAGTTTTTGTTCGATCTACTTTCCTAAGCCGATCTGCAGCATGAACAAAGTGTTGCTGGATTGCTCTATTAATTGAAGAGTCATCCGATTTTGGGAACTTTACATGACACATATCTTTGAAAAGAAAAAGAAAATTAAAATGATGTAAGAACACGTGATTAGTAATACTTACTGGTTATAATTTCCTTAATGCAGAACTCTTGAACGCTGGGCTTTTCGTTAGTTCCACGCCAGCTTAATTTTGTAGCCACTTTTTTTCTTACAAAAAACACTTGTGCTGCACTTGACCTCTGAAAATTAAAACAAGCAAAAACGTTTTTTCTTTTCTTTTTCTGCCGAGCAGATATTGGAAAACCCGTTAGAATTTCAGAGAGACATAATAAAATTCTCTCTCTCTTCTCTCCGACAATCGCGGTGACGATTGGAAATCCAGTCGCGAAACAATCGTGATCGTGAAACAAACGTTCAAATGCTAGCTGGGCATATGTAAGTATGTGTATGTGCAGGTATAGTTACCCAGCAATACTTCTGCCGTGCCAACGCTCATTTGTTTTAGTTTTTGCGTTTGTATTTTTTTGGTCTGTAATCAATATTTGATTTGAACTGGGATATTGTCCTGGCTCAAGACCATTTTGCATCTATATTTAATAGAATGCAAATTTATTTACAAATGGCATGGTGACATTTATTACTTGGCTGCAGACTACCACTATCATGATTTCCACCCTGTCTAAAGGTTTCATTCAGGTGGCTTCACGAAAAAACTAAAACAAATGAGCGTTGGCACGGCAGAAGTATTGCTGGGTAACTATACCTGCACATACACATACTTACATATGCAACTCAATGAGATGCTTGTAAGATGGCATGCGTACTTTATTACTTGGTGCGATTTTTTAAACGCAAATTCGGCAAGTGAGTTGTGATTCTCGTTCGTTTGTGAAAATCATCTCCTTATAGAGGCCGGGTTTGATGTTGAAAAGTCGCTGCGAAGCCACCTGAATGAAACCTTTAGACAGGATGGAAATCATGATAGTGGTAGTCTGCAGCCAAGTAATAAATGTCACCATGCCATTTGTAAATAAATTTGCATTCTATTAAATATAGATGCAAAATGGCCTTGAGCCAGGACAATATCCCAGTTCAAAGTAAAACAAAATTTTCGTATTGGAAAAAAAACTTTTTATTTAGCGTGTCGATGCAGTCAGAGGAATGTATACACCGAATTCCATGATTCCAGCTGCGCCCATTTGGTTGGTACCATTTTTACCCCTTTGACGTTTCTACGCAATTCGAATTTAATAATTCTAGCTGTAGTCGTTTAGTTGGTACTGTTTTTATCGCTCTGTACCATTGTATCCCTTGAAAGTACGAATTTCGAAAAATTCGTTTACTTTCCGTGTTTACGCAGTCAGAGGAATGTATACTCCGAATTTCATGACTCTAGCTGCGGTCATTAGATTGGTACTATTTTTATCCCCTTTTTTCATTTAAACCCCAAAAAGTACGAATTTCGAAAAATCAGTTTATTTTCCGTGTCTACACACTCAGAGGAATGTATACACCGAATTTCATGACTCTAGCTGTTGTCATTAGATTGGTACTATTTTTATCCCCTTTTTTCATTTAAACCCCAAAAAGTACTAATTTCGAAAAATTCGTCTATTTTCCGTGTCTACGCAGTCAGAGGAATGTATACTCCGAATTTCATGACTCTAGCTGCGGTCATTAGATTGGTACTATTTTTATCCCCTTTTTTCATTTTAACCCCAAAAAGAACGAATTTCGAAAAATCAGTTTATTTTCCGTGTCTACACACTCAGAGGAATGTATACTCCGAATTTCATGACTCTAGCTGCGGTCATTAGATTGGTACTATTTTTATCCCCTTTTTTCATTTTAACCCCAAAAAGTACGAATTTTGACAAATCGGTGTATTTTACTTATCTATGCAATCAGAGGAATGTGTACACCGAATTTCATTATTCTAGGTACAGCCGTTTGGTTGGTACCATTTTTATCCCTCTATTCCTATTTTACCCCTTAAAAGTACGAATTTGGAAAAAATACTTTTATATTATATATCTACTCAATTAGAGGAATGTACACACCGAATTTTGTGTTTCTAGTTGTTGTCGTTTAATATGTACCATTTTTATCCCTTTTTTGCCCCATTTCACCCCCTACAAATAATAATCACTTTATGGTGCACGTTTTTGCTATAAGGGGAATGCGCATACCAAATATCAAGCAAATATAAACAGACATATTCAAAAAACATGCTTAAATACGCTAAAATATTAGGGATTATTATGGGTATTTTTAGTCCTTGTGAGGGAAAATTTTTTCCCTTTGTGCCGATTTCGCCCCATTTCAATCCCAACCGATCTACGACTATAAGACGCATTTATGGAAAATTTGAACGTTCTAGTTCCTTTCGTTTAGATGCTAGCGTGCTTTCAACAGACGGACAGACGGACGGACGGACATGGCTAGATCGTCTTAGAATTTTATGACGATCAAGAATATATATACTTTATAGGGTCTCAGGTCGATATTTCAAGGTGTTACAAATGGAATGACAAAGTTAGTATACCCCCATCCTGGAGGTGGAGGGTATAAAAAGGGAAAAAATCAAGATTATTTATTGTTTTACTGGTTCTGTTTTTTATCCTGCAGAGATAAATTATATCCCATCAATTTGATAATTTTGCAATACACTTCGGTTTTTTTGGTTGGCATACATAAAGGTAATTGTCTCGACACAATTCCTGTGGATTATTGTGGTTTCACCTAGGTTCTTTCTTGAATAATCTTCACCTTTTTCGCAGAAATGTCCCTTGATTATTTTATCCGCCTAGCCGACAGCTTGGTTGAGTTCGAGACTGCTTTAAACGACAACGAACTTCCACTGTCATCCATTTATAATTTAGAAATTCATAAAGATGAAGTAAAATTCATATGGAACCATTTAAAGCAGGCATATGGGAAATGTTTAGCTGATCTTGAGAATGAAGAACAAGATGATGGTGTCAGGGGGCAGGATGGAAAGGAAATTAGCGAGATTGAAACAGTGAAAGAAAAATATAAAAAAATCGTACTCCACGTACTGTCGTTGTTTTTCTAAACTGAACGAGCTCATCAATGATCTCTCTCCGAAAACATCCCTTCCCAGCCCTAATTCAAGCTATGGTTTTAATTTGCCACCTTGTGAACTAATTACTTTTCAAGGCGACTATAAGTCGTGGCCAACCTTCCGTGACATGTTCACGGCGGTATGCGTCAAAAATCCAAAACTGAGTCCTGAGAAGTTCTAGTTAATGGCCAATTGAGGACATTGTTCAGTCTTCCAGCAATATCTTCTGAAACAGCGAGTTCCCTAAAGAAAATTCAGAGGGATATAAATTCATGCATGTCCACTCTAAAGCTCTACGGTATTAATGTCGAAAGTTGGAATCCTATTATTGTTTTTCTGTGCTCAAATTGTCTCCCAGATTCGACTCTAACCTTGTGGGAACAGACATTGAATGATAAAACGTGTATACCTCAATGGTCTGATCTTGACGCGTTCTTGACAAATCGATACAGGACTCTTGAGTCAGTATCTGAAATGAGACCTGCTAATGAGCAAAAATCTGCTACGTCCAAATTTAAAAGTTCACCCAAGCCAAAGAATGACACAGGCAATGTCCATACATTCCAAGCCAAGGTATGCAAAACGGAATGTCGACTTTGTCCTAAAGAGTTCCATATCATTCGGAATTGCCCTCGTTTTATTAGCATGGATCCCAATCAAAGATATGCTGAAATAAAAGCAAGTAACTTGTGTTTGAACTGTTTCTCGAGTGCTCATGCTCTGAAGGGTTGTAGGAGTATTCATTTATGTAAGAAGTGTGGCAAACGTCACAATACCCTACTTCACAGGAATTTAGATACTTCCAGGAATACTTCACAGGCTTCTCCATCAACTAGTATCACTAAGCACCCTAGTTCAAGACCACTTCCGTCACCATTTGTTCCACAAAATAATTCGTCTCAATTACAGTCCACTACTTCGTCAAATGGTGTTATACAAACATGTTTTTCATCTAGCTCTAGGGGTGTTTTAGTCGGTACTGCAATAGTGAACGTGTGTCACTTAGGTATGACTTATAGAGCCAGGGCCCTGATCGATTCAGGATCAGAGGGCACATTTATTTCAGAGAAATTATTCAACACTCTTAAGCTTCCATTTACGCGAACATGCGCGAAAATTTCAGGATTGAATAATTCTATTTCCACTGATGTCCAGAAAGAGTGTACGTTCGTATTGGGATCTAATACTGATGCTAGTTTCCAAATTTCTGTCTCTGCCCTCGTAGTTCCACAACTTTCAAGCAACCTTCCTTCTAGGACCATAGATTTTCGATGCTTCTCAAATCTTCCACAACTACAATTTGCTGATCCTCGTTTTTATGAAAGCTCCAATGTCGATATTGTCTTGGGTGGCGATTTGCTCCCGTCGATAATGCTATCAAGATGCGAACGCGAAATTTGTGGGTCTCTAATGGCCCAGGAAACTGTTTTCGGCTGGATCCTCACCGGTCCTCTTCCTTCTAGCAATTCAGCATCATCTTCCACTCGAGAGATTTCACGATTTTGGGAGTTGGAGAATATTCCACAGAAACGGTTCATGTCCCAATCCGATAAATTTTGTGAACAATTGTACGAGAGTTCTACTCAGAGAAACGACGACGGGAGATATATATTTTAAGGAAGGATATCCGGAGAAATTGTGTTTGGGTCAGTCAAGAACCAGCTCAATGGCTCAGTTCTTCTGGAATGAAGGTCGTCTCCTTAAAATTCACAGTCTAGGGACGAATATGGCAATGTTATTCAGGAATATATTACCCTTAACCATATGGTTCCTGTAGATTCTCCCATTTCTTAAAAAATAATCAAGCCCGAGAGTACGACTACCAAAGTCCGGGTAGTTTTTAATGCATCTTCTGCTACGTCAAATGGGTTGAGTTTAAATGATATCCTGCACACAGGCCCAGTACTACAGAATGATCTAACAATCCTTTTATTGAAATGGCGTTTATGTCGTTACGTCTTTAATGGAGATATCCAAAAGATGTATAGGCAAATACTTGTTAATCCTTCACACACGCCTTTCCAACGTATTTTATTCCGTAAAAGTCCACATGAGCCCATACAGGATTATGAAATCAAGACTGTAACATTTGGCGTTAATTGCGCCCCATATCTCGCCATTCGTACAATGCTTCAACTAGCAAAAGATGTCCAGGACATATATCCTTTAGCAAGTCAAATTCTTAGGAAATCCATGTACATAGATGATGCTTTAGTTGGTGCCCATACTATCAACATAGCGGTTAAGGCCAGAAATGAACTTATCCAGGCTTTAGGCTCTGCTTGATTCTCTATGAGAAAGTGGACGGCTAATTCTAAAGGTATCCTTGTAGATCTTCCTGCAGACCACTTACTCTATGCTGATTTTTTAGAATTTGACGACCATTGTTCCGCAAAAACATTAGGTATTCGCTGGAACGCTCGATCTGATGCATTTTATTTCTCGACATCAAAATTTCCTGACACTTGTATATACACTAAACGCGAAGTCCTGTCGCAAATTTCAAAGCTATTTGATACTGCAGGATGGCTTGCTCCAATCATAATATTTGCGAAAATTATTATGCAGAGAATATGGATGGATCGAACTGATTGGGATTCCATCATTTCACCAGAAGCTCTTCACAATTGGAAACTATTTCAGTCTAGTTATTCTCATATAAATGACATAAGTATACCAAGGTGGATTAACTTTGCTCCAGAATGTGAGGTCCAATTCCATGGATTCTCCGATGCTTCTGAAAGAGCATATGCTGCCGCCATATACATTCGTGTTGTCCACAAGAACTCCGTTTACACACACCTAATAACCTCCAAGACAAAAGTGGCTCCAATCAAGACCTTATCGATCCCCAGACTAGAGTTATGTGGCGCAGCCCTATTAGCTGAAATGATAGACAATGTCATTCCACAATTTGAGATCCAAGAATATTCTATGATGTGCTGGACCGATTCCACGATTGTGTTGTCGTGGCTGGCAAAACCACCATGTGTCTGGAATACGTTTGTCGCTAATAGAGTGTCCAAAATCATTCAGATTATTGATCCCTCCCGATGGTTTCATGTTGACTCTGAAACTAATCCAGCAGATATAGCAAGCAGAGGTGTTCATCCACAGGTTTTAGTAAATAATGATCTCTGGTGGCTAGGACCACCCTGGTTATCAGATTCATCAAAACATTGGCCAAATTTTCCTACTAAAAATTTCGAAGAAACCGATTTAGAAAAGAAGCCGGTAAAGGTACATTTCTCCTATTTCCAGCATTTTAAAGATGTGCTAGATCGCTTCTCCTCTTTCCCCAGGGCATTACGAGTAGTGGCCTACGTCTACCGTTTCTACTACAGTACGCACCCGAAATTCCGCTCTAATTATCATAGAAACACTACTGATATCACAGCGTCTGAAATCCTGTTTGTTCGTCGGCAATTGATATCCATGTGTCAGAAGGCGTGGTATCCAAACGAATATATGACACTAAGTGCCAAGAAATCCATTCCATCTTCGAGTTCATTGCTGAGTTTGAATCCTTTTATCGATTCTGAAGGTGGCATGCGAATTTGCGGTCGATTGGAAGCATCTCCTGCATTATCTTACAACGAAAGACATCCAATTGTTCTTCCATATTGTTGTCAATATTCTCGACTTCTAATTAAATTTATCCACTTGATATCTCTGCATGGGGGAAATCAACTTGTTCTCCGTTTGGTGCGATCACAGTACTGGATTCCAAAAGTACAAAATCTAATCAAGACCACCACCCATAACTGCAAACCATGCATCCTATACAAACGGAAATGTCAAAAACAGCTAATGGCGGCGCTGCCCCCTGAGAGATGTGAAATTTCACGTCCCTTCACACATACTGGATTAGATTTTGCTGGTCCATTTGACATCAAAACCTATTCGGGCAGAGCTTGTCGTATTACTAAAGGATATGTATGTGTATTCGTCTGTTTTTCCACAAAGGCGATACACCTTGAAGCAACATCCGATTTATCCACCTCAGCTTTCCTTGCTGCCTTCAGTCGTTTTGTGTCACGTCGTGGTTGTCCTCTTCACTTACACTCCGACAATGGAACCACATTTATTGGCGCCTCCCGACTCGTGGCCAAGGAATTTCTACAAACATCACAAAGTGCTGTAACTTCCAATTACGCTCATCAAAATATATCATGGCACTTTATACCTCCTGGAGCCCCTCATATGGGAGGACTTTGGGAAGCAGGGGTAAAGAGCTTCAAGCAACACTTAAAAAAGACTGCAGGAGTCATCAAGTATACTTTTGAAGAATTCCAAACGTTGTTATCCAAAATTGAGGCGTGTCTTAATTCCAGACCATTATCTCCTATCTCACAAAATCCGTCAGATCTTTCGGCACTAACACCAGGTCATTTCCTGATCGGATCTCCACTTTTAGTTCCACTGGATCCTGAAATTAGCGAAACTCCAATGTCCATCCAAAATCGTTGGCAGCGGCTCAAAGTAATACATCAGCACTTGTGTACGCGATGGAAAAATGAGTACCTAAAGGAGCTACAGAAGCGGCACAAGTGGAAAAAGCCTGAAGACGATCTTAAGGATAACATGCTGGTTGTTGTTAAAGATGAAAATTTGGCTCCAAACTGTTGGCGTCTCGGCAGAATAACTTGCGTCTATCAAGGTAACGACAGACGAGTGAGAGTAGCTGATGTCCGTACACAAAGAGGCACTATAACCAGGCCCATTACAAAACTAGTTATTTTATCCTCCGAATCATCTGCCTAATAACTTTCCATCACTCTTTCGTACTTCCAACGTTCCCGGGGTCAATTTTTACACTTATTTTCCGACTTTATTATCTTCAATATTTCAATATTTTCTCAACCTTCTCTTAAACTATTATTCTAGCACTATGAGCCCAACCACCAAGCACAACAGCGGCCAGAATAAACAGAAGCCTTTTGTGTGTAGGGTATGCCGGAAGACACACGCTTTGAAATCCTGTTGGCGTTTCCGAAATATGAATATGACCGAGAGGAAGGAAGTCGTTAAGAAATATGGGAACTGTCCTAATTGTCTGGCGCACGTCCACTCACAAGGATCTTGCTTCACGAAAACAGGATGCGCTTATTGCAAGCAGCCCCACCATTCCTTACTCCATATACATCCTCGGCTCCAAAAAGTCTCTCCAGGTTCGACTTCCAGAACATCCCGGGTTCCACCAAAGACCTCGTCCTTAAGTACACCATCTCAAAAACCATGCATGCAATCAGTACGGGCCCGCGAGTAAGTAGACAAACCCAACCGAGTACGACGTCGCTCACCGCAATACTTAAGCAGAATGCTGCAACCTTGCTACCAACGGCGCTAGTAAAGGTAAACGCTAAAGATGGTAAACATTACGCACGTTGCTTGTTCGATTCCGCATCCAGAATAAGTGGTATCTCGAAGCGGTTCACTGACAAGCTGGGATTGACAACTCTCGAATTGGATAACGAAACAATTTGTCCGCTCACTCTATGGTCCTGTGTTGATTCCACTTACAAAATAGAAGCAACGTTGCGGGTACCCAATCGAATCAGCACAGTAACTCCTACAGAAAGTTTACCCGAATCCATAAAATCCAATTTTAAAAATCTTGTTCTGGCTGACAAACATTTCGGAATAGTTTTATATGGTATTTTTTCTTTACCTTAACATGTAATAGTTTAGATCATTTTATAATTGGCAATGGATTTAAAGCAATATATAAACGCACTAATGAATTCTTTACATTTAAGTATAACATAATTAAATTACATACTTGAATTCCATTACTATGCATATAATACTTTTTACATATATTTTTTAACAAAGTTTTGTAAATTAATTTATTTTAACTACAATTCCAATACAATTAAAAATGTGACCTGAATTCTGAAAATTGTTACCTCACTACTTTTCAACGTTTTTTTTCATTATTATTTTCCTTCTGTATCTGCAATATGACTCCATATCCTTTTCACTAATTACAGATATCCTGCAAGGCGGGCGATGATGTTTACGTCAAAACAGTACATCCCTATATTTGAGTTGTACGCCGTAAATTCCTATTTCATTTAAACTGAATTCCCAATTTAAAATGTATCTATGTGTAAAATCGCCAAACGCCAGTGCAGTAAAGTAATCGAAGTACTTTACTGCATTACATTTATCTACATTACGGAGCCATATTGCAAATACAGCTTCCGAAAAACTTGTTTCTGGTTTAATCCTATTCTTTTACAACAGTCAAACCTACTGGTAAGATTTTGTCCAACAAAAAATAAATCTTAAATTCCTAAGCAAAATCCTAAATACATTGTGTTGTTTTTTCTTTTGCTTTATCTTCCACTACTACGGAGTTACAAAACCAACGAAAATACAATTCTTTGGTTTTGTTTCGGCTCAAGAGGTTTCTTTGTCCATCCAGGTCTAATCTGCTCCCACAAGTTCCTGCAATTCAGCTATTTACCCTGTACAGTCTTGTTTGTACAGTCTTGTTGATATTGATTGACATCCAACCAACTAACTTTGCCATTTTAAAGTCTATAGCACTCTGTAGTACATCCAAAAAATCAACTTCTCCCTTAAAAAGTAATTGCACGTCATCAGCATATGCAAAGGTGATACAATTACTGCTCACAATACTACTGAACAAATCAGTAATGAACATAACAAACAAGAGGGGTCCAAGTACAGAACCTTGCGGAACACCACTACGCACAGGCAGAATACTTGAAGAAACACCATTGAAACAAACATACTGACTTCTATCACTAAGATATGATTGCAATAATCTACAAGAAGAACTTGAAAAACCATACATAAAATATAATTTTTCTATTAACAGAGCATGGTCTAACCTACCTACCGGAGGTAACAATCTTGTCGCGATGTAGGGGCTTAAGTGCAGTCGTACTAATTGGGGTGGTAGTCCGATTGTCCGTCTGCATGACCAAAGGTTACCTCTTTCCTTCCTATGCAACTGGAATAGCCGTAATTCCTTAGCTATACCAGTAAGACGGAAGGTATAATAAAAACCTTCCCTCTGTTCGATCCTCTAGAGAAGACCGTATAAGCCCACGAGGGTACCCCTATATCCGGTGTTTGTTCCTGTGTGCACACCGGCTGTATTTTGAATCTATCTGGTCCTAGTCACCTAGGACCTACTTACATAGTTCAAATACGCAAAATAAAAGCATACAATGGGATAAAAAAATGGGATGAGTAATAATAATGGAAAAAAGTCGGAGGTGGTAATATACACCCCAACGTCGGAAGGAGCAAAGGCGGCGACTTCCGGCGGGCACGGTGGAGACGTCGGGTCTCCTCTACGTGTCGCCAGCGGCCTTACTGGTTTAGGTAAATTGACTACGGAATGCCCACGGATCACTCTTGACAACGAACGTAACATGTCTTCCATTGAGGGAACGGACGAACGGACGACTCTAACTCGAACAGGTAGCAGGTGCCATTTTGGAGCAGCAGTCTGAACTCCAGCACCATTTAGAGGCTGAACGGGAGTCCTCTCTGGGATCGCTCAGTGATCTCAGCGACACCACCATAGGAGGTTTCGACCAGCTCTGGATACTCTCGGAGGAGCTTGATGTCACGCTGACACAATCTCCAAAGGACTTCCAGGAAAGGGCGGAGCCTTCTGGTGGAATCGCTGAGACTGGTGAGACCCAACAGATGACTCTCGTTCTACCTGAGGTCAATGAGTCGGCACGAGCCGACAAGCCACGGACAGAAGCAGCGGCCACTCTGCTAAGACAAGACGCCATGGACCTAGGATCAGATGGAAAGGATCTTAGCGTAACCACCGGAGGTTCCTCTATAGAGCCTAAAGCTCTACTACGGATGGAGCCTAAAGATGGTGAAACTAAGACCAACACAGATGATGCGAAGTCCACAGGCAAGTCCGAGCAGAGCAAAGCTGCAGAGCAGAAGGCCAAAAGCGGCTTAAGGCGCTCCTGCGGTATTTTACGTAAATTCGTAGGACGTGACTTTGCTCTGCTCACTGACAGGGAAAAAGCGGTACTCAGGAGACATCGTCAGTGCGTGGCTAAAATCGAAAGAATTTATCCACACATCACTGTTGATCGTCTCTTGATTAGCAGCCTTCCCTCGCACGCGACGGACAAGACCTCGACCCTTCTGGTGGAATCGCTGAGACTGGTGAGACCCAACAGATGACTCTCGTTCTACCTGAGGTCAATGAGTCGGCACGAGCCGACAAGCCACGGACAGAAGCAGCGGCCACTCTGCTAAGACAAGACGCCATGGACCTAGGATCAGATGGAAAGGATCTTAGCGTAACCACCGGAGGTTCCTCTATAGAGCCTAAAGCTCTACTACGGATGGAGCCTAAAGATGGTGAAACTAAGACCAACACAGATGATGCGAAGTCCACAGGCAAGTCCGAGCAGAGCAAAGCTGCAGAGCAGAAGGCCAAAAGCGGCTTAAGGCGCTCCTGCGGTATTTTACGTAAATTCGTAGGACGTGACTTTGCTCTGCTCACTGACAGGGAAAAAGCGGTACTCAGGAGACATCGTCAGTGCGTGGCTAAAATCGAAAGAATTTATCCACACATCACTGTTGATCGTCTCTTGATTAGCAGCCTTCCCTCGCACGCGACGGACAAGACCTCGACCCAATCCAAGGTTGTGGTGGACCCAACAAGGAACGCACATGGAAACGACACAAACGGCAACGAAACTGACTGCGATGGCGAGGTATCCTTCAAGGGAGCCGAATGGATCAAGCGAACCAAGATTGTGAATTTCTAAAATCCACGATTCACAGTCTTGTCTCCCCATGGCCAAACGCCGCCCTCGAAGTGGTACCAACGTCAGCACTGCCACTCCGTACAATAGTCGTAGTATGGTTTCCCCCGCCAGTACTGGAGGATGAAATGATACTGCGACTGTTAGCTAAACAGAACAGAGGTCTCGATACTGGGTCCTGGGAGGTTCTGCCTTCCACCAGTAAAAGAGACTTCGGCAAGGATCTCCGCATGGTAATAAGCAAAGAACCGGCGAATTATATTAAGGAAAGGAAAGGCAACATCAATTTCGGGCTTGGCTCTGTCAGATTCCGCATACCTGACGCTGAGGGCAAAAAAGCCGAAAAGAAAGAGGATCAGCGTGGTGCAGATTAATCTGCATCACTGTCAAGCCGCTGCTGCCGACCTTTTAATTAATATAGCCGAACACGACACAGACGTAGCCCTAGTCCAGGAACCGTGAATCGTTCACAACAAAGTGAGGGGACTAGTGGCTAACAACAACTACACGGTCATAACACCAAGCACGGATGAAAAGGTAAGAACATGCATAGTAGCTAAGAAAAGTCTTGGTTTAATCTTATCTACCACACACAATGGGGCAGCAAAGATATAAACGACAGAGGTGAGTCAGTTTTTGAATTTATTACATTATCCTGCCTTAGAATATGTAACGTAGGTAATACCCCAACCTTCAGTACTAAGGTCAGGTCAGAAGTTTTAGATTTGACTCTGACAAACATGGATAGTACAGATTGGCGAGTATCTAGTGATCACTCCTTTTCTGATCACAAAAGAATACTCTTCACAGTTAATGTAGAACATAGTAACACAAAACCATACAGAAACCCAAAGAGAACAAACTGGTCAGCTTTTCACCATTACGTGGAAACAGATCTTACTGATCTACAAACTAGTACGTTCACAGGCAAAGATATTGACAAGTACGTCAACAACCTAACATCAGCACTGTCAAACAGTTTCACTAAGTCTTGTCCGAAAACCTTTCCAGGAAAGAGAACACAACCGTCCTGGTGGACCACTGAGCTAAGAGAGCTCAGAAAGGTTACTAGGAAACTGTACAATAGGGCTCAATGTACAAGGAACAATGATGATTGGGAAAACTATAAGATTAGTTTTAACAGATACAAGGCAGTTTTAAAAAAGGCAAAGAGAACGTCATGGGTTGCCTATTGCGAGACAATAGATAACGTAAATGATTGCGAGAGATTTAGAAGAGTCTTGTCGAAGGATCCGAAACCTCTAGGACACATCCAGAAAACGGATGGCACCTGGACGGCATCGGGCCTAGAGACACTTAGCATCTTAGCAGAGACCCACTTCCCAAATTGTGAGGATATTGAAGGCGAGGTCAACATGACCACAGCATCCAATTATTCCCTTTTTGATGAAGTTAGCATAGATAACATAGTCAGTGAAGATAAAGTTAAATGGGCAATTGATACATTCCAACCCTACAAATCTCCGGGTATGGACGGTGTATTCCCAGCCATGCTACAACATACAAAAGATGTAATTACTTCACATCTAGTCCGTGTGTTCAAAGCATGTCTGCGCCTAAAATTTATACCAACGAGCTGGAGGGAGGTGCGGGTAGTCTTCATACCCAAAGCAGGCAAACCAAGTCATTCATCCACCAAGGATTTTAGACCAATCAGTCTGTCATCCTTCCTCCTTAAGACAATGGAACGAATCTTAGACATTTATCTAAGAGGAAGCATAGACAACAATCTCATAAGCGACGCCTATCTCAAATCCAAATCTACCGAGAGCGCTCTTCATGAGGTCGTTGGTTACATAGAGAGGAACCTCGAAAGTAAGGATTACACACTTGCAGCGTTTCTAGACATAGAAGGATCATTCAATGATATTGAGGCCAACGCAATTATTAATTCATTAAGGGATCTACATGTTCCAAACTTCCTGACTGACTGGATTGACTCGATGCTACGAGTTGTAGACTGGATCTACCGATCGGTTGTTAGACCCATTACTACTTATGGATGTCTGGTATGGTGGGGCGCAATGAGAGTGAGTAAACTCCGGCCAAAATTAATGAAAACGCAAAGGCTAGCAGGACTGAGCATTACGGGAGCCATAAAAAGCACTCCACAAGCAGCAATGGATGTAATTCTGCATCACCCATCTCTGGACCAGTTCACAGAGATGATTGCTGCCAGGAGTGCTATAAGACTCAAAGAATCAGGATGCTGGAAAAATAGACCCTATGGTCATGCAAGGATAGTTCAAGGAGGAATACTGGGTATTCACGAATCGGTCATCAATGGAGGTACAGACTACATGGTGCCGGTTATGGACTTCTCACCCTTACCACAGATGATTATACCAAAGAGATCAGACTGGGACAATGGTGAGCCCTTCAAAGGGCTTTCGGTCTATACTGATGGTTCAAAGATGGAACAGGGCACAGGTGCGGGATTCTACAATGAATCACTACAGATACGCAAGTATCTCCGACTTGACGACAACTGTAGTGTCTTCCAAGCAGAATTACTGGCAATTGAAAGGGCAGCAAGATTTCTATCAAGCGAGAACATTCCGGTAAACACGGATATAAACTTCTACGTTGATAGTCATGCAGCAATGAAATCAATCATGTCACACACTGTCAAATCTAGGCTTGTGCTGAGTTGTAAACGCTCACTAGATAACCTCAACGACCATGTCGTCCGTCTCTGCTGGCTTCCCGGACATAGCAATGTCAAAGGAAACGAGATAGCAGATGAACTGGCTAGAAATGGTTCGTCCTTGGAAATCGATAGAGCTGACAACTTAGTAAAACCACCGATTGGCACGTTTTATAGACTGATTGAATCAAGAAAATTGTCACAGATGAACGCAGCATGGAATAGTTTGTCAACCTGTAGGATCGCCAGGGCCACATGGCCAAAGATCGATAGGGGCAAAACCAGAACTCTACTAGAACTAAAGAAGGCAGAAATTCGAACTTTGATAGGTATCTACACAGGGCATTACTGCACTGGGAGTAGGATCTCAAGATGGCAGTTGGACATTGAGGATCACTGTCGATTATGTGAGGATGAGGAGGAGTTAGAATCTATTGAGCACATAGTCTGCAGATGTCCAGCGCTTTGTGTACGTAGAAATAAATACCTAGGAAGTTATTTCATTAGTAACATATAGGATATTGCAACCCGCACCATTTATGACCTTTTGGGATTCTCAAAAGGACTAAATCGGATCAGGGGTGGCTATTAAGGAACATGGATGTAACCGCATAGACAGTTGGCGACTAGCAAAGAAAGAGAGCCATAAAGGCTTACCACCACCATCGGTATACCGGATGACTCTCAACAAATTTTCTTACCTAGTCGTCAACCATTGGGAAACACCCATACACAGAAACACTAAAATCATAACTTCATATTCTCCTACCCCCATATCCCTTTCCAAAATCCTCTTACTTCCCTCACGTCCCATCTATCATCTATCACCAATCACCCCTTCCTAAATCCTATCACTCCCTACCCCTCTCCTATAAACTATAACCTTATACTTTCAGAAAACAGAAGGATTTGCACAATGGACCCAACTGGGTCTCCGAGTGTTCAGAATGCAGGAGCATTCTGGTCCTTTAAACCAAACCAAACCATGGTCTAACCTGTCAAACGCCTTTTCCAAATCAAGAGAGACAAGAACACAGCAACCATGATCACTAGACATTTGTCTAATATTGTCAGTAAGACCGATCAGTGATGAAGTTGTGCTCCTATTGCATCTAAATCCTGACTGGCAATCATGTAGCATTGACCGCTCAACCATTCCACAAAAAATTTGCGCCTTAATGACATGCTCAACCATTTTGGATAATATTGACATAATAGATATCGGTCTATAATTCTCAAGCAGGCAGGATTCTTTTTTCCGAATTGGAACAACTTTTGCTATCTTCCACAGTGCAGGGAACTTCGAACTTTATTTTAAACGTACATATTCTTATGAAATTCCTTCAATAAAATTGAATTTGGACAATTCTTTTTTGAAACAAAGTATTGTAACATATATGTATGTATATAAGTATATATATTCATGGAGCCATGCACCTCTGATCTATCTAACCGGGTTTTTATATATGCACAGATTGTGCATCTAACAGAGTTTTTACATATGCACCGATGATGCATATAACCGAGCTTTTATATATGCATTTCCCGCTTATATGCACTTAATGTCGAACATTGTTGGGAATGCATATAAGCGTTAAATACTGTATATCAGATGAAAGCAAAGTGACTGCATTTAAAGATCGTCTGGAAGAAACGTTCAGTCCGTTTTCTCTCTGTAGTCCAACTGAAGAAAATGAAATAACTGATTTTCTTGGCATACCATGTCAAATGTATCGCCCAATAAAACATTTCACAGTACAAGAATTAAACAAAGAAATTAAACAGCTGAATAACTCAAAATCGCCAGGGTATGATTCCGCTATGATTAAGTCGATACCTAAAAAAGGCATTTTTTTCCTAACAACAATTTTAATTCTATTATAAGATTGAACCACTTTCCTTCACAGTGGAAATTTGCCAAGATGATACCAAAACCGAACAAACCCGAAAACTTGGTTACGTAATACAGACCAATAAGTTTACTATCAATTGACTTATACCTTATATTGGAAAATAAGAACATAATTCCTGACCACCAGTTTGGATTCAGACATAATCATTGAACAGCTGAGCAATGCCACCGCATTATAAATGTTATAAGAGATTCCTTTGAAAGAAAGTTATACTGTTCTGTCGTACTTTTTAATATCAAGCAAGCCTTTGATCGGGTGTGCCATGATGGCTTACTATTTAAATTAAGACATCTGTTACCAACACGGCATATGCCTTAATTCAAAGACAGCTGAATGGTTGAATAAGTGGAATATAAAATTGAATGCAGACAAATCACTCACATAACATTCACGCTTAGAAAGGAATACTGTCCAGAGTTATCATTAAACGGAGATATTATTCCAAAATCTGACAGCGTCAAATACCTTGGACGTCATCTTGACAGAAGGCTAACTTGGAAAAGTCATATAATTGCAAAGCGAAAACAGTTAAACATGAAATTAAAGAAAATGTACTGGCTTGTACGCCCAACATCACAAATGTCTCTAAGAATACTCTACTTCTATATAAAGCAACTAGCAGTACCCGCTGCTTCGCACGCGAAAAAGCAAGTTATTCGTCAATTTTATCCGTCTCTGTTTTTGGATAGTATTTATTTAATTTTCTTTTGGTGGATATAGATAAATCTAAAATAGTAATTTGATAAGCTCCTATTAGCTAGCACTCACACACAGTCAAAGGAATGTGCTTGTCGATATGCACTATTTTAGCTGAACTACTTCGTATGTATAGTTTTCTACTAAGTTTTGAACAACAAATTACAACCATTTATATCCTCGATCTCATGTTTCTAGATTCAGCCAGCCAGTTTATAACTTTTTGCACCTCTTTCCCAAAAAGTACACATTTTGAAAAATCACTATAGGTAACATGTGTTTTTGCTCCCCTAAAAATATGTACTTTATTTGGTAACACAGGATTGTACAGCATTTTTATCCCTTTTCGTCCCGCGCACCCCTTAGAAGTACACATTTCGAAAAATCAAACTACTGCGCTGCTATATGATCAGTGGAATTTTCACCATAAATTTCACGATTCTAGCTGTAATACTTTAGTTGGTACCATTTTTATCCCTTTTTGTCCCGCTCGTCCCTTAAAAGTACAAATTTCGAAAAATCCAATTTTACTTCGTTTCTATATGGTCAGAGGAATTTACATACCAAATTTCACGTTTCTAGCTGTAATACTTTAGTTGGTACTATTTTTATCCCTTTTTGTCCCGCTCGTCCCTTAAAAGTACAAATTTCGAAAAATCCAATTTTACTTCGTTTCTATATGGTCAGAGGAATTTACATACCAAATTTCACGTTTCTAGCTGTAATACTTTAGTTGGTACCATTTTTATCCCTTTTTGTCCCTTTTAAAGAACAAATTTCGAAAAATCCAATTTTACTTCGTTTCTATATGGTCAGAGGAATTGACATACCGAATTTCACGTTTCTAGATGTAATACTTTAGTTGGTACCATTTTTATCCCGCTCGTCCCTTAAAAGTACAAATTTCGAAAAATCCAATTTTACTTCATTTCTATATGGTCAGAGGAATTTACATACCAAATTTCACGTTTCTAGCTGTAATACTTTAGTTGGTATCATTTTTATCCCTTTTTGTCCCTTTAAAAGTACAAATTTCGAAAAATCCAATTTTACTTCGTTTCTATATGGCCAGAGGAATTTACATACCAAATTTCACGTTTCTAGCTGTAATACTTTAGTTGGTACCATTTTTATCCCTTTTTGTCCCGCTCGTCCCTTAAAAGTAAAAATTTTGAAAAATCCAATTTTACTTCGTTTCTATATGGTCAGAGGAATTTACATACCAAATTTCACGTTTCTAGCTGTAATACTTTAGTTGGTACCATTTTTATACCTTTTTGTCCCGCTCGGCCCTTAAAAGTACAAATTTCGAAAAATCCAATTTTAGTTCGTTTCTGTATCGTCAGAGGAATTTACATACCAAATTTCACGATTCTAGCTGTAATACTTTAGTTGGTACCATTTTTATCCCTTTTTGTCCCGCTCGCCCCTTAAAAGTACAAATTTCGAAAAATCCAATTTTACATCGTTTCTGTATCGTCAGAGGAATTTACATACCAAATTTCACGTTTCTAGCTGTAATACTTTAGTTGGTACCATTTTTATCCCTTTTTGTCCCGCTCGTCCCTTAAAAGTCAAATTTCGAAAAATTCAATTTTACTTCGTTTTTATATGGTCAGAGGAATTTACATACCAAATTTCACGTTTTTAGCTGTAATACTTTAGTTGGTACCATTTTTATCCCTTTTTGTCCCGCTCGTCCCTTAAAAGTACAAATAAAAGTACAAATTTCGAAAAATCGCTATTTGTAGCTCGTCTGCATGGTCATTGCAAGGAACTCACCGAATTTCATGCTTATAGCTCCTGCCGTTTAGTCAGGACGAAGGTTCGATGTTTATCCCTTTTTGGGCCATTTTATCCCCTAAAAGTACGAATTTCGTAAAACCCTTTCTTAGTCGATGTCTACATCATATTTGGAAACTACCCTGAAAATTTCATGACCCTGGCTTCAGCCGTTTGGTCTGGGGCTGGTCAATGATAAGTCAGTCAGTCAGTAACGCAACTCTTTTATATATATAGATATTGAAACCAGTGTGGACGTATGGAATCCAACTTTGGGGAACAACAAGTAATTGCAACATTAAAATAATACAGTTTCCAGTCTAAAACTTTGTGATTACCAGTTGATGCGCCTTGGTTTGTAAAAAACAACAGTATCCACAGAGATCTTAAAATTCCATTAGTTAAAGAAGAAATAAATCGATTCAGTAAAAACCATCTTAAATTCTTCTTCTCTGTGTTTGGATATTTTTCAGGGGGTTGGTTGTTTTGTATGGTAGTAGATTTGAGGTGGATTTAGAGCTGTATGTTTCCTACACTGTTTTAGCTAGTATTATTAGTTAGGTAATAATAATAAAGCCTAAACTACATATTTTGTTTACAAGAAATAAGAAATATTCAAAAGTACAGAGACAAAAATGCGTTGAGAATATGGAATGAATCGGTTTGATTTTTCTATAGAATATAAATGCCACTAACTAACATACATTTTGGCAACTCTACTCTGTTACAACGTGTGAAAGTTTTGTGCTCCGTTCTAATTTGAATAAATATTTGTTATATTGCATCCATAGCTATTTTAGTGCATCAAATTCATTACTAATACACAGATAAGTATTTTTGTGATTTAGTTTTACTTGTGATATTGTATGTGTGTTTATTTTTTGATAAAAATCGTGTCTTTGGCTAAGAAATATTTCTTGACCAAACAACAACAATTGTTGTTGTTTGGTCTAGGGAAGAACCCTAGATCTTTTTATGACTTTGTGAATTTGAAACGTAGATCCTCAACTAAGCCGACAAGGATTAGAATGGATGGCTTAGAGTTTGGTGATGATCAGGCGATTGCTGATTGTTTTGCAAAATTTTTTGCGACGACATACTCAGAGCGATCTTATGGGTCGAGTGACGCCTACCCTTATAATATTTCTGCATTGAGTCAATTAGAAATTCCTGTTATTGATTTACCCTTAGTTTTGTCGAGTTTGAATAATCTCAAATCCACAAATAGTGTTGGCCCAGATGGGGTGCCAAGTATAATTTTGAAATTCTGTGCTAATGGTTTGGCTATTCCGCTAACATTGTTATTTAATACTTCATTGAGTTTTGGATATTTCTCTTTGGCTTGGAGGAGTTCATTCATTGATCCCCTCCATAAGTCTGGCAGTCTAATTGATGTTTCAAACTATAGAGGGATCGCTAAGTTGAGTGCTATTCCGAAGCTATTTGAGAAATTGGTTACTGAGGTTGTATCTCATAGAGTTTCTTCTATATTGAGTCCATATCAACATGGATTTCGTAAGGGCTTTTCTACTGTGACAAACTTGATTCAGTTTACTTCTCACGTTATTGATGAATTTGTTCAAGGTAATCAGACTGATGTCATCTATACATTTTAGTAAAGCATTTGATAAAGTGAACCACGAACTATTGTTATATAAATTAGATCGTATAGGTTTTAGCTCTAACTTCTTGAAGTGGATATCTTCGTATCTTTCAAATCGCTCTCAGATTGTAAAATTTGGTAATTCTTATTCTAGACCAATTCTGATTCCATCAGGTGTTCCTCAGAGTAGTCATCTAGGGCCGATTCTTGTCTTATTATTCATAAATGACCTTCCGGGGTCTATAATTAATTCTCGACTTCTAATGTATGCAGATGATGTAAAAATATTTTTTTCTTATAATTGGCCAGAATTTTCGAATCCATTGCAGGATGACTTAGATAGTTTTGGACGCTGGTGTGACATGAATTGTATGGAACTCAACGTAAGGAAATGCAGATTTGTCAGATATAATTTTAGAGGAACTGAGCTAGAGTTAGTTGATTCTTTTGTAGACCTTGGTATTCTAATGGATTCCAAACTGAATTTCAACAATCATATTATTACTATGGTTAACAAAGCATATGGTGTTCTTGGCTTCATTAAGCGATGCTAAGGAGTTCTCCGATCCTTACGTAACGAAGCAGCTATTTACATCACTTGTCAGACCTATTCTGGAATATGGTTCCGTAGTGTGGGATCCTCAGTATGGTATCTATATTGACAGAATTGAGTCAGTTCAGAAACAATTTTTAATAATATAATTTTCATTAAGACATTTGCATTGGAATAGTGATTTTATTCTTCCCCCTTATACTAGTAGATTGAAGCTGATCGACTTGCCTTCCTTGAAAAGCAGACGTGTTATGTTGAACACCGTGATGGTTTATAAGGTTATAAATGGTGATTTCTCTTCTGACTATATTATTTCTAGGATTAAGTTTAACGTGCCATTTAGACCTTCTAGATACTATCAATTCATCCATATTGACTTTCAGCGTACGAATTACGCTTCCGCAGAGCCCATTCGCAGAATGTGTATTGATTTCAATTCATTGTGTCACATCATAGATTTCGGATTAGGAGTCGATCGCCCATGTGCTGACAACCGCATGATTTCAAATCGCATTTTTTTTGGCGATTTCGAGTCTCTAAATTTCGCATTTTTACTTTAAACAATTGTTTTCAGTTTTCTTTCTTTACTGGCGGATAAATGAAGAAGATGTTTGGTTAAAAATAGCAATTTTAAATAGAAATGTAAAATTTAGAGACTCGAAATCGCCAAAAAAAATGCGATTTGAAATCATGCGGTTGTCAGCACATGGGCGTATATAATAAAGTCGTGGATTTTCTCCTGCTTGGATGTTTAGTTTGTTGTGCCATGTTTACTTTACTTTAATATATTTAGTTACTAACTTTAGGAATAACTTATATTTGCATGTGATACTTATATTTTGTTTAATATTTTTGTTATGCCGGCTGTTGATATTTGATCTGTAGCCGGTGTCCACCCTCTACTGCTTAGCCGCCATGGTTCGGACTATGGTGTGTACGCTGTACCTACGTTATGGGGACGTGGCCCTCTCGGTCGGAAGGGGCGGGTGTGAGAGGCGTTGGGACCGTTCGATTAAAAAAAACTGTTCGCTGCAAGATGTTCCCATATTTGGAAAAAATATAGGATCTGCCTTATTTTTTTCGTAAAATGCGTACTATACACTAATGCCCCTGATTATGTTGCAAAGACTGGCGGTGCTCGATCACGACCCCCATTATTTTATAGCCGTTTAATACAGAGAAATTCATAGGGCTGAGCTCAGGCTACTATGGGGGTCAGCGGGTGGCGGATAGCTGGATGGCCTGCAGATATGTAGGTTCGCTGCGATTAATAAGCAGTCCCCGAGGTACCCCCGAGGGCGTACAAAAAAAAGGTACAAATGCCCAAAGACGAATCTGTGCCATGGCGATAGGAATCCGCCATCTAAATAAGTTTCCCACCACAGGGGGTGCCCTCTTGAGAGATGCAATTTGGAGAGTGATGTCTCCGTGGATCCCCCAATCAATAAACCCAGGCGCGTCTGACCCACACTGGGCGGCTGCCTGGTCTGCGTCTGACCCCTGGAGTGGCGGCAGCGACTAAAATGGCTCGTCATTACGACATTAAGATCGAGACCAGTAAGATCTTAATTATGGCATATACTGGAATTCACGGAACTAATATGATGAACCCTGGGCCTGACAATCGCGGTATTCCAGGACCTGAGTACGTTGGATTGAAACCTGGCGGAAATGGCTCCTGGGCTAATATCTCGGCTGCCTCCGTCCCGTTAAAACCTGGCAAGTCTCAAAATACGCTCTAAGTTTCGTCACCATTAAGTTGGCGGTGTAGGTTCAGTTGATTTCTTCCTGATTAATACGGGTCTGGCTTTTAACGCAAAATCTCATGAGGATTCTGCGTCAACCCTAGCATGGCCTCCCTGCCTGCATAGATAACCATGAGACCAAAAACGTAACTACACATTCGAACTTAGATAACGGCTTTGAGTTGGGACCCAGTGAAGAAATGAGTAACAATAGTAACAACACTAGTCAACAGTCAAAATGTACTCGGGATGCGATAATTTTTTCTGTGTAGATAACCTTGACATGAGCTCGAAAAACGCAATAAAATTTTTTTTTCGTTTGGTTTTTGTTTTATTTTTAAATTTTAAAATTTTTTTTTTGGTTAATTTGTTTCGTCCGGCATAACTCGGGAACCACTAGCCCGATTTAATTGAATTAAATTACAATTCCCTTAATCTGTTCATATATTGTTTTCCTATACAAGCAACAGTTTCCAAGTTAAAAATGAATATATAAAGGAAAAAACTTATTTTTTGCCTAAAGATTTAATTTTTTTTTTTTAAATCCATAAAAAATCCAAAATGAAAAAAAATGTCAAATCTTATTACTTTTACGTAAAGTCACATAACCTATGAGCAAAATGAGACAAAGATCATGAAAATCGATGCACGTGTTTCGCTTTTATTCGCAATTGAGTAAAGGTATGAATTTCAAAAATTTGCTCGACATATGCACAACTTTGTCCATGGTAAGGTTTTTTCTTTTTTTTTTATTCTCAGAATTAACAAAACGGAATAAACGAAGGGTTATTTAATTTTTATGATTGCGTAAGCAAAGTAATAAACGCTAATAAATGTACGTGAACAATTAAAAGGAAAAAAGGAAAGGGGACTTTTTTAATTATTTGGGTTTTCCGTTGGCTACCTGTATGATTTTTTTTACAGAAATGCAACCCACATTTAAGGGTGGTCATTATTCGGAAAATTTAAGACTCACACATGGTGAAACAGGTATGTAGCCACCGTAAAAAATATACACCCATTTATAAGTACCTGTCAGTAAAATACTAAACAATACACAGTATAAATAGGTCTTCATTGATCGATTTTACTCATTCAACAAGTGTCGACGAACGCGATAGTTAAAATGAGCAAACGTTCGCGAGGATTTGAATGCAATACCAATCCAAGTAATTTTTGTTACATGTGCGGAGAATACGTTTCTGAAAAAACAAGCGTTGTTTTTCACCTAAATTGAGAGATTCATTTGAAGAGAGCTTCAATTTAAAGGTCTCAAACATAGATGAGCGGTGGACACCAAGTGCTCTATGTCCAAGGTGCTACGTACAGCTAGCTGACGCAAGGTAAGTGTAGATTACGAAATTCAAGAACATATATAACTTATTATTGAAATTCGTTCAGACGACAGCCGAGAATCATCATGCCAATGCTTTGGAGAGCTCCGCTTTGCCATGTAACAGATTGCTACTTCTGTCTTAGCAAAAAAAACAGGCATGGGAAAAAATATACGATGGACTTACGCTGCTGTTTCAACAGTGAATTTTCCAGTGCCATTTTCCGAAGAACCAGTGGACCCGCAACCGTCCGTTTCAAGATGGGCATCTAATAATGAGGCGATACATCCAACATCAGATCCGGAGACAGTAGAAACCACATCAGAATGCGAGTCAACATATACATTGCATGGAGGTCAACGCTTATGTTCCCAAGCAGAACTGAACGATTGGGTTAGAGAATTGAAACTCTCCAAGGAAGATGCAGAGTTGCATGCATCGCGCATGCAACAGTTCGTTTTCTTGGCTCCTGGTGTGGTGACAACAATCTACAGGAAGCGTCATGAACCATACGCAAGGTACTACACAAAAAAAGACAACATCTGTTTTTGTAAGGACATTCCCGGATTATTTGGTGAACTCGGGTACTCTTACGATCCAGGAGAGTGGCGTCTTTTCATCGACAGCAACAAGCAGAGCCTTAAAGCAATTTTACTGCACAACGGCAACAAGAAACCTTCGATTCCAATTGCTCATGCCGTTGACACCAAGGAAACATACGAAGTCATGGACAATCTACTAAAGTGCCTTAACTATGAGAGGCACGATTGGAAAGTTTGTGCCGACCTTAAGGTTATCGGTATCCTTTGTGGATTACAAGGTGGATTCACAAAGTACTGTTGTTTTCTCTGCCTTTGGGACAGCCGCGATCGTCAACATCATTACACCAGGAGGAGTTGGACAGAAAGAGTTAACTTCATCCCCGGCAGCGACAACGTGAAATATACACCACTCATAAAAAAGCAAAATGTTTTTCTCCCACCTCTTCACATAAAGCTCGGACTCATAAAAAACTTCGTGAAAGCTATCAACAAAGATGGCGAAGCGTTCGCCTATTTAAAAACCATTTTTCCTCACCTTTCATCGGCAAAGATTAAGGAAGGCGTTTTCGACGGTCCGCAAATTAAAAAGTTGTTGCAAGACCAACAGTTTGAGCACATTTTATCACCAAATGAAGCTGCAGCTTGGAACTCATTTCGGCAAATTGTTTCCGGATTTCTTGGAAACAACAAAAGCTCAAATTACATAGAGATCGTCGAACAACTACTCCAAAATTATAAAAAATTAGAGCAAATATGTCGCTTAAGATACATTTTCTACACTCGCACTTGGACTTCTTTCCGGACAACCTGGGCGATGTGAGTGACGAGCATGGTGAGCGTTTTCATCAGCAAATGAAAGAAATTGAGCACCGATACCAAGGATTTTGGAACGAAGCTATGATGGGGGACTATATCTGGTTCCTGATAAGAGAAACAGACCCACAACAATATAAAAGAAAGACAAAAGCACATAATTATTTTTAATTTGAAGGTTTTTATTTTTGTGTTTAGATATTTTTTTTTTAAACTTTTTTATAATTAATTAATGTTGATATCCTTAGGATAATTTCTTGTACATATATCGAATTGTTTTTTAATTTAAAGTCATATATTTTTGTCACCCAACAAATTTTAATTTTTTTTTTGTAATAAAAAAGAAAAAACCTTACCATAGACAAAGTTGTGCATATGTCGAGCAAATTTTTGAAATTCATACCTTTACTCAATTGCGAATAAAAGCGAAACGCGTGCATCGATTTTCATGATCTTTGTCTCATTTTGCTCATAGGTTATGTGACTTTACGTAAAAGTAATAAGATTTGACATTTTTTTTCATTTTGGATTTTTTATGGATTTTTAAAAAAAAAAATTTAAATCTTTAGGCAAAAAATAAGTTTTTTCCTTTATATATTCATTTTTAACTTGGAAACTGTTGCTTGTATAGGAAAACAATATATGAACAGATTAAGGGAATTGTAATTTTAAATTTTTTAAAATTTAATTCAATTAAATCGGGCTAGTGGTTCCCGAGTTATGCCGGACGAAACAAATTAACCAAAAAAAATTTTTAAAATTAAAAAAAAAAAAAATAAAACAAAAACCAAACGAAAAAAAAAAATTTATTGCGTTTTTCGAGCTCATGTCAAGGTTATCTACACAGAAAAAATTATCGCATCCGGAGTACATGAAATTTTTTTCATTTTGTTGAGTAGTGTAACCTTAAAAACTATAACAACATAGAGAAGGTTGAGGAGAATCCATTCCGACCCTCCGGAAGAGTACAAAGATCTCCATGCGGAAATGCAGTTACTCACCGAATTGCAACTAAACCTGGAGTAGATGATGAGTTGTATCTCTCTCAATTGAAGATGGATGAGGAGTTAACTTTCGTCAACCTAGGAAATAAACTCAGAGCGATGCACGCCATTGTTAGCGACGCGAAAAATATACACGAGACCTTGAGAGATAATCTCATGCAGGCGGTAGCTTTATACCAACAACTGCGAGAAAATAGAGAGGCGATCGCTATAAACAATCTCCAAGGTCCTCATAACAAAGCGGCGATTGAAACTTTAGACAAAGAATCACAGACACATGAGTCTATTGGCGTCAAGGAAAATTCAAAAAGAGCAGCATCGCTCCCACCAGAAGAGGACAGGTCCAATAAGAAAGTCCGTACCACACAAACGGAAGACAAGACCGAAGACAACGGAGATGCTAATCAATGGTCCGTGGCCAGAAAGAAGAAAAAGAAAAGTAATGAGAGCAAAATCAGTAAGAAAAATCCTGTTCGAAATAAGGGCGAAGCACTAACAATAAACGTAGATGGCTCTAGCTATGCCGATATCTTAAAGGAGATGAATACTGCAATAAAGCCGGAGGAAATTGGTGTAAGCATTAAGAAGATCCGAAAAACAAAAGAAGGTAACGTTCTGGTAGAAATGATGAAAGGCGAGGGACAAGCAAAAAAAATTGGAAACAGCAATAAAGTGTTCACTGAAACAGGAGGAGCAAATCCAAACGATAGTACAAAAATACCACCTTGACATAAGAGACATGGAAGAATCCACGCAAGCAGAGGAAATAATTGATAGTATCCTACGAGTTTCTGGAGAGGAAGATGCAAGCAATATAAAAGTGCAAAATATTCGAGAATACTATGGGGTTACCAAGCAAGATCTGGTGATAGTACCAGCGAATATAGCTGCTAAGATCCTTAAGGAGAATAAAATCAAGATAGGACTAGTAATTTGTCGCGTGAGGAGAAGGACATTTGAAAAACGTTGCTTCCGATGTATGGAGCTAGGTCATATTGCGCGATCTTGCCGTGGAAAAGATCGTAGTCAAGCATGCAGACGATGCGGTATAAATGGACATAAAGCAAAGGAATGCAAAAACGAACCACGATGCATTATCTGTCTAGAAGCAGGCAGCCAGAACATAAACCATTATGTAGGCACAGAAGCTCATTGCAGAAGGGGAAACAATCATGGATCTTAAAATACTACAAATAAATCTAGGAAGAGGCCGTGAAGCACAGGATCTAATGCTCAATAACGCTAGACAGAAGGGAACCGACGTTATCCTAGTAAGTGAACAATATGCCAAAATCGATGGTATGTCATGGTTCAACGATCTACTGGGCAAAGCAGCAATATGTGTCTTAAACCCGCGCATAAGAATAGATAAAATTGAAGAGTGTAACGAAAACTTTGTCGTGATATACACCAGTGGCATACGAATATATAGCTGCTACTACTCCCCAAATATTGGAATTGAAGATTTTTTAAGAAGACTTGGGCAGCTCGAAGAACACTTGAAGCGCGAACCGAGCCCTGTAGTAATAGGCGGTGACTTCAACAGTAAATCACCGGAGTGGCAATCAAGAATAACGGACAAAAGAGGAATCGCAGTTAGCGAAATGTTTGCATCTCTTGACCTCATCGTGCTTAATAGAGGAAATTCTCCAACTTTCAGGCGAGGAGAATCTAATTCAATTATCGATATAACAGCAGCATCGATATTTATTGCTGGCAAGACAAACAAGTGGCAGGTTCTTGAGGATGAGACCCTCAGCGATCACCAATATATAGAATTTGAAGTGGACATAAGTTCTAGTTTATTGAGCGAGAACACATCTCGACCTCGGTGGAATACTCATAAGCTAAATGTTGACTTGAGCAAACAAACAGTGATGGATATAAAGTCCAGAGAGCAACTGGAAAATGATACCAACCTAGACAATGTCGTAGATCGTCTCGTTAACATCCTACAAGACGTTTGTAATGCCTCTATGCCAAAAACGAAGAATATGGGGAAATCTCGAAAGCCTGCTTATTGGTGGAACCAAGAAATTTCTACCCTAAGAACCCAATGTCACCGAGCAAAAAGAAGAGCAACAAGAAGGAGGGGGGACTTTGAAGCCATGGATGAATATAGAAGAGCCAGAAAAACGCTGAGAGATGCTATTAAAAATTCCAAGAGGAAGAAATGGGAAAAACTATGTCAAGAAATAAACAACGACCCTTGGGGCCTACCATACCGAATTATTATGAAGAAACTTGGATGTCGCCAGAAGATACCAGGCATTTCAAACCCTGCATGGGTTCTCACCATAGTAAATACACTTTTTCCCATGGTAGATCGAACCACAAGTCAACACCAACATTTGCTGGAAATAAATGAAAGTGAATTTTTTACGAACGAAGAGATCAGAAATACGTGCCGAGTATTAAAAAGAAGAAAGGGACCGGACGGAATTCCGAATGAAATAGTGTCAATAGTCGGAGATGTATAGCCTGAAATTTTTTCAACAACTTTCAACCTTTGTCTAAAACAGGGAATATTTCCAAATGTTTGGAAAAAGCAGTACTTAGTACTTCTGCGTAAAGGAGATAAGCCTTTGGAAAACCCGTCGTCGTACAGACCTCTTTGTCTGTTAGATACTTGCGGCAAATTATTTGAAAAATTGTTATTACGCAGACTGGAACTGGAACTGGATGAACATGGAGGCTTTTCACCTATGCAGTTTGGTTTCGTGAAAAACAAATCTACAGTTGATGCTATTATTGCTGTAGTGAATCTAGCAAGAGAATCAATGGCACAAATGAGATTTTGTACCATTATAACACTAGATATCAAAAACGCTTTCAACACTGCGAGCTGGGAGGTTATTCGTGAAACAGTGCGAGCCCGCCACTTCTCAGATTATCTAATAAGAATGATAGATAGTTATTTGAAAAATAGGATACTAGAGTACATAACGGATGATGGCATCAAACAATATCGCGTGTCAGCAGGAATCTGATGTACGATGGACTGTTAAATTTATCACTACCCGAAGGCGCAAAGTTGATTGGATACGCTGACGACGTCGCCCTTGTCATAGATAAACCGTGTGTTGCTCTGACAGAAATAGTTGCAAATGACTGTCTGGGAAGAATAAGTAGATGGCTGAGATCGAAAGGTCTTACACTCGCCGCTGCGAAAACAGAAGCAATTATTGTGACAAGGAGAAGATCTTTCGACTACCCAAAAATAAAAGTAGATTGCCACGAAATCTCGCTATCCAAAAGCCTTAGGTACCTAGGGGTACATCTAGATAGCAGCCTCAGTTTCAAAGAACACATAAAGAGGGTGTCAGAGAAAGCTCTAGGAACGGCCTCAAAACTGGCTCGTATAATGCTAAACGTAAGAGGACCAGGACAAACAACGAGGAAACTGATGGCAACGGTAGCATATTCGCAGGTTCTCTACGCAGCTCCTGTTCTGCTGAATGCGGTTGAAAAAAACAAATCCCTCAGAAAATTATTGATAAGAGTACAGAGAGCAATCGTCCTACGGGTAACTTCCGCATATAGGACTATATCTACCTCGGCGGCAACTATACTTGCCGGTATACCACCCATTGACCTCCTGATTAGAGAAAGGTATGAAACTTATCACCAACAGATATCCGTGGAAGAATTTCCGACTGATAAAAGGAAGATAAAAGAGGAAGCAAGACTACGTTTGCTCCAATCTTGGCAAAGTCAATGGGATAGGGACGATAAGGGGAGGTGGACCCACGAGCTTACCCCGGATATTAAAAAATGGGTGTGTAGATCTCACGGGGAAACTAATTTCTACCTCACGAAGATATTTAGCGGACATGGCAATTTTGGCAAGTACTTGTACAAATTCAAGAAAAGACCTGTTGATACATGCGAAATGTGCAATGAAGTGGAAGATACTGTTGAGCACACTATCCTAAAATGTGTTTTTTGGCAGATCATACGAAGTAATCTCTCAAACACCTACGGAGTCAGTCTAACAATGACTGAGTTTCTAAATAATATGCTAGAAGATAGCCAAAAGTGGTCTCAATATGCGATAACCGTGGAGAGTATCATGAGAGAAAAAACAAAACTGCAGAATTTGCGAGCGCCGAACCCCTAATCTTTTATAGGACGGGGGAATAGGAATAGACGACACATGCAAAATGCATTAATGAACCCAACTTGAAGTAATGCGAAAGCGGTTCCGGGTTGCGGTTCCTGTGTAGGACCACTAGTTGATAGTGTACTATCACTACGTCCCAAAAAAAAAAAAAAATACAGAGAAATTGTCTCGTGGCCTATTTTGATAACAACTATGTTTGTTTTGCGAATTTGTTTTAGTGTAAAATAATTTAAATTTGTTTGCTTTTAAAATTTCTTGTTTGTTCTAATGAGTTTTAACTTAATTAGAAGAGCTTATTAAGAAGGATGAGTTGAATATCTTATTAATTGCTGCTACACTGCTGCTGCAGATGTTTATTGCTCAAGCTTGGCCTTGAGGGAAGCAGGCATCTCTGGTGGAGGGGGACGGGGCAAAGCCAAAGCGACTTTGACACCATCATAGAGGAACCATTGCAAAGACTAAGTAATCATACCAACACACTAGCTATTTGTTTGTTAGATGACAGTGAAGAAATGCGAAGATTGAAAAGGCCCCATATCCTTGATCTACCATTTAGAAAAAAAGCCCTAAAGTAAAGTAAACAAGTAAGAAGGCGTTAAGTTCGGCCGGGCCGAATCTTATATACCCTCCACCACGGAGTGCATTCCATAGTATTACCAGCAGATTAAAGGAAGTCGACTTTACATAGAAGCACAGTACCATATTACGAAAATTGTGATATTTTTATGCACATTACTATATTTGTCAAACTAATAAAATCGACTACTATATATAAATAAAATGTTGAAATTGTGAAAGTGAACATGCCTAAATATTAGGCGATTGTCAGTCGCCATTAGAAGAAAGCATTTCCAGATACAGACAAAGTGATAAGAAAAGTATAAATTTTAAAGATATCGCCATTCGCCCCATTCTCCGCCCAAATGTACAAATTTCGAAAAAAAACCTTTTTCGAGTCTTCATAGTCAGAATGTATACACTGAATTTCATGATTTCAACTTCAGCGGTTGGGTAGGTTCCATTTTTATCCCTCTTTTTAATTATATCCCTTACAAGTACGAATTTCGAAAAATCCCTCCATTTTACGTGTCTATGCAATTAGAGGGATGTACACACCGAATTTCATGATTCTAGCTGTTATCGTATTATTTGTACCATATTTTATCCCTTTTTGTCCCATTTCGCTCGCTAAAACTTTTATTTTCTTTGGGGGATAGAGTGTACCTTCAGCTACAGTCGTTTGGTTGGTTGTATTTCCATCCTATTTTAATTTCAAAAGTATAAATTTTGAAAATACCTTATCTCTCACGTACGCAGTATAAGACAACTTCATGATTCTACCATTTTTTGTCGTAAAAGCAATAAAATAAAGTAATAACTTGGAAAAAAATATATTACGTGGCTATGCAGTCAGAGGAATGTATACACCGAATTCCATGATTATGTAAGCGGCCATTTTGTTGGTACCATTTTTATCCCCTTTTTCCAATTTTGCCCCCTCAAGAGTACGACTATCTAAAAATCTCTTTATTTTACGTATCTACACAATTAGAAGGACGTACTCACTGAATTTCATCATTCTAGCTGTATTCGTTTAGTTGGTACTATTTGTATCCCCTGTAGCCATTGTATCCATTGAAAGTACGGTATTGGAAAAAACGTTTTATTTTTCGTGTCTACGCAGTCAGAGGAATGTTTACTCCGAATTTCATGATTCTAGCTGCAGTCATTTGGTAGGTACTATATTTATCCCCTTTTTCCATTTGAACCCCAAAAAGTACGAATTTTGGAAAGTTCTTTTATTTTACGTGTCTACGCAATCAGAGGAATGTATATATCGAATTTCATTATTCTAGGTGCAGCCGTTAGGTTGGTACTATTTTTATCCCTATATCCCCATTTGACCCCTTAAAAGTACGAATTTAGAAAAAATACTTTTATATAATGTATCTACTCTATTAGTGGAATGTACACGCCAAATTTCGTGTTTCTATTTGTTGTCGTTTGATAGGTACCATTATTATCCCTTTTTGTCCCATTTCGCCCCCTACAAATAAAAATCACTCTATGGTGCCTTTTTATGCTATAGAGGGAATGCGCATTGCATATATCAACTAAATACAAGCTAATATGTTCAAAAAACATGCTGAAATACTCTAAATATTAGGGGTATTTTCAGTCCTTGTGAGGGAAAAAAATTTCCCTCTGGGCCGATTTCGTCCACTTTCAATCCCAACCGATCTACAACCATAAGACACATTTAGGAAAAATTTGAAGCTCCTAGCTCATTTCGTTCGGCCGCTATCGTGCTTTCAACAGACAGACAGACGGACATGGCTATATCGCGACCCAGAATATATATACTTTATGGGGTCTCCGATGAATATTTCAAGGTGTTACAAACGGAATGACAAAGTGAATATACCACCATCCTGAAGGTGGAGGGTATAAAAATTATAAATGAAATATTGTATAGATTTATTGAGTTCGCTGGAACTCAGTAACACCGTAAATTTTAATTAATTATAACATCTACTTATTGTTTTAAGAAAGTAGACTGCAGATAAAGAAAGTACAAAAAAATTGCAAAAATGGAATCGGATGCACTCCAGTGAAGCGTTTTCGAAAAGGCCCTATAGATATATAGATAACATAAAATGTTTGAGATTTCATGTTATGAAGAACGCCAGGCATAATATTTTTGGAAATGTTATAAAATCGTTTAAATAAAATGAGTTGTAAAATTTAAAGAAAAAACACTGGTACTTTTTATTCTTCATCAGTTTATTTACTTACGAACGATCGTTTTACAAAACAAGTACTTTAAAAAAGCTTTATCTTTAGTACAAAGTGCGCTTTGTTATTGCTACCGTAACTAATTTCTGACTGGGTGCTTGCAAGAAATCAGAAAATGGATTATCGCAAATAGTAAAGTCGAATTCGATGTTTTCCACGAAACCCTCAGTCTTTTGTATCCGTTGAAACTATCCTAACCTATGTCACGTATGTTTGAATTATTCAATAAAAAGCATAATGTATGTATTAGAAAGCTGTTTTATTTATTTATTATATATATATATATATATATATATATATATATATATATATATATATATATATATATAAACATGTATACGCTTGTTATATAAAACACTGAACTACAATACAAATTTTCATAATAAAAAACTTATAACATAACTTGTTTTTAATACATAAACAAAAGTGTATTATTCTACATGTCCGTATCTAGTGTGATGATGAAATATTTATTGGTATACCTCCTTTACATGTAAGTGAACTTATAACTACAATTTTTCCGCAGTAGTACAGCAACTTTGGGTATGTATGATAGAAGTACCCACTCATGTCTTAATTTCTATATGAATATCAGCAATTGAGCATTATAAATATATGATATATGTACGTTCGTGCAAAATATAACTAATAATACAACAAGCGGGATATTACAGATAGATATTGATGCAATGCTTTCTTTAATTGAAAATATAAATGGATAAAAAATTATGTGAAGAGTATAAATGAGAGAAACACATTAAAATCGAATAAGAAATATCAACATTTTTGTAAAAATAACTTAAGTTATACAAGTCTGATTACATTAATATTTGCACAATTTCTTTATTTTAAAACTATAAAAAATACACTTTTTAATAACTGTATCGATCTATTTTCGATATATTATGTAAGAAATGGAAATTTATGAATCATCTTCAATCGTCAGAAGTTAATTAGCTTTTAACTAGTCACTTTCCTTACGTGTATATTATATAATTTAATGCTAATGGTATATTTATATAAAGGTCCAATTTGCATATTTTTATTTATTTATAATGCAGTAGTTATGTATAAATGCTTTTCCTTTACAGGTCCGTTAAAGATCAGCTTATTATTTACTTTGATTCCTCCTTCTCTTTGTTTTCTTCCGATATTTCTTTTTCATTTGTCTGTAATTAGAATTTGGTTTTAATCCAATTAATACTTTGAATAGATCTCATAGAATTTGAAGAGTATAATAAATACATATATTGGAGCGAGTTAAAAAACTACCACCCAGGTGCAGAATGGCTATCGGAGTTCGTTGGGACTTTCGCCAAATGTTGTTCACTGGTTATACCCAGTCCACCAAATACTGCTGTACGGTAGACAGCCGTTGGGTTGACGTGCCACTTAAATCTATGGAAAAGGTTACATAGAATGTAACCTTTATCTGTCCTATGGAAAATCGTATCTGTTCTCTTTGAGAGCAGAAAAAATTGTCTGCTGTGAAAGAGACGTTGGTAGCTTAAATGTTACGTTTCGACTAAATTTCGAACGAGAAAGTCCTTATTAGGTTTGTTTTCCTTTAAGCCGGGATAAATAAGCGGCGATATACAATTATTCAGTGAGCCAAAAAAAGTTTACGTACAGATATTTTTTACATATCACGCGAATTGACAAATTATAAGTTTCAAAGTGAAAAATATTAATGGAATTTTAAGGATGTATGTTTATGTTTGGTTTATGTTTGAGTCAATTCATATTTTTCCACCGAAGCACAAAATTTTTTCTTAGAATATCCTACTACTATATCGATATTTTATAAACAAATCGACAACGTTGGTACCTCTAATGGAACCACTACTTTCAGAGGATGTACTGACTTAGAACACTTTCATTCTTCTAAAAATTTAACACACAACATTTTTAATTTTTTCGCAAAAGTAATATTTCCTTACCAAAAATGAAAGAAAACAAAAATATTTTATTAAAAAAATTAAAAAATATATATAAATATTTACAGGTTGTTCGTCTAGAAACTTTACAGTGAAATTATTATTTACTTTTCAAATAATTTCATTTTATGTTATTCAAATTATTTGAATCATCTATGGACATTATAAATAAAAAATGTTTGTTTAACTCACAACACATTAATGTAAGTGGATATAGATTGACTTGGACAACTTTCACACTAACACTAAGGACAATTTTTGTGTGCATAAAATGAGAAATGTCATTGTACGGGTACATTTTTTATAAATGTCAAAAATAAAAGTACTTAAATTTGAGATCTGATCAAAGTAAAGAGAAATATTGGCATATCTAAATTTTTTTTGGATTTTTGACTTGACATTCTAACTGGCACATATAAAGATTTAAATTATTAAAATGATGAAAATAAAACTTAAATTGATGGACTGCTCCAAAATCATACTAAAAAAGTTTACGAACAACAGAATATTTCTCTATAAATATAAATTAGTTTTATTATTATTTTGCCTTAACCCTCACACTACACACTTATATTTTGTAACACGGAGTACATATGTATATGGTCACACAAAAAATAACAACGACGCCAAATCACAGAAAATCTGTTGTACTTAGCTTACTATATTTTAGTTTTTTACTTTTTTCTTATTTTTTACGATATCAAATTTAGCTGTACTCAAAAGGTTAAATAATAAGTTTTACTGTCAAAAACGTGAAACGTTACATAATTTGCTCTGTTTAACCCTTATATAGGCAAGCTGATGGTCGTTATCCCTTTGAGAAGTACTTCAAATAACATTTTGAACCATTTTTAGGGTCCTTTCGATCGACTAAACAAATCCAACGATTTTCCCCTGTACCAAATCAAGACACCACATTGCAATTATCTTGGCTAATTGAAATAATTAATATTCGGGAATATTAATATGAATAGCGTTAGGTTATTGTATAATGGTTCAAAATGTTATGTATTGGTATTGTTCTTTTTGAATTACAATTTATCGGAGGATGCTCCTTTAGTGTTACCATTAGTGTATATATTTATGTAAAATATTAAGTTGTACTTAAAATTTTTTGGTCAGTCAAACAATTTAGTTTTATTTTTATCATTTTAATTATTAAAATCCAACCTTTTACCTTAAGAAGCTGTAAATTTACATGTACTTTATTTAGGGTGAGTTTTTTGCCTCACCTACTACGTGACAGCCAATGATGTTACCTTCATAAAAACCCATATATGAGCCATATTCGATAAATTTTTCATATTGTCACAGATGAAACGATTTACATTGCTATGATTTAAAAAATTTTCCATGAAAACCTATTTCTTGAAAGGTTGAAAAAATGTGGAAATTAAAAAATATGAAAGTGTAAATATATTAATATATGGGCAAATCTACGGTATAGTACGATTCCATGTCACTCAGGCTTCGAACCGCTTTAAGAGCAATATATAATATTTCTGAGACTGTCATAATTTTCAAAACGACGAGTTTAACCTAGCCAACATCCTAAAGTTTTAAAATTATGCTGTTAATGTAGTCTACTGAGCTAAGGTCTACCCTAATTTACCCTATTTTTGCTTGTAACTTTCGGGAGTTGTTCAACTCTTTTGGCTATAACTTTTTCAGCATAAGAGAAAATCATTCTGATCTTTTTGTGGATGATAGTAATGATGTTGCGGAATCTTCTACATGTTGAAAAGGGCGTGTGCCATCACTGAGGAATAAATGGTAGCTCTTCAAAATCTGTCACTCTGTTTTTGCATAAAACGAAAATTGACACAATTTTCTTTTTTGCGCTTTCAGCGTGAACGTAATTGCAAATTTTTTAATATTGGATTATAAACGACAGAGATACTTACAAAAGACGACCGGACGATTTGGTGTGCCTTCAGCGACAAGGAGATTATGACAGTACGAACATCATCAGGTCGATGCGTGCAGATCATGAAATTTCATATTTTTTGAAGAGCACATCCGCAGTTTGAAAAATAACTGGTGGCAACCCTGTGTGATCGGTGAATATGGGTACTACTAATAATGTGTGTAAGTGCTAAATAGATCGAATTATTATTTAGGTACCGAGAGCCATTTTAGGTTAAATTTTGTTGATTTTCATAGGGTTTTCAGGCTTAACTTGCAATAGAACCAAAAGGGACAATCCGATTATAACTTCTTCAGCACTTGATGCACGCGAGCACATTATTTATATTTAATGTATTTTTAACAAGTTGACGCTAAAATGAAACATGTGCCTCTAATTTGAAATTTTTAATTTTTCAAAATTGAAATCGGACTATTTTGTAGATTTTCCCATATACACAATAAGGTTACATTTGTTTTTTTTTGTAACTTTAGTCTCACATAATGCGTGATTGCAAATGATGTTATTATAATAAAAACAAATTCGATACTTATTTGAGCAAAAGTTCTCGCGGAATGATACCTACGTCTGATATGTGAATTTTTAATATCCTGAAATATAATATACGTTATGTTACGTTTTTTAAACAATAAAAATTTATATCGATCACAACCTTCAGCCGATTTTCCGATGGACGTTTTTTGACAATTCGATTTTGCTAGAACCCGGTTACATATTCTAAAAAATGTAAAACTACTCACCATAATTTGCATTCATTAATTTTTTCCTTTAGACTTGCATTTTGACAATTATCTACCAGATATCTAAAAAAATCTTATCTGTACGTAAACTTTATTGTAATTTTTCACTTAATGAAAAAAATACAAAAACCTACCTTTGTTTAAAAATTTATGCAAAAAGGTAAAAAAGTTATTTCAATAAAACTTTATGCAATGACTTTCATATTTCAAATGCCCTTCGTTAGTTTGTAGCTTTCTATAAATTAAATCAAATTTAAAATTTCCAAAAATTGCTTTAATACATACATTTATATTGTAGTTGGCGACAATGTGAAAACATATTAAAGTTTGAGTATAAATGTTTTAACGTTTTTGTTATCACCGCTTGTTATCCTGACAAAACAATCCTGTTCTTACTCAAATCGTCAGGAATATCATCAGTATTTCCTGTTTTTGAATCAATTACTACGTTAAAGTCAATTAGACAATAAAAAATAGAAAAAATCAATCTGGTACATGGTGGGTGCCGAAAAATAGGTGTAAAAGGCTTCTGATGTATTTGTTATTTATAACTAGTTTACTTTTCTTTATTTATTTCTTATATCCAGTTTGTACAGCATACGATCACTCCAAATAACTTACCTTTTCCTTTTCCAGCTCTTTTTCATTTTTGTCTACTTCATTCTCCTGCTCTTTTGACTTTTCCATTTCTCCCTCTTTTCCTTCCTTGTTTTCTGGTCTAAATTAAATACAAAGAAAATATTACCAAATTTGATCGAATATGTAGTAAATCTATATACATTACTACATAAAACAATATTATTCAGAGTGTGTTAACTCGAGTTAATTTGTTTTTGAGATTACATTCAGACATGTATGTATTAACTTAATTTTTTTCATAATTAGTATCCTTTATATACTCTTTTTAAGTATTTATTAAGATTTGAAAAAAATATCTTATAATTAACGTATGTTCTTTGGAAGGAAGGGTCTTCATGCACTACATGTTTTTTCCTGGCGTCAAAAATTGATATATAAAATAGTTGTGATAATTTTCTTATCGACCAGTACACACTTCCATTTCGCTCTGGTAATGATAAAATGATAAAACTTTAATGGGGCAAGGAAATAATTTCTTAGAAAAATCTGTATAGCTGGTTGATACGATTACATTAATAGAAAACGACCAAAAGGTTTGAAGTCTGTCCATAAGTCTGGCAGTCTAATTGATGTGTCAAACTATAGAGGGATAGCTAAGTTTAGTGCTATTTGAGAAATTGGTTACTGAGGTGGTATCTCATAGGGTTTCTTCTATATTGAGTCCATATCAATTTCGTAAGCGCTTTTCTACTGTGACAAATTTGATTCAGTTTACTTCTCACGTTATTTATGAATTTGTTCAGGGTAATCAGACTGATGTCATCTATACAGATTTCAGTAAGGCATTTGATAAGGTGAATCATGAAATTTTGTTATATAAATTAGATCGTATACCTATACCATCTAGCTCTAACTTCTGGAAGTGGATACTTCATATATTTCAAATCACTCTCAGATTGTCCAATTTGGAAATTCTCATTCTAAAAAAATTCTGATTCCATCAGGGGTTCCTCAGGGTAGTCATCTAGGGCCGGTTCTTTTCTTATTATTCATAAATGACCTTCCGGGGTCTATCATCAATTCTCGACTTCTAATGTATGCAGATGATGTAAAAATATTTTTTCTTATAATTGGCCAGAATTTTCTTGGATAGTTTTGGACGCTGGTGTGACATGAATTGTATAAAAACTCAACCTAAGGAAATGCAGACATATGCGTTTCTTTAGATCAAATCCAAGATTTGTCAGATATAATATTAGAGGAACTGAGTTAAAGTTAGTTAATTATTTTGTAGATCTTGGTATTCTAATGGATTTCAAACTGAAGGGCCTGTTTTTTTTGAAATTATTTTCGTTGTCTGAATCGAACGATCAAAAATCATTCAACTATTAATTGAATTCTATAAAACGTAGATAAGAAATGTTTTAGATACGAGCTCTTTGTGTGATTTTTTATAGACACACAAATTATACTTCTTTGGCCTATAGATTTCTCGCAATAATTGAGTGATTTTGGATCGTTCGCCTCAGACGAACGAAAATAATTTCAAAAAACAGGCCTTAACAAAGCATATGCTGTTCTTGGCATCATTAAACGATGGGCTAAGGATTTATCCGATCCTTACGTAAGGAAGCAGCTATTTATCACTTGTCAGACCTATTCTGGACCTGTTGACCTATTCTGTTGTTGTCAGACCTGGTTCCGTAGTGTGGGATCCTCAGTATAGTAGATTGAAGTTGATCGACTTGCCTTCCTTGAAAAGCAGACGTGTTATGTTGAACACCGTGACGGTTTGTTTATAAGGCTATAAATGCTGATTTCTCTTCTGACTATATTATTTCTATTTAACGTGCCGTCTAGACCTTCTAGATACTATCAATTCCTCCATATTGACTTTCAGCGTACGAATTATGCTTCCGCAGAGCCCATTCGCAGAATGTGTATTGATTTCAATTCATTGTGTCACATACATCATAGATTTCGGATTAGGAATCGATATAATAAAGTCGAGGAACACCGTGACGGTTTGTTTATAAGGCTATAAATGCTGATTTCTCTTCTGACTATATTATTTCTATTTAACGTGCCGTCTAGACTTTCTAGATACTATCAATTCCTCCATATTGACTTTCAGCGTACGAATTATGCTTCCGCAGAGCCCATTCGCAGAATGTGTATTGATTTCAATTCATTGTGTCACATACATCATAGATTTCGGATTAGGAATCGATATAATAAAGTCGAGGATTTTCTCCTGCTTGGATGTTTAGTTTGTTTTGACACGTTTACTTTAATATATTTAGTTACTAACTTTAAGAATAACTTTTATTTGCATGTGATACTAATATTTTATTTAATATTTTTGTTATGCCGGCTGTTGATATTTGATCTGTGGCCGGTGTCCACCCTCTACTGCTTAGCCGCCATGGTTCGGACTGTGGTGTGTACGCTGTCCCTACGTTATGGGGACGTGGCCCACTCGGTCGGAAGGGGCAGGTGTGAGAGGCGTTGGGACCGTTCATATAAAAAAATAATACAACTCCCTTTAGTGGAAGTGTGCGCGTTTTCAATCTGAAGGTGCTGGGTTCGATACTTTTCACTTTTCATCATAAATTAAGGGTTTCTAAAAATTGTCATTTCGTAGAGGAAAGGAAAGATAGTCATTAACAGTACACATGGCTATTAACATAAATGCAGAATCATCCAGAGGAGGCTTCAGAGTAGTGATGGGCGTGACTCACGTGAATTGCGTGATTCACGCGAAATCGTGAGCAAAATTTATTTTACTCACGTGAGCGTGCGTGAACCTGAGGGACGAAAAAATGTTCGTGCGTGAATGTACGTGAGTCTAATTTCTGCGTGAATAACGTGATTTTTTTCGTGAGTCGCACATATTTATTAATTATTATATTTTATTCAACAATGTGAATATTTTCATTCAAAGTATTTTTATTGGGGTATAGAACATTAAGTTGGCATCACTTTTTTAACTGGCGGCCATTTTGTCAGCTGTCAAGTGATTAATATTTAGTTTGGTTTGCCATTTCATCATGAACAGGTTGACAAAAGAACAACGCTTGCAAATCGTGCAAATTTATTTCGAAAGTAATGGTTCATTTCAGTTCGCGAAGTTCACCGCAAGCTCCGTCCATTTTATGGTCGTCACAATCGAGTTATTGAAGGAAACATTCGATGAGCGCATAATTTCGCGGAATGGACCTGTCAATTGGCCACCAAGATCGTGTGATTTGACACCATTGGATTATTTTCTTTGGGGATATGTGAAGTCGCTCGTCTACGCCAACAAACCAGAAACGTTAGGGGACTTGGAAGCCAACATTCGTGGCGTGGTTGAAAATTGGACCTGTAGAATTGGCTATATTCGGGCCAGCCGCGGCGGCCACATGCCCGAAATCATATTTAAACATTAATGGCATAAAATTATCCTTCCAATAAAGCCAAATTGATGGACATTAAAACGATTTTCTTGTGTTTTATTTCAATTCGAAGTTCTATACCTCAATAAAAAACACCCTATATATATGTATGTATATTTATTTCTATAAAAAAGTGCTTCGTATAATTTCTAATTTTTCTATTATTTAAGTAAGCATTCCATGCGCCAACACCAGGCAATGCATTTATATGAGAAACCCCCTTAGTGTTATTTCAATTAAAAAATTCACATAAGTGATGTCGTGGTAAATGCTTTGTTTTCTACTTGGATTTTATGTCAGTGTCCGATGTTTACTTATTTTGCATTAAACTAGACGATATATAAAAATATGAATTTTAGACAAACATCGCAAACGTAGAGCGATTTAAATAATATAATTTCGGATTTGCGCGGCGTTTCTCATTTCGATTTAGAATAGGAATATTATTATACCCTACACCACAGAGTATAATGTCTTTGCGCATTTGTTTGTAACACCCAAAAGGAAACGAGATAGACCCATCGTTTATTATACCGATCGACTTAAGAATCACTTTTTTGAGTCGATTTAGCGGTGTCCGTCCGTCCGTCTGTCCATCCATTCTTGCAATCAAAGTCCAGGTCGCAATTGTTGTTAGAACTAAATGAAACTTTGCACAACGAAGTTTTATGTGATAAGTACGAACGCTATTTATTTTGAAGCAAAACGGTTCAGATTTAGATATAGCTCCCATACAAATATCTCCTCCGATTTGACTCTTTCCTCTCTAAAAACCACATATTAAATAGATTTCCATCAAATTTGGGAAAGCGTCTTATGCTAAAAATGTCTTAGATCGGTTTAAATTTATATATAGCTCTCATTCAAAGTTTGTGTTCAAATTTTCTTACAAATACAGATAAAAGTATGAAATTTGTAGTATATATATACCAGGTTCAAATGTAACGACGTTCTTATACCCTACACCACAGGACATATTGACTAGGTGTAGGGTATCACATAGTCGGCCACGCCCAACTTTAACCTTTCTTACTTGTTTTCTTTGTGGCAATTGTTTGCGTGATTTACGTGAATCACGCGTGATCGTGAGCAAAATTTATTTTACTCACGTGAGCGTGCATGAACGTGAGGAACGAAAAAATCTTTGTGCGTGATTTAATATTTTTCTTTCGTGAGCGTGCGTGAACGTGAGCCAATAATCACTGTGTAGAACAAAAGTATATGGAATTTTGTAAAACGCAGCTTTGTACATAATGCAATTGAACGAGTAACAATACGGGTACCTATAAACATCCCTAACATTATTTTATTACCATGTCTGATTACTTCTACTACTAAATATACTCCACAAAATGACATCTATAACTGTGGTTATTTCTAACATTGATGTAACATAGTGGTAAATGTTCTCTCGCCGAGAGAACGTGAATAGGGTTGCCTGATGTTATGAATAGGGGGGTGCGGATTTTTATGCACTTATAATTGAAAAATATGCTCGAAAAAATAAAAGGTATGCAATAAAAATTTAAGAAATATTAATTTAAAAACTGGTTTAGAATATCATTGTTGAAACAAATAAACAAAAAAAAATATTTAATTAAAGTCTACAGAAGTACAGTAACCAAAAATTGCAAAGGACGGGAGATAGAAAATCGAAATGCATGTTTTATTCCTCCTCATAAATAGAAGTCTATTGAAGAAATTCAAAAAGTCCTAACAACAAGTTTATTTGAAAAACATAACTATTTTTTACTGGACAGTATCAAATTGTCCGGTCTAATGACGGATCCCGTCTTACTTTACAGTACAATTGTTTCATTTGTGTTTTAAAAGCATCCTCAAAAATATTATTTTTGAGAATAGAATAGTCGTAGGCCTGTTCGATTGGGCTTAATAGCTTAATTTTTGTATGGAATTTACTCGCTTAACAAGAAAGTAGCTTGTTACTACTCTCTTAGTTGTGTTGCCAGATTTTTCCTGTTAATCCATTTAAGAAAAACCAATGGGTAGCAACGTTGCCCCCTTATCATGTCTCTTAATTGTAAGCTAGTAAGCCTAATCGAACAGGCCTAATGATTATTTATAAAGGAACGTGTCTGCAAACGAACGAAAGCCAAAACAAAAGATCTCGAACTTGAGTAAATAGAAGATACTATGTATCGTTTAAAACTTCTGGAGTTTTATCGATGATTATGCATCTATATTCTATATTTTTAATGCTGTCCATGCCTATTTGTACGAGATATTGCTGCTGGGACCTATTTTTCATGAATCTTTTTCTATTATACTTTATTACGTCTGGTTATTTAAGTTAATGACTTTATTGGCCTGAAGGGCTTATGTATTACAATTATTACTTGTAGACATTGAATAAATAAATAAGGAAGTACTTACTCTGGTTTTTGTATGTGGGCATTTAAGTCTAATTTTGTACATATTTCATCCCAATCGGGGAAGCATCTATCTTTCATTCGGGAAACGTGTCCAACTAGATTTGGACATTTCTCAGTCATAAAATCGCGTAGAGTATACTGGACATCCTTCGATAAGAAATGCAATTGTGACAATACAGCAAAGGCCACGACATCCAAGGTGGTGGGTTCGTCTCCGAAAAAGAATGGTTTACAGTCCAACATTTCGCTAAGTACCTTCAGGTCATTTTTCCCAAACTCTTCAATTTCTTCGGCACTATGTACGCCAATTCCATGAGCCTTGAGTTTTTTTGTACCCTGGAACCACTATTTATGAAAAATTTGCACAATACAATTATGGTAAAAGTAAAAGTGTTGAATGAACTAAAACTTGGAAGCACAACTTGTCTAAAAATGAACGTTAGACTAACAATGTCACTATATGTGAATGACCAAGCTGCAATTTTATTCTTTATGTATGTATATATGGTACATTGAAAAATTGTAAGTTATGATTTGCGTAGGGGAGGAATGAACAAGCTGATATCCGTCCGTAAACTTGTCAACATGGTTAATGGAAAGGTTTACATACGAAAATGAGAACTTTTGTGAAAATCTAGAATTCCAAAACTTAAGAACATTAGATGCTTTACCATTACCTGAATAATAAAATTAGAAGTCCATTCCATATTCATTTCCCCAATAAAAACTCGGTCAGAACTATAGAATTATAGTAACAAATTTAAACAAAATTATATTTAGCTTATATACATATGTATATAAACAACGCCCAGGAATTACTCCCTCCTTATACGAATGTACAAACAAATCGGAAGATATTTAATTTAAATCATTCAAACTAATAATTATAAGTAGTATTTAAGTATTTGTGCTTTTATAACTCACCTTCCGACCGAAAGTTATCTTGAAAAAGAAATTTAAAATTGAGTTTGGTAAACGTAATCCTAAGGCATGCTGTAAGTTGACTTTGTAACCCTTTAGGACATTATCTGGAAATTTGGCTCTCCAATAGAATATTATCCAAATTAAGTGATTTTCCAACATCGCAATCATTGCATATGACACATTTCGCTGCTCTGTTGTCAATCCAGCATCTAGATCCTTGTTATATTTAGCAGATAGATCTTTTATTATTATAGCAGAGTCAGCAATTTCTTCGCCGTTCAATTCTATAAAGGGTAGTTGCCCCTTTTTCGATCGAAATCTCATTTTGTGGTCGACATTCTGCATAATTTAAAATATTTACAATCATTTAGAAAGAAGCTAAAGAAAATTGGTACATTCATTTAATATAATCTCGAATTTGTAACCAGTATACAAGTTTTATGTGTATATATGTATGTATATAAAAAGTAAAACGACAAATCGCCACCAGCCAACGCACTGATACATGTTGATTCTATATTAACATTAAAAGGGAGTGGTTTATATTGTAAACACTCCAAAAAGGAATGTAATAACTGCAAAAAATGGGTGGGGTTCTGGCAGTTTCGGATAAGTAAGTCATTTTGTTTACATGCGAGTACTGCTCTATGCAATAGAAGTAAAATCGACATCTGAGTAGGAAAGCAAAGAGAATACATTGCGGAATGTTAAAAAAATTATGAATTACCATTCATAATTCTGATAAATAAATGTATACGAAACACTGGTGCAACAGAAGAGAAACTTTCTTTTACTGCGCATAAAAACTCAAAGAGAAAATGTTATCAATAATTATGCTCTTTCATCCACACCCTATTATTTTGAGTTGTACGAAATATCATTGGTCATATTACACTGTGACATTGTTGAAAAAGTAGGATAACTACAAGGAACATTGAAAAAGGTGGAAGCGAAATAGACCAACTATTTTTGTATGGTAAATACATATTTGCATGTGCCGGATGTTTTATCCAAACATTTTGTTAAAGAGAAATGTTAGGGATTTTATCTCTTACATTCTAAAACAAGACTTGTATACACACACAATGAAAAATCTACAAGCTCTACTACCCAGCGGCGGAATTTACGAGGCCTACCTAATTATAGACATGTGAAAGGCCTTATTTGGCAAGGAATTCTTTATATATGGCATGCGGGAAATCGGTGGAGGCATGCAACTGTAAGGCGTGGCAGAACGCATTGTTAGTGCTTTCTTTTTTACTTGCTTCCTTTTAGGTAGATTTTGATGGATTTTTGTCTTGTTTCTCTTCGCTTTCATCTTAAAGGCATATTGAACGTTTTGCAAATGGAAAGCAAGGGGAAGGTGTTTCAAATTTCTCATATTCCTATTCCCTTATTTTAAGAACAGGCCTTCTTCCTTTCAAATGGTAAATATAGGGAAGGTGTTTGCATTCCACTTCGCTTCTCTTAAGAAGGTGTATCACGTTTTCCCATATTTTCAATTGGCCAATGTCAAGTTTTATGGAGCAGTAGACTGGCGTACCAAGCAGAATATCGTGAGTGCAAATTGTGTTTAAAATAGAACATTTGAAAAATTCACCAAAGTGGTGAACTAAAATAAATGTTGCTTTCGGAATGAGAATGGTAGGCCTTACCACCCAATCTCTCTCAATGTTAAGTTTAAAGAAAGGAGGAATGTGGATAGAAAGGTGGAATGTGGATGGAAGGCCTCTGGATACTATAAACAGGCCTGATATAAGGCCTTCCTAGTCACAATTTCCGCCGCTGAGTATGTTGCTTGGTCTTCACTCAAGAAATATAAACGCATAACACTCAAACTCTGTATCTGCAATTATTCGAGTAGATTATGTATGCACTTTTGGTACATCTAAAACGCTGTTTCCATGTTACACACATACATACATACACATTCTCACATTTCCAAGAAATATACGAAACAACGCTTGGACAATGTATGTATACTGGAAACTGGAAGGAAAATCCTAAAAGGAAATATGCACAAAGAGGAGTGTTTTTCGTTACCCACTCAAACGAATTCAATATGGCGACATATATATGTATATATTTATATGGGATTTATTTTAAACTCCTCTTCAGCAATAGCATTCAATGAACCGATAGAAATCTTGTCGAAGCTCCATTTGGGCTTTGTACGATACATACCTCATATTTATGTCCAGCAAGACGAAGCCAGGTTTCCACTTTAAGGCAGTAAGGCGATAAAGATGGCAAAAGCGGAGTTCTAGAGAACTGATACAAGTAAATCATATCCTTCTCGAAATTAGTTTTATGTACGCTGCACTTTGGTGGTGCTGGTTCCGATTTGACTGGCACTGGTGCAGTTTCACTTTCCTTCTTTGTATCCTCGACGGCAGCATCTTGCTTCTCTGCATTATCATCTTGGGCGTTACCAGTATTATCATTTTTTTCCGGCGTGACGCTGCTTTCGACAGGCGCGTCCTCAAGCTTGTTTTCCACAACTGGATTGTTAGCAACTTCGGCAGACATTTTCCAATTTCCCGTATTCAAATTAGCTTCAAAAACCGTTCTTATTCCTTTAATTCTATTAAATATGTGACTGTCGGCAGTAAAAAACACTCAGAAACAAATTTAACCATACACATGCACTCAACACAAATCCACGCATATATGTACACTACTTTAAATGTACACACAAAATGCTGGTATCCTTATATACCTGATTCACAAACAAAAAAACAGAACTCTAAAAGTGATGAAACGGACCAGCAGAAATCAACCGTCGCGTACGAAAATCAAACGCAAAGTAAAAGTTCGTTTCACTTCGACTCTTAAAATAAGAATAAAACCAGTGTTACCGTTGTGACACTAAAGTGGCAATTTTGCCACTTTTTTCGAGTCGTGATACTTTTGTGCCACTTTTTCATTGAGGTACTAAATGTGCTACTTTTTGCTTTTTTGTGCCACTTTTTTCATTTCTCGTATCCTGGGAAATTCGTAAGGGAATCCCACGGGAATTCAGTTTTTCGAATATTTTTTCCATCATTTCCACATTAAAATTAAAAATGTAATGTTGTATAAAAATTTAGATCACATAGCTTTTAATCAGGTATGTCAAATATTGCAATTGGATGACAAAATATTTTTAAGCTGCGTTCGGATGTAGACTCAAATTCCACTTTTTCGGAATTTTTCCTGTCAAGCTCCACATTTTCCAATAAAATAAGTAATATCTGATCTTAAATTAATTCTGAAACTTGAAAAGATGTTTGAATTGATCTTACATTGCGCTTTATTATATGAATTCTGTAACAGGTTCGTTGTGAAATATATACTTATTTTACTTTATAAAATGTGAATGCTTCATTGGAAAAAATAAGCTTAACTCATGGTAAACAGTATGTTGATGATTTCCCGTGCTGTCCCGGGATCCCGGAAAATTGAAAAATAATTCCAGTTTCCCGGGAAATAAAAAGTACGGGAAAATGCAAATTCTAATTGGAAATAATAGGACCTTTTTTCTTTAAGCCGGGATAACAAGCTGCGATAACAAAAACGTTAATAACAATTTAATTTTTTGCTCAAAATAAAAAAATTCTTTTTCACATTGTCGCAAAAAAATATTTTGTGTTGACTTTATTGGACTTAGTCTCGATAACCTGGATAATTATCCAGGTTAAGTCATTTGAGTTGCATTTTTACTTTGCCTGCTTTGTTTTTCGAGAATTAATTTGTCGCCCTTATCGTCGCCATATTTTCTAACCGATCTGAAAATGAAAGGTTCATGTCACTCAAATTGACAAAATAAATTTTCATTTCCCTTGATTGTCATTAAATCTAACTTTCAAAAATAAAATTTTCATTTCTTAATAGGTGCCAGGTGTGCTGCCTCATTTATGGAACGTTGCATCATCTACATCGGAGAAAATATGACCGAGAATGTGTGAAAACAAATGCATTTTTGAATTTGAAAAAGGAAGCTCTCATCAAACTCATATTATCATGGAAGTATATGTGGCAGTACATTTTATTAAATTGTAACATGTCCTTCATTTCTAGTTCTGCCTTGAGGAAGAAGACGTCTGGCGTTGTGTATTGGTTTGGGCCAAAAATCATGCCGGCTTTACACAACCCACCGGCCATTAGACCGAAGAGGAGAGAGCTCGCGTCTGTCAACATTTGCAAGTTATGTGTCATGTTCGCCTTTTGCTCATAGATAGCCAGGTGTTTGCTGAAGAAGTTGAACCAGGTTTAGGAGTGAGCGGAATAAGTTTTTCCGGCAGCTCATCTAATAAAACGGAAACGGATTAAAGACTGCAGCCGCGATTGATGGTGAATATGTTTCCGGGCTCGCAGATATTGAGATATTAGAAACTGCATCTGCAAAGTGTTTTGTGTTTTAAATAATTGGTGAAAGAATTTAGGGCGAAAACATAGCCATATAGCCATAGCCTATTCGAGTTTCGAGTCGATTTCAATCTGGCTTCTGATATTTCTGTAGGTTTTTGGCTTTAAATCCTTCGAAGGTACGAAAATATAAATATCTAAAAGAAAAACGAAATATGTTTGTGTAATTCAATCAATTCGTGCAATTCGTCGTATTCAAAACGACTCGAAACTCAAAACAGGGAGGATAGACATATTTTAGGTTCACTTACTAAGAAGACAGAAAGATGAAGGATTAAACAAAGTGTCAAACTTCATTGTTTCTAATAAAGTTTTTTACATTTCCCTTAAAGGTAGGGTTTCCATATGGATAATTTTCAAAAGAGAACTTTCGCTTTAAAAAAAGAGAACATGTTCTCTTTAAAAGAGATGTAATGGACAGCCTACTTAAAGGTATGGTGCTTCTAAACAATCCTGGCGCAGCTCCGAACTTTGTTTTTCCATATACATGCAGATTTATGAAATATGAGAATTATCTCTTATTTAAATTAGGTACAAAACGGAAATAAGGAAAAATAAAGTTAAAGCTATTAGTGTGGTCTGATTTAATTTTTTTTGTAGACCTATTTTGGGAGATGCTCATTATTAAATTTTTATTTTTATACCCTACACCACTTCGTGGACTAGGGTATTATAAGTTAGTTTCGTGCCAAATGTTTGTAACACCAAGAAATGATCGAGCTAGACCCACCTTTAAGTATACCGATAGGCTTAGAATCACCAGCTGAGTCGATTTAACGATGTCTTTCTGTCCGTCCGTCTGCTGTCCATCTAAGCTTGTTCGCACTCTACAGGTCGCAATTGTTGTCCGATTGTCATAAAACTTGGCAGAAGTTATTTTTTCTGGCCAAGGACCATCGATATTGAGTTTGGAGGAAATCGCTTCAGATTTAGATAAGCCCCCATACAAATGTCGCTCCCGATTTGACATTTTCCGCTCTAGAAACCACATATTATACCCGATTTTCTTTAAATTTGGCACAACATCTTATAATCAAACTAGGAACACCTATGCAGAAATTGGGTAAGATCGGTTCAGATTTAGATATAGCCCCCATACAAATGTCGCTCCTGATTTGACATTTCCGCTCTAGAAACCACATATTATACTCGATTTTCTTTAAAATTGGCACAACATTTTATAATTGAACTAGAAACACCTATGCTGAAAGTGGGTATGATCGGTCCAGGTTTAGATATAGCCCCCATACAAATGACGCTCCCGATTTGACTTTTTCCGCTCTAAAATCCACACATTTTATAATCCAACTAAAAACACCAATGGTGAAAGTTGGTAAGATCGGTTCAGATTTAGATATAGCCCCAATACAAATGTTGCTCCCGAATGTTTAACCGATTTTCACCAATAAATATACATGGTGAAAGCGGGTCACATCGTTCCAGGTTTCAATATATCCCTATACAAATGTCCTTTCCGATTTAACATTTTTTGTCTAACACATACATTTACAGGATGCAAAAATCCTTCCCGTTTTCACTTTATTACCGAATTGAATTGTATTCGGAGTGTATCATATAGTCGGCCCCGCCCGACTTTAGCCGTTCCTTACTTGTTTTCTTTGTACGTGTACGATGGAAATTTAGCATTTACTTGTATGACTTCTGTCCATTCTATATGAAAAACGATTTACAAAGTTGAATTCGGTATTTTTACACAAGTTTTTTTCTGTGTGCAGCTGCAACGCTAAAAGTATGTCACGACTTACAATGCGATTCTGAAATATGTGTTTGGAGTCAAGCGATATCAGAGCTGCTCAAACCTTTCAAAATGTCTGTGTGGAGTAAAACTTCCTGACCTGTTAAAAATTAAAACTTTAATTTTCCTCCACAAAATAATGCATACGAAGGAGCCCGGATATCTTTTTGACAAACTACGTTTTGGTAGATCCAATAGAGGAATATTACTAATACCAATTAGACATCAGTACCTGTTATCTGAACGCCATTTTATTATAAATGCTATTCGTCTTTGGAACTCGCTTCCCATTCTTGAATCCATTTTTGTGAAAATAGTTTAATACAGATACAACAAAATGTTCAAACACTTTTTACAATTTCCTTTCGATTCCACCATATTGATTGAAGCTATTTATAATAAATACTCAATACTCCCACAGAATATGAAAAGGTTTTTAGTTGACGCTATGGAAACCCAAAAACAATATACAATATAAACGTCCCATTGAATCAATAAGTTGTTATTCTAGGACAAGAGTAAAAATACATATATTTAAAGTGCTAGTGCTATGTGCTATCAAGGTCTATTAAATTAGAAAAAAATAAAAAATGCAACATAAAATCATTATTTATTTTTAAAGTTATTGTTTTAGGAATTCCGGTCAACTGCGATTTTAAAGTAGACAGACAAAGGCAACTGAAACATAAATTATATATTCATACATTTTTTCATTGATTTCCTAGTTTATACAGTCTTAATATTAAATGACAGTACAAATTCGTACCTTTTCAAATGGAGTCAAATTAGAACTAATGTAACTTCCACACCGATACTCAGAATCGCTATATGCTATATAATTTTAAGTGTACTAAATATGACGAGATTTGCCACGCACCTTCTCCCAACTATAACCTATAACTGCTAGAAGGGCTGAATACGCCATTCAAGCCATCATAAAGACCACTTACCCCCTAGGCCCAGATTGAGAGTGGGCTTTGATCCTGGCAGCAGTCGTTTGGTCTTCATGTCGACACAATCTGGGGTGAAATGATGACCACAGACTCGGTCGGACGTATTTAATGGTCTGGAGATTCCTATAATCTCCTTCCATATCGCCTTGTTCGCTAAGGTGAATCTGTACATAGGTACTCCATCACCTCGTCGAACTTTGCAGCCTTTCACTGCACACTTTTCTGCACTTTTGTACATAATTAAATATATATAAAATATATATTAAAATATAAAATCACAAATCACATTTAACGGGCGTGGGCTTTGGGAGCTTTACGTGGAAGGAGTTGCGAGTTGCTAAAAAAAGGTGTAGAAGCAGAGCGCAGAGTTGAGTATAGGGGAGTATAGAATGGATTAGAATGGAAGAATCTGCGGGAATCCGGGAAAAATAGATTTTGGGCGTGTATCCGAAAGCCAAAAATAAAGAATTTAAAGTTTTCGAAGCGACAGGACAACGAACAAACATTTCACTATTAATGTGAACAAACGTTCTCCGTCGTCGAGGCTAAGTCCAATAAAGTCGACACAAAATATTTGTATGAAAATTTCTTTTGATACATATAATATATTTATATTGTAGTTGGCGACAATGTGAAAAAATAATTTTTTATTTTGAGCAAAAAATTAAATTTTTATTAACGTTTTTGTTATCGCAGCTTGTTATCCCGGCTTAAAGAAAAACAGCCCTAATAAAATTATTCAACAAGAACTGTCAACAAAAAATAAGATATATTTAAAATTTATATTCTTAAAATCATGAACTACTCACTAAACAAAAGTTTTCAAAGTGAGACTTCGCACAAGATATAGTTTCGATGACAAACAACTTTTTAAAAACATTTTAAAAAAGAGTTTATAATGTTTACAGAGATATCGATTATAAAAATATTTTCAAGAGTTTATATAAATGACAAAAAACTGAATAGTTTAAGATTCTTAGACCCTTTTTATATAAAATCTAACGATGATATCAACTATTTTGCCAACGGGGCTGAATCGAGTGATGTAATTAGGAAACCACAGGCTTTTGTAAATTAATTAAAATTATTACAATATAAGTCAAATGATAAAACTTACGAGCAGTATTCACAATTACTAATGTCGAAGTTTTCTGGTATAAATTGGGAAATTTAAAAAATAATTTAAATGATTTATATCAAAATTTGTATCAATTTGCCACATATGTTTTTACTTTGCCTCATAGCAGTGCTTGCGCAGAGCGCGTTTTTCTAAGCTGACAATATATTTCGTCGCTGGGTTAAGCAGTCTGTGAGCTAAACGCTCCTGAAAACACCTCTAAAAATAATGTTTTCCCGTGTTATTTTTTCATGTTGGATTTCTGTCCAAATTTTTCTATGAATTTATAGACCCTTGGAAGCACATAAAATAAAAATTTGTCATTCATTTGTCATATTATTGAACGCTTATTGATTTTTGTGGGTTTTCAAAGTTACAGCTAAAAACTCATATTTCTTGGAAACAGGAGATGGTTTTTCAGATCCAAAATTCTTTTTACAAAAATGAGCGCTGCGGCGTCGATTTCTTTTTGTATGGATTGCGACCCAGCCTAATATACATATATATGTATACAAATGAATTGTTTTTGTTAACTTCATGTAATCTGTTGTTTTCTCGAAATAAAAACTAAAAAAGTGTGCCACTTTTTTCTAACAAATGTGCCACTTTTTTTGAAGAAATCCCCTTTTTGTGATACTTTTTGAAATTTCTCAGCGGTAACACTGAATAAAACGCAAAGTAAAAGTTCGTTTCACTTCGACTCTTAAAATAAGAATAAAACGCAACCATACCAGTGTTGCCATGTTAGTGGATTTCACCCAGATTTAGGGGATTTTTATGGTTGCCCTAACCAGGGTGAAGGTTGGTGAATTTATTAGGGGAATATTTGGGCTAGAAAAAGCGCTTATTATAAGCGATTGTCACTTAATACTTTTAAATGCTGCTAAATGTAGATAAACTCGATTTCGCCTTCACTGTGTAAAGGCTATTACTTGGGTTAATCCATACAAATTTTATGAAAGTAGACCTCAGCCACCGACTATTTTGAAGCCGTCAATTTTGTACGGTTCCTTTCTCTGTACACTCTCTAAGAGCATGAGAAATCTAGTTGAAATGACATAAGTTCGATTTTCAAATGTAAAATTTATATGGGATCTGACATTTGAAAATCGAACTTATGTCATTTCAGCTAGATTTCGCATGCAGTGTGACAAGGCTATATATCACACATGCACAGGGTTACCGTTGTTGACTTTTTCAAACAGCGACCTTTTCCCATTTTTCAAGTCAACAATGCAAATTTTCTGTTTTATATAATATAGTCAATATTTACTTGTTTTCTATTCTGAGTATAGAAGAAAAAAGGTTTTGGCTGCGTTCATAATTTTTGACTTACCAGCGCAGTTTCAGTGATATATTCCAGGAATTCCTCCATGTTTTCGAACAGATTACAACGCTTATCACGATAAAAATTTGAGTTTAATTATAAAATCCATTGTGAGCCAAATGAGTATATTTAATTTGTATACATACACATACTTTTAGAAAAGAGCTTATTATCGTTTTTTTTTTGAAGAACTTACTTTTTTAGGAAAAACTACTTTTTGTGCAACCTTTTCAAATTTCCCGGCGGTAACACTGAATATGCATACAATAGGCCTGTTCGATTGGGCTTACTAGCTTAAATTTTGTATGGAATTTACTCGCTTAACAAGAAAGTAGCTTACTACTCTCTTAGCGTTGCTGCCAGATTTTTCTTGTTGATCCATTTAAGATAAACCAATGGGCAACAATGATGCCACCTTATCAAGTCTCTTAATTGTAAGCTAGTAAGCCCAATCGAACAGGCCTAATATCGCTCTTCGCTCTACTTTGTTGTAGCTCCAACATAGAATTAGTGTTGCCAATTTAGGCAGTTTCCGGCTAGATATGGCCTTTTTATACACTCCACGAGAGTATTATGTCTTTGTGCATTTGTTTGCAACACCGAAAAGGATGGGAGATAGACTCATTGTTAATTATACCGATCGACATGTATACATGCTATTAGACAGTGTTTTTTGGTATGCCATCACACATGTCTACAGACATGTATGCCCGTCTAATACCCGCTTTAGAATCACTTTTTGAATCGATTTAGCAATATCCATCTGTCTGTCCATCTATTCTTGTAATCACGATACAGGTCGCAAATTGTAGCCAGAACCAAATGAAACTTTGCACAACGAAGTGTTTCGGGACAAGGACGAACGCTATTTAATTTGAAGAAAATCGGTTCAGATTTAGATATAGCCCCCATATGAATTTCACTCCCGATTTGTCTCTCTTCAAAATTGGCAAAACATCTTATAGTTCAACTAGGAACACCTATGGTGAAAATAGGTTAGATTTATAAATAGCTCCTATTCAAATTTCGCTCCCGGATTGACTTTTTCTGCTCTAGAATCCACATATTTTAACAGATTTTCTTCAAATCTGGCAAAATAGCTTATATATCAACTAGAAACACCCATGGTGCAAATGGGTCCGACATATAGCTCCCATACAAATTTGCTCCTGGATAGCATTTTTCCGCCCCAGAAACCACGAATTTTCACCGAATTTCTTCAAACATTCGATTTTCGATTTGACAAATTGGACCGGGTCATATTTTCCTATGATTAGGAAACATACACAAATTCTTCCCGTTTTTACAGAATTGAATTTTATTCTGATATAAAGTGGAGTGTATCATATAGTCGGCCCCGTCCGACTTTTGCCTTTCCTTACTTGTTTATTTTAGTTTTGCAAGAAAGTTTGAGAATTTCTATTAACGGGTTTTCTAGCCTTTTAGGTTTTACTTGTTTGCTAGTTTTTCTTTTTATAGTTTGCAACATTGGTCAAAAGTGCAGTTCATGGGTCGAAGGTACAAGAAATAAAAGAAGTCACGCCCCCTAAAATGGCCCCAAAACATGAAAATGATGTCAATAATAGGCGCTCGGTCCAGTACCCCTGTTCTCTAACTTGTGAGAACTTCTCGCATCGAGAAAGTGTGAAACAAAAAATAAACTGTTTCTCGATATGTGACTAAAAACTATCTGTAAATCAATGTGAAAAACGACAATGTATATTGGAAATTTTCAGTCATCAAAAAATCATCAAAAAATAAGGAAACAAAGGAAGAAAATACATGTAAACATACATAAATATATGTAAACATACATAAAAAGTGTCAATAACCCAGCAAACATTTGGAGTCCGATATGAGTCCGATTGGACTCATAATTCGGAGTGTGAGCGCTCATTATGAGTTCTTTTAGGAGTCCAATTTGAGTGTGTTTCCATTCTTGCGATGGTCGTCATATATGAGTCCGAATTCATATACCATATGAGCCTCTTTTAGGAGTCATATATGACTCATATTTTTGAGAAACTAAGAGTTCTTATAGGAGTCCAATATGAGTGTGTTTCCCTTCATGCGATGGTCGTCATATATGAGTCCGAATTCATATACCATATGAGCCTCTTTTAGGAGTCATATATGGCTCATATTTTAGAGAAAATAAGAGCTCCTATAATATATCTGTTTCTTTTATAGTAAAACAACAGAAAATAATAGCAAGAACATATTTTTAATACTAAACAAAGAAAGTAAAATTCAGTTTTTATTCAATTTTTGGTAAAAAAAAAAACAAAAATTTAAAAATTATATAAAAATATTCCTTTTTTAAAAAAATACTTAAAAAGCTAATTAGATTCCTTGTTTTGAGTTTTCTTATTTCTATATTTAACTCGGTCTTGCGCTGTTTGAAACCACTTTATTGTTATTTTCTTAAAATCCACCTCATTGCCAAATTTTCGAGAAAACGCTTCTATAACAATAATAAAAAGTGAATTAAGAGCACCAAACCGCATTTAAAAAGTATTACCCTTAAAAGCACTTGTTATGGCCATATTTGGAAGGGAAATTTGCCTTCAACATCTATCCATGATAGTTAATCTTTTTGATGGTAAAAACTATTCTTTACACTTCAACAGTTGCACTTATACTGAATTTTTGTTCATCGATGAACGCAGGTGTTCGTTGGTCGTTGAATTCGGGGAAACACAAGTAACGGCATTTCCAAAATACAATACACTCCGCTTCACTTGAATAGGTAATACATTTTTAGAAAACCCCAGACCATCACATCCCCTTTACGGCTATGATGGCGACACAAAAAACGTTCCTCTTTTCTAAAATCGTGATAATAATAGTTGAAATCATCAGGGCCATCAAAATTAAATTTATTTTCATCAGAGAACACCACTAAAGTTATAGGCCTTTCTTTGTATAAAAAATGTATTACCTATTCAACTGAAGCGGAGTGTAATTGCAAGAGATGATGACTCATAACTCTGAGCCTCATATTTTCTACATTGTTTCCACTCATTTCGGACTCATAACTCTGAGCCTCAAATTTCCGTCATATTTAATAATCATTTCGGACTCATAATTCTGAGCCTCACATTTCCTACATTCTTTACACACATTTCGGACTCATAACTCTGAGCCTCATATTCCCGTCATAATTTATACTCATTTCGGACTCATAATTCTGAGCCTCACATTTCCTACATTCTTTACACACATTTCGGACTCATTTCGGACTCATAACTCTGATCCTCATATTCCCGTCATAATTTATACTCATTTCGGACTCATAATTCTGAGCCGTCCGAAAATGTTTGCTGGGAAGTTATTTGTTGTGTTGTTTAATGTATGCTGCATTGCTGATTGCAACAGAGGAATGAATGTTATGGAATTCAGCGGAAAGAAAAAATAAATTTGGAAGTGCGCTGATTTTTACAGAATATCAAATCAAAATTCTTCATTTACAAATTAATTAATAAATAAATAACAACGTTTATAGCTTTTATTTGTATGTTTTGTCTTTTTTTTGTTTACAATAGGCCTGTTCGATTGGGCTTACTAGCTTACAATTAAGAGAAAGTGGCAACGTTGTTACCCATTGGATTTTCTTAAATGGATTAACAAGAAAAATCTGGCAACACAACTAAGAGAGTAGTAAGCTACTTTCTTGTTAAGCGATTAAATTCCATACAAAAAATAAGCTAGTAAAGTAAGCCCAATCGAACAGACCTAATAGTGTGAAATACTACTATTTGACAGTTCGAAGTTTAAACTTCTCTACACTTAGAACAAAGTCTGCTATTAACATCAGACATTGATTGCTATCTATCAGCAGACGCCTTTTCTGCTATTACAGCAATTTTTCTGCTATAACAGCAGATTATCTGCAGTTTTGCTTCAACAGCCACACTGCCTTAAAGTTTGCAGACTGCTGAAAATTGGTGCTTTTAATTAAAATTGAAAAAAATTACAATGTCACCGAGTATTATATTTGTATTAGTCTGAGCAAAATTCTAATGAAAAGCAATAAAATTTTGTAAAAGCATGGCTCACATTGGTTTGATGAATTTGTTTAATATTTATTCTCGGCATAAATTAAGCGTAGTGACTCGCTAAAAATCACTGAAACTTTGTCAGTCGATAAAGCTTTGTCCGCTGAATTGAACAGTGTAAAAATTTTTTGTCGGCCACGCCCCGTTTTTTGTGGGCGGGACTTTTAAGCTGAAAATGTCTCACTCTATATCTCGAAAAGCGTTGTCTCAATCTCGTCGAAATGTACGTCATTTGAAAGGTAATTCCAAGATGTTTCTAACGGTACTATTATGTTCTTATATATTTAGTTCGGTACTAGCTAAATTTCAAAAATTCAATTTTTTGTCATGGTTTTTTGCAATAAAACTCAATTTTCTTTTTGTTTTGTTCGGCTGTAGGCTTTATTTGAAAAACAGGTGTTGTTGTTTTTGATAATTTAATTATTTAATCCCAATATTTCGATTGAAATCTTCAATCATCTTCAGGGGTGACTATACAGAAAAAATAATTACACATTTACATTACAAATTTTTTTTCCAAAAAGTTAAACAAATTTATGGATAATTACATTTTTATATATATAATATTATCTGCAGTCCGAGCGGTTTTGCGTGCTTTCGTCTACTGATGACAGTTTTGATCGTCTGTACTTGTCTACTGTGTAACGATAGATTTTGGCGCATTTATCTGTGTCAGTTTTGTAGTTAAGTCTTTTGTTGGTAGGAACGTCAATAATATGTAACATCTCAAGAGTGTATCTTCTATTATAATTTCTCTCCTCTGTCAGTATCTCTACATTGTCAAAATTTGGTGTATGGCCTGTGATGGTACAGTGCGCTGCAAGAGCTGTCTTCTGCTCTAATGGTCTGTTAATAGCTTTATGGTCAGATTTGACCATAAAAGACAGATGATATTCTAGTCTTTAATTTTGTCTTAGTAGTACCAACATATACCTTCTGGCATACGTTGGTTTTGTCTCCATTACATTTGATTTTGTAGACCACATTAGATTTTTCCCCATTTTCTAATTTTGTCTTCGTCCTACTAATTATGGAGAGCGAGCACTCGTTATATGAGAGTTACACACAACAAAATAAAACAACTCACATTAGAAAATTACAAACGTTAAAACAAAAACACAACATTGAGATGAACGTACATAACAACAACGGATGGTTTGTCAACAAAACAAATAAAAACATACCAACAAATACCCAATGGTTGTTGTCGCTAGGTCCGAAGTATGCAACTCCAAGCACAAAAACAACATTCCCGCTTTTTAAAGTTATAGCGGAGGGAGAGGAGTGCATTCAGACCATAGAGAATAAAGAACAACAAGAAATAGCGAGAACAAGACTCGTATCTCTCATTGACGACCACTTACAAAAAACAAGACTAAGCACAAGGGATAAAATGACACTTGACACAGTGGTACAATCGAAAAGATTTTTAAAAGAAAATAATGACATTTTAATACTGAGTGCTGACAAAGGGGGAAAGACAGTTGCAATGGAAAAAGAGGATTACCAACGTAAAATGAGGACAATATTACAAGATTTGTGTACATATAGAAGACTAAAGAAGGACCCAACATCGAGCTTACAAAATAAAAATAATACATTAATTGACAAGATGTTTAATACAAAAATTATTAACGAAAAGGAGAAAAATAGATTGACGACGAAGATAGCAATGGCTCCAAGGATTTACGGACTACCAAAAATACACAAGGAAGGAACACCGCTTCGACCGATATGCTCATCGATCAACGCCCCAGCAAATGAATTATGCAGGTACCTGGTGGAGATACTCAAAAACTTAACGAAGGATTCTGGATACAATGTAAAGGACGCAAAGGATTTTAAATCGAGGATTACGAATACACATATTGACGACGACGAAATATTAATCTCATTTGACGTGGTTTCATTATTTCCAAGTATACCAGTAAATTTTGCAATAGCAACAATAGAAAATAAGTGGGACGTCATTAACGAATACACTAAAATACCCAAAGACCTTTTCATAGAACTATTGACTTTTTGTATAAAGGACACACGTTATTTTAAATATGAGGACAAAATTTACGAGCAACGTAGAGGAATGCCAATGGGGTCACCAGCATCGCCAATAATCGCAGACGTTGTGTTGGAAGTATTACTTGACCATTCAATAGAGAAGATGACTACAAAACCCCGAATCTTGACGAAATACGTAGACGACATATTTGCAATCTTAAAGAAAAATAACGTGGAAGAAACATTGCAAATATTAAATTCATTCAATAGACAAATTCAATTCACCATGGAGAAAGAACAGGACGAAAAACTACCATATTTGGACGCGGTAGTAATAAGACAAGGAAATCGGCTAAAATTAGATTGGTACCAAAAACCAACATCATCAGGACGATTAATCAATTTCACATCTAAGCACCCCAGACGAATTATTATCAACACCGCGACCAATTTTATAAACAGGGTCTTAGATATAAGCGATGAAGAATACCATAATGCTAATTTAAGTAAAATCAGAACAATTTTAAAGAAAAATGACTTTCCAAGAAAATCTATAGAGGACTTAATAAGACGTAGGAATAAAAAGATAACAATAGGCGAGATTGACAGGACACAGAAAATATACAAATCTATGACATACACTCCTGGTTTCTCAGAAAGACTTAAACAATCAAATTTGTATGACAAAGATAAATATAACTTAGCATTTAAGACTGACAATACTGTCAACCACTTATTTAGTAGGACGAAGACAAAATTAGAAAATGGGGAAAAATCTAATGTGTTCTACAAAATCAAATGTAATGGGGACAAAACCAACGTATGCCAGAAGGTATATGTTGGTACTACTAAGACAAAATTAAAGACTAGAATATCATCTCACAAATCTGACCATAAAGCTATTAACAGACCATTAGAGCAGAATACAGCTCTTGCAGCGCACTGTACCATCACAGGCCATACATCAAATTTTGACAATGTAGAGATACTGACAGAGGAGAGAAATTATAATAGAAGATACACTCTTGAGATGTTACATATTATTGACGTTCCTACCAACAAAAGACTTAACTACAAAACTGACACAGATAAATGCGCCAAAATCTATCGTTGCACAGTAGACAAGTACAGACGATCAAAACTGTCATCAGTAGACGAAAGCACGCAAAACCGCTCGGACTGCAGATAATATTATATATATAAAAATGTAATTATCCATAAATTTGTTTAACTTTTTGGAAAAAAAAATTTGTAATGTAAATGTGTAATTATTTTTTCTGTATAGTCACCCCCTGAAGATGATTGAAGATTTCAATCGAAATATTGGAATTAAATAATTAAATTATCAAAAACAACAACACCTGTTTTTCAAATAAAGCCTACAGCCGAACAAAACAAAAAGAAAATTAAAAACAACATAGGCACACAATACACACACACAACATAAAACTCAATTTTCAGAAAATGGCGTCCATGTAAGACTAAATCATTATTTACATGATTAGATAGCCGATGTTTCAAGCTTTCATTTAAGCCATATTGCGTCAATTTGACTCACTAAACACCAAAGTTATTCAAGTTTTAAAATTTGATTTTATTTTTTTACTCTAACGATTTAATCAAGCCTAAATCGATTTCCCCATCGGTTAATGGCTGTTAGAAACTCTCTTCTCCTATATCATCCATTTCACTCAACGAATTCTGTTGAGTACAGATGTACTTGTTATACAGACTTTTAAAGAACCGTTACTTTCCCAATGCTGTTCATTTCTAAGGAAAATAACGCGTTGTTTGGAAGCATTTAATAAAAATAAATTTGTTCGCGAAATAAATTGCAAAATGAATTTGTTTAATATTTATAAAATATTCGATTTTAATCTTCGTGTTCCAATAAGTGAAGAGTCTGTAGGACAACTTCAATATTGGGGTTTAATTCCGAAAGAAGGGGAATATTTGTGTTCTAATGGGCATAAATTAAAGCTAGTGAAGTGTTTAGATTCTGCAGGTGGATGGGTTTGGAGGTAAGAACTTTTTTTCAACGAATTATTTAATTTATATCGCTCATTTCAGATGTTACGAGGCAATGACGAATGCCCACAAAAAAAGTTAAGTGCTCCCAAAAGTTTTCGTTCCGGAAGGGGACATTTTTTGAAAGGAGCCAATTGTCCATATGCCAAGTAATAAGTTTCTGCCATTTGTGGCTACGCAATTTAGATTTGCAAGAAATAATGCTGCAAATAAATAATCCTACAGCTGTGGTGTTGATGATCGATCAGGTCCTGTCGATGATGACATCGACTTGATCGATCTCAACGACTAAGTGTCATCCCTGACACTGGTAGGCCAGGATTGCAGCCAACTTAATATGTTTGTGATGTTCACTTTGCTTTTGTTTTCGCAAAAAGTGCAAGTGATTTCTCCCAAGACCACCGTGTCAACAATCAATAAATAATAATTCCCTTATATCGAAACCGTCAGTGTTTTATTTCAAGGAACCATCACGTAAGTAAACGACATTTACTTACGTTATATTTGTGTTATCTTGTGTTTTCGTTGCCTGCATTTTCGTGCAACAACAACCACAACTACACAGGCTTCTCACAAGATTCCGTCTTTGAGAACCTAACGAGTCCACCATCCTGGCAGGATCTCGTTCATGGTCCTTCGTAACCAAGCTTGGAACTAGTGACAATCTGCAGTGCGCGTTTAGAAGTGTCGACATATCCACCCAAAAATATTAAAAACATTTGTCACTACGTGACATGGTTCCCCGAACCAACTAAATTCACCGTCGCTACATCATTGTTTATCACTACGTGAAACAAGGCTTTACGAGCCAGTGGCGGCTGAAGAGAGCAATATTCGTTGCTTGGCACAATACGACTCTACGAGTCAACATTCAGATTCCCCGTACTAAATAGCCCAAGTCGTCATAGAAACACGCAGTCACGGCAGCATCTACAACAACAAAATCTACATGGAACATTGAAACAACAACAAACCTGTCCCCAACCAAAACATCACATCAACCACTACTACGAAAGCGTCATCACCATATCATCGATCATATGGTCGATCTCAACTGATGAACTTATGGCAATGCTATAAAATACATATATATAAATCCGATAGATGGCGGTATCGTTCCTGTTATGGTTGTCAAATTAGTAGTAGTTTTGTGTACTCCGTACGAAGCAGCAACACTTGCTCGAATAAAATATTAAAAATACAAATTTGTGTTGTTTTAATAAATTGTCTCCTCTAGACTCCGTTTAGGGGAGACCAACAGGGCCACCATACTGGTTGGAGCCTGTTCATGTGGACTGGAACAGCTTTGCACGGGAAGTTGTAATTTATGGAGTTAAGGAGGAGGATCTGCAGATTGGAGGTCTTGGAAAGGTCGTGGAAATCGACGAATCCAAAATTGGTCGCCGGAAATACCATAGAGGTCACGCGGTGGAGGGACAGTGGGTATTTGGAGGTGTGGAGCGTGGAACTGGGAAATGTTTTTTTATTCCAGTAGAAGAACGCTCCCGGGCAGTTCTTCTACCATTAATAAAAAAATATATTCGCCCAGGAACGGAAATTATAGGAGAAAATCTTTAAGCCCGGCCGAAGGCCGGCAATGCAGAAAAACTGTAGTCTGCGTAGTCGGCTTTGGACATACCCCATAGGAGAAAATCTTTAAGCCCGGCCGAAGGCCGGCAATGCAGAAAAACTGTAGCCTGCGTAGCCGGCTTTGGACATACCCCATACGAGAAAATCTTTAAGCCCGGCCGAAGGCCGGCAATGTAGAAAATCTGTAGTCTGCGTAGCCGGCTTTGGACATACCCCATAGGAGAAAATCTTTAAGCCCGGCCGAAGGCCGGCAATGCAAAAATGTAGACTGCGTAGCCGGCTTTGGACATACCCCATAGGAGAAAATCTTTAAGCCCGGCCGAAAGCCGGCAATACAAAAAAACTTTTATAGTTTCTAGAAAATATAAAAGCTAATTTAAAACTTAAATAACTCAGGTGTTTAGTGAGTCAATATGGCTTAAATGAAAGCTTGAAACATCGGCTATATAATCCTGTATATAATGATTTAGTCTTACATGGACGCCATTTTCTGAAAATTGAGTTTTATTGCAAAAAACCATAATAAAAAATGGAATTTTTGGAATTTAGCTAGGACCGAACTAAATATATAAGAACATAATGGTACGTCAAATGACGTACATTTCGACGAGATTGAGATAGTACTTTTTGAGATATAGAGTGAGACATTTTCAGCTTAAAAGTCCCGCCCACTAAAAACGGGGCGTGGCCGACAAAAAAAATTTACACTGTTCAATTCAGCGCACAAAGCTTTATCGACTGAAAAAATTTCAGTGATTTTTAGCGAGAGTCACTACGCTTAATTTGTTCCATAATATCTTCGAAATTTCTGATAGTCCTCAAAATATTTTACTCCGAGACCTTTACAATGACAAAATAATTTAGCGGTAACGATCAGATTTAGCTGTCAGTTAGTGTCACTAATTTATATATGTATATATAGGATGGGTCACGAAAGTTAATTGATTCGGTCACCCCCCAAAAATTAAGATTGGATTGTTTAATTATGATTTGCAAAATATTTCGTTCCTAAATCAAGCTGTCTGTGAGCTAAACGCTCCTGAAAACACCTCTAAAAAGCATGTTTTCCCCTGTATTTTTTGTTGTTGCATTTTTGTCCAAAATTTTTTTCTGAATTTGTAGACACTTAGAAGCACTTTAAATATAAATTTTAATTCTTCTCTTATAATAACTCATTGTTCGTATTCTTAGACGTTTAGTTTGATTTTTTGCGTTTTTAAAAAAATAAAAGATGTTATGAAAAATAAATAGAAGAAATCAATACCTTTCGAATGATGCCTAAGTGATGAATTTCGGTCGAAAAATGACGTCACTGACACCATGTTTGTAAAATAATTTAATACAGGAGATGAATTTTCATAGCCAACATTTTCAAACACATTTTACAAACTAGTAAATCAAAAAAAAAAAATTTTTCAAATCCATGCTTTATGCAAGCAGAATTCTATTGGGCCTAGAAATTCTTTTTTAGTTATCTTTTGTAGAAGGAAAAATTACTGCGTTATCAGGAGCAGAAATAAAAGATTTTTAATTTGTGGTTTGTATGGGAGGTACCACGCCCACTTTTGCATTACCGCCCATTTAAGGCGCAACTACGCACATTGATGCTAGATGCACTTACACAAAATTTCAGCACTCTAGGTGTCATAGAACTGACAATATTCAATAATAGGTTTTAACTTCGTATGGGAGGTGCCACGCCCACTTTTCCAATACCGCCCATTTTTGGCACAACTATGCACATTGATGCTAGATGCACTTACACAAAATTACAGCACTCTAGGTGTCATAGAACTGACTATATTCAATAATAGGTTTTAACTTCGTATGGGAGGTGCCACGACCACTTTTCCAATACCGCCCATTTCTGGCACAACTATGCGAATTGATGCTAGATGCACTTACACAAAATTTCAGCACTCTAGGTGTCATAGAACTGACAATATTCAATAATAGGTTTTAACTTCGTATGGGAGGTGCCACGCCCACTTTTCCAATACCGCCCATTTCTGGCACAACTATGCGAATTGATGCTAGATGCACTTACACAAAATTTCAGCACTCTAGGTGTCATAGAACTGACAATATTCAATAATAGGTTTTAACTTCGTATGGGAGGTGCCACGCCCACTTTTCCAATACCGCCCATTTTTGGCAGAACTACGCACATTGATGGTAGATGCACTTACACAAAATTTCAGCACTCTAGGTGTCATAGAACTGACAATATTCAATAATAGGTTTTAACTTCGTATGGGAGGTGCCACGCCCACTTTTCCAATACCGCCCCTTTTTGGCACAACTATGCGAATTGATGCTAGATGCACTTACACAAAATTTCAGCACTCTAGGTGTCATAGAACTGACAATATTCAATAATAGGTTTTAACTTCGTATGGGAGGTTCCACGCCCACTTTTCCAATACCGCCCATTTTTGGCACAACTATGCACATTGATGCTAGATGCACTTACACAAAATTTCAGCACTCTAGGTGTCATAGAACTGACAATATTCAATAATAGGTTTTAACTTCGTATGGGAGGTGCCACGCCCACTTTTCCAATACCGCCCCTTTTTGGCACAACTATGCACATTGATGGTATATGCACTTACACAAAATTTCAGCACTCTAGGTGTCATAGAACTGACAATATTCAATAATAGGTTTTAACTTTGTATGGAAGGTGCCACGCCCCTTTGTCCAATTGGTCAAATTTTTCCATTTCCTTGTATTGTCATCGAAAATGATTAAGTGTGCAAAATTTGAGCAAAATTGGTTGAGAAAAAAGCTTTCAAAAATTGATTTCAAATTTTGTGGCACACAAACATATATAGAAAGTAACCTTATATAAAGCATGGAAAAATGAGTGCTGCTGCGTCAATTTCATTCCGATATTCATCATTTAGGCATCATACGAAAGTTATTGACTGACGCTATTTATTTTTAATAAAATACTAATACAAAATACGAAAACATTTTCTGTTGCTACTATGAAAAAACACGAAAAATTACTATAAAGGTCCAATAATTCGACCAATAAGTAACTCTAAGACAAAAAACAAAATTTATATTTAAAGTGCTTTCAAGGAACTATTATTTCAGAAAAAATTGACAAAAATGCAAGGGAAAAACATGGTTTTTAGACGTATTTTCAGGAGCGTTTAGCTCACAGCCGCTTTATCTAGGGACGAACTATCTTGCAAATTATCATTAAACAATCCAAACTTTATTTTCGTGGGGTGACTAGAAATTGTTTTTCCATTTGTATGGACGGCGACCCAGTCTAATATCCTTTAGGCACATACAGTCTGAAACTGCAGCACAAATAAATATGCTCGCCGATATAAATAATATATAAATGCATTAATATATACGCAAATAATTAGTAATAAATAAAAAGTTGAGAGTTTTTTTGTTTTTAGACTGCAATTTTATGCGTGGGCAAAGAAATCACAAATAATTTTGGAGGGAAGTCTTGCAGAAAAGTAGAGACGTAAGCACTATTCTTAAAAATTTTCCAAAACTGACGAAGAACCATGTTGAAATGTATATAAAATAATCACTCAATAGTGAGATCAAAAAGCTATTAACGGAATTAGAAAGAGCATGTTTAGGACATAAATTAACTTCATTCGCCCAAAAATGGTTAGCAGACGCAAAAAATTCTAAGCCGATAAATGATTATTTTTAGAATTCAACTTTTTGTTGCAATGGTAATGGAGCACGTACAATTTATGAAAGGTGTTCTAAAGCTCATTTAAAACACACAGAATATTTGCGCAAAACGTCGCGTTGCACATAATTTTGCATTTGTGGTTCTACACCAGAGTATGTAACACACATTATCTTGCATTTTGCGCAATTCGTTTTTGCACAAATGTCTAAAGCCCCTATAAACAATATATCTTGTAGTCGATTACAGAATTAGAAAGTTAATTTTTAACCATAAATCTAAAATTCCGAACACTTAAAATAATATAACATAGCTATCGACGTCATCAACGCACACGTAGAGAACACCGACGCAATTAAACAGTGAAACCTGAAACCCCCCCCCAAAAAAAAAACAAAAACAGAACATAAAGTTACTGCCAAAAGAAACGAAAGCTTTCCATGGTATTACAAGGTACATAAGTATTTGTATGTGTTAGACAATGCTGTTCATTGAATTTTTTGTAATTTTTTATTTTACTACAGCAAACAATTTTACCCATTGTGAAGCAAAAGATCGCAAATAAAATTCAAAAATATCAAAAGGAACATTACATTGAACAAATTACATGTATCTAATCAAATGTTACCATTTATTGCAGACAGTTTCACAGCTGGAACTAAAATGTTTACCAAATTGCGGGAACTAATTGTGGAGTACGGTCAAGGAATATTAGTGGGCCGGAATGAATAAGGTTATAAGGATATTCCGTCAACACAGCATACTACAGCGTCTTTAGCAAGTATTCCAAATTTTTCAAAGCCATTTGTACACGAAGATAGTGCAGATACAAAAAGTAATACATACAGCGGATAACAAAAACGAGTAAAAATGGTGGTGTTTGAACGAATCTGGATAAACCTTTTTCTGTTCCCAGTAATATGGTAACAGAAAGTTATCACAAAGTTATAGACCCAGTTGCATGCGAGAATTTTTTTTATGAAATTACAACGTTTCCGTTTTATTTACATGTTTCATGTAAGAAATTCCTCGATGCGAGAGTTACAGAACATTGGTACAATTGACCCCAAAAATGGATGTGGAGTAACATTCGCTTTACTTGTTGTAAACTTATAATTTACCTGTTTGAAAGGGAAATATTTTTACAAAATATGGTCCTGAGCGCCCATTTTGAGCCCATTTTCTAGGTTTTTTGATTAAACTTAACAAGATGGGATACATATATTTTTTGCAGCTTGGTTCGTTTATTAACTCGTGTCTATATGCCTATAATAAAAATATCTTTCAAGTAATGTTAAGTTAAATATAAGACATTTCTTTCTAAAAGTATTGTTAATATATTAAATTGGATTTGATAGTTTATATATATCGAGACTTGCCGAAGTTAGAAAACATACAAGATATGATAGATTATATTTCCGAGAAAATAATCATTATAATCGTTAATATTGTATAAAAGTTATATTTTGTAGACAAATTGTAGCATTTTTTAGTTTTCGCGATAATCGATATTATATGTTACAACAACAACATATGTACGATAAATCTGAACGTGTATAGGCCAAAACACAATCAAAGTACGATTATCGAGCATGCGTGCATTATACGTATTTTTCTGCTTGCAAGACATATAGAAAGTATGCATGTACGCATGAAAACATATGTTCTGGTTTTTCTTCTTCTTCTGTGCTTATTGTTTGAAGGTAAACAATAACAAATGTGCGACATAATTAAAAATGGAAATAAATGAAATAGCTCCGGTTGTCGTGCTTATTACAATTATGGAAAACTTTTTAAAAAATCGGGCGGCTTAGACTTTGGGTTAGGTCATTATACCAAATTAGAAATGTTGATGGGCTGTTTGCGTTAAGCTTTGAACATTTACACAACAATGACCACAAACAATTCCATAAAATGGTAAGGTAAGGTCTTCGACCAACTATTTTCCATGATTGAAGAAGGCTTGACAAAGCGCAGCAACCGACAGCCAATATCAGCTAAATGTCGGCTGGCCCTAATGTAAGTAAATTGATAAAGATTATGTATGTATATACAAAGGGATTTATAAAGTCTTTTTTATACAGCTATTTAGCGCATAGGGATAGCACGCAATATCTTTCTCTAACATTCAAAATGGGTGCATCAACAAAGCGAAAAATAATACGAGAGACAAGTGAAGTAATTTGGGCTAACCTCTTTCCAAGCTACCTCGCAATTTCAACCCGGCACGAAAGGCAAATGATTTTGAAATCCTATGAAATTTCCCACACTGTGTTGGCACCATCGATGGAAAGCACGTAACAGTAACGTGTCCCCAGAGCTCTGGATCAGCATACTACAATTACAAACGTAATTCCTTGAAATGCATAAGATTTGTCACACTTTATTAACTTTTTCCATTGCAGACTCATTTTCGATTGTATTACTGGCAGTTTGCGATGCCGACTGTATCTCCACAGCAGTAGACATAGGCGCATATGGGTCACAAAGCGACGGATGAGTATTACGTCACTCAAAGTTTGGTAAACATCTCCTTGCCGACAACTTGGATTTGCCTAAGAACCCCTAACAAATTCAGATATTGGATTTACATATTTCTTTGTCGGGGATGCAACTTTTTCATTGAGAGAATTTGATGAAACCATATCCAGGTATATTATTACAACGGGAACGCCAGCAATTCAACTGCCCGGTGAAGAGTGTTACTAGGACCTCTGAATATAGAGGCTCATACCGCAGAATTCATAGTTAAAGCGATAGAATTCATAGTTACAGACTGTGATAATGGAGAAATTACTGTTGAAGGACTTTGGAGGAAAGAGGTTGTTTCGTTGCCAAATGTGAAACGAAGTCACACAAACAATGCCACAAAATTAGCCTTTTGCGGGATAAGCTAAAAGATTATATTTTAACAAAATAAGTTTTTTGAAGTTTTGTTCCGAATACTTTTGGAGTTATTTTGTTTGAAATAGTTGGATTACATAAGACAACTCCATCTGGAGCCATGTCCTAACCATAATTTCCGAAAAATAAATATAATACATTTTTGGTAGTTGTACAAAATTCGTTTTATTAATTACTTATTACATATGCACCAAGACTCATGTTTTAAAAATATCACAATTCATTTGTATTTTAGGTTCCAGTCCAACTTAAAGTTTAAAGTTTTAAGAAGATAAGTAAAAGACACAATTTGATGGAATAAATGAAATATGAATATTAAATCTCATGTTAAAAGTAATTCGTGTTGTGAACAAATGTCCGGACTGCAAACTGTTGGAAGAAATGTCACTACGGCTATTATCTATATTAATTCTCTATTTAAACACATTACTCACGGTTTTGGAGCTACATAGTCTTTCATAAAAGACATATTAGACGTAAATTTCCATTATGTAGTTTCCTCAGTCGCCACGCTTCCAGATGACATTCTTGAATTTTCTCTGACAAAACGTTCTCCATAGACTCTGGCATTTATCAGCTTCACATATTACAAATATATTTACGAAAATATATAACAAAAAGGTTAATCAATTGCCGAGATATAAAATGAAAATTTATTTTTCGTCCGAATGTACTTACCTGGCAAATCCACAGCACAGGATATTGCTTTCCAGGCTGCCGCTTTAATTAATTTATTTCTAAACGATTTGTGCGATTTATTATATATACATTGGTATTTTTGCTCATCATTTATTTAAACATTTTCTTTTTCATTTTATTTTTCGATTAAACCAGTCAGATTTTTTCTAACTAAACGCACAAACAAAACTCAAAAAACATATGTTTTTACGCTACTGCTTCACGAAGCACACAAAAAGTTAAAAGTTCAGCTACTTTTTGTACGCTTGATACACACTTTTGGGATGCACGCTTTCATTGTACGCTTCTTCATATGTTTACATACGTTTCAAAATTCGCTTCTTCATATGTTTACATACGTTTCAAAATTGCTCGACACATGCATGCTTAAAAATATACGTATATTTTTCTCATTGTGTTTTGGCCTTATGCGTATTTTTGTTAAATGCTGCTACACTTAGAAAAAAAGTCTGCTGTTAGCAGCAGACTTTGTTTGCTGTCTATCAGCAAATATATATTTTACTCCTTTTAGTCCTTTACAATGACAAAATTAACTGAATTTAGCGGTAACAATCGGTTTTAGCTCTCAGTTAGTGTCACTAATTAAGCTATACATATATCCATTAGACATACATACATTATATAGACTAAAACTGTCCACAAAATTTTGCATTTGTGGTTTTACGCCAGAGCATGTAAAACAAATGTCTAACCCCCCTATAAACAATAGATCTAGTAGTCGATTACGGAATTAGAATGTTAATTCTTAATCATAAAACAAAAATTCCTAAAGCCTTTAAAATAAGGCTTGTTCGATTGGGCTTACTAGCATACGATTAAAAGACTTGATAAGGTGGCATCATTGTTGCACATTGGTTTATATTAAATGGAGCAAGAAGAAAAATCTGACAGCAACGCTACTTTCTTGGTAAGCACACGCAGAAAAAAACTTGTGAAAAAATACCTAATAAGATTTATAAAGTTGAAATCTTTTTTATATAGAGTTGACAGAAGTCACAAGTAAATGCTAAATTTCCCTCGTACATGTGTAAATTACACATGTGCTTCTTTCTTTTTTATAAATGACTAAGTTTACATGGTAGATGTTCAATGCTTATGTACCTTAAAATATTCAACCATGTTATTTTTCCCAATTTAGAAATTTGTAGCATTTACACAAGTAGCACATATTTTGCAACTATGTGCTATAAAATACGTATATGAGCAAATGTTTCTACAAATTTGTCAAAGTGAATTTCGACGATTAGAGAAAACCAAAAGCAACAGAACAGAAGAAACAACAGACGAAGAAGTATGGTGAAATTAAAATTTATTTATTTTGTATTTTATTTTGCAAAATGAAGATTGATTAATCTTTTAATTTATTAATATCAATTTTAGTTACATTTCGGAAGTCTGGAACAAAATATGATGTTCTCCTTCAATTAATGCCAATGAAGTTCATTTAGGAATTGTTGGAGCAACATTATGCAGTCTCGACAAGTGATGCCGTAAATGGTTTCGGCAGCAGTGGTATTTATGCACTACGCACAACAATATTTGGTTCTCCGCCCGGTGGTGCTGGGACATCTTTTGTATTTAGTAATGAAAACAGCAGCGGGCCTCTGTTATCCATTGGTACCAATTATAACAAGGTAAGTGTGGCTGTGTGTGTTCTTAAAAGTTTCTTTCGTCATTATTAATTTAATCCTTTTATGGTTGACAATTTACATGCTTTAGGGTGGCGGTGGTTGTGCCTCAGCAACATACAAACAATAAGTGGGTAATGACAACAGCAACATCATCCGCGGCAGTAACAACCACTACTGTTGTTTGAGAACGATATACAACAGAAACCACAAACCCATATTGTTGCTGTTAACTCATCACAACAGACAGCAGCTACAACATCAGCCTCATCTGTACGTCGATGCCCAATCAACACACCAGCAGCAACGACAACAGCAATCCCACCAAAAACAATAGAAGCATCAATGAAAAACAGCCTTAATATCATATGATAAAATAAACATTTTTTGTTTCCAGATGGAAGAACAAAAAGCTTATTAAGGCTTCATCGTTTTTATTTGGGTGGGAAATAGAAAATCAATGAAAGTATTTAGGTCTTTCATATTATTAATAGTTAACATTCCAAATTAGATAAATGAAACATGGCTTATATATACTTATGTTCTATCAATTTGTATATTTATTTCTTTATTTTTAAATACTAAGTGCTTTGAAATACAACCAAAACATACAAGGCAATTTTATTCAGTTTTATTGTATAACTGGCAGTAGTAAGTAGTAGTTAATATCACAAACAATTTTGCCTATTGTGAACCAGAAGACTGTGAATAAAATACGAAAAATAGCAAAAGGTATTGAATTTGATTTCATGGAACTAAAATATTTACCAAATTGCGGGATCCGGTCAAAAAATATTAGTGGGTCGGAATGTACAAGGTTATAAGGATATTCGGTCAACGCAGCATACCACAGCGTCTTTAGCAAATATTCCACATTATTTAAAGCAATCAATAAACACTGTACAACCAGGATTTGTTAATCATCTTTCTAGCGGAGTAATACATACAGCGGATAATAAAAATTAGTAAGAATTATGACAGTGCTTATTCAATTCAAAACGGTGCCTAAAGTCTCAGTCCGTGAGAGGTGTCGTTAACAACAAAATGAAGTTAGTTCTGTCCGTCTGTAAGTTTAGCACTAACTTGACGTTATTTTTTGTATTTATCAGAGTAAGTTGGTATTTACATTTTGATTAATGTCAAATAATTATAATTTATACTATAATAAAAACTAATCGAAAATAAAATTTTGATATGTGTTTTTTTGGAAAAAGGGGTTAGGCTACGTATTTCGTAATGTTTCCATTCAATAGCAGAAACATGCTGCTGAAACAGCTACAATTATCTGCTGTAACAGCAGGAAAAGTCTGCTAAAAACAGCAGTCTTTTCTGCTATTTTTACTGTCAAATTATTTTGAGTGTACATCCTCGTTGTTTGTTCCTATTGGTGAGAGGTAATCATGATCATTCCACTTTGTGTGTTCTTCTAATAAAAATATTTCATTCATTAGGCAACTTTCATGTCCTGCCAAATTTTGTGAGTGAAAATTCATATTGACATAAGGGTAGTACTCCTGCACTCTGGTATATATATGCATTGGAAAACCGCTTTGTGGGGTCCTCGAAATGCTTTCCAATGCATTTTCGTAAAATTTTTCATTCAAAATTTTCAAGGTCTTTGGCCACCGTTGGAGAGATAGTTGGAAATCCATATATGAGAACGGAGCGAATGGCGACTTTGTAAAACAACAGTTTTATGTCCGCTGGAAAATGTTTATTGTTGAAGTGGATTCAGAGGTATTTTATGAAGACCTGAAAGAAATCTCGCTGCCATTTAGAGACAGACGCAATAGTTTACTTTGATGAACAACAAATATCGAGCATTTCCCTGTGGCATTTCTGATGCAGATATCTTCGGATTTTCCAGCGTTTATTTTGATGACCCATGTTTTGTAGTAAGCGCTAATACTACCAAAGTAGAAGGTGTTGCGTGCCTGGTCGACGTATAAGGGGATAGATAGTGTTGCCATCTGTTTTAAATGGGTATGTTCCGTAGGTACCTCAATTTAGAAATTAGTAGCTTTACACAAGTTTCTTTGTTAAAGTCAGGCCCGTGCGCAGGATTTTCCCCTGCGGGGGGTTTTCATCTACACTCATAAAAAAGTTAACCCTATAATGAGTTGAAATTAACTAAAATTTAGGAAACCAAGTACATGTTTACAAAACATAAGTATAATTTGGCTGAAATTTTCCTAAATCCAAGTAAATTTTTTCTAAAACCAAGTAATTTTTTACTAAATTTAAGCAAAATTTTCCTAAAACTAAGTACATTTTTACTAAATCTTAGTAAATTTTTGCCGAAAATTTCCTAAAACTACGTAAATGTTTACTCAAATCAAGTAAATATTTACTCAAACTGAGGACAATTTTGCTGATTTTTTCCTCAAAACGAGTAAATTTTTACTTAAACTGAAGAAAATTTTATTTTATACAAGGAAAAAAGGTGAAATTAAAATAAGTTCAATTTAACTAAAAAAATCAAACAAATAGTTTTGCTTCAGAGTATGCAAAACTGATACAAAAAATGACAACATGAAATATTTCTCAAAAGTTTCATGATACCTCTGCCATAAGGAGTTGAGCTATTACTCGATGATTGTTGCGAAGCCAAGATAGGCGCCTTCGCAGTGGTTGTTTAGAATAATTCATAAAGTATTTAAGAAATAAGTCTCTGCAAACGAGCGAGAATTGCTTCTTAGATTAATATTCAAGAATTAATACTTAAATGTATGAAGAACTCGGCATAAATTTCAGTAAACATTTTAACTTCATTTTAGGAAAAACACATTTTTAAGTTAACTGCCTGACCCACGATGTCGAAAGAAAATCTATGCGAACGAAAGCCTGTCACTCACTTTCGCATCAAAAAGCGACCCACTATCTTCTGACTTTTCGTTCGCATAGCCTTACGTGTTGTGAGTGAATGAAAATGTTGCCAGATCAAAAAATTCTCAAATAATTGCAAATATGCCAAGAAAAAAACGCAAAATGTATAAATTGTACCATATAAAAATTAAGTATACACCACTATAACGGAGAGAAAAATGTAAACAAACAAAATTTAGGGGTTGTTTTTTTTTTGTGTTGTAGAATAATATAAATTTTACCAAAAATGATTGAATTAATAAAAAAGACATTTGTATTGTGCGTTTTCTTTATTTTTTAACTCAAAATATTCTACAATTTGTTTCTGTGATTGGCATCTGAACTCCTTTGCTGCTATTGTTATTGTGTTGTTTATGTTTTTCTTGGTTGAGGATCTGTTGTTGGCCGGAGGACGTTGTTGTTGTTGAATGTGCTTATGTTGTTGTTAATGAGACTGTTGCTATCTGATGTCAAGTTGGTGTAATAACTGCTATGACTTTAATTCCTGATGGTCTGAAACAAACATATATTTCAATAAAATACGAACAATTATTCTTTATTTACTTACCTTTTATTTCCATTATATTGATGTTTTTCTGATGTTTTGATGTTTTTGTTAACTGTAACGACAGACACAACACAAGTGAGTGCTTTTGACATTTACGTTCGCACAGATGACAGAACAAAAAGTGGGCCCCGATTTTGCACTGAAATGCTTACGTTTTCTTTCGCATAGATTTTCGTTCGCTTTGTCGTTCTGGTGCCTGGTAGTGGGTCCCAAATCAGCTGTTTGTCGCATGAGAGGCATGCGAACGTTAACGTTCGACATCGTGGGCCAGGAAGTTAAATTTCCTAAATGGAATTTTTTCCATACAAAAAATTTAAACTTTTTTTCTCACTTAAAACATTGAAAATATTCTTCCACATTAGTTTGAATTTACTCAATTGTAAGAATTTTTTATTAGATTCAAAGAAATGTTTCTAAGTAAATCTACTACCCTTTTTCTAGTAAATGAACTATTTACTATGGCTTTGAAAAAAGAAAACTTTACTCATACTTATTTAATTTTCCAACTTTTTAGGAAATTTTTATTGGAGCGTTTGGAAACCACTCATATTTTATTGCCAGGATCTTCGAGAAATATTTTGATACATTCGTCCGACAGACACTGTCTGCAAAATTGCATTTCAGTAATCCATCTACCAGTACACTCAAAGGAATGTGTCAGTAAAAGAAAGCAGAAAGTCTACTGAAAGAGCAGATTTTCTGCTGTTAAAAAAGAGACAGCAGATTTGTATCTGCTGAGATGGTAAATAGCTGTTTGCTGTTTTTAGCAATATATATGATATGCATATTGTCCCAAGCTAATATAAAAGAAAATTCAAGCTAAACTCGCTTATGAACGCTTATCTATTTTTATATTTTAATTAACAACAGCCAATTTTAGCAGACTGCAAACTCTTTAGCAGTGTGAATGGTGATGTAAGATTGCAGAAAACTGCTGTTATGCCAAAGCTGTAATGGCAGAAAAGTGTCTGCTGATAGGCAGCAGACAATCGATGCTTTTATTAACAGACTTGTTCTCTAAGTGTAGAACTTTGTACAGGGTAAATAGCTGAATTGCAGGAACTTGTGGGAGTAGATTAAACCTGGATGGACAAAGAAACCATGGAACTCTCTTGAGCCGAAACAAAACCAAAGAATTGTATTTTTGTTGGTTTTGTAACTCCGTAGTAGTGGAAGATAAAGCAAAAGAAAAAACAACACAATGTATTTAAAATTTTGCTTAGGAATTTAAGATTTATTTTTTGTTGGACGAAATCTTACCAGTAGGTTTGACTGTTGTAAAAGAATAGGATTAAATCAGAAACAAGTTTTTCGGAAGCTGTATTTGCAATATGGCTCCGTAATGTAGATAAATGTAATGCAGTAAAGTACTTCGATTACTTTACTGCACTTGCGTTTGGCGATTTTACACATAGATACATTTTAAATTGGGAATTCAGTTTAAATGAAATAGGAATTTACGGCGTACAACTCAAATATAGGGATGTACTGTTTTGACGTAAACATCACCGCCCGCCTTGCAGGATATCTGTAATTAGTGAAAAGGATATGGAGTCATATTACAGATACAGAAGGAAAATAATAATGGAAAAAAACGTTTAAAAGTAGTGAGGTAACAATTTTCAAAATTCAGGTCACATTTTTAATTGTATTGGAATTGTAGTTAAAAATAACTTAATTTACAAAACTTTGTTAAAAAATATATGTAAAAAGTATTATATGCATAGTAATGGAATTCAAGTATGTAATTTAATTATGTTATACTTAAATGTAAAGAATTCATTAGTGCGTTTATATTTTGCTTTAAATCCATTGCCAATTATAAAATGATCTAAACTATTACATGTTAAGGTAAAGAGAAAATACCATATAAAATTATTCCGAACATTGTATTTTGAGCAGTGGGAAGACCTGCTCGTAAAAAAATGCCTTCTGAGATAACGCGCGAGTAAATATCAACCCCTAGAACAATGTCTATCGACGACGCTTTGTGGAAATGTTTGTCAGCCAGAACAAGATTTTTAAAATTGGATTTTATGGATTCGGGTAAACTTTCTGTAGGAGTTACTGTGCTGATTCGATTATGTACCCGCAAAGTTGCTTCTACTTTGTAAGTGGAATCAACACAGGACCATAAAGTGAGTGGACAAATTGTTTCGTTGTCCAATTCTAGAGTTGTCAATCCCAGCTTGTCGGTGAACCGCTTCGAGATACTACTTATTCTGGATGCGGAATCGAACAAGCAACGAGCATAATGTTTACCATCTTTAGCGTCTACCTTTACTAGCGCCGTTGGTAGCAAGGTTGCAGCATTTTGCTTAAGTATTGCGGTGAGCGACGTCGTACTAGGTTGGGGTTGTCTACTTACTCGCGGGCCCGTACTGATTGACGTGGATGTTTTTTTAGGTGGTGTACTTAAGGACGAGGACTTTGGTGGAACCCGGGATGTTCTGGAAGTCGAACCTGGAGAGACTTTTTGGAGCCGAGGATGTATATGGAGTAAGGAATGGTGGGGCTGCTTGCAATAAGCGCATCCTGTTTTCGTGAAGCAGGATCCTTGTGAGTGGACGTGCGCCAGACAATTAGGACAGTACCCAAATTTCTTGACGACTTCCTTCCTCTCGGTCGTATTCATGTTTCGGAAACGCCAACAGGATTTCAAAGCGTGTGTCTTCCGGCATACCCTACACACAAAAGGCTTCTGTTTATTCTGGCCGCTGTTGTGCTTGGTGGTTGGGCTCATAGTGCTACAATAATAGTTTAAGAGAAGGTTGAGAAAATATTGAAATATTGAAAATAATAAAGTCGGAAAATAAGTGTAAAAATTGACCCCGGGCACGTTGGAAGTACGAAAGAGTGATGGAAAGTTATTAGGCAGATGATTCGGAGGATAAAATAACTAGTTTTGTAATGGGCCTGGTTATAGTGCCTCTTTGTGTACGGACATCAGCTACTCTCACTCGTCTGTCGTTACCTTGATAGACGCGAGTTATTCTGCCGAGACGCCAACAGTTTGGAGGCAAATTTTCATCTTTAACAACAACCAGCATGTTATCCTTAAGATCGTCTTCAGGCTTTTTCCACTTGTGCCGCTTCTGTAGCTCCTTTAGGTACTCATTTTTCCATCGCGTACACAAGTGCTGATGTATTACTTTGAGCCGCTGCCAACGATTTTGGATGGACATTGGAGTTTCGCTAATTTCAGGATCCAGTGGAACTAAAAGTGGAGATCCGATCAGGAAATGACCTGGTGTTAGTGCCGAAAGATCTGACGGATTTTGTGAGATAGGAGATAATGGTCTGGAATTAAGACACGCCTCAATTTTGGATAACAACGTTTGGAACTCTTCAAAAGTATACTTGATGACTCCTGCAGTCTTTTTTAAGTGTTGCTTGAAGCTCTTTACCCCTGCTTCCCAAAGTCCTCCCATATGAGGGGCTCCAGGAGGTATAAAGTGCCATGATATATTTTGATGAGCGTAATTGGAAGTTACAGCACTTTGTGATGTTTGTAGAAATTCCTTGGCCACGAGTCGGGAGGCGCCAATAAATGTGGTTCCATTGTCGGAGTGTAAGTGAAGAGGACAACCACGACGTGACACAAAACGACTGAAGGCAGCAAGGAAAGCTGAGGTGGATAAATCGGATGTTGCTTCAAGGTGTATCGCCTTTGTGGAAAAACAGACGAATACACATACATATCCTTTAGTAATACGACAAGCTCTGCCCGAATAGCTTTTGATGTCAAATGGACCAGCAAAATCTAATCCAGTATGTGTGAAGGGACGGGAAATTTCACATCTCTCAGGGGGCAGCGCCGCCATTAGCTGTTTTTGACATTTCCGTTTGTATAGGATGCATGGTTTGCAGTTATGGATGGTGATCTTGATTAGATTTTGTACTTTTGGAATCCAGTACTGTGATCACACCAAACGGAGAACAAGTTGATTTCCCCCATGCAGAGATATCAAGTGGATAAATTTAATTAGAAGTCGGGAATATTGACAACAATATGGAAGAACAATTGGATGTCTTTCGTTGTAAGATAATGCAGGAGATGCTTCCAATCGACCGCAAATTCGCATGACACCTTCAGAATCGATAAAAGGATTCAAACTCAGCAATGAACTCGAAGATGGAATGGATTTCTTGGCACTTAGTGTCATATATTCGTTTGGATACCACGCCTTCTGACACATGGATATCAATTGCCGACGAACGAACAGGATTTCAGACGCTGTGATATCAGTAGTGTTTCTATGATAATTAGAGCGGAATTTCGGGTGCGTACTGTAGTAGAAACGGTAGACGTAGGCCACTACTCGTAATGCCCTGGGGAAAGAGGAGAAGCGATCTAGCACATCTTCAAAATGCTGGAAATAGGAGAAATGTACCTTTACCGGCTTTTTTTCTAAATCGGTTTCTTCGAAATTTTTAGTAGGAACATTTGGCCAATGTTTTGATGAATCTGATAACCAGGGTGGTCCTAGCCACCAGAGATCATTATTTACTAAAACCTGTGGATGAACACCTCTGCTTGCTATATCTGCTGGATTAGTTTCAGAGTCAACATGAAACCATCGGGAGGGATCAATAATCTGAATGATTTTGGACACTCTATTAGCGACAAACGTATTCCAGACACATGGTGGTTTTGCCAGCCACGACAACACAATCGTGGAATCGGTCCAGCACATCATAGAATATTCTTGGATCTCAAATTGTGGAATGACATTGTCTATCATTTCAGCTAATAGGGCTGCGCCACATAACTCTAGTCTGGGGATCGATAAGGTCTTGATTGGAGCCACTTTTGTCTTGGAGGTTATTAGGTGTGTGTAAACGGAGTTCTTGTGGACAACACGAATGTATATGGCGGCAGCATATGCTCTTTCAGAATCATCGGAGAATCCATGGAATTGGACCTCACATTCTGGAGCAAAGTTAATCCACCTTGGTATACTTATGTCATTTATATGAGAATAACTAGACTGAAATAGTTTCCAATTGTGAAGAGCTTCTGGTGAAATGATGGAATCCCAATCAGTTCGATCCATCCATATTCTCTGCATAATAATTTTCGCAAATATTATGATTGGAGCAAGCCATCCTGCAGTATCAAATAGCTTTGAAATTTGCGACAGGACTTCGCGTTTAGTGTATATACAAGTGTCAGGAAATTTTGATGTCGAGAAATAAAATGCATCAGATCGAGCGTTCCAGCGAATACCTAATGTTTTTGCGGAACAATGGTCGTCAAATTCTAAAAAATCAGCATAGAGTAAGTGGTCTGCAGGAAGATCTACAAGGATACCTTTAGAATTAGCCGTCCACTTTCTCATAGAGAATCAAGCAGAGCCTAAAGCCTGGATAAGTTCATTTCTGGCCTTAACCGCTATGTTGATAGTATGGGCACCAACTAAAGCATCATCTATGTACATGGATTTCCTAAGAATTTGACTTGCTAAAGGATATATGTCCTGGACATCTTTTGCTAGTTGAAGCATTGTACGAATGGCGAGATATGGGGCGCAATTAACGCCAAATGTTACAGTCTTGATTTCATAATCCTGTATGGGCTCATGTGGACTTTTACGGAATAAAATACGTTGGAAAGGCGTGTGTGAAGGATTAACAAGTATTTGCCTATACATCTTTTGGATATCTCCATTAAAGACGTAACGGCATAAACGCCATTTCAATAAAAGGATTGTTAGATCATTCTGTAGTACTGGGCCTGTGTGCAGGATATCATTTAAACTCAACCCATTTGACGTAGCAGAAGATGCATTAAAAACTACCCGGACTTTGGTAGTCGTACTCTCGGGCTTGATTACCGCGTGGTGTGGTAAGTAATAGTGAGTTGGATTTTTTGAAGGAATGGGAGAATCTACAGAAACCATATGGTTAAGGGTAATATATTCCTGAATAACATTGTCATATTCGTCCTTAGACTGTGGATTTTTAAGGAGACGACCTTCATTGCGGAAGAACTGAGCCATTGAGCTGGTTCTTGACTGACCCAAACACAATTTCTCCGGATATCCTTCCTTAAAAGGAAGCGAAACAATATATCTCCCGTCGTCGTTTCTCTGAGTAGAACTCTCGTACAATTGTTCACAAAATTTATCGGATTGGGACATGAACCGTTTCTGTGGAATATTCTCCAACTCCCAAAATCGTGAAATCTCTTTATCCAAAGAGATTTCACAGAAGTAGGATACACGAGTGGAATATGATGCCGAATTGCTAGAAGGAAGAGGACCGGTGAGAATCCAGCCGAAAACAGTTTCCTGGGCCATTAGAGACCCACAAATTTCGCGTTCGCATCTTGATAGCATTATCGACGGGAGCAAATCGCCACCCAAGAGAATATCGACATTGGAGCTTTCGTAAAAACGAGGATCAGCAAACTGAAGTTGTGGAAGATTGGAGAAGCATCGAAAATCTATGGTCCTAGAAGGAAGGTTGCTTGATAGTTGTGGAACTACGAGGGCGGAGACAGAAATTTGGAAACTAGCGTCAGTATTAGATCCCAATAAGAACGTACACTCCTTCTGGACATCAGCGGAAATAGAATTATTCAATCCTGAAATCTTCGCGCATGTTCGCGTAAATGGAAGCTTAAGAGTGTTGAATAATTTCTCTGAAATAAATGTGCCCTCTGATCCTGAATCGATCAGGGCCCTGGCTCTATAAGTCATACCTAAGTGACACACGTTCACTATTGCAGTACCGACTAAAACACCCCTAGAGCTAGATGAAAAACATGTTTGTATAACACCATTTGACGAAGTAGTGGACTGTAATTGAGACGAATTATTTTGTGGAACAAATGGTGACGGAAGTGGTCTTGAACTAGGGTGCTTAGTGATACTAGTTGATGGAGAAGCCTGTGAAGTATTCCTGGAAGTATCTAAATTCCTGTGAAGTAGGGTATTGTGACGTTTGCCACACTTCTTACATAGATGAATACTCCTACAACCCTTCAGAGCATGAGCACTCGAGAAACAGTTCAAACACAAGTTACTGGCTTTTATTTCAGCATATCTTTGATTGGGGTCCATGCTAATAAAACGAGGGCAATTCCGAATGATATGGAACTCTTTAGGACAAAGTCGACATTCCGTTTTGCATACCTTGGCTTGGAATGTATGGACATTGCCTGTGTCATTCTTTGGCTTGGGTGAACTTTTAAATTTGGACGTAGCAGATTTTTGCTCATTAGCAGGTCTCATTTCAGATACTGACTCAAAAGTCCTGTATCGATTTGTCAAGAACGCGTCAAGATCAGACCATTGAGGTATACACGTTTTATCATTCAATGTCTGCTCCCACAAGGTTAGAGTCGAATCTGGGAGACAATTTGAGCACAGAAAAACAAAAATAGGATTCCAACTTTCGACATTAATACCGTAGAGCTTTAGAGTGGACATGCATGAATTTATATCCCTCTGAATTTTCTTTAGGGAACTCGCTGTTTCAGAAGATATTGCTGGAAGACTGAACAATGTCCTCAATTGGCCATTAACTAGGACTCTTTTATTTTCGAAGCGAGAACACAAGTTGTCCCATGCCATTTTGAAACCCTCGTTTGTTAAAGGACTTTTCGATACAATATCATGAGCTTCCCCTTTCGTCTTCTGACTCAGGTGGAAAAGCTTTTCAATTGGACTCAGTTTTGGATTTTTGACGCATACCGCCGTGAACATGTCACGGAAGGTTGGCCACGACTTATAGTCGCCTTGAAAAGTAATTAGTTCACAAGGTGGCAAATTAAAACCATAGCTTGAATTAGGGCTGGGAAGGGATGTTTTCGGAGAGAGATCATTGATGAGCTCGTTCAGTTTAGAAAAATAACAACAGTACGTGGAGTACGATTTTTTATATTTTTCTTTCACTGTTTCAATCTCGCTAATTTCCTTTCCATCCTGCCCCCTGTCACCATCATCTTGTTCTTCATTCTCAAGATCAGCTAAACATTTCCCATATGCCTGCTTTAAATGGTTCCATATGGATTTTACTTCATCTATATGAATTTCTAAATTATAAATGGTTGACAGTGGAAGTTCGTTGTCGTTTAAAGCAGCCTCGAACTCAACCAAGCTGTCGGCTAGACGAATAAAATAATCAAGGGACATTTCTGCGAAAAAGATGAATATTTTTCAAGAAATAACCTAGGTGAAACCACAATAATCCACAGGAATTGTGTCGAGACAATTACCTTTATGTATGCCAACCAAAAAAACCGAAGTGTATTGAAGTTAATTATCAAATTGATGGGATATAATTTATCTCTGCAGGATAAAGAACAGTATAGAACCCGTACAACAATAAACAATCTTGATTTTTTTCCCTTTTTTTAATTTGAGCGACAATTTCGCAAGAATTACCGAAAATAGAAAAAATTGATAATTTCCAATTTATGCATGTAAACTTGAATGTAAGCAAGTAATACCGAAATAATTTCAACTCCCGAAAAATCAATCAGTTTTGCAGGTTTATATCGGAAACAATTGATTAAAACCGGAATATTAAAACGACGGAATCAATTTAAAAAAAAAGGTTTATGATCCACCCTAATGTACCTAAGTATCTGCTGTCCGAAACAATCTCTAAGCTTGAAACAGAAATATTCAACAGAAATCTCTATTCAAACAAAAGCATACACCGATGTACATACATATCACTATGTTGGATCTAAGCACTGGAAAGCAAACCATATGATCGATGGACGTACATACCGAAAAAAAAATGTATCGGTCATTGACTGCAGTTTGACTGGAATATTTGTCTGTCTTTGAAGAGAGACTCTATTTTTTTAAGAACACAAGGAAGAACAAAAATAGTTATCACGTTTAAATGTATTAGTGATAAAAAAGAGTGTCGCTCCTCTTTCAGTTAAACACACCTTCGTACATACGTACTCTCTTATTTCAGCAACAGTAACAGCACTGTTTCGAAAAAAAATAAATACAGAGTGAATAATATTTATCACATGTAAGTGTAGTGGTGATAGAAGAATGTCGCTCTTCAGTTCAAAAACTCTTTCAGTGACGCACACCTCACCATTCGCATCACTGCTTGTACGCAGCAACGAAAAACCAATGTGTAAGAGAACGAGTAGAAAGGGAGTGATAAAGAGATGCACACGAGACGCGTGTAAGAGAACGAGTAAAAAGGGAGTGATAAAGAGATGCACGCGAGACGCGGAAGAAAGAGCGAACTGAAGAGAGTATTAGTAAGAGAGTGGATAATGAGTCTGAGAAGAGGATATTAAGAGTACGATCTTGAAAAATATTGGATGGAGCTCGATGCAGACTTGATGTTAAATAAATGCTTATACACCACACATCAGAAAGTTCGAAACACAATTCTGATATTTGGTGCAATGTTATTTAACAGAACTCTTACACAAATTACACTGCTCAACTAAGTATTCGCCTTAGTTACAAACACGCGCGTTAAAAAGATAAATATGTATGCGATACCATAAAACTCACGCTTTACTTTAGCAGCTTCCTCCGATAATTACCAGGACTATTATTTTATTTATTTATCACCGTCTTCCAGATGAATCTCCTTGTTGACGACATCGGTGGCGTGTTGGACGCTTACTGCACGTATCACGTTATCACGCGTGGTGGGAAAGTAAAAATTTACCCAATACAAAAAACTTCCGTATGACACGTATTACTTGGCACTTGGCACTATCCAACGTATTAAATGGACGAACGAAGCAGAATATAAACGTACCTGCTTACAAGTGTCAATTTGGAGGAGCTGGATTCTCAGAGAGTGTCTATCGCAAATGCCGTTTATCCGATTCGAATTGGACCAAAATGTACAGGGTAAATAGCTGAATTGCAGGAACTTGTGGGAGTAGATTAAACCTGGATGGACAAAGAAACCATGGAACTCTCTTGAGCCGAAACAAAACCAAAGAATTGTATTTTCGTTGGTTTTGTAACTCCGTAGTAGTGGAAGATAAAGCAAAAGAAAAGACAACACAATGTATTTAGGATTTTGCTTAGGAATTTAAGATTTATTTTTTGTTGGACGAAATCTTACCAGTAGGTTTGACTGTTTTTCGGAAGCTGTATTTGCAATATGGCTCCGTAATGTAGATAAATGTAATGCAGTAAAGTACTTCGATTACTTTACTGCACTGGCGTTTGGCGATTTTACACATAGATACATTTTAAATTGGGAATTCAGTTTAAATGAAATAGGAATTTACGGCGTACAACTCAAATATAGGGATGTACTGTTTTTAAATAGTTGCTTGAAATTACATACATACATATCGAGGGCTTAGATTCATAAGTGGCTATGAACAAAAACATAACTTTTCAGGAGAGCGAAAAAACTGATTTTCTCCTTAATTTGAATAGAAATTATTAATGGTTCTTCTACAGTTTAATCTAAAAAGGATTACTAATTGCTACGATTAAAATATTTTCGAAATTTCCTATTATTCGCGGTTTCATGGTTCATAGCCACTTTTGTATGTTTAAAATTGAGAACTATGAATGTTGAAATAAGAATAAGATTATTGTTTATTCATCCGTTAGATTGGTCGCTTGTAACATATATGTACCCCTACCGGAGGTAACAATCTTGTCGCGATGTAGGGGCTTAAGTGCAGTCGAACTAATTGGGGTGGTAGTCCGATTGTCCGTCTGCATGACTAAAGGTTGCCTCTTTCCTTCCTATGCAACTGGAATAGCCGTAATTTCCTTAGCTATACCAGTAAGACGGAAGGTATAATAAATAACTTCCCTCTGTTCGATCCTCTGGTGAAGACCGTATAAGCCCACTAGGGTACCCCTATAGCCGGTGTTTGTTCCTGTGTGCACACCGGCTGTATTTTGAATCTATCTGGTCCTAGTCACCTAGGACCTACTTACATAGTTCAAATACGCAAAATAAAAGTATACAACGGGACAAGAAATGGGATGAACGGAAAAAATGAAGAAAAGTCGGAGGTGGTAATATACACCCCAACGTCGGAAGGAGCAAAGGCGGCGACTTCCGGCGGGCACGGTGGAGACGTCGGGTCTCCTCTACGTGTCGCCAGCAGCCTTACTGGTTTAGGTAAATTGACTACGGAATGCCCACGGATCAGTTCAGTTGTGGGACCCTCCACCAGCCAAGCGGCTCTCAAGTCCTCGGATGCTGGAGTGGCTCTCAAAAGAGCTAGATCAGGGGATGAACCTCAAGTGAAGGAAAAGAAGAGGCAGAAGAACACGGGCAGCTTCCAAGTTCCGTCGGAACTACAAGTAGCAGTCATCGACAGATCGGATCCTGATGGCAGGATTAACGCTGAGAGATGGCTGCTGCTGGAAAGGCTGCTTCTGATCGAGATGCTAGCGGAGAAGTGGTGTGATGACGTGATATCCTTCAAGGGAGCCGAATGGATCAAGGGAACCAAGATTGTGAATTGCGGAAATGAAAAGTCTCTGACATTTCTAAAATCTGTGATTCACAGTCTTGTCTCCCCATGGCCGAACGCCGCCATCGAAGTGGTACCAACGTCAGCACTGCCACTCCGTACAATAGTCGTAGTATGGTTTCCCCCGCCAGTACTGGAGGATGAGATGATACTGCGACTATTAGCCAAACAAAACAGAGATCTCGATACTGGGTCCTGGGAGGTTCTGCCTTCCACCAGTAAAAGAGACTTCGGCAAAGATCTCCGCCTGGTGATTAGCAAAGAATCGGCGAATTATATTAAGGAAAAGAAAGGCAACATCAATTTCGGGCTTGGCTCCGTCAGATTCCGTATTCCTTGACTTTTGCCGCCATTTACATGCCCTATGAACGACAAAACCCGCCGGGAATCAACACGGAAGAACTCATAGCATACGCATCAAGCAACAAATGGAAGCTGATTCTGGGTTGTGATGCCAATGCTCACCACACAGAATGGGGCAGCAAAGATATAAACGACAGAGGTGAGTCAGTTTTTGAATTTATTACATTATCTTGCCTTAGAATATGTAACGTAGGTAATACCCCAACCTTCAGTACTAAGATCAGGTCAGAAGTTTTAGATTTGACTCTGACAAACATGGATAGTACCTTCATTACAGATTGGCGAGTATCTAGTGATCACTCCTTTTCTGATCACAAAAGAATACTCTTCACAGTTAATGTAGAACACAGTAATACAAAACCATAAGGAACCCAAAGAGAACAAACTGGTCAGCTTTCCACCATCAAGTGGAAACAGATCTTACTGATCTACAAACTAGTACGTTCACAGCAAAGATATTGACAAGTACGTCAACAACCTAACATCAGCACTGTCAAACAGTTTCACTAAGTCTTGTCCGAAAACCTTTCCAGGAAAAAGAACACAACCGTCCTGGTGGACAAATGAGCTAAGGGAACTCAGAAAGGTTACTAGGAAACTGTACAATAGGGCTCATTGTACTAGGAGCAATGATGATTGGGAAAACTATAAGATTAGTTTTAACAAATACAAAGCAGATTTAAAAAAGGCAAAGAGAACGTCATGGGTTGCCTATTGCGAGACAATAGATAACGTAAATGATTGCGCCAGATTTAGAAGAGTCTTGTCGAAGGATCCGAAACCTCTAGGACACATCCAGAAAACGGATGGCACCTGGACGGCATCGGGCCTAGAGACACTTAGCCTCTTAGCAGAGACCCACTTCCCAAATTGTGAGGATATTGAAGGCGAGGTCAACATGACCACAGCATCCAATTATTCCCTTTTTGATGAAGTTAGCATAGATAACATAGTCAGTGAAGATAAAGTTAAATGGGCAATTGATACATTCCAACCCTACAAATTTCCGGGAATGGACGGTGTATTCCCAGCCATGCTACAACATACAAAAGATGTTATTGCTTCACATCTAGTCCGTGTGTTCAAAGCATGTCTGCGCCTAAAATTTATACCAACGAGCTGGAGGGAGGTGCGGGTAGTCTTCATACCCAAAGCAGGCAAACCAAGTCATTCATCCACCAAGGATTTTAGACCAATCAGTCTGTCATCCTTCCTCCTTAAGACAATGGAACGAATCTTAGACATTTATCTAAGAGGAACCATAGACAACAATCTCATAAGCGACGCTCAGCATGCCTATCTCAAAGGCAAATCTACTGAGAGCGCTCTTCATGAGGTCGTTGGTTACATAGAGAGAAACCTAGAAAGTAAAGATTACACTCTTGCAGCGTTTCTAGACATAGAAGGAGCATTCAATAACATTGAGGCCAACACAATAACTAATTCATTAAAGGATCTACATGTTCCTAACTTCCTGACTGACTGGATTGACTCGATGCTACGACATCGAGTAATAAATTCAACCTTGGGAGCTGGAACTATAAGGAAATTGGTGACCAGGGGAACGCCACAGGGGGGAGTTTTATCTCCTCTTCTGTGGCTTCTTGCTGTCAATAATATTCTCAGATCCCTTTCTGATGAGGGTAACAAAGTAGTTGCAAATGCAGATGACGTTGTTATATTGGTAGGTGGAAAATTCCTACCAACAATCAGCGATCTGTTGCAAGGAGCACTGAAGAAATTATCTGATTGGGCCAGAGACAGTGGCTTGGGCATTAATCCTAGGAAAACTGAGCTTGTCCTATATACAAGGAGATATAACATAGAACCATTTAGGAAGCAAATCCTTGATGGAACGGATCTCAACCTCTCTCAGAAGGCCAAATACCTTGGTGTCATCCTAGACCGGAAGTTGAACTGGAATAGGAACACAGAGGAAAGGTATAAAAAGGGTCTAAATGCACTCTACATGTGCAGGAACTCCATTGGTAAGAGCTGGGGCCTGAAACCAAAAGTTGTAGACTGGATCTACCGATCGGTTGTTAGACCCATTACTACTTATGGTTGTCTGGTATGGTGGAGCGCAATGAGAGTGAGTAAACTCCGGGCAAAATTAATGAAAACGCAAAGGCTAGCAGGACTGAGCATTACGGGAGCCATAAAAAGCACTCCACAAGCAGCGATGGATGTAATTCTACATCACCCATCTCTGGACCACTTCACAGAGATGATTGCTGCCAGGAGTGCTATAAGACTCAAAGAATCAGGATGCTGGAAAAATAGACCTTATGGTCACGCAAGGATAGTTCAAGGAGGAATACTGGGTGTTCACGAATCGGTCATCAATGGAGGTACAGACTACATGGTGCCGGTTCTGGACTTCTCACCCTTACCACAGATGTTTATACCAAAGAGATCAGATTGGGACAATGGTGAGCCCTTCACAGGGCTTTCGGTCTACACTGATGGTTCAAAGATGGAACAGGGCACAGGAGCGGGATTGTACATTGAATCACTACAGATACGCAAGTCTCTCCGACTCGACGACAACTGTAGTGTTTTCCAAGCAGAATTACTGGCAATAGAAAGGGCAGCAAGATTTCTATCAATCGAGAACATTCCGGTAACCACGGATATAAATTTCTACGTAGATAGTCAGGCAGCAATGAAATCAATCATGTCACACACTGTAAAATCAAGGCTTGTACTGAGTTGTAAACGCTCCCTAGATAACCTCAACGACCATACCATCCGTCTCTGCTGGGTTCCCGGACATAGGAATGTCAAAGGAAACGAGATAGCAGATGAACTGGCTAGAAATGGTTCGTCCTTGGAAATCAATAGAGCTGACAACCTAGTAAAACCACCGATTGGCACATTTTACAGACTGATTGAATCAAGAAAATGGTCACAGATGAACGCAGCATGGAATAGTTTGTCAACCTGTAGGATCGCCAGGGCCACATGGCCAAAGATCGATAGGGGCAAAACCAGAACTCTACTAGAGCTAAACAAGGCAGAAATTCGAACTTTGATAGGTATCTACACAGGGCATTACTGCACTAGGAGTAGGATCTCAAGATGGCAGTTGGACATTGAGGATCACTGTCGATTATGTGAGGATGAGGAGGAGTTAGAATCTATCGAGCACATAATCTGCAGATGTCCAGCGCTTTGTGTACGTAGAAACAAATACCTAGGAAGTTATTTTATTAACAACATAGAGGATATTGCAACCCGCACCGTTTATGACCTTTTGGGATTCTCAAAAGGACTAAATCGGATCAGGGGTGGCTAGTAAGGAACATGGATGTAACCGCATAGACAGTTGGCGACTAACAAAGAAAGAGAGCCATAAAGGCTTACCACCACCATAGGTATACCGGATGACTCTCAACAAATTTTCTTACCTAGTCGTCAACCATTAGAAAAAACTAATAACACAACTTCATATTCTCCTACCCCCATATACCTTTCCAAAATTCTCTTATTTCCCTCACACTCCATATATCATCTATCACCCCTTCCTAAATCCTATCACTCCCCCGACATATTGTACCCGATTTTCTTTACATTTTGCAGAACATCTTATAATCCAACTAGAAACACGTATGCAAAAATTGGGTAAGATCGGTTCAGATTTAGATATAGCCCCCATACAAATGTCGCTCCCGCTTTGACATTTTCCGCTCTAGAAACGACATATTGTACCCGATTTTCTTTAAATTTTGCAGAACATCTTATACTCGAACTAGGAACACGTATGCAAAAAATTGGGTAAGATCGGTTCATATTTAGATATAGCCCCCATATAAATGTCGCTCCCGCTTTGACATTTTCCGCTCTAGAAACGACATATTGTACCCGATTTTCTTTAAATTTTGCAGAACATCTTATAATCAAACACGTATGCAAAAATTGGGTAAGATCGGTTCAGATTTAGATATAGCCCCCATACAAATGTCGCTCCCGCTTTGACATTTTCCGACATATTGTACCCGATTTTCTTTAAATTTTGCAGAACATCTTATAATCAAACACGTATGCAAAAATTGGGTAAGATCGGTTCAGATTTAGATATAGCCCCCATACAAATGTCGCTCTCGCTTTGACATTTTCCGCTCTAGAAACGACATATTGTACCCGATTTTCTTTAAATTTTGCAGAACATCTTATAATCCAACTAGAAACACGTATGCAAAAGTTGGGTAAGATCTGTTCAGATTTAGATATAGCCCCCATACAAATGTCGCTCCCGATTTGACATTTTCCGCTCTAGAAACGACATATTGTACCCGATTTTCTTTAAATTTTGCAGAACATCTTTCAATCCAACTAGAAACACGTATGCAAAATTTGGGTAAGATCGGTTAAGATTTAGATATAGCCCCCATACAAATGTCGCTCCCGATTTCACTTTTTCCGCTTTAGAAACCACATATTGTACCCGATTTTCTTTAAAATTGGCACAAAATTTTATAATCGAACTAGAAACACCTATGCTGAAAGTGGGTATGATCGGTTCACATTTAGATATAGCCCCCATACAAATGTCGCTCCCGATTTTACTTTTTCCGCTCTAAAATCCACATATTGTACCCGTTTTTCTTTAAAATTGGCACAACATCTTATAATCCAACTAAAAAACCTATGGTGAAAGTGGGTAAGATCGGTTCAGATTTAGATATAGCCCTCATACAAATGTTGCTCACGAATGTTTAACCGATTTTGGCCAAATTGTACATATTATATTTCACCAATCAACAGACATGGTGAAAGCGGGTCACAAATGTCCTTTCCGATTTAACATTTTTGTCAAACACATACATTTACAGGATGCAAAAATCCTTCCCGATTTCACTTTTTTACCGAATTGAATTTCAATGAGAATTGTTTGGGTTATGCCCATATGTCCATACTTTGGTATAACTTTGGTATACTACTGTATAATTTGTATTTGTGTGTCGGACAATTGGATCAATTACCATATTATTTACCATATTCGTTAAATTTGACTAAATATGAATTTATAGCATATAAATTATATGAATATAATTTGTATGAACTACATAAAATTGCTCCCATGAAATACCTGGGTTTGGTAATCAAAGCGAGGTACATACGCAGGGAGTGGTGTAGGGTATTATATAGTCGGCCCCGCCCGACTTTAGCCTTTCCTTACCTGTTTCAATATGCAGTGATATTGCAACTGTACAAACTTTGTCAAGTCGGAGTGAAACATCAAAAGTGCGTGCTGCGTCGAGTGGAATCGCCTGAATCCAAATTGTAAAGCTGAGATGGCTTTATGTTAAATTCATTCAACGTGGGATAGTAGGGAAATTGGGCGATTGTCAAATGGAGTATTGCCAGTAATCTTTTTTGATTGGAATGATATTTGCGGACGTCCTTGAATGCAGTGGGCCCTGATTTAATTTTGTGTAGCCTATTGGTAAAATAGTTGGCGTGGTTTATACTAGCAAGTTCCTTGATAATATTTTTTAAAAGTTGTATCTGCTTTGAAAGTATAATATACTCACCACGTATATTTGTCGTGTGTGCTTTTGAGAAATTATGGCGCCACCTATCGGTTACGAGGAAGATTCCCGTTTTGTCTTTTTTTGTTTGAGGCAACTCTGGCACAAGCAGAGCTCTTCCGTCTAGGGAATTGGTGGAATTTTTACAAGGTTGATTTTTGATGCTGCATTACTTATTGGTATTTTCAATTGATCGTTATTATAGTTTATTTTTAAGATATGAGTCTCATAATCGATATTACATTTATACTTTGTTAGGAAATCTCTTCCTAATATTCCGTCCGCTTTAATTGGGAAATCTCCATGCACCAGTTGTACCTTATGTTTCAAGTTGGTCCCATCAAAAGTGATAATTATGTCTGTGGACCCGATAGAGGTGATTTCTTCGTCTGTTATGCCTGTAAAACGGCAATAATCTTGAGGGTTTTCTTTATGATTCTTTAATAAATCTTCTTTAACAAGGGTGATGTCTGCTCCAGTGTCTAATAAGAATTTCAGTTTAAAATCGACATCTTTAATATGTAGTTCAATGAAATTTTTAAAATTGGACGACATATGGAAAATTTGTTTTGTTTCTAGTCTTCCTGGCCATCTGGAGAATAGTTTTGCTCGACCATCTCCGGCTCCTTGTAGTTTCCCTGTTCATCGTCAAAATCATTATTGTAATCGTTGCACTCTTGGTCGTTCACACAGTTGACATTTTGGTTGTTCCGATTATATCCTGTATTGTCTTGATTTCTGTTTCTATAATTTCCATTGTGGTTTCGTCCATATCCGTTGTCGCGACCTCTGTTGTTGTATTGGTTAATTCGACTGTTGTTAGGGTTCCCGCGATTGTTCTCATTGTTCCTTTCGTCGCGTCCCTCATTGCGATTGTTGCTCGGGTATTTGTTGTCTTGGTGTTGTCTATCGTTGTAATTTCTGTTTCTATTATCTTGATTTTGGTTATTCTGGGCCTTCTGGAATAGTGTTTTGTGAGTTACGTTGTTTGTTCTCACCTCCTCAGCCAGTAATATTGCCTCTTGAAACGTTTTCACTCTGCTTGCATCCAAGGTCTGGACTATACTTCTGTTGTTCAATCCGTTTTTGAATGTATTGAAGGCGATGTTGTAATTCATGGTGGATATAGTTGTCCTTTGTTCCTCGCCTAGATTCGATACTTGAAGTTCTGTTAACTCTGCGACTAGTGTCTCGATGTATTCACTAAACCTCGTTATGGTACGGTCTCCTTGTGTAAGTCCAGTCAGTTGGTTAAGAATACCGTTCGCTGTCCTTCTTGGTTTAAAAATCGTTTTTAAATGTGTCAGTACCTGTTCAGTAGTAGTGGGGCTTCCTAATTGTCTGATCCTGTTCTGGATCCTAGTGTCAATACGATTAGTGTAAACGAAGTTAAAGAAACTAATCTTCTTTCCGTCCGATAAAGTACTATCTATTAGCTTGATCGTTGATATGAAATTATCCAGTAATTTTCGGTCGCCCGTGAACACCGGGATGATTTTCATATATTCTATCAATTCCTTCGTGTCCATCTTGTCACTTTGGTCCAGCACTAATTTCCGTGTTTCTGTAGATTGGTAATTGGCAGGATCGCCATGTAATAAGCTGATCGCTGTGCTAAGGGTGAACTTTTTAGTCGCTGCCCTTTTTCTGGTCAGGTTACCCCTTTTTGATAATACTGGCTTGAGCTTTGTGAATTGTTAGGTTTATTCAGCTTGGCTCTTGCCGAGATTATCAATGATTGAAATTCTTCGTTCTTGGTTTCAAAAACAAAATGAATCTGATTTTATTTGAGAAGATGTTGGGTTTATATACCCTAGTCTTCGTCTTTCTTTTTACATTGTATATATCGCTTAATTATCTATACATCAATACAGTATTGCTTACATTCTAGATAAATTCTATTCAGCCACTATTCAGTTTCCTAGGTCAGTTCTTGCTCTACATTATCTGTGCGCCTGATACTTTTCGCGGCACATATTCAAAGTATTCCATACGGTGTCTAATTACACTCATGAGCCAGCGCTCCATAAAAATGTTTGGGTCAGCGGTTCTCTGGAAGAAACCAAAACGGTGAAGTGTGACGAGAAATGGATTGATCCAATTCGAGTGACGCTTTAGTCAGTCAACTCAAGTGTCAACGACATTAACCGTACTTTGTATTTATTAGGGTAACTGAAGAATAGCTGAGTTTTGTTTATTTCAGAAATACACTGAAGAACAAATGTGTGAGTACACTACAAAAGAAGAAAATGTCAGCTGTCATGCTGACAGAAGGAGCAAGATGGATGGGAAAGGCGAGGAAAAAGGCCTTTTCCGTTCGAGTATTGGCCGCAGGAGGAATGTTCCGTGGGAAGAAAAGGCAGTCGAAGAGTATTTTATTATTTATTCAGATCACAAAGAAGAAAAATAATAATTTTTTTTTTCAATGTTGGTTTGTTTAACTTAAGCGAACAAACCAAACAAAAGGCTAAAGATTAACACCTTTTAACGCAAAGTAAAAACAATCAAACGAAAAATTAAAATCGATAAATATCATAATTTAAATTGATCTGGTAAAAGTGCCTAGAACCAGCCAGCATCCCGGAACCTCGGCCACATCGTGGGATACGCCAGCTCCTAAATCTGAAACACCACCAAGCCTGGGGTGCGAGGTATAATACCGGACTTTACCGACGACACAGGACAGGCACCGGACAATACGGACGAGACCTGAAAATATTAACAAAAAAATAGGAAAATCTATTGAGGAAGGGTAGACATTTTTTAGGAACGTAATAAAGTGTACTCTCCTGATTTAGAATTTGGAGGTTTAGGACCGCGAGACAGGGTTGCGCGCAGGCCTACCATCGTAGGGGTTTTGAATGTTTTCGGGAGATAAATGCTTCAATTTTTTTTAAATGTCGTAAAGGAAAAAAAGGAATTAATTTTTATAAATATTTTATTTGAGGGTGAATTTACACTGAACATACGAACTCATATACTTATACTTACGGTATACGAACATACACACAAACATACCTCGGAGGCAGTATCACCGCATTAGCCAGAGCTTTTAAATGGGAGGATAAAATGTCCCAGTGCTTCCAGACCGGCTGAAAATATAATGGAAATTATATATATTTTTTTTGAAATTTCAAAGTTTTCGGCTGAACTCTTGAATTTGTTTTAAGGTTACAGTCAATTTCAAAGAATGTTTTCTTTTTCTATTCTAAATAAAACGACAAATGGATTATTATAATGTTGTGAAAGAAAACCAAAAATGTGTCATGGGTAATTAAAAGGGTAATAGGGTAGATACAAGGTAGGTAAAGGCATACGTCATGGGATACTCACCAAATAATCGTAGTATCATGGTGGGACCTGGGTTATGGTTCCAAGTGGGAAGGGATACTGGCAGTACATCAGCCAAGGATCATATGTTTGAGTGCGGTGGTCTAAATTTCCTCGTGAGTATATCCGTCTTTGGTGTTTCTTTCCCTCGTTGTTGACTTGTTTCGGGTTTCCCTTTTTGTATTTGTTTTTTTGTTTATGAAGTCCGGTATGATTTTTTTCGTGTTACTGTCCAGAGTGTCCAGATTGTCGGCAAGAACCAACACCATCCGGCGAGCCCTAGCCGCGCAAAACGCCAGCATACCGGCAACGCCAATAATCCGGCAAGACATTTAATGCTGGAGATGATATCCCATGATAAGGATATCATCAAACGAGTCAATTTTTGTCACAGTTCGTCATTTTTATTTAGGGAATCCGTGTTTTGTGTCCTTTCGAAGATGTAGTCCTGTTTGAGAAATCCAAGAGTCCTCAACGCGTTGCGACATTTTAGATAGGGTATAGATAGATTTTCCTGGATAAAAAGAAAATGATTATTATAAATTTTAACATTTAGGAGGACTTAATTGTTCCAATTTAGGAGAAATTTAATTGTTTCCCTTTTGGCAAAGTTTGTAGTAACCATATTTTCTTTCCAATAGCACATTCATCACTTGGATCTTCCGGTCGGGGTCATTACCATGCATTCGAGTCCCGCTCATCGAATTTTTTATTCGTAAGCGTGTTGCTTGGGATGTATGGTGATGACACAGACTTGGCGGTTTGGGAGGGCAACGATAATTTACACTTCCAGCGTGCTGAGGCAGTCGCTACAGCTCGTTAGAATGTTTTCATGTTTGTTTGCAATACGGATATAGCCCAAAAGCTAGTAGTCGGAAAATACTTACCTTCTAGTTAATATAACCGGAAAACGAAATCCATATGGAGGAAATCTCAGCGCATCGCAGTAGCAATTATGGCTCCAGTCCAAATGCTGGGAAATCAGCTGGTTCTTTACCATATGGACCCACCAGCTCTAGCTTCCATAGGTACTCACGAAAGCCTGTAAATAAAAAAAGTTCGTAAATCAGAACCATTGCACTCAACAATATGACAATAAACTTACGTTTGTACTGCCTTTACTTAATTTTGTTTTCTACCCGTAACTCTGACCTGTTAAAATATACCTTTTCATTGCCGTACTGAACGATTTGTAGGTAGCATCATATAATTCGTTTGATTCCGGAATTTGGTTTGGACTTTGGGATATTTATATTTCTGTATCTTGTTTGTTAAACTTTTCTTTTTCCAAGGGAATTCTAACGGAGATTGGTTTATTAAGGGATTTTTTTTTTGTTTATTCAACTTTTGAAGATTATTTTCTTTTCATTTTATTTTTTATTCCTTCTTTTCTCTTTCTTTTAATTTACACGCCAGAGACAGCTTTTGGTGAATTAGGGTCACAAGCTTACAGAATTTGTAGGAGAAACTCAGAATTTTAGACTTTTCCTTACTCTTGATTGAATTCTTTTATTATGGTCGATACGCGCTCCATGGTTAGGGAAGCGTCGAACCAACCAAGTATGCCATCAGAGGGTTTACTGGATCCTGCGGCTACGGTCGCGACACAACCTCCTGTGACTCTGACAACTGCTACGGTAACCACCACGACAGTCCACAACATTCCAGCTTCATCGGCAGCACCATCGGTTCCAACGGGTATGAATGATATTTGGCAGTGGTCCAATAGCTCATTCCAATTAAATGGCAACGTACAGTCTCAGGGTGACAGTAGCATGTCCGATCATAATATTTCTGGCGGTCCAGCTGATCCCACCATAATGACTGCTGGCATGCGCGAGATAATTAACTCTGCAGTGGGACTGGCTCGTATTCAATTTGAAAGGAAGGAAGAAGAGCGCTTGCGTCGCATCATACCTGAGATTGTTGCATTCTTTTGGGTTGGGGAATGCATCTACAGGGAATAACGCATTTCTGATACCAACACACGCATCAGCCCCAGACGTTCGAGCAGCTCGAATCTCTATGAATAATTCACAGCTAGGGGCATATTCTGGATCGTCAAGATACCAACCGTTTACTCAGGGGCAAATGTATCTCCGACCACCAGGAGTACCAGCTCAAGGCCCTTTGTATCGACAACCACCACCAATACGATCTCAAAACGTCGCTAATCCAGGACAACAGGCACAACCAAATGCAGAACAAAGGCAAGTGTATGATCCATTGCAACCACCACCAGTGCGGCCTCAAAACTTCACGAATCCGGGTCAACAGCCACAACTACATTCAGAACAAAGGCAAGTGTATGGTTTATTGCAGCCTCAATTGTATCAGCAGCCACCACCAATACGACCTCGAAACTTTACGAATTCGGACCAATAACCACCACAAAATTCGGAGCAACAACATGGTTATGGTCAACCGCCATCGCATCCTTACGTACAGCCACCACAACTTTATTGTCAGCAACCGCAGTTTCATGACCCACAACCACTATTCGGTAATTCATCACGGCAGATGGAGAATTACTCAAGACTTTTGCCCAGTCAGCCTACAGAGTCTTCAGGAAGAACAAATCTAGCCAAGTGGGGAATTAAATTTGATGGCACCGAGAAGACTATGAATGTGCAGGAGTTTATCTTTCGTGTGGGCGAATTAAAACGGGACTACGACTGCCCTGATTATAACGAAGTTCCATCAGTTGTTAGAAAAGCCTGCGTTAGACTGGTATTGGAACCAGTTTCAATCCTGGCAGGAAATCGAGAGCGCATTACTTCAGCAATATCAGCTATTCGAAAATGAATTTCAGATTCTGATGCAGATTTTGAACCGTCGTCAGCGTCCCCAAGAGCCATTTGAAGATTTCTACAACGCGGTCATTCGATTGAGAAACCAGCAAAAATCTCCGTACTGGGAAAAAGACATGGTAGAAATTATGAGGAATAATCTGAAACCATCACCATTGATTTTCTCGGCTAGAAATTTATCGTGAGGTAAAAAGAGCCGAGAATTTGATTGCCAACCAGAGGCAGCAGTACTATCGTCAAAACATGCCACAAAGAGTAAATGAAATTGCGTTGGAGGAGGAAGAATGCCCGCAAGGAGAATTTGAGGTTGATGCGATGGGAGAACAGACGCAAATGAAGTGTTGGAATTGTGGAGTTGATGGTCACAGTTGGGTTTATTGTGTAGCACCAAGGAAATATTTTTGCTACAAGTGGCGTTACGATGGAGTGACTGTTTTGAATTGTCCTAAATGTCAGGGAAACCGCCAGAGGAACTCATCTCAGACCGGAGAGGTGAGGTCCACACCCGTATAGACCCAGTCAAAGGACAAGTTAATTCGGTAGGCGAAGAAGCAGTTTCCATTTTAATAAATCCCAACCGGACAGAGGCAAAATCACCTAATGAAGCACAACTTAGGGAACTAAAACCTCTGCATGTGAGGATCAAAGAATACAAGGAAGCAAAATCGAGGATTTTTGGGGAGGTGTCGAGTAAGGTTAGGAAGGCTAGAGAGCGTTATAGGCGGAGGAAACGTATTCGACAGGAAATTGCAGCGGCTGTCCTGTATGAGGGTGACGACACGCGATTTTACACGAAGCTCTCGATAAATGGCGAGAAGGTAGAAGGTTTGATCGACAGTGGAGCCACGGTGTCTTGCCTTGGTAAGGACTGTCTAGATTTTGCTAAAAGAGCCGGTTTGGAGATTTTAAATTTTAAATCTTTTATTAAGACAGCTGACGGAAGTCCCCACAAAATTATTGGCAAAGTACGGGCTATGATTAACTTTAACAAGCTGTCGCAGGTAATAACGTTTTATCTTGTACCTTCTCTGAATCGCGAATTGTTCCTCGGGGTGGACTTCATGAGGTGTTTTCAACTTTTTGCCCAGGTCGACGGATTAACAACCAACAATGTAAGTCTCTGTGAAGAAGCGGATGGGACTGATGATGCTAAAACGCACTCCTTATCAGAACCGCAGCGGCAACGCTTGAGAGTGGTGATTGAGAGGTTTCCTTGTTATACCAAGAAAGGTCTTGGAAAAACTGGGTTTGAGGTCCATACAATTGACACTCGCGATGCAGCCCCGGTGAAGGACAGACATTACCCTGTCTCCCCCGCGGTGCAGAAACTTATATATGCAGAATTGGATAGAATGCTTGACCTAGGGGTAATTGAGGAAAGCGAGAGTCCATGGAGTCATCCGGTGACTTTAGTCCGAAGGGGCGAAAAGTACCGTCTGTGCCTGGATGCTCGCAAACTCAACGCTCTGACAGTCAAGGATGCCTATCCATTGCCGCATATAGAGGGTCTGCTTAGTCGCTTGGGGGACACGTATTTTATATCCAGTGTTGACTTGAAGGACGCCTTCTGGCAGATACCCTTAGATACAGTTAGTAGAGAAAAAACTGCATTTACGGTGCCTGGAAGACCACTTTACAATTTTAAGGTCATGCCTTTTGACCTGTGTAATGCAGCCCAGAGGTTATGCCGGTTAATGGATAAGGTGATCCCTGCGGCCTTACGTGAAAGAGTTTTTGTCTATCTAGATGATCTATTGATTGTATCTACAGATTTCGACACACACCTAGGGCTGTTAGAGCAAGTGGCTGGTTGTTTGGCAGAAGCAGGGTTAACCATTAACGTAGCTAAATCGAAGTTTTGCTTCAAGGAACTACGTTATTTGGGGTTACATTGTTGGTGGAGGAAAATTAGAACCAGATCAGGCGAAAGTTGAAACTATCACTAGATTTTCATACCCAAGAAGCTCGAAACAGGTGAGAAGTTTTATGGGGACGATGGGATGGTATGGATATGGATGGTTTATTGCCGATTATGCCACGATCGCTCCCATCTTCGAGACCTTGAAGAAGGGCAAACAATTTAACTTCTCAGAGGAGGCCAAGATGGCCTTTTAGCGTTTGAAGTAGGCACTGATTACGAGCCCTGTCCTAACGCATCCTGATTTTCAAGGCACTTTTATGTACAGTGTGATGCGTCAGATTTGTTCTGTTTCAGAGGGATAATTCGGGAGGTGAACATCCTATAGCCTATTTCTCTCAAAAACTGACCTCCGCTCAGAGAAACTATTCGGTGACGGAAAGAGAATGTCTTACCGTGGTAATGGCGATAAAGAAGTTCCGTCCCTATATTGAATTGATGCCATTTTCGGTCAAAACTGACCACAGCAGCCTTAAGTGTCACATAGGGATCTGAGCGGTAGATTAGCCAGGTGGAGCCTTCATCTCCAGCCTTTTTCCTTTGAGATAGAACACCACCAGGGCAGCAAGAATGTAGTGCCAGATACCCTGTTCCGCTTCATCGATCTCAACTCTCCTGCCTTTAAATCTGATGGTTATCTTGATCTAATCGAGAATATTAAGGGAAATGAGTCCCAACTACCCGATCTCAGGATAGTAGATGGTCTGGTGTATAAGAGGACACAGCCATATGATGGCGAGACCTTAAACGAAGATTTTGCGTGGAAATTATGGATTCCTTTGGAAATGACCGAGGGTATTATTAGGAAGGCGCATTGTCCACCTCAAGTTTCCCATGGCGGATTCCATAAAACTTTGCGCAGGATCAAAGAATATTTTTATTGGCCAAACTTGAGTACAAAATTTCGGAGTTTTGTGCAAAGGTGTGAAGTATGCAAAGAAACTAAACCGGCCAATATTACCTTACGTCCACCTATGGGAAATGAGAGTGTAGTAGAGAGGCCATTTCAGCGATTGTATATAGATTTTTTAGGACCCTACCCCAGATCGAAGTCAGGCAATGCATTTATTTTCATTCTTTTGGACCATATGTCAAAATTCGTATTACTCAAGGCAATGTCAAAGGCCAATACTAGGAACGTAGTTAAATTTTTGATTGCCGAAGTTTTTCACAAATTTGGCACTCCAGAAACAATTGTCTCGGACAATGGCCAACAATTTGTTTGCAAGGAGTTCGCCGAAGTGATAAAGAATTTTGGGATTAACCATGTAAGGACAGCTACACATTCGCCTCAGGGAAATGCTGCTGAAAGGGTAAATCAATCGATTTTATCAGCAATACGATCATACCTGCAGGAAGATCATCGCGATTGGGACAAATATTTGTCAGAGGTGGAATGTTCGCTTAGGTCTTCGGTGCATGGTTCAATAGGAGTTACCCCATATTTCGCACTCTTTGGTATGAATATGGTTAACCATGGTAGTGTATATGCTCTCGCCAGAAAATTGCAGTTACTAAACGACTCGGAGAATAATGTTATTCCAAAGCCCGTCAAGTCAGACATCATTAGGGAACAGATAAGGAAAAATCTTCACAAGGCCTATTTGAAAAACGAGAAGTCTTATAATATCAGAAGCCGTAAGGTAAAGTTAATCCCTGGTCAGGAGGTGTTTCGTCGAAGTTTTAGGCAAAGTGATTTTAAAAATAATTACAATGCCAAGCTTGACAGGAAATTTTTCAAGTGTAGGGTTGTTCGACTCCAAGGATTTAAAACAATGAGCGTTCCTCCTAAGGACTTGAGAGAAGAGTCGAAAATTCGTTAGAATTGAATATGATAGAGTAATTTTTAATTAATGTCGAATTGTTCTGTTTTATAGTTTCAACATAGAATCGATGATCAAAGGATACCCGTACAAAAAATAGCGAACAATTGATGACAAATATATTCTCGAATATATTTGTCGGTGCACTGTATCCAGCATAGCTAACTCCGATGTACGCTCCAGTGGAAAGAGTTGGGATAGACCTGGTCATTGAGGTAAGTGAAACTGTTATTAGTAGTTTTTCTACATGTCACATTTCTTTTGCTTGAATTTTAGGGTTGGTACTGTTTTTATCTCTTTTTGTTCTTTATATTGCGCTCCAATGGGATGAGAGGAATTTCACAATTCATAATCCAAACTTCAAAATTCAAATTTCAACATACGAAATTCCAAGTTCAAGATTTGAAATTCAAAAATAGTTGGTACAATATTTATCAATTTTTGTTCCGCTCGCCCTTAAATGTACACATTTCGAAGAATTCATTTATGTTGCGTTACTTAAATTTGTAAAATTTTTATATAGTAATATATAATAGTAAGAATAATAAAAGAAAATGGAATGTAAACACTTGCGATTTTCCGGTTGGGTTCTTGTCTTCTTTACGGCCAGATTGGGTAGGATGAAAACTCTGAAAAGATAGAAGAATAGGTTAGTTTTTGTTATATTCCTTTCGTTATTTTTTAAAGTAAAAGCAATCAAACGAAAAATTAAAATCGACAAATAAAATCGACAATAAAAGTGCCAAGAACCATCCAGCATCCCGGAACCTCGGCCACATCGTGGGATACGTCAGCTCCTAAATCTGAAGCACCACCAAGCTTGGGGTGCGAGGTATAATACCGGACTTTACCGACGACACAGGACAGGCATCGGACAATACGGACGAGACCTGAAAATAAAATATAAACAAAAAAATTAGGAAAATCTATTGAGGTAGGGTAGACAATTTTTTAGGAACGTAATAAAGTGTACTCTCTTGATTTCGAATTTGGAGGTTTAGGACCGCGAGACAGGGTTGCGCGCAGGCCTACCATCGTGGGGGTTTTGAATGTTTTCGGGAGATAAATGCTTCCATTTTTATAAATATTTCATTTGAGGGTGAATTTACACTGAACATACGAACAATACGAATATACTTATACTTACGGAATACGAACATACACACAAACATACCTCGGAGGCAGTATCACCGCATTAGCCAGAGCTTTTAGATGGGAGGATAAAATGTCCCAGTGCTTCCAGACCGGCTGAAAATATAATGGAAATTATATATATTTTTTGAAATTTCAAAGTTTTCGGCTGAACTCTTGAATTTTGAATTTGTTTTAAGGTTACAGTCAATTTCAAAGAATGTTTTCTTTTTCTATTCTAAATAAAACGACAAATGGATTATTATAATGTTATGAAAGAAAACCAAAAATGTGTCATGAGTAATTAAAAGGGTAATAGGGTAGATACAAGGTAGGTAAAGGCATACGTCATGGGATACTCACCAAATAATCGTAGTATCATGGTGGGACCTGGGTTATGGTTCCAAGAGGGAGTGGATACTTGGCAGTACATCAGCCAAGGATCATATGTTTGAGTGCGGTGGTCTAAATTTCCTCGTGAGTATATCCGTCTTTGGTGTTTCTTTCCCTCATTGTTGACTTGTTTCGGGTTTCCTTTTTATACCCTCCACCTCCAGGATGGGGGTATATTCACTTTGTCATTCCGTTTGTAACACCTTGAAATATTTATCGGAGACCCCATAAAGTATATATATTCTGGGTCGTGGTAAAATTCTAAGACGATATAGCCATGTCCGTCTGTCTGTTGAAAGCACGATAGCGGCCGAACGAAATGAGCTAGAAGGTTCAAATATTTCCTAAATGTGTCTTATGGTTGTAGATCGCTTGGGATTGAAAGTGGATGAAATCGGTCCAGAGGGAAAAAATTTTCCCTCACAAGTACTGAAAATACCCCTAATATTTAGAGTATTTCAGCATGTTTTTTGAACATATTAGCTTGTATTTACTTGATATTTGCAATTCGCATTCCCTCGACATTCTTTAATCTACTGGTAATACTGTGGAATGCACTCCGTGGTGGAGGGTATATAAGATTCGGCCCAGCCGAACTTAACGCCTTCTTACTTGTTGTATTTGTTTTTGTTTATGAAGCCCGGTATGATTTTTTTTCGTGTTACTGTCCAGATTGTCGGCGAGAACCAACACCATCCGGCGAGCCCTAGCCGCGCAAAACGCCAGCATACCGGCAACGCCAATAATCTGGCAAGACATTTAATGCTGGAGATGATATCCCATGATAAGGTGACAGTACATATTATACTTATATATGTATATTATACTTTAGTATAATATACTCTGTTTGCAGTTCGGCCGTTAATTTGTCTTTAGCTTCCTTTTCCATTGATATTTTATTTTGTAGATTTTTTTATGTTATCACAAAAACGTCCAAGAAATTGTCCTGTAACCACTTTGACAGGACTCTCCCATTGTTATTCTCCAGTGAATCACCTGTTTTGGTCCGCTGCAAATATGAACCCGTTGAAGTCTGCTATTGTGCGTAGGATTTTGTCATTTTGTTAAAGTTCGCTGTGGCATAGTTACAAGGAATGAATACGGCCCAGCGAGGTACTTTCTGGTTATGTTTTTGTTGTTGTTTGATTCATTTTGGAATAATATTGCTTTGATTTTAATATCGTTAATTATTTTTCTTGTATATTTGATATTGTTTTAGATTAAAATGGCCACACCCATTAATATTTATTCTACTATTTCCACTCAGGTGACACTCTTGGATAAGTGCAATATCTATTTCATTGTGAAAGATCTAAATGACGGCTTCTCTATACATTGAACGTCATGAAATTCATTGATCTACCGGACATGACATTTAATTTTGTTAAAAGGACGCAAAAGCTCCTCTGGAAGTAGTTCGCAAGAAATTAATTGTATCAGTGTTGCCAACTCGCCTGGAGCAGATGATGCTGATGCTGTTGCAACAACAGCGGAGAAAAAATGTTGTTGTGTACAAATACCACCACTGCCGATACCGATAATTGATGGAGAATATCCAGAACACTGTGTCAACGCATATTATATTTCAGACTTCCGAAAAGTAACTAAAATGTAAACATGATGAACAAATCTTAATTTTTACTTAAATATTTTCTTCTTCGTTTGTTGCTACTTCTGTTCTTTACTTTTGTTTTTTCTTTGTAATGTTTACCAGATTGTCGAAATTCACATTGACAGATTTATAAAAAGCTTTGCTCACATGTGTATTTTTGCATCCAATTGAAGAAGATGTAACATATCATGTTCACACTTAGGCTATTCTTCAATAACAAATTTGTAAAAGCTACAAATTTCTAAATTGGGAATAACAACATGCTGGAATATTTTAATATACATAAGCACTGAGCAACTAAAAAGAATCACACATTTAATTCACGCGTGTACGAGAGAAATTTAGCATTTACTTGTATGACTTCTCTCAATTCAGTATAAAAAATAATTACAAAGTTAAATTCGGTCTTTTACCACTATTTTTTTCTCTGTGTATGTATTCGTATTGTGTTGAATATCACGATTTGAAGTAGAAAATTGTATTTGTGGAAAAAGTTTATCACGAATACATCGTATCGTGAATTAAATGACTCAGACTCAGTTTGTATGGGTCCTGACATTTTTAAATCGACCTTGTGTCATTTCTGCTAGATTTCGCATGAACGTACCTTTCCACATCCTGCTGCCATCTTGTGCAAAGTAGACGAATATGAGTTTGTGTACAAAGATAGTGAATAATGACGCAACTAGATCCACAAACTCAGTTCGGTTATTTTGCACAAGATGTCGCCAGAATGTGGAAAGGTCAAAGACCTAGAACCATAAAGCCAGCATATGGGATAATAAAAATATATACAATAGATGCCCTCATAGTATTATTGGAAAATTGGAATATTCAGCCCACAAAGATGGTGAACATTTGCAAGTTTTACATTTAATTTTTTCTCATGTCATGTTCAGTCTTTATGCTTTTAGGTCTTTGGAAAGGTAAGTTTACGTGGCCGCTCTCACTAGAGCGTCAAGGAGTTCCTTAACCGCGCCGTTTGAATGTGGAAAGGTTCTGTTGAAACACTAAAGTCCCTCAGTTTCATTAAATTTTTGTTGAATATGCGAGCATACAGACAAATTTATTCATGATATTTAGACGGTAGATGTTCTAACCTATGTTCGAACCTATATCGCCTTACAATAAGTTTTTTTCTCATTGAGTATACATTGAGAGGGGAAAGCTGTAGGTCTATGGTATATATTGGTTACAGACGTTAAAATTTTACTGAGATAGTTGGAGATCCTAGTTGTAAATTCTCTTTGTGTGTATCATCAAAGAGAATATTCAGCTAGATTCACGAACTCTATCAGTAAAATTTTGAAGCAATAGATGGCGTTGATGTATTACTATACATCAACGTTGATGTATAGTAATACATCAACGCCATCTCATATTTTTTTCCAATGAGAAAATAAATTCTTTTTGTTAGTTTATATACGTTTATACACACTACACTTATATACATTGTTTGCTGCCTATCAGTAGGCACTTTTTCTGCTATAACAGCGAATTATCTGCGGTTTTGCATCAGCAGCCACAGTGCAGTGAAAATGTTTGCTGTTAATTGAAATTAATAAAGATTAAAATGGCACCGATTCTTATATTTTTATTAGTCCGAGACAAATGCTAATGAAATGCATTAGATTTTTTCTAAAAAGCATGGTTAATATATTCTACTGGTTCACAGTGGGTTGATGAATCCGTTTAATAGTTATTCGATTTCTATAAATCCTTTCCGATGATACCCATATTGACGCACAGATGAGGCTGATGATGTTGCGATGAGTTAAAAGCAGCAATATGGGATTGTGGTTTCTGTTGTATATCGTTCTCAAACAACAGTGTTTTGTTGATCAATATTGTTGTCGTTGGTGTGGTGGTTACTGCCGTGAATGATGTTGTTGTCATTACCCACATATTGTTTGTATGTTGCTGAAGCACATCCACCGCCACCCCAACAACATATGAACCAAATGTTGCTGTGCGTAGTGCATAAATACCACTGCTGCCAAAACCATTTATGACACCTCTTGTCGAGACACTGTTGCTCCAACAATTCCTAAATGAACTTCATTGACATTAATTGAAGGAGAGCATCATATTATATTGCAGACTTCAGAAATGTGACTAAAATTGATACTAATAAATTAAAAACATTACTCCATATCAATTTTATCACCATACGTACTTCTCCGTCTGTTGTTTCTACTGTTCTGTTGCTTTTGGTTTTCGTGTAATTCCAATCGTCGAAATTCAATTTGACAACTTTATAGAAACCTTTGCTCTTATACGTATTTTTGCAAATATCTGGCAACATAGTGACGAATTTATAAATCACACTTAGGCCATTCCTCAACTAACTATGTTATTTTTGCAAAAAACTTGGGTAATTTTATAAAAAATTTACGGTACATAAGCACTAAGCACCTACCAAGTAAACTTAGTTATTTATACAAAAGAAGAATACAGAAGAAGAATTACACATGTAATTTACACATGCACTAGGGAAAATTAGCATTTACTTCTATGACTTCTGTCAACTCTATATAAAAAAGATTTACAAAGTTGAATTAGGTATTTTTACACAAGTTTTCTCTAGCTATCGACATCACGCATCAAGAGAAAGGAGCCGAGCTAAAGTCATCGGCGGCGGCGACGCAGTATTTTGACGGTTACCGGTAACAGCACGACGGCTTAGTCGACCCAATTTTGACAAGACAAGAAAATCGTCCCATTGAATTCTGCATTGAGTAGGGTAAGTGTTCCAATAGTCGGCATATTAACTTTTGTTTTGTAACTGATGTCCTTACACTTAGAAAAAAAGTCTGCTATTAACTGCAGACATTGTTTGCTATCTATCAGCAGACAATTTTTCTGCTATTATAGCAATTTTTCTGATATAACAGCAGATTATCTGCAGTTTTGCTTCAGAACCTCCTGCCACTTTCTGCAAGCTTTTGTCAATTACTGTCGAATTTGTCTTCTATGTTTTTCCACCGTGTTCCTATATATTTGAGCACAACCGTCTGTGTCTCTCTTATAATTAAGCCTTTTCCAAGGAGAGACGTCAATTATATTTACATTTCCAATATGTATCTCCTGTACAATTACTCTCTTCCGCTAATATTTCGACGTCATTAAAGTTTTGGTTTGTGTCCTGTCAAGGTACATTGGGCTGCAAGGGCAGTTTTTTGCTCAATGGGTTTGTCAAGAGATTTGTGTTCGGTTTTATGTGATGAAAGTCTGGTTTTCAATTTATTTTTCGTAGTGCCGTCATATACCTTCTGGCATATGTCGTACTTGTCACCATTGCATTTTATCTTCTACACGACGTTTGCTTTATCCTCTTTCTTGATTTTGTGGTTCTACACCACACATTATCTCGCGTTTTGCGCATTACGTTTTTGCACAAATGTCTAAACCCCCTGTAAACAATATATCTAGTAGTCGGAATTAGAAATTAATTTTTAACCATAAATCAAAAATTCCGAACACCTTTAAAATGATATAGCATAGCTATCGACGTCATCAACGCACACGTCGAGAACGTCCGACGCTACTAAACAGTAGGCTGGGTCGCGGGCCATACAAATGGAAAAACAAGTTGCAAGTTTTTACGTTGCATTTTTTCCAATTTTTTCTTAATTAATAGACCCTCGGAAGCACTTTAAATATAAATTTTGATTCTTGTCTTAGAGTAACTTATTGGTCGAATTATTGGACGTGAATAGCATTTTTTCGTTGTGTCATAGTGACAGCTGAAAACTTATTCGTATTTGATGTCAGTATTTTATAAAAACTAAATAGCTACAGTCAATACCTTTCGAATGATGTCTATATGATGAACATCGGAAAGAAATTGACGTCGCAGCGCTCATTTTTGTAAAAAGAGTTTGAATATTTTGGCTATAAAAAAAACATTTCCTGTATTAAACTATTTCACAAATATGGAGTCAGTGACGTCATTTATCGTCCGATATTCATCACTTAGGCATCATTTGACAGGTATTGATTCCTTATATTTATTTTTCATAACACTTTTTACAAAATGTTACCAAGAAATATGAGTTTGTAGCTATCACTTTGAAAACCCATAAAAAAATCAACCTAATACGACCAATGAGTTATTCTAAAACAAGAATAATTTTTTTATATAAAGTGCTTCCAACTCAGAAAAAAAATTTCAACAAAAATGCAACATAAAAAAATACTCGGGAAAAACATGATTTTTAGATGTGTTTTCAGGAGCTTTTAGCTCACAAATGGCTTGACCCAGTGACGAAATATTTTGCAGCTCATCATTAAACAATCCAATCTTCATTTCTGGGGGGTGACCGCTTTAACTTTCGTGACCCATCCTATTAATCAGTGCCACCCCTAGAACACAAAAAAACAGTACAGAGCAGAACAGTACAGAAAAAATAACAAAGCGAGTGGATAAGATGCATAAAGTTACTGTCAACAGAAACGAAAGCTTTCCATGGAATTACAAGGTAAGTGTTAGACAATGTTGTTCATTGAATTTGTTGTAAATATTTATTTTACTAAAGCAAACAAACATGAGTAGGAATACTAATTCAACTTTGTAAATCTTTTTTATATAGAGTTAACAGAAGTCATACAGGTAAATGTTAAATTTCTCTCGTACATGTGTAAATTACACATGTGCTTTTTTGTATAAATAACTAAGTTTACTTTACTTTAAGGTAAAAAAAGAATTTGACTGTTAAAACAGCAGAAAAGTCTGCTGTTTTTAGCAGACTTTGTCTGCTGAAATAGCAGGTGGATGTTTGCTGTTTTTACCAGACTTTTTTCCTGCTGTTACAGCAGACAATTGTAGCTGTTTCAGCAGCATGATTCTGCAATTGAATAGAATCAAATTATTTCCAAAAACAGCGAATAAAACATTTTTTTGCGAACTACGCAACCTATCTCCTTTTTCACAAATAAACATATATCCAAATTTTATTTTCAATTAGTTTTTATTATAGTATAAATTATAATTATTTGACATTAATTAAATTGTACATACCTTCTTTCTCCGCTAAATACATAAGGTAACGTCAAGTTAGTACTAAACTTACAGTTGAATATAACTAACTTCAGTTTGTTTTTAACGGAACTTATAAAAAATAAAAATTGTTTTAATAAACACTGGCTGCTCTCACGAAATCGTCAAGTAGTGCCTTATGGCACCGTTTTGATAAAGGTTTATCCAGATTCGTTCAAACACCACAATTTTTACTCGTTTTTATTATCCGCTGTATGTATCTGCACTAACTTCGTATACGACTTCGCTAGAAGGTTGATTAATAACGCCTGGTTGTACAGATTGCTTTGAAAAATGTGGAATACTTGCTAAAGACGCTGCGTTGCGGAATATCCTTATAACCTTATTCATTACGAACCACTAATATATTTTGAACGGACTCCACAATTAGTTCCCGCAATTTGGTAAACATTTTAGTTCCAGCTGTGAAACTGTCTGCAATAAATGGAAACATTTGATTAGATACATGTAATTTATTCAATGAAATGTCCCTATTTTGCCTCACAATGGGTAAACTTGTTTGCTGTAGTAAAATAAATATTTACAACAAATTCAATGAACAACATTGTCTAACACATACAAATACTTACCTTGTAATCCCATGGAAAGCTTTCGTTTCTTTTGGCAGTAACTTTATGCATTTTTTTATTGTTCTGTGCTGTTTTTTTTTTTGAGGGGGGGGGGGTTTACGGTTTTTCACTGTTTAATAGCGTCGGGCGTTCTCGACGTATGCATCCATGACGTTCTATCATTTTAAAGGTGTTTGGAATTTTTGATTTATGGTTAAAAAATAACTTTCTAATTCTATAATCGACTACTAGATATATTGTTTATAGTTGGTTTAGACATTTATGCAAAAACGTATCGCGCAAAATGCGAGGTAATAGTGTAGAACCACAAATGCAAAATTATGTGCAACGCGACGTTTTGCGCAAACATTCTTTGTGTTTAAAGTTACATTTGGAATATCTTTCATACATTGTACGTGCTCCATTACCATTGCAACAAAAAGTTTAATTCTAAAAACAATCATTTATCGGAATCGAATTTTTTGTGTCTGCTAACCATTTTTGCGCGAATGGAGTTGATTTATGTCCTAAATATGCTATTTCTATTTCCGTAAATAGCTTCTTGATCTCACTATGGAGTGATTTATATTTTATATACATTTCAACATGTTTCTTCGTCAGTTTTGGATAAATTTCAAGAAGACTGCTTACTTTTCTGCTAGAGATTTCCTCACGCAAAAAATTGCAGTCAAAAAACTATTAACATTTTATTTATAACTTTAAGGGCATGCTAATTTTATTTTGCGTATATATCAATGCATTTATATTATTTATATCATTATTTGTGCTGCAGTTTCAGACTGTAAAATGTATGTGTGCCTAATGGATATATGTATACCTAAATTAGTAACACTGACAGCTAAAACCGATCGTTACCGCTAAATTCAGATTATTTTGTCATTGTAAAGGACTCGGAGAAAATATTTTGAGGACTATCAGAAATTTCGAAGATATAGTCTATCATACTGTATGGGTATCATCGGAAATAAGTTAGAGAATAAATATTAAACGGATTCATCAACCCTATATGAGCTATGCTTTTTAAAAAATCTAATGCTTTTCATTAGCATTTATCTCGGACTAATAAAAATATAAGACACGGCGCCATTAATCTTTTTTAATTTTAAGCAAACTTCTAAGTAGTGTGGCTGCTGAAGCAAAACTGCAGATAATTTGATGTTATAGCAGACAAAAAGTGCCTGCTGATGACCAGCAAACAATGTCTGTAGTTAATAGCAGTCTTTTTATTCTAAGTGTAGGTGTTCAGTACTTATGTACCTTAAAATATTCCACCATGTTCTTCTTCCCAATTAGAAATTTGAAGCTTTTAAACAAGTTTCTTTGATAAAATTAATTAGTTAGTTGGATAATTATGTAAGTGTGTGTGTAAGTTGACAATTTCATGAATTTTGTATCAGATACTTGCAAAAATACGAATATGAGCAAAGGTTTACATAGATTTGTAAAAGTGAAATTCGACGATTAGAATTAGAAGAAAACCAAAAGCAACGGAACAGAAGAAACAACAGACGAAGATGTAAGTATGGTGAAATTAAAATTAATTTATTTTTTCAATCGCAAAATGAAGATTGATTAATCTTTTAATTTATTAATATCAATTTTAGTTACATTTTTGAAGACTGCAATATTATATGAAGTTCTCCTTCAATTAATGTCAATGAAGTTCATTTAGGAATTGTTGGAGCAACATTATGCATTCTCGACAAGTGATACCGTAAATGTTTACGGCAGCAGTGGTATTTATGCACTACACACAAGAAGAGGCCTGTTCGATTAGGCTTACTAGCTTACGATTAAGTTGGATTACTTATGTTCTATCAATTTGAACATTTATTTCTTTATTTTGAAATACAGCCAAAATATACAAGGTAATTTTAGTTTTATTGTATAACTGACAGTAGTTTTTTTGGTACCAAATTACCCAAGTGTTCTGTATGAGTTGCCAAAGAACTTTTAAAGCTGTATTGCGTGTATTGTGAAGCAAAATAAATAAATAAAATTCGAAAAAATATCAAAAGGGGCATTTCATTGAACAAATTACATGTATCTCATCAAATTTTTTTTATTCTTATAAGTCTATAGATACAAATATCCTTACAGACTAAAAGACTAATGTACATATATACACTTATGAATTACTTAATTATTAGGTATTTAAATACAAAATAATTTTTCTTTTAATAGAGTTTTTATTTTCTGATAATTCAATGATGTGGTAGTATTTATTAAATTGAACGCATAAGCGGCGGAAAGGATCATTATTAGCGTAATTTGTGCGGAAGTAATCAATGTGAATCAACTGAAAATTTCTAGTAGGTCTATGAGGTATATTTATAAACATTCTATTCATGATAAAATTTGAATCAATGTTGCCCTGTAAAACATTCATCAATAAAGTAATGTTCAGCATAGTACGACGACTTCTCAAAGATGGTAATTTAATAAGATTAAGTCTAAATTCATATGACGGCAGTGTACGGGGGTTCCACCCACGTCCACGTAGACAAAATAAGAGGAATTGTTTTTGCACAGATTCAATAATGTTACTATGAATAGTATAAGATGGATCCCATATAACAGAACCATACTCAAGTATGCAGCGAACCAAAGAGGTATATAATTGCTTAGTGACTGAAAGATCAGAAAACTCCTTACTCCAACGCTTCATAAAACCAAGAGCACTATAAGCTTTGTTTACTATCATTGAAATGTGAAGTCGAAAGTTCAGACGTTGACTTAATAAGATTCCGAGGTCCAGAAAAGTATCTACAGTATCGAGTTCTTGATCACCAAGGAAATAATTGGTTCTAGGATGTTTAACTCTAGAAAATGCTATATGTTTACATTTCAAAATATTTAGTTCCATAAAATTTACTTTACACCATTCATGAAAGCAATCTAGATCAGATTGTAGGTAATATTGCTCCAACGGGTCTTTAAACGACCGAACTATTTTTACATCATCAGCATACATTAGAATATTGGAATGTCGAATTACAGATGGAAGGTCATTAATAAATAGTGTAAATAAGACAGGGCCAAGATGACTTCCTTGTGGTACACCGGAAGACACCACAATTTCCTTTGAAATAGCATTTCCGAATTTTACCCTTTGGATTCGACCACATAAATAGCATTTTAACCAAGATAATAATGAGTTACTAAAGCCCATATAATCTAATTTTTTCAAGAGAAGGTTATGATTAACTTTATCAAAAGCCTTACTAAAATCTGTGTAAATCGTATCCGTTTGCATTCGGCTTTTAAATCCATCATTTACAACTGTAGTAAGTTCCAATATATTCGTTATGGTTGATCGGGATCTACGAAATCCGTGTTGACAGCAGGACAACAATGACGAAACTTGATGAGATAACATGTCAGTTATAATTTTCTCCAAAAGCTTTGGAATAGCGCTAAGTTTTGCAATGCCTCTATAATTCGATACGTCCATCTTGCTACCAGATTTAAACATTGGGATTATATATGATTCTTTCCAAAGAGGTGGTAAATAACCATAACATAATGATCTATTAAATATTAAGCAGAGAGGATACGAAAGAACATCAGCACAATATTTTAGTATGTTAGTGGGAATTCCATCAGGACCAGGATTAAATGTACACTTTAATGACTTCAAATTTTCCAAGACCGTACACCTACTTATATATGAAACATTTACTGGTGAATATTCAACAATGTTATAAGGATAAGAACTTGACTGATCAAATGTTTTATTAGAGTAAGTCGTTGAAAAAAAGTTAGCAAATATGTTACTAATTGATATATCATCATCAGCAACAATGGAGCCAAATTTCAAAGAGTTTGGAAAAGTCGTAATCGGCGTTTGGAATTTACAAATTTATAAAAAGATTTAGGATTACTTTTCAGTTGGTTTTTCATAGATATTACGTAATTATTGTATGCTCTTTTGTTCTCAGTATTGTAATTAGATCTTGCGATGGAATATTTAGAAAAGTCAGTAGAAGAACCAGTTTTTTTTGTATCTTTTAAATAATTTGTTTTTCTTATTCTTGAATCTTGCCAATTGATTAGTGTTCCAAGGTAGGCCAATATTGCCACGTTTTAATATTTTAGGAACTGATTTAGAAATACAATTATGTAATGCACTGTAGAAATTTTCTATCACAACGTCTAAAACCTTGGACGAGAGAATATCATTCCAATTAATAGTGGATAAAAGTGTGTTGAGTTTAGAGTAATCTGTTTTAGAAAAACAGTATTCTTTTTTACTTCTAATACATTTTGAAGTGTTTGTAAAGGAGTTTGAAGGAATCATAATTTTTAAATCAATTGTAGGATGATAGCGATCTTCAGGGTGTGTCACCGGATTAGACGAGTTCAACAAAACTTCCGACGGTTGGTTAACAAAAATTAGATCTAAAAGTTTACCAAATGAGTTATAAACATTATTAACTTGAGATAGTCCATAATCTAACAATGATTCAATGCATTCATTAACACAGGTGTTTACAACAACAGGCAATAGAACATTCGAGTCAAACAACTGATTCCATGTGATTACAGGTAGGTTGAAATCTCCAAGAACAATTAGGATGTCACGTGAAGTCGAAGATTTGAAAGCCAATTTAATTGCGGAAACATGTTTGGTGTAAAATGAAACATCAGAACCGGGAGGAATGTAAGAACATGAAACGAATAAAGATAAAGTTCTAAATCGAACTTTTACTGCTACAAATTCAATACCAACAACGGAAGATAGTATAATTTGTTCGGCAGGAAAGTCGATGGAGACTGCAATTAGAACCCCACCACCTGTTTTTTTACTTTTATCCACACGATCACATCTGAATATCTGATACTTTCCACATAGAATTTCGGAATTTAAATTTTTTTCTGTAAGCCAAGTTTCAGTAAAGGTAATAATATGATAATTCATATTGAAACTATCAATATATAAATTAGTCAATTTAGAATTTAAGCCTCTAACATTTTGATAAACTAAATGAGCATAATTATCGGAAGGTAGATGTATTAGTTTTTTGATACTTCACTTGACCGGAACGGTAAATATGCTATATCGGTTCGACCATTATCTCTATACACATATTCGTGAATTATGGCTTTTGGCGGCCAGAAATCAGGATTAACAACAGCATCGAAGACGTCTTCTGGAACGATGATTTTAAAAGAGGCCTTGCTACGTTTCTCCGTATATTTAAATTTAAAGACATTAATTTCAATATCTTCATCCAACTTTGATTTAACATATGAAGCAACATCTTCTACTGCAGTATCAGCAGCAAAACGGGCAGCAAATATAGTTTTTTTTGATGACACCACTACTAATTGTTTAGGAGGGTTGGATTTATTAGGTGTGTGTGTGGGCGAGTAGAATTTTGTAGATCCAGACGGGGTTACGTCCAACGCAGCAACTACAGTATTTTGCGGAATGGTTTTTTCAATTTGTAAAGGAGTAGCGACATTTCCGTGAACTTCACTTATATTAATGGATGGAGCCGTACGTTGATCTTGTTCAATAACTTGGTTATCCAAAATTGGGATTGATGACACAGTATCAGATGTTTTTTTTTTCGTTTGCGTAGGGAATCAGATGGTGATTGTAGAAATTGTTGATTCCATTTATTGCAGACAGTTTCACAGGTGGAACTAAAATATTTACCAAATTGCGGGAACTAATTGTGGAGTCCGGTCAAAAAATATTAGTGGGTCGGAATGTATGAATAACAACTCAACTCAGCATACTACAGCGTCCTTAGCATGTATTCCACATTTTTCCAAGCAATCTGTACAACAAGGCGTTGTTAATCAACCTTGTAGCGCAGACGTATACGAAGTTACGTAATACATACAGCGGATAATAAAAACTGGATAGACCTTTATCAAAACGGCGCCTTAATGAACTACTTGACGATTTCGTGAGAGCAGCCAGTGTTGATTCAATAAATTTTTATTTTTTATAAGTGCCGTTAACAACAAACTGAAGTTAGTTCTATTCAACTGTAAGTTTAGTACTAACTTGATGTTACTTTTTGTATTTAGCGGAGGAAGAAGGTATGTACAATTTAATTAAAGTCAAATAATTATAATTTATACTATGATAAAAACTATTTGAAAATAAAATTTGGATATGTGTTTATTTGTGAAAAAGGAGACAAAAAATTAACTTATTCGCTGTTTCTGGAAATAATTTGATTCTTTTCAATAGCAGAATCATGCTGCTGAAACAGCTACAATTGTCTGCTGTAACAGCAGGAAGAAAGTCTGCTAAAAACAGCAAACATCCACCTGCTATTTCAGCAGCAAGTCTGCTTTCTCTTCTGTTACTTTGTTTGCTGTTTTTACAGTCAAATTCTTTTGAGTGTACCAAAAATTATTGGCGAAGAAAATCCTCGCAATGAATGGCGCAAACATCCAGACCTGGCGCTGAATGTTAGGCATATTATTTTACTCACTTAACAAGAAAGTAGCTTACTACTCTCTTAGTTGTGTTGCCAGATTTTTCCTGTTAATCCATTTAAAAAAAACAATGTGTAGCAACGTTGCCACCTTATCAAGTTTCTTAATTGTATGCTAGTAAGCCCAATCGAACAGGCCTATTGTACGAAAAGAACTTATAGCCTTGTCCCGCTGAATGCCAAATCTAGTTTAAATGACATATGGTCGATTTTCAAATATCGAATTTATAAGGCATCTGTCATTTGCAGCTAGATTTCGCACGCAGTGTGTCTAGGCTTTTACGAAAATTTGTTTATTGTAGCTTTTAGTATGCATTGACCGAAAATGCTCTGAGAATAACAATTCTTAGAACTCTTTAGGAGTTTAAGTTGTAGTTTTTTTCTTGTAGAAGATAAAACCTACTTTGATCGTTTTTTATTTGTTTTTTTTTAGTCCTTGGCCACTTGCTTTTTGCAAGGATGACACACTATATAAAATAAAACAAAGTTGCAAAAATAATTAGTACGGTATCTCTATGTATGACGTAGATAGATAGTATGTGTAACAACTGTTTTTATTTTCAATCATACAAAATAATTTCGTTCGTACATATACAAAAGTTTTGTGAAAGAAAATTTCAAAATTTTCAGATCAGTACCCATGTTCTATAATTCTCGCATCGAGAAATTTCTTGCATGGAACAGAAATGTTGTAATTTGACACAAAAAATCTTTACTCACATGCAACTGTAACTGTAACTTTAATTTGTGAGAACTTTCTGTCACCATATGTTTGTTTCTCACATTACTAGAAAATGAGAGAAAAACTGTTTCTGTAATGTAGCCTATCGGAAAATTTAAAATTTGAAGTGTCAAACGTTGTGCTATTTTGGATTAAGTAAATGGTATTGAATCTAATAATGGACGCGAATAATCCATTAAAGGTAACAATTATATTATATATTTTTACTTCTGTGTTTATAATAGTTTTATTTCAGAAAAATCAACGCATTTCAAAAGTGCAAATTTGGAATTCGCCAGAGGTCAGTTCGACGGATTAAACAAAAATTTAAATGCCAAAGAAAAGTGGGGATACCTCAATATATCATTGAATTCCCTGAGAGGCAGAGGCAAGACGGTTGGTCAGTGGAAAAAGGTATTTATTCGATATTTTATACAATGTATTGTAATACTATACAGCCCTCTTTCAATGCAGTCATCCCAATCATCTTTATTCAGCGGCGTTGCCAAGGTGAACATAGCGAATGCATCAACCGTTCGGAACTAGCTTCAATTTTTGTTTTCGTTCAATGAGTATAAGTACACTCAAAAGAATTTGACTGTAAAAAAGGCAGAAAAAGTCTGCTGAAAAAGAGAAAGCAGACTTGCTGACATAGCAGGTGGATGTTTGGTGTTTTTAGAAGACTTTTTTCCTGCTGTTACAGCAGACAATTGTAGCTGTTTCAGCAGCATGATTCTGCTATCAAATGGAAATTGATTAGATACATGTAATTTGTTCAATGAAATGTCCCTTTTTTATTTGCGGTCTTTTGCTTCATAATAGGCAAAATTGTTTGCTTCAGTAACAAATTCAATGAACAACATTGTCTAACATACAAATACTTACCTTGTCCCATGGAAAACTTTCGTTTCTTTCGGCAGTAACTTTATGCATTTTTTCCTTATCCACTCGGTTTTGGGGGGTTTCATTGTTTAATAGCGTCGGACGTTCTCGACGTGTGCGTTGATGACGTCGAAGCTATGTAATATCATTTTAAAGGTGTTGGGAATTTTTGATTTATGGTTAAAAATTAATTGTTTATAGGGGGTTTAAACATTTGTGCAAAAACATATTGCGCAAAATGCGAGATAATGTGTTTTACATACTCTGGTGTAGAACCACAAATGCAAAAACGCGAAGTTTTGCGCAAATATTCTGTGTGTTTAAAATGAGCTTTAGAACAACTTTCATAAATTGTACGTGCTCCATTACCATTGCACCAAAAAGTTTAATTCTAAAAACAATCGGCTTAGAATTTTTTGAGTCTGCTAACCATTTTTGTTTGAATGGAGTTGATTTATGTTCTAAACATGCTCTTTCTAATTCCGTTAATAACTTTTTGATCTCACTATTGAGTGATTTATATTTTATATGCATTTCAACATGGTTCTTCGTCAGTTTTGGATAATTTTCAAGAAGACTGCTTACTTTTCTGCTAGAGAATTCCTCACGTAAAAAATTGCAGTCTAAAAACAAAACAAAACTATTAACTTTTTAGTTATTACTTAAGGGCATGCTAATTTTATTTTGCGTATATAAATGCATTTAAATTATTTATATCAGGGAGCATATAATTATTTGTGCTGCAGTTTCAGAATGTAAAATGTATGTGTGCCTAATGGATATATGTATAGCTAAATTAGTGACACTAACTGACAGCTAAAACCGATCGTTACCGCTAAATTCAGATTATTTTGGTATTGTAAGGACTCGGAGTAAAATATTTTGAGGACTATCATAAATTTCGAACATATAGTCTATCATACTATAGTCCATGTTTTGTAACCTATCGGCTTAATATGGGTATCATCGGAAATAATTTAGAGAATAAATATTAAACGGATAATGCTTTTCATTTGTCTCGGACTAATAAAAATATAAGACCCGGCGCCATTAATCTTTTTTTAATTTTAATTAACAACAACAATTTTCAGCAGCCAGCAAACTATTAAGCAGTGTGGCTGCTGAAGCAAATCTGCAGATAATTTGCTGTTACAAATTGCTATAATAGCAGAAAAAGTGCCTGCTATATTATTCGAAATCCAACTAAGCTCGATTGTTACTATCAAATTTGTGTGGGATCTGAAATTTGTAAAGCAGCTTTACATTATGCATTTTACATTATACACTTATCACACAATATACATTTATTCCCAGTCACATATAATATGGCTGTTTTTCTTTAAGACTGGATAATTAAGCTGCGATAACAAAAATCTAAATAAAATGTTAAAATTTCACTCAAAATAAAAAAATCTTTTTTAAAATTGTCACCAAAAGCAATATCAATGTGTGAGTGAAAACAAATTAAAAAAATGTAGTTGGCGACAATGTGAAAAAATAATTTTTTATTTTGAGCAAAAAATTAAATTTTTATTAACGTTTTGTTATCGCAGCTCGTTATCCCGGCTTAAAGAAAAACAGCCCTAATAATACAAAATAAAAAAGTAAAAAACATTTAATACGCGGTTTTGGTTTGCTTAATTTATTTCTCATTTTCTTTGTTTGCCTCGTGAAATATAGCCCTACTTACTCGAAAAGTGTGGAGTTTTTGACATACACCCATCAAGTCAGATTTTTGACTGCATGGAGTTTTTGAGTATCCGGCCTGATTTTATGTTACTGCCCCCTAGTGGTCGGACAGACTTTGCTGATATCCTCTATAACTCCATCAAGTCAGATTTTTGACAGGATGGAGTTTGTAAGTATCCGATCTGATTTTGTGTGCTGCCCTCCAGTGACCTGACATTGTTTGGTGTTTTTTGTACAAGCAAAAACTTATTTGGTATGCCAAATTGAATGTTCTCTACAATTCCACCTACTCAGAATTTTGACAGGAAAATGTTTTCATTCATCTTTTCCTTCATAAATCACATCATTTAATTCCGTCGCTAACTTTTGCAGGACAAACATTATTTGTACATGCAAAGAAAAAATGTGAGAAATCATATAAGAAAAAAGGTCCAATGTATAGCCTTGTCACACTGCATGCATCTAACATTTGAAAATCGACGTTGTCATTTAAACTAGATTTCGCATGAAGTGTGACAAGGCTATTAGGTGAAATACAACTTTAAAAGTTCTTTGGCAACTCATACAGAGAGAGAGAGTAATTTGGTACCAAAAAAAACTACGGCCAGTTATACAATAAAACTTGTGTAAAATTACCTTGTATGTTTTGGCTGTATTTCGAAGAAATTTGTTCTCTTAAACAATTGGTAGTTACCAGTATTTAAAAATAAAGAAATAAATGTACAAATTGATTTTAATTTTCTATTTCCCACCCAAACGATGATGACTTAAAATATTATACTCGTAAGACATGACTTTTAAATATTATACTCATAAGATAGTAAGGATGTTTTTTCTCCGGTGCTACTGTTGTTTTTGGTGGGGTTGTTGTTGTCGTAGCTTGTGGTGTGTTGATTGAGCATCGACGTACAGATGAGGCTGATGATGATTGTGGTTTTTGTTGTATATCGTTCTCAAACAACAGTATTTTGTTGATCAATATTGTTGTTGTTGGTGTGATGGTGGTGGTTACTGCCGTGGATGATTATGTTGTTGTCTTTACTCACATATTAGGCCTGTTCTAGTTTAATTTTTGTATGGAATTTACTCGTTTAACAAGAAAGTAGCTTACTACTCTCTTAGAGTTTCTGCCAGATTTTTCTTGTTCAATGTCAAGTCTCTTAATCATAAGCTAGTAAGCCAAATCGAACAGGCCTATTGTTTGTATGTTGCTGAAACACAACCGCCACCCCTACATCATGTGGACTGTTAATCATAAAAGGATTAAATAAATAATGACGAAATAAACTTTTTAAAACACACACAGCCACATTTACCTTGTTATACTTGTACGTTTTTCGGTTATCCCCAAACACGCACTGGCTTTGGCAGCAATCGATACCAGAGGTCTGCTGCTGTTTTCATTACTAAAGACATACGATGTCCCAGCATCACCGAGCAGAGAACCAAATGTTGTTGTGCGTAGTGCATAAATACCACTGCTGCCGAAATTATTTACGGCACCACTTGTGCAGACTGCATAATATTGCTCCGAAATGTAACTAAAATTGATATTAATAAATTAAAAGATTAATCAATCTTTATTTTGCGAGTGAAAAAATAAATAAATTTTAATTTCACCATACTTACTTCTTCGTCTGTTGTTTCTTCTGTTCTGTTGCTTTTGGTTTTCTTGTAAGTCTAATCGTCGAAATTCACTTTCACAAATTTATAAAAACCTTTGCTCATTCATATACGTATTTTTGCAAGTATCTGCTACAAAATTCGTGAAATTGGCAACTTACATATTTATACTTACACTATTATCCAACTAACTAATTAATTTTAACAAAGAAACTTGTGTAAAAGAAAAAAATTTCTAAATTGGGAAAAATAACTTGGAATATTTTAAGGTACATAAGCACTCACCTACCAAGTAAACTAGTTATTTATACAAAAGAAGCACATGTGTAATTTACACATGTACGAGGAAAATTTAACATTTACTTATATGACTTCTGTCAACTCTATTAGGGTATACACTCTTGGTAGCATATTCTGCAACCCTTGCAGAATTTACTACGTATATGCTACGAAGAGTGAACGTTTTTTGCTTGCTTGCTTTATTGAATTCGATGTCCTTAATACAATATTTAAATGCAATTAAGAGCTAACATTAGTCATTCTTACATTATTACTAACATACTTGAAGTATTTTTCTAGTACTATATATTCTAACGTTTATATGTTGTAGTTATACATACATGTCACTTATACTAAATCTATAATGTTGTTTCTTCTGTTCTGTTGCTTTTGGTTTTCTTGTAAGTCTAATCGTCGAAATTCACTTTCACAAATTTATAAAAACCTTTGCTCATTCATATACCTATTAGTCTTAGCAGATTGGTATCTAGCTGAAGACTATCCCTAACCAGTCCGTTATCCAAGGAGGTAGACCTATCTAGGAACCGAAGTCCCCCAATCATTAAAAAGACGTCAATCCGATTGAAACTGGCCGCGTTGTAAATGGTTCTACAAGAAGGTCTTCTTATAGTTCCGTCCTCAGCAATCGTGGGTGGCAAACACAGGCATGATACCAGTATACGCCGTTACCACCTCCTAAGTCTCTCCATCTGGGCGGATGAGATTCCAAACCAGACAGGGAAAGCATAGGACAAGATAGGCCTTATGATCTGTTTATAGATCAACAGCTTAACTTCGGTACAAAGACCCCTCCTACGTCGTAAAGTCGCATGGTAGAGGTAAAAAATTCGTTTAACCTTAGCCAATATGTGATCCATATGCCTATAGAACTCAAAATTGGTTGGGAAAATGACCCCAAGGTACTTAATTGTGTCCGAGGTCCTAATCGGGCTATTCCCTATCCGGATGTCAGGAACAAAACTCCTGACATTTGGGTACAGAAATCGCCGATTCCCCTTAAAAATAATGCTGTCAAATTTTGCTATGTTCAGCGTCAGTTTCCATCTGTCGAAATAAGTCGATAACTTTAAAAGATAGTTATCCAGTCTTGCGTTAGCGGTAGAAGCTACAGGCCCCGATGAGGCAATTAGTATGTCGTCGGCATAAACTAAAAGCAAGTCACCCTGAGGTGGTTGCGGAATGTCACATAAAAGTATAATGTAAAGGACTGGTCCCAGAAGTGAGCCCTGTGGAACCCCTGCCACAACGTCACTACTGTCCGAAAGTTGGTCTCCTACTTTAATCTTAGAGGTGCGGCTTCTAAGGAAGCTGGCAACAATCCTACATGTGTTGCCACCGAATCCTAGTGTCAGCATCTTGTACAAGATACCGCCGTGCCATGCAGTGTCAAAAGCCTTGGCAAAGTCAAGGCTGACAGCCATGGCAGCGTATTTCTTGTTCAATGACCTGGTAACGTAGTTCGACAGCACCGAAAGTGCATGAGACGTCGAGTGTCCCTTCCGAAACCCGAACTGGCTGTCCGATCTAAGTGTATGATTTCTCCCATTTTTTCTCTGCGTGCACAAAAAATCGAGGCGCCACCGAAATTCAAAAACTACGACGCCGTCACCTTTAATTTAGAATTGGCTTCGTTCTCTGTTGCCGCGCCAGTTTTGATTTGTTTGTGTAAACTAAAATTTTGTAATTGTATTTTCTCAGGAAAAACAATTACGATTTAAAATTAATTTATAATCACGAATTTAAAAAAATATCTTTTGTGTTATGTCATCTGAAAAGCTAACCGAACAACGGGAAGTACGGTCATTCTTAATGCCAAGAGATCCAAGTATTGATAGAAGATTTCGACCCTGTCCACAGAAAAGGGAGAGACTATTTACGGAAATTGTTGAGGAAAATGACTACGAGGGTGAAAGTGACAGTATTGAGGATGACGATGACGATGCCTGTTCTGCAGTTTTACCAGAGTCCAATGATGCTTCAAACACCGTCGACACTGGGGCTTTGGTCTACCTACGATTAAGACCTGTCGAGACTCCATCGCCAGCATACACCATTTCCGATGATGGCAATGTTTTAATAACAGGACCACCGTCAGAAACATCTAGCACCAGCAACAATAAAAATTCAATGGAAAAACATTACAGTTTCTCCGGAATATTTGATTCGTCTGTAAGTCAACGTGACGTCTATGAGAAATGCATTGGACAAAAGATAGAAACAGAGGAGAGTTTTACTGTATTGACATATGGAACATCAGGTTCTGGTAAGACGTTCACATTGCTTGGGGACGGCACTCGTCCTGGTGTCATACCTCGTTCTTTAGAGAATATTTTCACTCAATATCAGTCGAACATATACCCGAACCCAGTTTTAAAATTGGTAAATGGGCGTATTACCGTACTAGATGACGATGTCGCTGCCAAAGAAAATGTGATACGCCGCAAAATCATGAACAGCTGCCCAGATTTAGATGGAGATTATGCGAATTTGCAACAAAACATAAGCGCCGACCATAGTTTTGCACAACTCTCATTAGATACAAGCATGTCAGTTCTTATTTGGATATCTTTTGTGGAAATTTATAATGAATTTGTTTATGATCTTTTGGCGCCAATATCACCGAGCTGTTCGAAAATTCAAAGCAATGTAGCCCGCAAACACTTAAAGATTGTCTGTAACGATGGCAATGTGTTTATTAAAGGTTTAACATCTGTTTACGTCAAAACTAGCCTGGAATCGCTCAGACTGCTACGTTCGGGACTACAGAAACTCACTTATGCGTCGACATCTATAAACGCTAATTCAAGTAGATCTCATTGTATATTTTTTGTTGATGTCCTCAAATATTATCGTTCCGGAGTTATTACAGAGGTAATTACGCTTTTTATCAAATGCTGAATCATTTACATATAATCAATATATATCCAAACTTCAACCCGTGAAATAAACTGTTTTTAGTTGACATTAGAGGCTGTGGCAAAAGTTCAGTTTATGGGGAGCAGCTACAAAAAAAAAAATAAAAATGCTACGCTCCCTTAATGACCTCAAAAATACGAATATGAAGTCAACAATAAACGCTCAGGCCCATAGCTCTAGTGACCCTAAAAATTTCCTGTAGATGTCATATACATATATGCCATACATAAATAAATATTTTTGTATATTATTAGGGTTATAATGGGTCCACTCTTTTGAAAATAGTTATTTTTCGACAAAAAAAACGGGTATTGCACGGTAAACAAAAAAAATACAAATTGAATGTTTTTTGCAATTTCATATGATATGGCTGTATGATTTTAAATGATTTGTATGCATGACATATTTGTTTTGTAATCTTTTCGCGATCCATCCAACGGATCCATCTTTTTTGCATGTGTATTAAGAAACAATGTCGCTTGTAACATACATGTAGTAAGTCGCTACAATTGTTGTAAAAATTCGCGGTTGAAATTGCATTTATTTCAACATTCTCTACCTGGGTTTCTGAAACAATTTTGACACAAATATATGATAGAAAGTTGCGCGGTCTTCTAAAAAACATTCAATTTTACCCATAGTAATTCTGTTGTATTAGTTGACGTGTAATTTGCAATTTAAGCATGAAGAGCTCTTTTCACAACATTGGTCAAAGAGTCAAATTGAACCAAAAAGAGAGATGTTGACAATGAAATTAATATTTTGTTTCTGAAACAATTTTGACATACATATATGATAGAAAGTTGCGCGGTCTTCTAAAAAACATTCAATTTTACCCATAGTAATTCTGTTGTATTAGTTGACGTGTAATTTGCAATTTAAGCATGAAGAGCTCTTTTCACAACATTGGTCAAAGAGTCAAATTGAACCAAAAAGAGAGATGTTGACAATGAAATTAATATTTTGTTGTTTGTCTATTCTTGACAATATCACCTTCACAGCATCTTACTTGTAATTCACACAAAAGCTGGTATTTGTAATTGATCTCTAAATATTTTTATCGGGTTTGAAAGAAATTCACAGCGTTGAGATTTGCATTCCGATACTCTCCACTAGGTATACATATATCCATAGGTTTTCAATAGGTAATGATCTTGGGACTAGACGGGACAGTTCATTACAATTACACGACTATTTCGAGACAATTCTTTGATGTATTTCGGGTCGTAGGCACTTGTTGGAAGACCCAGACCAAGAGCATTTTGTCGGTACACATGGTGACAAAAAAGTCATTAAGCATTTTGTGTATTCGGATGAATGCATAATAGTTGCAATCCAATGTTAGACCCCAACGCTATAGTATTTGATTTTTGATTTATTTATTTCAACTTGTAATTCAAAGCCATCGGGCCAATTTAAAACAAATTACAAAATGCATATATAATACTTTTTTTTAACATGGCTAAAAAAACTACTCAACAATATTGCAGTATGTTCAATTAAAAACTAAATAAAGATCTTAGATAATGTATATAATAAATTAAATAAATGCATATACAGAAATTATTTTGTAGAGCTAAAAAACTACTCCATTTAATAACATTAATAAAAAGGGAACTAAGTTCCAAATCATGAAATCGGGAATAATACGATGTGATTATGTTGTTAGCATATTACAGAATAATTCAAAAAATAGGTTTTACATTTTAAACATTATGAATTTGGTAGCATGTATGTAGTGTAAAAAACTACAAAAAACTAAACTAAAAAGTTACGTGCAGAAGAGTGATATCAAAACTATTTATTGAAGATAGCTAATAAGCCTATTTGCATATGTAGCTGATGTAATACTGAAATTTTTCAACTCATTAGGCAGTGAATTATATAGACGTGCTACTCTAACTAGGAACGATTCGTCTAGTAGGTGGAAAACTCTTGGGATGGATAATTGATTTCTTCGAGTTGAGTGACAAAACACAAAATTTCGAAGCAAAAAACGTGGACACTGATTTTTAATCATTTTATAAAAAAACAAAAGGAGGCGGAAATTTACAAATGCTGGAACAGTACATCCCAGAAACCTCACTACGTATGGCGTTATATGAACACGCCTCTTAAGGCCATAAATATAACGTATCGCTCTATTAAGCGCTAGTTGTAGTAAATACATATTGCCCTGAATAGTACCAGAGTAAACTTCCAAACAGTACAATATTATAGGCAAAATCAATCCATCTACTAGCCGCTTTCTAATCAAAATCGGCAAATATAAATCAGTACCATACAGGCATCTGAGAGAAAAATTAACCCTAGAGATTACCATATTAATATGTTGAGCAAAGCTCAACTTATCATCTAGCTGCACTCCCAGACATTGCAAGTCTCGGACATATTCAATATTTGTTCCATTGTAGACCAGACTGATATTATTAACATTACTGGTAGAAAAAAATAGAGCTTTACTTTTAGATGCATTTATACTTAGTTTGTTTTGCAACATCCAAGCACGTAACGCATCTAACACAAAGTCGATCTTTGATTGAGTAACGTCCACAAAGTGACTATCACCTTTGAAAAGCAGCTGAATATCATCAGCAAATGCGTATGGGACACACCATCCATCCAAATAAGGAAAAAGGTCATTAAGAAACAATATAAAAAGAAGCGGCCCCAGTACTGAACCTTGTGGAACCCCACTCTTAACAGACAAAACCCTACTAGATCTACCTCCAACACATACAAGTTGACTCCGTCCTAAAAGATACGAACTCAACAGTGTACATGCGCTACTAGAAAAGTTGTACAAGTGGTACAACTTATTTAACAAAGTGGAATAGTCTACCCTATCGAAAGCCTTTGCAAGGTCTAATGACACCAAAATACAAAACTTACTATTACCAAAATTTGCACGAATAGTGTCCGTTAAACCCAATAAAAGCGAGGTTGTACTTCTATTACATCTAAAACCACATTGAGCATCATGCAACATATTATTAATCTCCAAGTAACTTGACATTTGCATTTTCATAATGTGTTCCACAATCTTGGAGAAAATTGGCAATATGGAAATTGGGCGAAACTCATTGCTTGCATGCCTACCATTTTTCTTCCTAACTGGAACTATTTTTGAAGTTTTCCAACCAGCTGGAAAAACCGATGTGGAAAGAATGGTGTTAGTAATATGCAAAAAATGAATGGACACGAAAGGAAATATTAACTTCAGGAATTTCAAAGTAAATCCATCCAGCCCGGCAGCATTTGTCTTAATAGCAGAGAACGCTTTATTTAAAACAACAATATCAACACATTGGAAAGAAAAACCATCATGCCTATATTGCAAGCTGCTCAAATCACTATTACTACAAGGAACATTGAGCTGATTGTCCACAAACACTGCATTCATTTCATCCACATCCAAATTACAGTCATGCGATTTAGATTCAGATAAACCATTAGCCCTTAACAACTTCCACAAATCTTTACTACTACTATTATTATCAAACATCGAAGAATGTGCAATGCATCTCTTTTTGCCCGCCTTACAATAGCTTTGGCCTTGTTTCTTGCCCTGCAAAATATCCTCCAATTTGTACTGCACTTGTTATCCATATATGCCTTAAAAGCCAAATCACGCAAGGAAATGTAGAATTCAATTTGAGGCGAGTTAAACCAATTCACAACCCGATTTCGAACCTTTCTTCTCCTCTGCGGGAATATTGAATGTATAGATGCAATACAACACTCGAAAGACTCCCATTGTACATCAACGTTGTTTGAATAATATATATTTGAAAAGTCAAGATTTGACACAGTTTCCTGTATAACTTCATTACCTACAGCATCATAATCCGTATACTCATAAAACTGTTCTATGCAGCTAACAGGAAACTCAATGGACAAGAAAATGAACACATGCTCTGATATGCCGGGACAAATAAACTGGTTGGACAAAAGTACAAAATCCTCAGAAGAAACAAGAAAATAGTCAATTAAAGATGTAGAATTGTGAACGACATCGAAATGAGTTGGTAGAGAATTATGCCTGACAGATACATTTAATCGACTACATGCTGCTCGAATATTCATAGAAGACGCCATATCAAAAAGATTGTTATTAAAATCTCCCGTGATTACAATTTCCGAGTATTGGACCAACAAATCAGATATATCCTCTTCAAAAGTTTTAAAATCACCATGAGGAAGATATACAACACCAACTAAAACTTTGCGACTGCCAAGTAACAATTCTACAAACAAAGTTTCTGCAACACCAAAATGGCTGCTCCTATAAACAACATTGTACGCAAGAGACTTTGAAACAAACAGAGCAACCCCACCACCTCTTTGATGTGGTCGATCATTTCTACAGCAAGAGTAACCGGAGATTGCAAATTTACTCGACGGCACTGATGGCTTAAGCCATGTTTCGCTAACAGCAACAATCTGCAACAAGCTATCTTCAACAATATTTTTAATTTCTGATAGTTTTGAAGATCTTTCAGTAAGATTGAAACTTCTGGCATTGAAATGACCAATATTTAAATTATTTCTATAAGCACCCAACGAAGATCGCAAAAACGTATTATCACGAACAACATTTCCTAAATCACATACGTTCATAATAATATAGTAATTAACTTGAATAATTTGAATTATCGAAATATAAATTAAAAGTAATGAAACTTAAAAAAACATTAGAAATTATATATATATATATACATATATATATATATATATATACATACATACATACATACACACACATATATATATAAACATACACACATATATATACATATATACATACATATATACATACACACATACATACATACATATACATATATATAAACTACCCAAAAACACCAGTAGAAGTTTGGGCCACTGCACTCGGAACAATACCGCCATCCACAGTCCTTAAGTCAAGACTTCCGAAAATGTCTTCACATTCTTGAGTATTAAGAATCTTTACCATTCCATTCGCTAATGTTATCCGAACTTTAGGCGTATCACCATTTATTAACACATACTTTAATATGCGTTTACGATCCCGTAATTTTCGGCAAGCATATACTAGCTTCGAAGCAGCAGGAGTAAGATGGTCATTGAGGTATACACGAGACTGAACTTCACAATCGATGACATCTTTCAGCAGGATGGAGTTTAAACGGGAATAATTGGCCATAATAGTATCCCTAACATGAACTGAGTTAAACTTAACCAGAATCGATTTTCCGCCGAAAACATAACAGCAGTGATGAATATCAACAGGACCCAATTGAACATTACAAAGGCCAGCTATTCTTGCAATTGGTTCCCGTATATTGACTATCGCTTTGGGCAATCCATTTATCAAAATGTCTGCTCTATTTAGTCTTCTTTGCTGGACACAATTCTGACGCTCGAGATTCTCCATCTTTTCCGTAACAGCCTTATCAACAATGGCTACCTTCTGCTGACAGGCCTGAACATCTGCTTTAACCTTTCGAATGCAGTCCAAAAATTCAGTGCGGAAAGTATTTACTGTATGGTCAACCATCAACTGGAAGTCCGCCATACATTTTTGCATATGCTCATCGAGTTGTTTTTTCATCGATACTGCTAGATCATCAAATATTTTTTGTACATATTTGACGTGTTTCTCACTATGAAGTTGACTGATGTCGGATATATCAGCACAAATGATGTTATTAGGTGAATTTTCACCAGCTATACCTCTGCTGCTGACATTAGTACTACCAACATGACTGCTGTCCTTGTTAGCATTCTTCTCCCCAACCTGGCATTGATTGTTGTCACTAACAACCGATTTGGAATCATTGGCATTCTTCTTTTTAACCTCACAGTTTTACTTGTCAATAACCTTGTTAGCCTTTTTATTTGCGACTACAATTCCGGCACTATTGACGTTAGTGTTTTTCTTGTTTTTGTTTCCACATTTGCTGCACGTATATCGCAGAGTCTTGTTGTTTCTTACTTCTCCGATGGTCAAATTGATGCATTTCGGGTGGAAATAGTTTGGGCAGCCAGTGCACCCAACACTGTAGTGTGTTCTTCGCACAACATTGCCACAGATCGGACAAGTCCAAATTTGAGAATTGCTGTTGGTGTTCGAGCTGTCTCCCATAATGCAATTCAAGTAAACACTTTAGCCAATGATTCAAATATAATATTAAAGTTTCCAACAAGTTACACAAATGGCGGCACAACGATATAAATTTGTGTGTGTGTGAGTGATCATGCAAAACATGCAACAGAAGAACAGCGACACAGCAACGAAATGTGTTTTTCTGCGGTAAAAACAGCTTCACACAAGTGACAGTCACAGATTTTAAATTATACTACATAAAGTAATGACTTGTACATAAAATCAAAACAATTAAAACTCTTTAAACTACTTAGTTTCAACTTTTAATAAATTTTCCGAAGAGCAAACAATTTTTCTCAACTGCTCATTACGGCGTTGCCAGATTTTTCCAAGAACCATGTAAAAACTATAATACTGAAACCATCGATTTTTATTAATTTAATTTAATCTTTTTCGACTTTAGGGTTATTTCAAACATACTGCCACCAAATAAAACCGTTCTCGACTCGTCTGTAAAAAAAGCTATCGAATCATTTTATTTGACGAAATCAAATAAGTTTTTTTTTTTTGAAATTTTAAAATATTTACCCACATGCTTACCTTTACACATTGAGTGCCATGCGGTTTTGACGCAAATCTTCCCAGGAGGCCAAACATTTTTTGGGCTCTAAGTAAAAGCAATCACTGTCGTACGGAAACGTACGACGTGGCACCCCACGACGAGTTAGGTATCGTACGGAAACGTAAGACGTGACACCCAATGTGTTAAGAAATATATTTTTCTTGAACTACAAGCATGTAAATTCTCGGAACATCGTCGACCAATTTCAACACTTACGGTCACATCTTAACCTTTTCTGTGGTGTATGGCAGACATTAAACGTTGATTTTTTAGCATAAGTTTTGTGTTCCAAAATATATTTTTATATAATGACACGATTTTTGCAGCAGTTCAACGTTTTCTCCACTTCCTTTCTACTTAAAAAAATTTGCAAATATCTTTGAATTATGTTAATTATGGTATAAATTAAAGTTAACTGTAGATCAATGTATATGTTTTTGTTAACAAATAAACATAATTAATAAATATATTTACTCAAATCATAATATGGTGCTATTATTTTAATATTTGTTTCTTGCCTAATTTGAAAAAAGGTTATGTGGTGCTATTTTTTTACCGCAACTGTACAAGGGATAAAATAAAGGAATTTTTAAATAGACGGTTAATATGAATACATAAATATATTTATGGAACCTGTGGGTCCATGTGGATCACAATCAAAGTTTAAGTGTGGGTACTAAAATGAAAGGAAATTTTGTATAGATGGCAAATATGTAAATAAATATTATACTGGGCTGGGACCCGAAGTGGTACCAGGACCCCCAAAATTGTGACGGCTCGTTGAAGTGTACAACTATATGAAAGGGGCTTTCCTTTAGATGTTAAATCTGCAAAATCACGTTAAAAGCCACCCGATATACTAGATACTAAACGATGTACTAGATACCGTGAGAGGCAAAGGAACTCACTTTAAAAAACCTCCCAATGGGGATTACAAATTGTACTAAAACCTCCATGCGGTAATCCCTGGATAACGATAGCAACTTATTCATAATTTAATGCAAATATTTACAATTTTTACGAAGTCGAATCTCTCAAATAATTTCCAAAATTGAAAAATATTTGCAAAAAATTGCACGATTTTTTAAAAACTATTTTTCGGCATATTTTTTACACATGAAGGAGCTACATAAAATTTCCTTTGATTTCACTACCCACACTTGTATGATTTTGTTCTCCACCCCTATACTAGTAGATAGTAGAAGTTGATTGACTTGCCCGCCTTGAAAAGTAGACGCATTATGCTGAACACCGTGATTGTATTTAAGGTTATGAATGGTGATGTCGCATCTGAATATCTTATTTCTAGGATTAAGTTGAACGTGCCATTTAGACCAACTCTAGATACTATCAGTTTCTTCATATTGATTTTTACGTACGAATTATGCTTCTGCGCAGCCTGTTCGTAGAATGTGTATTGATTTTAATTCATTGTACCACATCATAGATTTCGGTGTCGGAATCGATACAATAAAGTCAAGGATTCTCTCGTATTTGAATGTTTAGTGTTCTGTTTTGCGTTATTTAATGTAATGTATTGCACCTATGTACAATTTTAGGATTAACTTTTATTGTAGTAAGGTAATATTGTTTTTGTTAGATTTTTGCCGGCTGAAGATATTTAATCTGCATGTCCGCCACGGTTCGTACTGTGGTGTGTACTTGGCCCTACGTTATGGGGACGAGGCCATCTCGGTCGGCAGGGGCGGGAGTGAGAAATGTCACACAAATTGAAATTCTAATATTAACTTAGTTTAGGCGCACGATTATTATTTTATTATTATATAGAGTCCGCCAAATAACTTTTTTTTTTGAAAATGCTATAAAAAAACTACTGAATATTTTCTGAAATTTCTTTTTTTATTTGAAAGTACAATCCTTTCGGTTAATAATGGAAAATAATTTCAATCAAATGGCTGCCTCGGGCACTCCACAAATAATAGTCCAACAGTTGAATAGTTGAAAAAAAAAAACGTTAGATGGCGGACCCCATACCAATGTCTTCTATGATTTACTTTTTCCGCTCTAGAAACCACATATTTCAACAAATAAATTTTTTTTGAAAATGCTATAAAAAAAAACTACTGAATATTTTCTCAAATTTCTTTTTTTATTTGAAAGTACAATCCTTCCGGTTAATAATGGAAAATAATTTCATTCAAATGGCTGCTGAGGGCACCCCACAAATAATAGTCCAACGGTTGAATAGGTGAAAAAAAACGTTAGATGGCGGACCCTATAGTTATTATTTATAGAAATCTATTTCGATCTAATTTTCGCACCAATGTAAGGTTTAATTGTCTTTAATAATACATACTGATGAAAAGCGGTTCGTGATAGAGGTGCTAAATTAATAGGAACGCTGTACACAATTCAGATGTATCCATCGAACAGCAAGGCGCGATTATTTTTTATAGCTACAGGTGGATACCGGCTGCAGATCAAATATCAACAGCATGTATAACAAAAATATTATTAAGCAAAATATTAGTATCACATTCAACTAATGGTTATTCTTAAAGTTAGTAACTAAAAACAATAAAGTAAACGTGTCATAACAAACTAAACGTCCAAGCAGGAGAAAATCGTCGACTTTATTATAACGATTCCTAATCCGAAATCTATGATGTGACACAATGAATTGAAATCAATACACATTCTGCGAATGGGCTCTGCGGAAGCATAATTCGGAGCACCTGACCATATATGGGAGTTGTATTCCATCTTTGGTCTGATGTAGGTAGTGTAGATATTGAGAAGATCAGAGGGTGTGAAATATTTCTTACATCTTTTTAAAAAGCCTAAACATTTGAAGGCATCTTTCGACACATCAAATACATGTTTTGTCCAACGAACATCACATTGTATTTTTATGCCAAGAACAACGAGAGCATCTGATTGCTCAATATCTACACCGTTCATTAAAATCGACGACACCGTTGGATCAGTGAATCGCTTGTGAGACAACAAGGAGCACTGGGTCTTACGTGCATTAAAATCTACTCTATTCTCTCGACCCCATTCAGAAATGGCCATCAAATCCTGGCCAAGTGACTCATCCATCAATCGCCTTTTATCCTCAATTTCTTGACGACTTGGTCTATGATCGAATGAGTATGAATGACAGAGGTTGCTGTCATCCGCGAATGAGTATATTGGATTCACAGTACGATCCAAGAGGTCGTCGATGAAAATAAGAAAAAGGGAGGGGGAAAGGACAGAGCCCTGTGGTACTCCTGCAGTTAACCTATGCTCGTCGGATGAGAACCCATCTACAACAACACGTATAGTGCGATGTCTGAGAAAGCTCGATATAAATCGAGAGAAGTCACTACCAACACCAAAAGCGATAAGCTTTGATATGAGTGCGCCGTGCCAAACTCTATCAAAGGCCTTGGAGATATCTAGAGCAACGATCTTACTCTCACCAAGCTTGTGAATAGATCGATTCCACTTTTCGGACAGCAGTGTCATCAGGTCTCCCGTAGATCGATTCCTACGGAAGCCATACTGTCGATCATTAAGTAAGTCATTAGTTTCTAAATACCTCACAAGATGGTGGTTAACCATACTCTCCATAACCTTCGAAAGCGCTGAGCAAATCGCGATCGGTCGATAGTTAGCAGGATTACCTTTTTAGGGATGGGCTGGATGTTCGCAATCTTCCAACGCGCTGGGAAAACCCCTGCACGGTATGCAAGGTTGAAAAGATTACGAAGGGGACGGGCAAGCGTCGAAGAGCACTTACATAGGACAAGTGCTGAAATGCCATCCGGGCCTGGAGATTTATTTACGTCGAGATTTGCGAGAACCCTTTTAACTCCGCGTGTTCGAAAAAATATCTGAGGCATGGAAATAGATACATTTTCGATCACGGGGAGTGGTTGATTGCTTTCCGGTAAGGATGAATTCCTTGCAAACATTTCAGCCAATAGGTTAGCTTTGTCAACCGGGTTAGTGAATATCTGGTCATCTTTAACAAGAGTTGGGATAGATGAGGAGTTATCCTTTACTCTTCTCACAAATGACCAAAAGCTCTTACTTCCCCTGGGAGAAGCAAGAACTTTGGCACGAAGACGTTGTTCGTACAGAAGCTTTTCACGTCTAAGTACCCTGGCACACATGGTTCTTGTCTGCTTGCGTAGCAGATCAGTTGTGGCATTTTTATTTAAACGCCATTTCCTGAATGCTTCCTCTTTGGATCTGACAGCAGCCTTGCATGTCTGGTTAAACCAACTTTTATTAGATGGTTTATCCGAAATAACTTTAATTGGAATAAATGACTTCATTCCAATCAAGATAATATTTTCAATCATTTCAGCCGCAGCATCTATATCGCCATTTAGAAAACAAAGTTTCCAATTGAAATGCTGGAAAAAGTTGTTGAGCTCGGCCCAACGTGCCTTTTCGTATAAATATATTGTCCGCTTTGGGGCTGCGGTCGAAGCGACACGAAGAGCGGAATACGAAAAGGATGCTGAAACAATGCAGTGATCCGAATTACCAAGAGGTGCTAGAACGTTAACTTCATACTTTTCAGGGTGTGATGTTAAGAAAAGATCAAGAATATTAGAGTGTTGCCCTTGGACACACGGAATGTGTGTCGGTTCATTCACTAGTTGCGTCAAATCATTATGCGCGGCAAAAAGCTCGGCGTATTGACCCTCCGGTGTTGAGTGACTCGAATGGGCAAGCCAAGAGGAATTATGGACATTGAAATCGCCAGCAACCACAATTTCACTGTCAGGATAGTCCTCTAAAATTTTTGTAATTGAATCGGAAAGGGCGTCAAAGCCATTTAGGGATACCTCCCTTTCCGCGCTTGGACTTCTATACACAAATCCGAAGATATCGACTTAAAAAGTTAGAGCTAAAACCAATGCGATCTTATTTATATACCAAAAGTTCATGGTTCACTTTATCAAATACCTTACTAAAATCTATATAGATGATATCAGTCTGATTACCCTGGACAAATTCATCAATAACGTGAGAAGTAAACTGAATCACAGAAAAGCCCTTACGAAATTCATGTTGGCATGGACTCAATATTGAAGTAACCCTATGTAGCCGGTGTCCACCCACTACTGCTTAGCCGCCATGGTTCGGACTGTGGTGTGTACGCTGTCCCTACGTTATGGGAACGTGGGCCTCTTGGTCGGAAGGGGCGGGTGTGAGAGGCGTTGGGACCGGAATAGCACTCAACTTAGCTATCCCTCTGTAGTTTGACACGTCAATTAGACTGCCAGAATTATTGAGGGGATCAATGAATGAACTCCTCTAACCCAAAGGGAAATATCCAAATCTCAATGAAGTATTAAATAATAATGTTAGCGGAATAGCCAACCCGCTAGCACAGAACTTAAAAATTATACGTGGCACCCCATCGGGGCCAACACTATTAGTGGATCTGAGATTATTCGAATTGGACGAAACCGAGGGTAAATAAATTACAGGGATTTTCAGTATACTCAATGTAGAGATATTACAAGGATAAGTGTCATTCGATCGATAAGATCGTTCAGAATAAGTCGTCGCAACAAAATTTGCAAAACAATCAGCAATCGCTTGATCATCACAAAATTCTAAACCATCCATTCTAATCCTAGTCGGCTTAGTTACGGATCGACGCTTAAGATTCACGAAATCATAAAAAGATCTAGGGTTCTCACTAATAACGTCTCTGAGATTCAATGCTAAACCAATCCTCTTAAATTTCTTATAAAGTCTACTTCTCTTCTTCATACTAGACAACTCACGAGAAAACCAAAGTAGTCTTCTGGAGTGCTCAACACGAATTTTCCGGACTGATCTATCTACAACAATGTCAAGATCAGTATAGTGACAACAGCTACAGACAGAATTCCAATCAACATCCTGGATAAGTGAATTTAGCATTACCAAGTTGGTTCTCTTGAAACAATGAACGGTACAATTATCTTGTGAAGTAGAGGGAGAAGAATCACTAGATATACTCAAGGTAGGATGATAGTCGTCCTCCGGGGTAGATATGGGAGGAACCCTACTGATCTCAAGAGCCTAGCATTTACATTTCCCACATAATTGATCTGAAACAAATTTAAATCAGTAAAGAGTCTAACTATAAGCGAGGTCCAATCATCCGAATTAAAAGTCGACGTCAACGGTGTTAAAGCCTCCGATAAGCCAAGATACTAAGGGTAAATTTAAATTCCCTAAAATCATAATATGGTCCAAATCACCTGCCCTCGAAGTAACCATACCAATTGCAGTCAAGTGCCTCTCATAAACGCATACAGTTGCGGTCAAAATAATAGCAGCGCACCACAGCTTAGCATACATTTTCATATATTTATTTTTGTGATAATTTTTTTATTGCTACTACTGCATTACATGCTGTGTAATGAAGCTACAAACACAAAATAATTGTTTATTTGTGATATGGTTTTAATTGTTTTAGAGATTTCACATTTTTTGGACTTTTCGACATTTTGGACCGGTCAAAATAAAAGCAGCATACAAAAAATCTCAAGAAAAAGGAATTTTATCTCATTTTTTCAATTCGATTTGATGTTATAAATAAGATATTATGAAATGTACACTATTTCTGAAATGTTATTGTTTTATTTTTCTTCATAAGTAGGGCGAGGAGAGCATTGTGGAGAACAATATCGAGTTCATATAAAATGTTTGAAATCTGAGGGTAATTCATATAGTGAAGTTCGATTTTTTCAGTGCTCTATTAAAATGATCAGAAATTCGATATAAGAAGAAAAAACAAAAACACGTCAAAAAATATCAGTTTGTATCACCTGCAACCATTTGCCGAATAGTAATGTGTAGTACAAAAAACCCACTTACGCCCGCCACCGAAATAAAAAACAATGTCTGTTGAAACTCATGTGTTTCTCTTTGCAATTCAATCATAACTGTTTGTTTATTTCATACATAATTCATTCTTCATGTTTGTAATATACACGATACATACACCTAATATATACATAGATGTTTGTAAGGAGTTCAAGCACGACTTGGAATTGCCAGCTTGACCAAATCGCATGATATTATGACGATGATATCTTACGACATGTAAAGTTTACACTATAAGCTTAAATATATATAACAGCTCTTCTCACGCCGCATTTGTTACTCCTTCAAATAGTCTCTCATTCGATGTGGTTCCTTTCTAAGTCTGGCGGATCTTCTCAAAGTTTCAGCTGGTGAAGGCGGCTGTGCTGCGTGCTTCGGCGTTTCGTGATCATGGGTCGATCCTAGAACAGAGAATAGAATGTTTTCATCTATGCTAGTTGATTGCTGTTGACGATTTAAGGGCTCTGCTTCAGCTGCCGGTCTGACTGTGATGTGTTTTGGAATGTCTACTCTGGTTGCTGTTCCTGGAAATATCAGCGTTGATTCATTGGGTGTTTCATCGTTGACTTCGCACGTTTCTTCCGTTTCAATGTTGTTTCCGATTTTTCTCATTTGGTCGACATGACGTTTCCACACTCTTCCATCGTCCAATTTGATTTCATAATGTAGTTGTCCCAATATTTTAATCACTGAACCAAATTTCCATTTCTCGTTACTTAAATAATCTCGAGCTGCCACCCTATCATTCACCTCAAATTGTTTTAATTTATCCGATATAGATATCTGCTCTTCCTTCTGTATTGGTAATAAAAGATCCAATTTCGATCTGATCTGGCGTCCGAACATGACATGCGCCGGTGACTTCTTTGTTTTTGGATGAACTGCTCTGCGATAAGCGAATAAGATGTTTGCAATTTCTCTCCTGAAGTCTGATGGCTTGCAGTTTACTGTAAGCAACTTGTTTTTAATAGTGGTACGGTTTTTTTAGTGGTACTGGGTGGTACGGTGCACCCATACGGTGCGTAATTCCGTTAGATTTTAAGAACAACTGAAATTCTTCCGATTTAAATTGCGTTCCGTGGTCGGTGACAAATATGTTCGGCAAACCAAATGTTGCAAAAATATCACGGCATATTTTAATTGTTGTTCGAGCTGTCATGTCCGGCACAATGTGCACTTCTGGCCATTTACTGTAAGCATCCACCATAATAAATAGATATTCACCTCTAAAGGGGCCGGCAAAATCAGCATGCACTCTTTCAAAAACTGTTGCTGGTTGAGGCCAAAAATGTACTGGCGTAACTTTTGTGACTTCTGGCCGAACTCGCTGACATTCCATACAATTCGATACAAGTTTTTCAATATCGTCGTCTAAAGACGGCCACCAACAATAAGCTCTTGCTAATGTTTTCATTTTGGTTATTCCAAAATGAGCAGCATGTAACTCTGTTAGCACTCGCTGACGATGTTCTGCAGGGATATAAACACGAATACCACGTAATAAACAACCTTGAACCAGTCCGAATTCCGTTTGCTCAATCTGGAATCTTTGTTTCCGATCACACTGTCTTCCCGTTCGTAAGCATGCTCTTAAGGTTCTAGTCTCCTCGTCATTTTCAGTTGCCACACTCAGCTCTGCTGCAGTTACTGGTAAATTTTCTATGGAAAGTAGTTCGATGGTGTTTATATCACCACTTTCTTCATCGATTAAATTTTTTCAATACAACTGAGGGCATTCTGTTCGTTACTTTGTCCTTGTCCTGTTAAGCGAGACATTGCATCTGCGTTTCCATTATCTTTGGATTTTTTAACTTTAATATCGAAATTGAATGATTCCAAAAATATTGCATAGTGTTGCATACGCGATGTTGAAAGTAACGGCAACCCCTTTTGCGGCGAGAAAATTTGTGCGATAGGTTTATTATCGGTTACTAAAGTGAATTTTCTACCGAAAAGGTTTTGGTAAAAACGTTTTACGCCAAAAATAATCGCTAGAGCTTCTTTATCGATTTGACTATATCTTTGCTGAACTTGAGTAAGGGTTTGAGAAGCAAATTGAATTGGTCTTTCTGTTCCGTTAGGCATAACGTGGCTAAGAACAGCTCCTACCCCATGTGGACTCGCGTCCACTGCAAGCACTAATGGCAGTGTTGAATCGAAATGTGTCAAAATGACGTCCGATTGCATCTGTTTCTTTATTTCTTCTAATGCATTTTCGCAATCATTATCCCATGTGAATACCACGTTCTTTTGAAGAAGTTTATTTAATGGATAAAGAATTGTGCTTAAATTTCGAATGAAACGTCCATAATAATTTATCAATCCCGTCAAAGCACGTACATCGTTTTTATTTTCAGGTGTTTTCATATTTTGCAGTGCCTCCACTTTACTTTTCATTTTATGTATGCCATTTCTATCAATCAAAAATCCACAATATGTAATGGAATCCTTCATAAATTCTGATTTATTTAGGTTCACTCGCATATTATGGTCATTTAGCCTCCTGAAGACCTCGTTGATTCGCTGTAGATGTTCTTCGTCGTTCCCTGCCGTTATTTTTATGTCGTCTAGGAATACCGTTACTCCGGGTATGTTTACTAAAAGTTGTTCCATAAATCTTTGCCATATTGCTGGTGCACTAGCGACACCAAACATCATTCTCGTTGGCTGATACAATCCTTTATGGGTATTTAATGTTAACAATTTCCTATCATCGGGATGTACTTCTAATTGCAAATAAGCTCGGGATAGATCAATTTTTGTAAATTTTTTTCCTCCCGCCATTGCAGCAAAAAGCTCATCGATTGTTGGAAGAGGATGCTCATCTACCATGAGTGACGGGTTAATGGTCACTTTATAATCTCCACATAGCCGGACCGCGTTGTTTTTCTTTTTAACAACTACCACAGGTGTAGCCCATTCACTATAGTTGACCTTTTGTAAAATGCCTTCATCCACTTGCTGCTGCAATTCCTTCTCCACAGCGTCCGTCAATGAAAATGGAACTCTACGTGCTTTAACAAATTGAGGTAAAACACCATCCTTGATGTGTATCCGAGCTTGAAACTGTGTTATTCTGCCCATTGAGTTTGCAAATAACTGTTGATATTTATCGACTAAGTTCTGTAATTTTTTATCAGTTTCACTATTCAGGATGTGCACTCTTTCTTTGTACCATGGCAGGTATTTCTGCATAATTTGCGCCCAATTAAGTGGAATGCTTCTCAGCCAATCCCTACCCAAAAGTGCAAGTCGACTACCTCGTACAATATACAATTTCAATGGAATTGTTGATCCACCCGCAGTAACTTTTACCCAGGTATAACCAAGGCAGTCAACTTGTTGGTTACAATAACTGTATAATTTTGTATTAGTGTTGTGCACCTTAATCTTTCCTAGCACTCTCTCTACATCTGTCAGACCAGCCACTGTCACAGCAGCCCCTGTATCAATTTCAAATTTAAACCATCTATTATTCACAAGTAAATTATGAATAAATTTGGAACCGACATACCCAATACGCAAATTATTTATCCATTCCTCATCGAAGCTACCTCTATTTACATCGTTCGGCTTAAATTCTTCACACTCTTCGTTTCCTTCCATTGTATGTAATCCCTTTTTCTCCTTCATACATACCCGTCGGAGATGCCCTTTTAGGTTACAGAAACTACAAGTCGTTTCTTTGTGTTTGCATTGATGTGCCAAGTGAGTATTGTTTCCACATCTGTAACACTTCCTTTGCCCTTTTTTTCTTGCTGAAGTTTATCTCGCCCTTCGTTTCTATTCCGGAACGTCCGCATAACGTTTACCATATTTTGGCCTTTATTGTTCATCTCCAGCCCGCCTTTTTCTGCTGTCTCTGCCGCCTCTGCTATATTCATCGCAATTTCTAAAGTCAAATTCTTCTGCTCCAATAGTCTGCCTTGTACCATCTGATTTTTTAGTCCAAAGACAAATTGGTTACGTAATGCCTTATTTAAATAATCACCCAGATTGCACGTGGCTGCCATTCTTTTTAGCACTACCAAGAATTCTGCACATGACTCTCCCTCTTCTTGCTTACGTAAATGGAATCGATAACTTTCCAAAACTTCGTTTGGAGTCGGTTCAAAGTGTTCCTCTAGCGCATGTATCACTTCCTTGTATGTCTTTGATTCCGGTACCTCTGGTAACATTCTATCACAGAGCACGTTGTACACTTTAGCACCCATAAAATGCAGCAAATAACTAAGTTTATTATCGTCTGAACATCCAATAATACTCAATGTGGTCTCCAAGCGTTGGACCCATCTCTTCCACGTCATTATTTTAGGATCAAAAGCCTCCAACACGCACTGCACACCTCCAGATGCCATGATGTTGCAGTTATCTTCCGTATTCTTTTTATCCTCGTCGCCACTGTTGAAACTCATGTGTTTCTCTTTGCAATTCAATCATAACTGTTTGTTTATTTCATACATAATTCATTCTTCATGTTTGTAATATACACGATACATACACATAATATATACATAGATGTTTGTAAGGAGTTCAAGCACGACTTGGAATTGCCAGCTTGACCAAATCGCATGATATTATGACGATGATATCTTACGACATGTAAAGTTTACACTATAAGCTTAAATATATATAACAATGTCTTTCCATATTTGAGTGTTTAAAATGTTTGTAGAATACTAAGAAAACATAATCTATAAGCCAGAAGTCCCAGAAAAGTCCCACTTACAAATAAAAGTCATGTCACAAAAAATTGCAATTCACAAAAACACACCTGCAGTAGCCAACCAAAAAGTGGCTGCACGTTTTATTTTCAATTGAATCAAAAATTGTTTTATATGGTGGGACAGTTTGTAAGACGTCCACAGAATACGGAATACATCTCCAGGTATAGTACCAAAAATGTCAAGTAGGGAGGATCAAGCATAGTGGCTTGGGCTTGTTTTTTATATTATGGAGATAGGTCAATACATTGGCCCAGAACTACTATGGACTCTGTCCAGTACATAAAAATACTACGCTTACGTATACGGAATACGGAATACGGAATGCCCCTTAAATGGGTATTCTAGCAGGTCAATTATCCCGAAAACACCAGCCGACTTGCAAAAAGGTGGTTTGAAGTCAATAATATCGATGTTATGGAATGGTAGACATCACATCTCAATATACTCAAAAATTTTAAGTGTAATGACTAAAATGAGATCTCACTAGCACTACTGAAAGACAATAACGATATTTGACACGAAATTATAGAGGCATGGTCAAAAATACCTCATGAAAGGTGCAAAATACTGGTTGACACCAAGAAACGACGTTATGTAGCAATATTAAGCAATAAAGTCAGTACATTTAAGTGTTAAATTCAAGAAAATATCGTCATTTAAGTAATTATTTAAAAAAGTTTTCAATTAAAGAGAATTGAAACAAAATATTTTTAGTTTTTATTAGCGCTGCTATTTTTGGACTGGTCTCATTTTCGATATAAATGGTTCTAAAGGCTTAATCTCAAAATGACAAAAACTTATTTTTTATTTAAAGCAATATTAAGAATGGCACAAAACCAACTTTCAATCGCCGTAAAAACTTTTGGGATTTTCGAAGTAAAACTGATATTTTTCTTTGTCGACATTTTTTATCTCGTCGCTGCTATTTTTTGACCACAGCTGTAACTCGGACGATGGAGGAATGTAAGAACATGTGACAAACAACTTACTACGCCCCAGGTTAATAAGGCCTGCAAAAAAATGTCATCAAACTCTTGTAGAATAAAGCGTTCAGATGAGAACTCATTAGCAACCGCGATAAGAACACCGCCAACAATTCTCCCTACGCGATCCTTCCTGAATACAACATATCTTCCACATAAAATCTCAGACTCTAAAATCGAAACTTTCAACCAGGTCTCAGTAAAGGCGAGAGACTAGAAGTCAATTCGTAGAATGTGTACCTATTTTAATTCATTGTACCACATCATAGATTTCGGTGTCGGAATCGTTACAATAAAGTCAAGGTTTCTCTTGTATTTGAATGTTTAGTGTTCTGTTTAGTGTTATTAAATGTATTGCTTCTATGTCAAATTTTAGGATTAACCTTTATTGTAGTTTGTAAGGTAATATTGTTTTTGTTAGATTTTGGCCGGCTGAAGATATTTAATCTGTAGCCGGTATTCCACCCTCCACTGCTTGTCCGCTAAACTACGTTATGGGGACGGGGCCCTCTCGGTCGGCTGGAGCGGGAGTAAGAGACGTTGGGACCGTTCGAGTAAAAAAAACTTTGTGACTGCAAAAGTGGCTATGAACATAAATATGAAATAAATAAAATGGCTCAAAAATGGAGCAGTATCAAAACAAAAGTTATAATTTTCTACAACGATTTTGTTTAAAATATTTTTTTCTAGATTTAGGGTACATATGTCGCACTATAAAATTCCATTATTTCACCGTTAATAGGATTTTGCTTCTCAAGTTATCAGGTTAGATGTTGGCTTAAATTCAAAAATTGTGAAAAGTATCTTTGAAAAACTTTTTATCATATAGTGAATACCAAAATATTTCTTGTAATATGATTGCTGACTTCGCGGGGGATATTTGTGGTAGAAAAGTTTCAGCCCGAAAAAGTTAAAATATATGCAATTGCATCCGCGAATTTTGGATTTTTCAACAAATGCTGTGATTTTCGTGACTGACTTCATATATGTTAGAAGCGACATTGGTTCATAATACACAAACAAAAATTCTGTCGGTTCCGTTGGCTAAATTGCGAAAATAAAACAATAATGCCATGCATAATAATCATAAAAATCATATTTTCCGCGAAAATTAAAATTTTTCAAAAATATCCAATTTGTATGTTTGTTTATCGTGCCCTACCGCAACATCCACTTTTTATAAAAAATTGGTAAAAGGGTAGGGTGTCCAAAATCGAAACCGGTTAACCGGTTTCGTCACTTGCAACCGTCGGCCGGTTTTTGTAAAGTGACCATTTTCGGTTAACCGAGAAAACCGGGGTTTTCGTGTCGGTTAACCGGTTTTTATTAAATAAGAGAACATTGCACATTGTGTTAGCAATAAAAGAACTGTCAAAGGACTCAGCAACACTCATAGAAGCTGAAGCAATACAAACATTTTTATTCAACAATTTAAAACAGATAGAGGACACATACGTATTTGTGCCAAAGGCTGATGACGAGACTGGAAGAAACATTCATATATATACATATATTTATTTCTAAACAAAGTGCTTCAATGCACGAATAATTTCTAATTTTTCAATTATTTAAGCAAGTATTGCTTGTGCCAACACTATGCACTGCATTTATATGGGAGACCCCCTTAGTGTTAGTTCACATAAAAACTCACATAAGTGATGTCGGGGTATATGCTTTGTTTTATACTTGGATTTTATGTCAGTGTGCTATTTTTTAACTCTGCAATATTTAATACTACTTTAAAAATATGAATTTAAGACACACCTTACTGATTTAAATAATATAATTTTCAGATTTGCGATTCGTTACTCACTTCGATTTAGAATAGAAAATAAGGCGGATAAAGGATATATTATTTTCTATGTGGAAATTGTTTGAGTGATTTACGTGAATCACGTGATTCACGCGTGATCGTGAGCAAAACTTATTTTACTCACGTGAGCGTGCGTGAACGTGAGGAACAAAAAAATCTTCGTGCGTGAACGTGCGTGATTCAATTTTTTTCCTTCGTGAGCGTGCGTGAACGTGAGCCAATAATCACTTACGCGCCCATCTCTAATTCTTATATCAGTTAACCTGGAAAAAGCATTTGATAGAGTGAATTACTCAATATTGTTAAATAAACTTTACAGCATATATGGGTTTACGAGTAGTGCGTGTTCTCTGATAAATTCCTACTTGTCAGGTAGGAGGCAGTTTGTTTGTGTTGAGGGGAGATGTAGCAGGGTGTTACCTGTAAATAGCGGTGTACCACAAGGATCAGTTCTTGGTCCACTTCTGTTTATTCTTTTTATTAATGATTTATTCTCGAAGTTAGATATTTGGTGTACTCCGTATGCATTTGCAGATGACATCCAGTTGCTCCTCATAGGTGACAGTCGTCACCGAGTAGTTTTTCAATCGAAGATTGATATTGTTTTGGAAAAGTTGCGTGTGTGGACGTCGCAAAACAGTCTCGCCGTCAATGCTTTAAAAACGAAAGCTCTTTTTTTCTCTTCAGGGGTTTTAAATAATTTTAATTTGTGTTATGATGGGTCTAATGTTGATTTTGTGAGTGATATGCACTGTCTAGGCGTTCAGATTGATGACAAACTCTCTTTTGGTCATCATGTTAATATTGTAGTGTCAAGAATTAATTTCTCTCTCAGAAGTCTATATAATACCGATTTATCACTGCCCCTATTTGTAAGAGTTCGGTTAGTACATAGTTTAATTTTGCCAAGTATACTATATTGCTTGGAGGTTTACTCTGGCACCAACCAACACATTTTAAATTTACTGCAGGTGGCGTTTAATAGAGCGATAAGGTATGTTTACGCTTTAAGAGGTCGTGGACATATAACACCTTATGTTGTTAAATTTCTAGGTTGTAATTTTCCCACTTTTGTGAATTTTCGTTTGCTGATATTTCTCTTTAAGTTGATAAAAAACCAATGTCCACTTTTTTTGTTAGACTCATTTCAATTTTGCCACTCATCTCGTAGAAACCAATTAGTTATACCTAGGGTGTTTCACTTAATGGATCGATCATTCCTGGTTAGAGTAGCTCGGTTATATAATGCAATGCCTAGTGAATTGAAGGTTTATAATGTGTCCGTTACCACTCATTAAAATAGGCTTCTTCGCTATCTCCAATAAGTATTCATTGAAATTTTTTATAGCGCACCTAATTAAAGACGTTGAAACGTATATTCTTATTGACACATTCATTGTAATTTATTTGGTTGTGTAAAAACACATATACCGGTTATAAATCGTAATGAATGTGATCTTTTTATTTTTTATAATTGAAATTACCACTGTTCTATTGTTACATTTTAGGTCTTTTTTCTATAATTATTTAATTTATTTTATTTTTAAGTTCTTATTACCATACTACATTTTGTTGAGTAGTTTTTTTAACACTGTTAGAAATAATTTTTACTATGCATTTTGTAATTTATTTTATATCGGCCAATAGGCTTAGAATTACAAGTCGCGAAGAAATAAATAAATGAAATGAAATGAAAGAACAGTAAAAACATTGAATACACTTTTGCTGTTTTTAAGTTCCGGAAATTTTCCGTTAAACGATGGCGTATTGAAATACTCATCAAAATCGGATACAAAGGAATTTGCAAATGAATTATAAAAACCCCAAAAATGCTCGAAAATGCGAAAGACAGGCGACTTTATATGACGATTTCGCATTTTTTGGGAAAAGAAAGAAAAAACTGAAAAACTAAGTTACTTATATGATACCCTGTTAGCCCTACATCAACATTTAGCGAGCGTGTTTTTTCTACGTCAAGCTTTATCAATAACAGTACGATATTACGATATTATTATAAGAAGGATTCTACGTAAAGTTTTTATTCAAGTTTTTGTACGTAAATGAATTATTTTATAGAATTGACTTTATTTTAAAAACAAGTAAGGAAATGCTAAAGTCGGGCGGGGCCGACTATATAATACCCTACACCACTCCCTGCGTATATACCTCGATTTGATTAATAAAACAAGATGTTTCACGGGAGCAATTTTATGTAGTTCATATAAATTATACAGTTTAGTATAAACTCATATTTAGTCAAATTTAACGAATATGGTAAATAATATGGTAATTGATCCAATTTTCTGGCAATTATTCCAAGTAAAGTAAATATAACATGATCTGGAAAAATTGATCAAGATCTAATGACAAATACAGATTATACAACGATAATAGGATGAATCGGACGGACATTTGAAGGGGTCCATAACAACACTTGGGGTCTGTGCCAAAATATGGGCCTATATAGTTCGCATTCGCTATAGGTATTAATATTTGAAATATATCATGATCTGCAAAATTTGATCAATATGTAAGATCTAGTTTCAAGAGATGTAATAGAGTAGAATGGGGCCCATTTGGGTTATACCAAAGTATCGACACATATATTTGACTTTCATAGTATATCTTCTTAGTTGAAATATAATAAAATCTGCAAAATTTGAAAAACTTCCGATGTAAAATGTGATTCATAGAGAGGTAAAATAAAAATGGGCCCATCTGCAAGGGCGTTACATTATCAAGTGGGCCCATATAGATCACTTTCAAAGTATATATTATTAGTTGAAATATAACATGATTTGCAAATTTATATGGAGATTCAATGCACGATGTGGGTTCTAGAGCTATAATAGAGTAGAAATTGGGGTCCGATTTGTATGGTGGTTATACCAAAATATGGACCCATATATTTGACTTCCATAGTATATATTCTTAGTTGAAATATAATATAATCTGCAAAATCTGAAAAACTTTCGGTGTAAAATGTGTAGTAGAGGGGTAATAATAAAAATGGGGGCCCATTTGTATGGGCGCTACATTAAAAAGTGGGCCCTTGTAGACCACTTTCAAAGTAGGTATTCTTTCTGGGGGCCCATTGCATGAGGGCAATACCAAAAGATTGATCTATATAGCAGGTATTCTTTCTGGGGGCCCATTGCATGAGGGCAATACCAAAAGATTGATCTATATAGCAGGCTTTCAGGTGTTTCTAGTCTAAATGTAACATTGTGTGGGAAATTTGATCAAGATTCGATGTAAACTGTGCATGTTAGAGCAGTAATATTGTAAATCGGAGGTACATTTGTATGGGAGCTATATCAAACCATGGACCCACGTGGTCCACTTTCCCGTTAACTATTTCCAGTTCAAATATAAGACGATCCTGAAAATTTTGTCATGATCCCATGTAAAATGTGTATTCTAGAGAAGTAATAGTGTAAATTATAGGGATATTTGTATGGAGGCTATATCTAAATCTGAACCGATTTCCTCCAAATTCAATGGTCCTTGGACCAAAAAAATAACTTCTGTCAAATTTCACGATGATCGGACAACAATTGCGACCTGTAGAGTGCGAACAAACTTAGATGAATAGCAGATGGACAGACGGACGGACATCGCTAAATCGATTCAGCTGGTGATTCTAAGCCGATCCGTATGCTTAAAGGTGGGTCTAGCTCGATTATTTTTTGGTGTTACAAACATTTGGCGGAAAAATAACTTATAATACCCAAGTCCACGAAGTCGTGTAGGGTATAAAAATGCTACTGAAGTTTCTTATTTAATGTTCATCTTTACTAAAAATGAACTGTATTTGCTTTCGTAATAAAAAATTGTAATTTAAATATTTTCGTACTTTGATTAAAAAAATCGGTTACAGGTTTTTAAAAAAATTGAATTTTCGGTTAATCCGAAACCCGTCTTTCTAAAATAACCGGTTTTTTAGACACCCTATAAAAGGGATACCAATCATACCAATACCAATACCAGTGTGTACATCCCAGTGCATTTACTACACAACATTTCACTAAAAACGTTAACGAGTTTACAATAAATCTTATTTATATATTTGGGCTTTAATGGCTATGTGCTTATTTCAACAATCATAGTGCTCAATTTTTAATTTTACTCAATGTTAAAATTACTCTTAAAATTAAGGAGAAAATCTGTTTTTCGCTCTCCATAGCCACTTTTGAATATGGTGGTAAGCTACTTTTTCTCTTCACACAATTCCTTATTGCTGGAATGTTTTGTGAGATTAAAAACTTGAATTCAATTAAGCCCTCTATATAATCTATTCATCAGAAGGAAGGAAATTCATAATGCATACCCTTTTTGTTATTGGAGATAGACACTGATATATGGACCGGGTTGACTGGTGTCTGTGGAATATCCTGATTTTCGAATTAGCATGGTTAGAGAAATTCAACCCGAACTGACCCAATTGATATTGACTGTGGCACTCGTTTAATGATGCATTATTTCTTAGCTTCGTGTATAAGTCGGAGCTATCTGCAAATGCAATTAATACAAGTTGCAGTCGTTGATTTTTTGTTGTACATACATAGATATGTATGTTTTTTGGGTGGTTATTTATATTTAAGTTAGATTTAAGTGAGTATAAAATCAATTTATTATAAAGGGTGTTTTTTATTGGGGTATAGAACTTTAAGTTGGCATCACTTTTTTAACTGGCGGCCATTTTGTCAGCTGTCAAGTGATTAATATTTAGTTTGGTTTGCCATTTCATCATGAACAAGTTGACAAAAGAACAACGCTTGCAAATCGTGCAAATTTATTTCGAAAGTAATGGTTCAGTTCGCGAAGTTCACCGCAAGCTCCGTCCATTTTATGGTCGACATAATCGTCCATCAGAGCAATTAATTCGGTTAACCATGGATCGTTTTCGCACTACGTTTACTCTATGTGATAATACGCATCCGCAGAGACGTCGAACAGTGCGCACCGAAGAAACAATTGCCGCTGTAGAGCAAAGTGTTGAAGAGGACCCGAATGAATCGATTCGCCACCGTGCACAGCAATTGGAGCTGCACAGCAATTGGAGAAAGTGGTTGAAAATTGGACCTGTAGAATTGGCTATATTCGAGCCAGCCGCGGCGGCCACATGCCCCAAATCATATTTAAACATTAATGGCATAAAATTATCCTTCCAATAAAGCCAAATTGATGGACATTAAAACGATTTTCTTGTGTTTTATTTCAATTTGAAGTTCTATACCTCAATAAAAAACACCCTATATTAATGTGCTCATCCCGGTTGTTGGTCTCCAGGAATTATTACGTTATATTGCGGCTGATAATGTCCCTTAAGTGCAGCCATTTAGGAATTCGTGCTAAAATCCTTCGGTTGAATTCTGTATTTGTTATGTAACAAATTTATTCGAATATGGAACAACTTTTAAAAAATTTTGCTGTGGTATCAGTCCCACAAAAATATTGATGAATCCTACATTGGGTTTAGTGTAATGTGTCCAAAAACCGGTTATTTTAGAAAGACGGTTTTCGGTTTAACCGAAAATTAAATTTTTTAAAAAACCGGGTTTCGATTATAGTTTTTTTACAAAACCGGTTATAACCGGGTTTTTAATCAAAATACGAAAATATTTAAATTATAATTTTTATTACGAAAGTAAATACAGTTCATTTTTAGTAACAGTACATTAAATAAGGAACGTCAGTAGCATTTTTTTAGTTTGAGATCATTTTAAAATAAAGTCAATTCTATAAAATAATTCATATTTTTACGTACAAAAACTTGAATAAAAAGTTAACGTAGAATCCTTCTTATAATAATATCGCAACACCACTATACAATTCAAGTGCTAATTTTGTAAGCGATTTTTTGTTTGTTTTTGATAATATATATACATATATATATATATATATATATATATATATATATATATATATATATATATATATATTAAAAAATATATATTTTCTTGTAATGTTACTGCACTTCTACGACAATCGACAGCCTCTGTGGAATGCAAATCATTGTGGAGGGATTATAAAGTTCGGCCCGGACAAACTTAACGCCGTTTTTATTTGTTTATTGGTGCAATGTTCACTTATTTACTAAAAACCGGTTAACCGACAGGAAAACCCCGGTTTTCTCGGTTAACCGAAAATGGCCATTTTACAAAAACCGGCCGACGATTGCAGGGCCACATATAAAAACGAAGCAACCGATAATTCTTGCAGGTATTGATCATCTCTTATACCACCAACTTTTAAAGCTATAGTTTGTAAGTGATCGAGGGCATATGGATATTTTGTGTTTTTTCTGTTGCTAAAAAATATTTGATCTAAATATTTGTGGGATTCTATGCAGAACGGATGAAAGAGTAAGTTTTTTTGAATATTTGTTTACTGCGTTGAAGAGGGTGGTCTCATTGCGCCGTTTCCGTGGCGCGTGGGATGTTTGGAGTTAGAAGTAGAGGCTACTGTTTTCTAAAATATCAATATTTCTGACGTAGTTCCCAAATATATTGTTATAACTTTTTCTGTTAACGTGGAAAACAAAAGACCTTTTTCACCTTTGTGTTCCTGAATAAAACAGTGCTCAAGAGATTGATGAAAATACATTTAAAAAATATAGTTGAATGTGTATAAGTGATCATGGGGTACAATCGCCTATTACATTATTATTAACTAATACCAATTTTCTTAGATATATTTCAGAAAAATATATTTTAAAGTTAATCAAATTTACGAGACTGTTTTCAAGAGTTATTTATTTTTTATGTGCAATACTTTGTGATATACAAATGAAATAAATTGACGCGACATACGCACGCTTTTGACTACAAAAAAAAAAACAAGAAATAAACAGATAAGTCTATCTGTATTTTTAAGTGTTCTAAAGCGCAGAAAGAGTACTATATTATAGAAATAAAGGGTGATTTTTTAAAAGCTATAGGAAAGTTTTTCAAAAAAAACACATAAAATTCAGAAAAATGCATGAAATCTTTATTTGAATCGATAGTACGGTCCATATAATTTAATGTTTGAAGATTATTTCATGCAAATGTTGACCTTGACTGCGCCTCAAATGGTCCATCCGCTTAGTCCAATTATGGCATTTCCACTTTTTTGAGTAACAGAGGCCCAATTGCTGCGAACGGCGACGAATCGATAATTGATGGTCATCATTAACACTGGCCGATACAGCTGCGATATTTTATTCAGTTCGCACTCTACGTAAGCGTGTTGGTGGTTTAATGTCCAACAATGTAAATTTGGTGCGAAATTTAGTCACAATAGCCCGAATAGCCGCTTCAGTGGGTCGATTAAACTGACCATAAAATGGATGCGCGCGATGAACTTTCTTAACAGAGCACGCAATTTGATAATAAAATTCAATAATTTACAAGCATTGTTCGTTTGTAAGACGATTCATGGTTAAATTATAGACCAAACGGAAGATGTTTGACAGTGAAACAAAACACGAAACGTGCGTCGGCTGTTTAAACCATTGTTGCCAAAAAATAACAGCTAAAAAATCACCCTTTATATTAGCACAAGTTAGTACAATATGAACAATTAAACCATAGACACGTGAAACTAGGAGAACTGTGTACTCAGTTTTCCATTTGGTGGTCTTCTCTCCTTTTTACAGGACTTTTTAATTTAATTTATTTTCGTACTTTTCCGAGTCATACAAAGACGATAAGGCTGTGAAATAGAAGAATATCTCCTGAAATTACTTCAAATGCCATGTTTCTATCTGCATAAGTTTAGCGCAATAAATACAACAATTCAAAAATACATCATAAATAACAAAAATTGAAATTATTTTAAAACTAATATTATAAAAGTACAAAAAACTTAAAAAATATATATAGAAAAAAGTAATGAATGAAAAAATCAATCATTTCAAATTTCCTCCATAAAATTAAAAAAATAAACTTTAATTTTTTAATTGGGAAACTTGAAATAGTTGTAAATGCTAAACTAACAAAGAAAAATATATGAAATTCGAAGTATTTTTTAATTGATATTCTTCTCTTTCATTTGATACCCATATCTCATTTGTATGACTTGCAAAAGTCTGAAAATAAATTATTAATACTTATATATTCTTTGGAAATTATAAGTCGTAAAAATAGAGAAAAGATCACCAAATGGAAAACTGAGTGCACAGCTTTTTTGTATACGATCTCTAGTATCATGTGTATATGGTCTTGTTCAGCTCCAAAAAAATGCAAAATTGTCGCACGGTGTTATACGATGAAACGGACTCGACAAAATATAAAAGTTCTTTTGAACATGAAGAATGGAATAAAATACGAATCCTGAACCAGAAATATCGAGGAAAATATGCCAAAACGTGTAAAAGCGTATGGCTAATAAATACTAAATGTTCACAAAAACACGTTTTTGCCTCATTAATTATTCATCTTTAAGAAAAACTCGAATACTAATGACGCTATGATTTTTTATATAAATGAAGTAATGCGTTGTTTTTTTATTATTTGTAATCAGTTAATGATTTTTTTCGTGGATTTTGAAGCTTATTTAATGGTGAATTAAATTTATAAGTTTATAAAGCAGTTTTATCTTTCGCCAATGCGAATGTCGAATATTAATGAGACTCATTTCACTGTACATGTAAATGAAGATCAAAGGCTAACTTTTATTCGTAGATTTGTGAAATATCATAATTATCTTTACAATTTTTAATTAGGTGCAAGGGTAATAAATTACAGTAATGATGTTCATTATAACACTTCAACATTTAATGGAAATAAAACAGAACATGTAAATTTCAAGATTCATTATAGTAATTGTGATCGAAATAGGGGACTTTTTTGCTTGAACTTTTTTGGGATATGACCATATGTTCATGGAACTTTTTAGTGATGCCGTATTTTAGTTGTTATTAATATTAGCGCCTAAGGAGAAGTTGATTAAACAAAAAGGTTACTAAATTAAAAAATGACGAATGAAAATAAAAATGTAACTGTAGTAAACCAATATGACCAAATAACGAGGTAACAGAAACAATAAAAGAACAGTCAAAACATAAATTATGAGCAATGTAGACATATACGGAACTTGTGTTGAAAAATAAAGATACAAAAGAATGAATGATAGAGGACTAAGTGTTATAAAACAAAACGAATTCAAGAAAAATAATAGAATAATGTATAATTATCGTGAATTAAAAAATCGGGATTTGGCGAGATTTTGTAAACAATCGATAGTCGATAAAAAACCGGCTATATTTTAATGTATTAATTTTAATATTAAAATATTTTATTTTGATTTTCTTTACAATTTCACACTTTCAATTTTTAACATCTTGGAAAAAAATAGCAAATAAGAAATCAGTTAACGATCAGTGTTCCAAATGTTCCATTTTTATGAGTAGGTTTTTTGTACTTTATCATTTATTTATTAGTTAGTTTTGTCCAAGTTGAATAATAATAGAATGCCAATTACATTTGATATTTGCGACAAGATCGAAAGTAATAGCTATTTTATTCGTATTTGGTAGGCCATATTTACCTCTTTTGGATATGTCAGGAACGGAGATCTTAGAAATTTAAATCTAATTTTAGATAAATTCAGCTAATTTCTGTATGTACCTCAAAAGTAGTTAAATTAAGTTCCGTTTTTTCCATAGAATAACGCGTTTTCTTCAGTCATATAAGTCATATAAGTCTTATTGCGATGAACATCTATTTTCCGTAATTGCAGTCTTATAGTACATTGGAAACGCTCATTTCATATAAGAGAAGGTGTGAAAATCTTTTATTTTCTAAATATTCCAAAAATAAAGTCCGTGATCTATATCCAATTTGTATTTCTTTCTCGACAAGAACATAATCACAATTAGGCGAGAATTTTATTTTTCTAAATTTTATTCATTGTAGAGAAATCGTTCAAAAAAAGGTGATGTACTTGTGGAACTTAAAAAATTGCATGACTTGAATATTATAGTATAGTATATAGTATCGTTTGTTTTAAATTTGACATTCTAGCTAATTAATTTTTTTAAATTAATTACATTTTATCAATATACAGTTTAAATGGCTATTAATAATGTTGCTTTTGTCCTTTAAAAATAAATTGTGGAATTGGTGGACCTTTGTCGGTTACTAAAAAATATTTATCTGATAATTTTGGAACTATAACGTACCAAAAATAATTAAAATGAAAAAGCGAAACTTTTTTTGAAAAAAAAAAAAGCGGGATGAACAATTTAATCGGGGTAATCGGGATGGATGGTCACCTAATGTACAATACAAAATTTAAAATTGATAAATAATCTATATAATAAAAATGAAATGATGTTTTTTTTCGAACGGTCCCAACGCCTCTCACTCCCGCCCCTTCCGACCGAGAGGGCTTCGTCCCCATAACGTAGGGACAACGTACACACCACACCACTGTGGCGGACAATCAGTAGAGAATGGAATACCGGCTACAGATTAAATATCTTCAGCCGGCAAAAACAAAACAAAAACTAACTACACTAAAGGTTAATGCTAACATTTGACATAGAAGCAATACATTACATTTAATAATACTAAACAGAACACTAAACATTCAAGTACGAGAGAATCCTTGACTTTATTGTATCGATACCGACACCGAAATCCACGATGTGGTTTGGTTTTAAGGACCAGAATGCTCCTGCATTCTGAACACTCGGAGACCCAGTTGGATCCATTGTGCAAATCCTTTGTGTTTCCAGAAAGTATAAGGTTGTAGGAGAGGGATAGGGAGTGATGGGATTTGGAAAGGAGTAAGTGGTGTTTGGTGATAGATGAGGAGTGAGGGAAGTAAGGCGATATGGGGAAGGGATATGGGGATAAGAGTGTAATGTGGGTGTGTTTTAATATTTTGTTGTTGTTGGCTGACGACTAGGTAAGAAGTTTGTCGAGAGTCATCCGGTATACTGTTGGTGGTATGTCATTATGGCTCTCTTCCTTTGTTAGCCGTCAACTATCAATGCGGTTACATCCTTGTCTCTAATTAGCCACCCCTGATCCGATTTAGACCTTTTGAGAATCCCAAAAGGTCATAAATGGTGCAGGTTGCAATATCTTCTATGTTACTGATGAAATAACTTCCTAGGTATTTATTTCTGCGTACACATAGCGCTGGACATCTGCAGATTACACTAGTCAACAGTCAAAATGTACTCGGGATGCGATAATTTTTTCTGTGTAGATAACCTTGACATGAGCTCGAAAAACGCAATAAAATTTTTTTTTCGTTTGGTTTTTTTTTTAAATTTAAAAAATTTTTTTTTGGTTAATTTGTTTCGTCCGGCATAACTCGGGAACCACTAGCCCGATTTAATTGAATTAAATTTTAAAAATTACAATTCCCTTAATCTGTTCATATATTGTTTTCCTATACAAGCAACAGTTTCCAAGTTAAAAATGAATATATAAAGGAAAAAACTTATTTTTTGCCGAAAGATTTAAAATTTTTTTTTTTAAAAAATCCATAAAAAATCCAAAATGAAAAAAAATGTCAAATCTTATTACTTTTACGTAAAGTCACATAACCTATGAGCAAAATGAGACAAAGATCATGAAAATCGATGCACGCGTTTCGCTTTTATTCGCAATTGAGTAAAGGTATGAATTTCAAAAATTTGCTCGACATATGCACAACTTTGTCTATGGTAAGGTTTTTTCTTTTTTTTTTGATTCTCAGAATTAACAAAACGGAATAAACAAAGGGTTATTTAATTTTTATGATTGCGTAAGCAAAGTAATAAACGCTAATAAATGTGCGTGAACAATTAAAAGGAAAAAAGGAAAGGGGACTTTTTTAATTATTTGGGTTTTCCGTTGGCTACCTGTATTATTTTTTTACAGAAATGCAACCCACATTTAAGGGTGGTCATTATTCGGAAAATTTAAGACTCACACATGGTGAAACAGGTATGTAGCCACCGTAAAAAAATATACACCCATTTATAAGTACCTGTCAGTAAAATACTAAACAATACACAGTATAAATAGGTCTTCATTGATCGATTTTACTCATTCAACAAGTGTCGACGAACGCGATAGTTAAAATGAGCAAACGTTCGCGAGGATTTGAATGCAATACCAATCCAAGTAATTTTTGTTACATGTGCGGAGAATACGTTTCTGAAAAAACAAGCGTTGTTTTTCACCTAAATTGAGAGATTCATTTGAAGAGAGCTTCAATTTAAAGGTCTCAAACATAGATGAGCGGTGGACACCAAGTGCTCTATGTCCAAGGTGCTACGTACAGCTAGCTGACTCAAGGTAAGTGTAGATTACGAAATTCAAGAACATATATAACTTATTATTGAAATTCTTTCAGACGACAGCCGAGAATCATCATGCCAATGCTTTGGAGAGCTCCGCTTTGCCATGTAACAGATTGCTACTTCTGTCTTAGCAAAAAAACAGGCGTGGGAAAAAATATACGATGGACTTACGCTGCTGTTTCAACAGTGAATTTTCCAGTGCCATTTTCCGAAGAACCAGTGGATCCGCAACCGTCCGTTTCAAGATGGGCATCTAATAATGAGGCGATACATCCAACATCAGATCCGGAGACAGTAGAAACCACATCAGAATGCGAGTCAACATATACATTGCATGGAGGTCAACGCTTATGTTCCCAAGCAGAACTGAACGATTGGGTTAGAGAATTGAAACTCTCCAAGGAAGATGCAGAGTTGCATGCATCGCGCATGCAACAGTTCGGTTTCTTGGCTCCCGGTGTGGTGACAACAATCTACAGGAAGCGTCATGAACCATACGCAAGGTACTACACAAAAAAAGACAACATCTGTTTTTGTAAGGACATTCCCGGATTATTTGGTGAACTCGGGTACTCTTACGATCCAGGAGAGTGGTGTCTTTTCATCGACAGCAACAAGCAGAGCCTTAAAGCAATTTTACTGCACAACGGCAACGAGAAACCTTCGATTCCAATTGCTCATGCCGTTGACACCAAGGAAACATACGAAGTCATGGACAATCTACTAAAGTGCCTTAACTATGAGAGGCACGATTGGAAAGTTTGTGCCGACCTTAAGGATATCGGTATCCTTTGTGGATTACAAGGTGGATTCACAAAGTACTGTTGTTTTCTCTGCCTTTGGGACAGCCGCGATCGTCAACATCATTACACCAGGAGGAGTTGGACAGAAAGAGTTAACTTCATCCCCGGCAGCGACAACGTGAAATATACACCACTCATAAAAAAGGAAAATGTTTTTCTCCCACCTCTTCACATAAAGCTCGGACTCATAAAAAACTTCGTGAAAGCTATCAACAAAGATGGCGAAGCGTTCGCTTATTTAAAAACCATTTTTCTTCACCTTTCATCGGCAAAGATTAAGGAAGGCGTTTTCGACGGTCCGCAAATTAAAAAGTTGTTGCAAGACCAACAGTTTGAGCACATTTTATCACCAAATGAAGCTGCAGCTTGGAACTCATTTCAGCAAATTGTTTCCGGATTTCTTGGAAACAACAAAAGCTCAAATTACAGAGAGATCGTCGAACAACTACTCCAAAATTATAAAAAAATTAGAGCAAATATGTCGCTTAAGATACATTTTCTACACTCGCACTTGGACTTCTTTCCGGACAACCTGGGCGATGTGAGTGACGAGCATGGCGCACATGTAACAAAAATTACTTGGATTGGTATTGCATTCAAATCCTCGCGAACGTTTGCTCATTTTAACTATCGCGTTCGTCGACACTTGTTGAATGAGTAAAATCGATCAATGAAGACCTATTTATACTGTGTATTGTTTAGTATTTTACTGACAGGTACTTATAAATGGGTGTATATTTTTTTACGGTGGCTACATACCTGTTTCACCATGTGTGAGTCTTAAATTTTCCGAATAATGACCACCCTTAAATGTGGGTTGCATTTCTGTAAAAAAATAATACAGGTAGCCAACGGAAAACCCAAATAATTAAAAAAGTCCCCTTTCCTTTTAATTGTTCACGCACATTTATTAGCGTTTATTACTTTGCTTACGCAATCATAAAAATTAAATAACCCTTTGTTTATTCCGTTTTGTTAATTCTGAGAATCAAAAAAAAAAAGAAAAAACCTTACCATAGACAAAGTTGTGCATATGTCGAGCAAATTTTTGAAATTCATACCTTTACTCAATTGCGAATAAAAGCGAAACGCGTGCATCGATTTTCATGATCTTTGTCTCATTTTGCTCATAGGTTATGTGACTTTACGTAAAAGTAATAAGATTTGACATTTTTTTTCATTTTGGATTTTTTATGGATTTAAAAAAAAAAAAAAATTAAATCTTTAGGCAAAAAATAAGTTTTTTCCTTTATATATTCATTTTTAACTTGGAAACTGTTGCTTGTATAGGAAAACAATATATGAACAGATTAAGGGAATTGTAATTTTAATTTTTTAAAATTTAATTTTAATTAATTGTAATTTTAATTTTTTAAAAAACAAACGAAAAAAAAATTTTTATTGCGTTTTTCAAGCTCATGTCAAGGTTATCTACACAGAAAAAATTATTGCATCCGGAGTACATGAAATTTTTTTCATTTTGTTGAGTAGTGTTATGTGTTCAATAGATTATATCTCGTCCTCATCCTCACTTAATCGACAGTGATCTTCAATGTCTAACTGCCAACTTGAGATACTACTCCTAGTGCAGTAGTGCCCTGTGTAGATACCTACCAATGTTCCAATTTCTGCCTTGTTTAGCTCCAATAGAGTTCTGGTTTTGCCCCTATCGATCTTTGGCCATGTGGCCCTGGCGATCCTGCAGGCACCATGTAGTCTGTACCTCCATTGATGACCGATTCGTGGACTTCTTCCTTGAACTATCCTTGTGTGACCATATGGTCTATTATTCCAGCATACTGATTCTTTGAGTATTATAGCGCTCTTGGCTGTAAAGTGGTCCAGAGATGGATGATGCAGAATTACATCCAATGCTGCTTGTGGAGTGCTTTTTATGGCTCCCATAATGGTCAGTCCTACTAGCCTTTGCGTTTTCGTTAACTTTGCCCGGAGTCTACTCACACTCATTGCACCCCACCATACCAAACATCCATAGGTAGTAATGGGTCTGACAACCGATCGGTAGATCCAGTCTACGACTTTTGGTTTCAGACTCCAGCTCTTGCCTATGGAGTTCCTACACATGTAGAGTGCATTTAGACCTTTCTTATACCTTTCCTCAATGTTCCTATTCCAATTCAACTTCCGATCTAGGACGACACCGAGGTATTTGGCCTCATAAGAGAGGTTGAGCTCCGTTCCATCAAGGATTGGCTTCCTAAATGGTTCTATGTTATATCTCCTTGTAAATAGGACTAGCTCAGTTTTCCTAGGATTAATGCCCAGGTCACTGCCTCTAGCACATGATGTGGTACAATGAATTAAAATCAATACACATTCTACGAATGGGCTGCGCAGTAGCATAATTCGTACGCTGAAAATCAATATCAAGACACTGATAGTATCTAAATTGGCACGTTACTTAATCCTAGAAATAAGATATTCAGATGAGACATCACCATTCATAACCTCAAATAACATCACGGTGTTCAGCATAATTCGTCTACTTTTTAAGGAGGACAAGTCAATCAACTTCAATCTACTAGTATAGGGGGGAAGAACAAAATCACTATTCCAATGTAAGTGTCTCAATGAAAACAATAAAAAATGCTTCTGAACTGACTCAATTCCATCAGAGGGTCCCATACTACAGAACAATATTCCAAAATAGGCCTAACGAGCGAAGTAAATAACTGTTTCGTCACATAGGGATAAGAAAATTCTTTAGCCCAACGTTTAATAAAGCCAAGAACACCATACGCCTTGTTAACCATGGCCATAATATGATTGTTGAAATCAAGTTTCGAATCCATCAGAATACCAAGATCTACAAAATAATCAACTGTCTCTAACTCAGCTCCAATAAGATTATGTCTGTAAAATTTCGGATTCGATCTAAAGAAACGCGTATGCTTGAATTTCCGTAAATTAAGTTCCATGCAGTTAATGTCACACCAATATCCAAAATTATCTAAGTCGTCCTGCAAATAATGAGCATATTCTGCCTGTTTATAAGAAAAAAATATTTTCACATCATCCGCATACGTCAAAATCCTAGAGTTTATAATAGAACCCGGGAGATCATTTATGAATAATAAAAATAGTATAGGCCTAAGATTACTACCTTGGGGAACTCCCGATGAAACCAGAATTGGCCTAGAACAAGAAGTTCCGTATTTGACAATCTGCGAACTAAATAATCGTTCGCAGATTGTCAAATTGATAATCCATTTAAAAAAATTACAGCTTAAACCAATTCTATCTAATTTATATAACAAAAGCTCGCGATTGACTTTATCAAACGCCTTGCTAAAATCCTTATAAATGACGTCAGTCTGATTACCCAGAACAAACTCATCAATAACATGTGAGGTAAACTGAGTCAAATTCGTCGTGGTCGATAAGCCCTTACGAAACCCATGTTGGCTGGGACTCAAAATAGAAGAAACGCTGTGAGATACAACCTTAGTCACTAGATTCTCAAAAAGCTTAGGGATAGCACTTAATTTAGCTATCCCTCTATAATTCGAAACGTCAATTAGACTTCCAGATTTATGTAGGGGATCAATGAACGAATGCCTCCAAGCCGAAGGGAGGGAAATATCCAAATCTCAACGAAGTATTAAATAATAACGCCAGAGGAATAGCTAAACCACTAGCACAGAATTTTAAAATTATACTTGGCACCCCATCGGGGCCGACTCTATTTGTTGATTCTAGATCATTCAAACTTGGTATTTCTAATTGATTCAAAGCAGGAATATCATAGGGATAAGTGCTGTCGGATCGATAAGATCTATTTGAATATGTGGTTGCAAAGAAATTCACAAAACAATTATCAATATCCTGGTCCTCACAATATTCCAAGCCATTCCATTCTAATCCTAGTTGGTTTAGATGTGGATTTACGTTTCAAATTAACAAAATCGTAAAAAGCTCTAGGGTTATTTCGAAAATCATTCTTCACCTTTTCCAAGTATAGTCTATAACATCTCTGAGATTCGACGTTATATCTCGACCTAGCAATAGAGTATCTCACATAATCGGAATTCAATTCAATTCAGATTTCTTAAACTTCTTAAAAAGCCTACTTCTCGAAATCAAACGATGAAGGCAGTGCGCTGTCCGGCAAGGCAAGCCAAGATACGGAAGGTAAATTAAAATCCCCTAAGATTAATGTACGGTCTAAGCAAGAACTGCAATAAATTCAATGTCATCAAGCCCGTGGAGGATAATACGTTCCGATGGGAAAGAATTACTGCCTGGCCCACGATGTCGAACGTTAACGTTCGCTTGCCTCTCATGCGACAAACAGTTGATTTGGGACCCACTAACAGGCACTAGAACGACAAAGCGAACGAAAGTCTATGCGAAAGAAAACGTAAGCATTTCAGTGTAAAATCGGGGCCCCACTAACTTTTTCTTCTGTCATCTGAGCGAATGAAAATGTCAAAATCACTCACTTTTGTTTTGTCTGTCGCAAGCATAAATAAATAAATAATACAAATTTATTTTATATTTTTATTGCTCTCCTCTCTACTTCATACTTCTTCCTCGACGTTCGAGATAATCTCGCCACGAACTTCCTAGGCACCAATTGAGTTGTCGAGGCACATATTGTGCTAAACGCATTTATACTTTCCATTGCTCCGTGCACCGGAGTGTTTTTGTTGTAGGGTCTTTCAATTGCGTTCCTTGTATTACTAAAGGGGGTCTTCAGGAATGGCTTTAATTTGTGGCCCCTACCTCCTGAAACCCAAGCGTTTCGTTTTTCCCAGTGGAAGTCTTCTTGAAAACGTCGGTGTCCCGCAACTCGTCCATCAACAAGAGGAAAATAACACCCGAAAATTTCCTATAAACTAAGTAATAGAACTTACATATATGCATTTACATGTGAAATTAGTATATTCTGGTCATCTCAAAAACATTAGAGATGACCAGTAGCTGCCTACGGAGATCTAGAAATTAGCATTCATCCAAAAAAATGTGCGCACACAAAACAACCCCAAATATTGATTGTTTACATTATTTTTTCGAATTTTGTTTTCAGTTATTTCAGCTGAGAAAAAGTTGTGTCAACTTTTTTATTATATGCTAGAATTTGAATATTTAACGCTTTTTTCTCGGTATATTTGCGATTTTTTGTGGATTTTTTGATCTGGCAATATTTTCATTCACTCACAACACACAAAATATCTCAGAATCTAAAACTGACTCTTTTAACCAAGTCTCAGTAAATACAAGAGCCGAGAAATCAAAATCGAAGCTATCAACAAATAATTGATTCAATTTCGTATTCAAACCCCTTACATTCTGATACCCGATATAAAAAGAATCAATTAGTTTTTTGGGACAGTAGCTGACCTCAAAGGCAGGCGAACCAAATTGTCCACCCTATCCACAAATTCCTTAACAAATGCCCTAGGTGGCCAGAAGTCAGGGATGATCAATCTGTAAAAGATTTCCCTCATCGTAATAATCTTAAAATAAGCCCGACTTTGAGAAAATGACGACTTCAATTTGAAAGACCTAAGGTAAAAGTCACCCTCAATCTAATTAAGCCATTTAAGTCATCAGCTGTGGTATCTGGGGCGAACCTCGAGACGAAGACCATTTTCATCTCCGGGGCCATGACAAATCCACCAGAAGTACCACTAGATTGATGTGGACGCACGTCTGCAACAGGCATAAACAGAAGTAAATTCTCGCCTACCACACTGGTGGTGTGGACACACACCTGTTGCAGCTGTAGCACGAGCGGTGTTGTAGCCTTCCACGCTGGTCTGCTGAGGATCTGTGACAGTTCTATCACAAAGCAGTGGTCCAGCAACTATAGCATAGGTCGGATTCATCATTCGACTATCCCAACCCATTAACAGTTTGAGTCGCAGGTTCAGCAACACCAAATGCTCAATCCTCGGCGTCACTGATTTTCCGGTTGTTTCGCAAACTTATCTAATTCAGGATATTTGTCAAAAATATCACCGAATTCAGAAAATCGCGTATAAATCGTCCCTAGACAGCTCGGTAACCTCAGTCATGGAGCCCTTAAAAAGTTATACAAGTTTACACTAATTTTCCTACATGTAGTGCAGCACCACCTAAGACCATTGTCAGAGCATCCACAATCCTTGCACTAATTCCGGCACGCTTAGCATGCCACTGACCAGTGCAAAGCCAACACTCAATTGTGATCTCAATATCAGAGACTATTTTACAATTTTCGGACGAACAAGACTCTTTTAAAACAAACACAAATTATTAGTATAAGGTAAATAATAATTCCACCCTTTACTGTAATGATACTAATAAAAAATACGCGCGTGAAAAAAATCGCTAAAAAATTTGAAAAATCGATTCAGTGGCAACACTGTCAGAATAGACAAACAAAAAACGAATGTTAAAACAAAGACCAAACTCAGTGTTAAACGTTAATCACACAAAAACAAGTAAGGAAAGGCTAAAGTCGGGCGGGCCGACTATATGATACACTCCACTACTCTATCCGAATACAATTCAATTCGGTAAAAAAGTGAAGACGGGAAGAATTTTTGTATGTTTCCTAATCATAGGCTAATATGACCAATTTGTCAAATCGAGAAGAATATTTGTATCAGGGTTATATCCAAACTTGGAATGAAGTGACCCACTTGCACAATAGGTTCTACCAGTTCAAGTATAACGTGTTATGCTCAATTTGATGAAATTCGGTGAAAATACGTTGTTTCCAAAGCGGAAAAAGTCAAATTGGGATCGAAATTTGTGAGGGAGCTATATATAAATCTGAACCGATCTGACCTATATTCACCATGAGTGTTTCTAGTTGAAAGATAAGATCTTTTGGAAGATTTGAAGAAGAACTGTTAAATATGTGGTTTATAGAGTGGAAAAATTTGAAATTTGTGAGGGAGGTATATATAAATCTGAACCGATCTAAAAAATTTTCAACACATGTGTTTCTAGTGGAAATATAAGATGTCTTGCCAATTTTAAAGACAATCTGTTGCAATGTATGATATCTGGAGTAAAAAGAGTCAAATCGGGAGTGAAATTCGTATGGGGGCTATATCTAAATCTGAACCGAATTTCTTCAAATTAAATAGCGTTCGTCCTTATCCCTTAAATAGCGTTCTTCCTTGATCCACAAAACTTACTTGTGTCAATTTTTGTTAATATCGGACTATAATTGCGACCTGTAATTTGATTACAACAGTAGATGGGCAGACGGACATTGATAAATCGATTCAAAAATTGATTCTAAGTCGATCGGTATAATTAACAATGGGTCCATCGCTTCCTTTGGGTGTTACAAACAAATGCACAAAGACATAATACTATCGTGGAGTGTATAAAAATAGCCTAATAGTTTCTCGACAAATAAATCACCCATATGACATAATTCCCAATGATATACCGTGTGGCTGAAAATACTTTGAAATTTTTACTTTCGACATTCTGTAGAAAAAATATAATTTTGTTCATCTAGCCAATAATTTTCATTCGAAATTTTCGTTCTGTCAATAAATTGTAAAAAGTCCGAGAGGTATTGGGTTTGGTGAGCGAATGCCGTTTATTCATAATTAATATTTTGTCAACATAAAGTTTGGCGAGTGTAAATAGTGACGGTGTCGTATTACATCGTGCGACCAGAATATGTGAATCGTACCTTTTAGCATTTCTCACGGGTTCAGTAAAACATTATGCTACACATGTTACGTTTAATGCTGATAATTAATGTCTTGCTATGGTCGACATATATTTACACTACACCTCCCTTTTTACAAAGAATGAAATTATTTTAATAAATTCATTCTATATCTAAAATTAAATGTAATATTTAAGACTTAATTATTTAATTCCTTATGTATATTTTCTTTTTCAGCATTTATTATTAACTTTAGCTGGTATTAAGAGTTTTACCTTTACAATTACAAAATACAAAATTCTTAATATACAAGTTGTAAAATTAAATTTTTTTATAAAGAAATTACAATTACAATTTTTTAATCTTATCTTTGTGTACAATTATAGTTTTGCTATTACAATCGTGTGTGTTTTTCATAGTACAATTATTCATATTTTCTATGCTAATTACTTCATAAGGTCAATTATATCTGTTGTCTAACTTATGACCTACTTCATTTTGAACTAAAACTAAATCTCCTACTTCTAACGAAATTTTATTTTGTTTCTTATCGTGTATTTGTTTTTGTTTCTGTTTTGTCCTTTCAACCATTATTCTGGCTCTCTCTGCATCATATGCTTCAATGCTATAGCAAGGTTCCTTTTCATTTACAAAGTCAAATTCAGTTGGTATTCTACCAAATCAAGTTCAAACGGACAGTTGCCATGTGTAAGTGAAGGTGTCGTGTTGTAACAATATTGAAAATATCTGCACCAATCATCCCAATTACTTCTATCGACTGATATTTACGCTCTAATATAAGTTCTGTGGTTTCTTTCCACCGTTCCCAATGTTTGGTGATGATATGGTGTGGAGTATGAATTTTCAATCTTATGTAATTTACAAATTTCTTGGAATATTGTGATAATCTTGTTCTTTTTGCAATCCATACATCCCTTTACGTAATTTCTTATGTGTTGAGTCATATTCTTCCATACATATCTTCTTTGGATCTTCTCTATAGTTCGACGTATTCCTGGGTGCCCACCAGTAACAGGATTGTAGTGATTTTCTCTTATTACTCTACAATATCATTTCTACTGAAAAGTTATGTCTGTCTTGGTGTTACCTTTTACCATTCGATTGCCGATTTCTTTGAATTCTTCTACCCGGGTATATTTGAATATATTGTCATTCAATGACAATCATAAATTTTTAACGTCTTATATTGTCATTTAATGACAATCTTAATTTTTTTTGCTTGTTGACTGCTTCAATCAGTCTAGAGAAATATCGTCCTAAGTCAATTTTTCTTTAACAAACAATATACTCGCGTCAAGTCTACATAGAATCTTGCGTTCCTTTCTAAAATAAAGAATTTGATCTACAAGTTCTAGTACGACATGTCTTCAGAATGCATTTCTATTTAGCGCTTCATAAATTGTGGGCTTTGCGATCGCTTTTTCCGTATTACTGACCTTTATTTTACCTTCATTGTATACATTGCTGAAATCCATGAAGTCTATTCTTGACAAGGCATCGGCTGCGTGGTTTTCTTTTCCACTCAAGTACTCTACCACAAAATCGTACTCCTCTAAGTATAGCCTCATTCTTCTTAATTTGGATGATGGATTTTTTAGAGAAAACAAGTATGTTAGTGGTCGATGATCGCTTCTGACTAAGAATTTCATACATATATCTGTGGCTTGGTGCTAAAGGGGCCAATGTCAAAATATTCAGTTTTGAGATAATTGAACTTGAATGTTTTAACAAAAACTATTTTAACTACAGCAGACAAATCTTCAAAGTTTTACTTATCAACTTGGGCTTAGATATAGAATATATTTGAATAGAATACGATCGTAAAATTAATTATCTAAAAAGATGCAAAATTTAGAAGATAAAGATGACATTGGCCCTTTTAGCATAAAGTAATGTTTTAATTTTATGTTTTTATTGTGACATTGGCCGTCATAATAAGAACAATACCAAATAGAAAACCATTGTATTTTACTTTTTTATTATGTTGTTGCAAAGTTTATTGTAATCAAAGGATATAAAAACAAGAAATAGTAGTAAAGTAATGCAATAATAGCATATTATTGTGTTAATTCACATTCCTCTTCCATACCTTCAACTGCCAGGTAATCCACAATGTTGTCATTTGCAGTTATTTGTTCCATGTAATGATTGTAGTATGTGCGATTCGTATTGGTAATGTATGGCAAAAGTGTCTTTAAGTCATTCAATTTTTCTGTACTTAAAGGAACAGGTTGCCTATTGAGTGGTTGAAGCTTGGGAAGATTTCCGTGTCGTTTTTTCTTGTGATTTCTGCATATGTCAAGAGATTTAAACTCGTCCTCAAAGGAATGTTTATACAAGATACTTGGAGAGTTTGTTGAATACTGCATCCATTTAATTCGTAACCACTGAACTTGTTCATTTATAGTGTTGTTTTTCCGATGTACATAATGAGTGGTTAAACATGATTTAAAATTTAAAAATTGTGTTTGGTCCAATTCTATTACTTTTATAGGGGGGTTCTTGGTACCAAACGTATTAAATTTGCCCAATCTCGAGGCAACTCTATATCAGCTGTAGTATGTTTTTTGGTTTTTTCTATTGCCGCATGAATGCTATCCGCTTCCATATGTGTATGGCCCGCCTCAAGAAATTTGTGGTTAACTGTTAACTGTTTACCCTCAGCTTTCAATTCACTTACAGTTATCAGTAACATTGTTGAAAAATAAATATTTCGGTATATGCCTTACCTTGCGTTTTCAATGACTTTCTTATATTTCGGGTCCAATTAGAAGAATTTCGCTTTCGTTTTCTTGTAGCATCATCCTTATTTTGTTTCATTCTTCCTCTGCGTGAGTTGTTTGGTTGGTTTTCGTCAGTGTCCGAATGATTGTCTATCGGTATATATCACTAGTCAACAGTCAAAATGTACTCGGGATGCGATAATTTTTTCTGTGTAGATAACCTTGACATGAGCTCGAAAAACGCAATAAATTTTTTTTTTCGTTTGGTTTTTGTTTTATTTTTTTTTTTTTTAATTTAAAATTTTTTTTTTGGTTAATTTGTTTCGTCCGGCATAACTCGGGAACCACTAGCCCGATTTAATTGAATTAAATTTTAAAAATTACAATTCCCTTAATCTGTTCATATATTGTTTTCCTATACAAGCAACAGTTTCCAAGTTAAAAATGAATATATAAAGGAAAAAACTTATTTTTTGCCTAAAGATTTAATTTTTTTTTTTAAAAATCCATAAAAAATCCAAACTGAAAAAAAATGTCAAATCTTATTACTTTTACGTAAAGTCACATAACCTATGAGCAAAATGAGACAAAGATCATGAAAATCGATGCACGCGTTTCGCTTTTATTCGCAATTGAGTAAAGGTATGAATTTCAAAAATTTGCTCGACATATGCACAACTTTGTCTATGGTAAGGTTTTTTCTTTTTTTTGATTCTCAGAATTAACAAAACGGAATAAACAAAGGGTTATTTAATTTTTATGATTGCGTAAGCAAAATAATAAACGCTAATAAATGTGCGTGAACAATTAAAAGGAAAAAAGGAAAGGGGACTTTTTTAATTATTTGGGTTTTCCGTTGGCTACCTGTATGATTTTTTTACAGAAATGCAACCCACATTTAAGGGTGGTCATTATTCGGAAAATTTAAGACTCACACATGGTGAAACAGGTATGTAGCCACCGTAAAAAAATATACACCCATTTATAAGTACCTGTCAGTAAAATACTAAACAATACACAGTATAAATAGGTCTTCATTGATCGATTTTACTCATTCAACAAGTGTCGACGAACGCGATAGTTAAAATGAGCAAACGTTCGCGAGGATTTGAATGCAATACCAATCCAAGTAATTTTTGTTACATGTGCGGAGAATACGTTTCTGAAAAAAAAGAAGCGTTGTTTTTCACCTAAATTGAGAGATTCATTTGAAGAGAGCTTCAATTTAAAGGTCTCAAACATAGATGAGCGGTGGACACCAATTGCTCTATGTCCAAGGTGCTACGTACAGCTAGCTGACTCAAGGTAAGTGTAGATTACGAAATTCAAGAACATATATAACTTATTATTGAAATTCATTCAGACGACAGCCGAGAATCATCATGCCAATGCTTTGGAGAGCTCCGCTTTGCCATGTAACAGATTGCTACTTCTGTCTTAGCAAAAAAACAGGCGTGGGAAAAAAATATACGATGGACTTACGCTGCTGTTTCAACAGTGAATTTTCCAGTGCCATTTTCCGAAGAACCAGTGGACCCGCAACCGTCCGTTTCAAGATGGGCATCTAATAATGAGGGAATTCGGGAATGTCCTTACAAAAACAGATGTTGTCTTTTTTTGTGTAGTACCTTGCGTATGGTTCATGACGCTTCCTGTAGATTGTTGTCACCACACCAGACCAAGAAACCGAACTGTTGCATGCGCGATGCATGCAACTCTGCATCTTCCTTGGAGAGTTTCAATTCTCTAACCCAATCGTTCAGTTCTGCTTGGGAACATAAGCGTTGACCTCCATGCAATGTATATGTTGACTCGCATTCTGATGTGGTTTCTACTGTCTCCGGATCTGATGTTGGATGTATCGCCTCATTATTAGATGCCCATCTTGAAACGGACGGTTGCGGGTCCACTGGTTCTTCGCAAAATGGCACTGGAAAATTCACTGTTGAAACAGCAGCGTAATCGTATATTTTTTCCCACGCCTGTTTTTTTGCTAAGACAGAAGTAGCAATCTGTTACATGGCAAAGCGGAGCTCTCCAAAGCATTGGCATGATGATTCTCGGCTGTCGTCTGAATGAATTTCAATAATAAGTTATATATGTTCTTGAATTTCGTAATCTACACTTACCTTGAGTCAGCTAGCTGTACGTAGCACCTTGGACATAGAGCAATTGGTGTCCACCGCTCATCTATGTTTGAGACCTTTAAATTGAAGCTCTCTTCAAATGAATCTCTCAATTTAGGTGAAAAACAACGCTTCTTTTTTTCAGAAACGTATTCTCCGCACATGTAACAAAAATTACTTGGATTGGTATTGCATTCAAATCCTCGCGAACGTTTGCTCATTTTAACTATCGCGTTCGTCGACACTTGTTGAATGAGTAAAATCGATCAATGAAGACCTATTTATACTGTGTATTGTTTAGTATTTTACTGACAGGTACTTATAAATGGGTGTATATTTTTTTACGGTGGCTACATACCTGTTTCACCATGTGTGAGTCTTAAATTTTCCGAATAATGACCACCCTTAAATGTGGGTTGCATTTCTGTAAAAAAATCATACAGGTAGCCAACGGAAAACCCAAATAAAGGGTGATTTTTTAAGAGCTTGATAACTTTTTAAAAAAAAAAAAACGCATAAAATTTGCAAAATCTCATCGGTTCTTTATTTGAAACGTTAGATTGGTCCATGACATTTACTTTTTGAAGATAATTTCATTTAAATGTTGACCGCGGCTGCGTCTTAGGTGGTCCATCCGCTTAGTCCAATTTTGGCATTTCCACGTTTTTTAGTAACAGAGACCCAATTGGTGCGAACGGCGACGAATCGAAAATTGGTGGTCATCATTAACACTGGCCGATACAGCTGCGATATTTTCTTCAGTTCGCACTCTACGTAAGCGTGTTGGTGGTTTAATGTCCAACAATGTAAATTTGGTGCGAAATTTAGTCACAATAGCCCGAATAGCCGCTTCAGTGGGTCGATTAAACTGACCATAAAATGGAAGCGCGCAATGAACTTTCTTAACAGAGCACGCATTTTGATAATAAAATTCAATAATTTGCAAGCGTTGTTCGTTTGTAAGACGATTCATGATGAAATGTCAAAGCATACTGAGCATCTTTCTCTTTGACACCATGTCTGAAATCCCACGTGATCTGTCAAATACTAATGCATGAAAATCCTAACCTCAAAAAAATCACTCTTTAATTAAAAAAGTCCCCTTTCCTTTTTTTCCTTTTAATTGTTCACGCACATTTATTAGCGTTTATTATTTTGCTTACGCAATCATAAAAATTAAATAACCCTTTGTTTATTCCGTTTTGTTAATTCTGAGAATAAAAAAAAAAAGAAAAAACCTTACCGTAGACAAAGTTGTGCATATGTCGAGCAAATTTTTGAAATTCATACCTTTACTCAATTGCGAATAAAAGCGAAACGCGTGCATCGATTTTCATGATCTTTGTCTCATTTTGCTCATAGGTTATGTGACTTTACGTAAAAGTAATAAGATTTGACATTTTTTTCAGTTTGGATTTTTTATGGATTAAAAAAAAAAAATTTAAATCTTTAGGCAAAAAATAAGTTTTTTCCTTTATATATTCATTTTTAACTTGGAAACTGTTGCTTGTATAGGAAAACAATATATGAACAGATTAAGGGAATTGTAATTTTAAATTTTTTAAAATTTAATTCAATTAAATCGGGCTAGTGGTTCCCGAGTTATGCCGGACGAAACAAATTAACCAAAAAAAAATTTTAAAATTTAAAAAAAAAAATAAAACAAAAACCAAACGAAAAAAAAAAAAATTTATTGCGTTTTTCGAGCTCATGTCAAGGTTATCTACACAGAAAAAATTATCGCATCCGGAGTACATGAAATTTTTTTCATTTTGTTGAGTAGTGTATTCATCACCACTTTCTTCAAACGGTTCAAAATCACTTGAATTTGTACATTGCGTGGCTTCAACATCCATGCCTGATGCTGATTTCGGAAAATAACGATAAAAGGTTGTATAGTTATTAATATTAAAGTTTCACTTCATGCTTTAATTTATCACCTACCATCTGCATCAGTTTTACACATTTGTAAAATCCTCATTGTTCTTGAATTATCCATTATCTGATTAATTTCACAATCAGTTAAAAAAACTTACAGTACAGGAGAAAGACAGAAGGCAGAAGAACGATAACAGAATAATAACAAAAAATAATGGTCGTTGAAATATTTTTTTTTTAAATACAATAATTGTACTAAAAAATACCAAAGATTATGACAGTAAACTAGAGGCCTACTAAAAGCTGAAGCAAAAAGAGCAAATATTGATTGAGCGAATATAAAGTTTTTTTTATTTAATAATATTTTAAAAAAATTTATGAATAAAATTTATAATCTTAGTGATTGCTAAAAGGGCCAAAGTAGACATTGGCCCTTTTAGCATTAAGTTTTATAGATGAGTTCATAATGACATTGGCCAGCTTTACGCTTATTTAACCCCTTCTGGGTAAAATTTAAGATTGACTGTTTTATAATTATGAAAGAGAGCAAAAAAGAAATCTAATGCAATGATTAACTCAAAACAGCAAAATATTGACATTGGCCCTTTTAGCACCAAGCCACAGATATATGGTCTGAAGTATTTTATTCCCCAGTATACGGCTGTAAGTTCTTGTTCAATTGTGGACTTATTGGCTTCACCTTTTGTGAAAGCTCTTGAAGCGTACGAAATGGGAAATTGGATACCATCATAATCCTGGCTTAAAACCGCTCAGCATGCATATTTACATGCATCAGTAGTGATACAAAATCCTTTTTTATTTAGTCTGGATATTGCAAAATATTTGTACTCATCAATTGTGTTTTGAGGTATTGAAATGCATTTCCACACTCTGTTGTGCAAATGAAAGGGCTATTTTTATACACTCCACGACAATATTATGTCTTTGTGCATTTGTTTGTAACACCCAACAGGAAGCGAGATAGACCCATTGTTAATTATACCGATCGAATTAGAATCACTTTTTGAATCGATTTAGCAATGTCCGTCTGTCTGTCCATCTATTGTTATAATCAAATTACAGTTCACAATTATAGTCCGATCTTAACAAAAATTGTCACAAGTATGTTTTGTGGATCAAGGACGAACGCTATTTTATTTGAGGCACATCGGTTGAGATTTAAATATAGCCCCTATACAAAAGTCGCTCCCGGTTTGACATTTTCCGCCCTAGAAACCACATATTGTACCTGATTTTTTTTAAATTTGGCACAACATCTTACAATCCAAATAAAAACTCTTATGAGAAAGTGGGTCAGATCGGTTCAGATTTAGATATAGCCCCCATACAAATGTCGCTCCCGATTTGACATTTTCCGCTCTAGAAACCACATAGTGTACATTTAACATTTTTTGTCAAACATAGTTACAGAACGCTACGAAGCGTTTAGCTTCATCACCACTCTTTGGAGATAATTCCGCGAAATTTGGAATAAAGCGTCTGCAATAGTTACAGAACGCTACGAAGCGTTTATCATGTCCTAAGAACGTCACTTCGTGACTGAAAAATGAGTACTTTTCTGGATGAAGTTTGAGATTATATTTTCTGCAAACTTTAAAAACATCCTCCAAATTATTTATCAAATTCCTTTTTGAACATCCAATGACCACCACATAATCCATATAAAGGAATCATTCTTTGGAATGAATTTGGGGCAATTTTGATACCATACGGCAGTCGTTTAAACCGAAACGATCCCTTATCAGTCGAGAAATATGTTATATCTCTAGACTCTTCTTCAAGTTCTATTTGATGGAAACCTGATATCAGATCAAGGCATGAGCAAAATTTCGCCCTACTTAATTGATCTAGGATTGATCTAGGATGTAGAGGAAATTTGTCCGCAATTAGCTTTTTATTAATTTGTCTGTAATCAACTACCAATCTCCATCTTTTATCCTGAGTACCTGGTAAGGATTTTTTCGGTACCAAAAATATGGGACTATTATAAGCTGACGTTGAGAGTTCTACTATGTCGTCCCTCATCGTCCTGTCTGTATATTTCATCTTTTTGGGTGTGAGGTAAGCGATAATTCTTCATGTAAACTGGTTCTGTGTCATTTAGTTTTAATTTCTGTTTGTAGAAATTATTTACTGATATTTGATCAGATTCCAGAGCAAACACGCCAATATATTTTAAACATAGAGATTCTAATTCCTTTTTGATAAAATTTGGAAAGTTTTTGAACAATTTGTCAAGTTTCTCCTTAGAATTTTGGTAAGAGGCATTTGATAAATTTACAAATTCATAGTCGTTTAGACTTTTTGTCTTAATTTGAGAATAATTAATAACGATGTTTTGGTTAGTTGTGTTTACAATTCTAACATACGGCTTAGATTTATTAACTATAGTATTAGCGATGAATATTCCTTCAGATATCATTTGATTTGGAATGAGAATGTCTTCCGTTAAGGATTGCAGTTTCATACTTCGTATCACTTCTGAACGTGCGGGTAATGAAAACGAATTCTCTTTTGGTGCATTGCGAATAGCAATATCTTCCGAAAAATTATATTGTCTTAATATGATCCAATCATTATCATGTTGGTAATCCAAAATGCAATTATACCAAAAAATCCAAATGGTATTGTTGGTATCGGAGAATTATCATCCACAGCATGAAAGTCATATTCGATTAGAATATTATCTATTTTCAAATCAATTCTAACGGTTCCATTTATATTAATGGTACTAGAAGTTCTAATATCAGTCAAACATATGCTTCTTTTTTTGACAAAGAATACATCAGCGCCAGTATCTACAAGGAATGTCAAAAAATTGTCTCTAAACATTGTTTGGGTAAAAATGAAACTACTGAGGTTTAAGTTGTCATTGAAAATTGAACGGTTTATTGAGTACTGTTGGTTTTCCGCCTGGTTATTGTCTTGTTGCATTAGGCGAACATTATTTCGCCTATGGTTGCCTCCGATATTGCGGTTGTCAGTTTCACCGTTTCCACTATTGTTTTGTGTATAATTTGATTGGCCACGGTTTCCTCTTTGGTCTCTGCCACGATAGTTATTTCCATTGTACCTTCCTCCTCTAGAGACGTGCCTTAATTGAAATACACTATTTTGACCAATCGCATCCGTACAACAGTTAACAAACTTTGCTACGGCATCGTTCATACTTTCAAAGATTCCTGCTTCCATTACGAGTTTAACTCGATCGTGGTTGCAGTTCTTTGTCATAGCCTTCACCGCAGTCTGAATGGCATATTTTGACACAGTTTGTGTTGGTAGTCCATCACTGAGGTATGTATTCTCTAAAGATTTGGTCAGCATTTCTATCTCTGCCGTATAGGCCTTGGCTGACTTATTATTCTGTTTTATATTCATAATTTTCGCCGTTATGACCTCTGTCGATTTGGACGACTTAATGATGTGTGTATGAATCTTGTATATTCTCATTAAAATCTGTATGATTAGAAGAACACAAATGATAACTAATAACGCCTCAATTTTACTAGTATTCAAGTTTATTTTTTCATCAACCGTGATATCGTTTACCACGTTGGCATTTGGCCTGTCTATCTTTGATTTTGTACCTCCCATAATTACTATTATAACCTTTTCACTAAGAATTTCGTAGTCTGTTACGAAACATTTTTTTACATTTGAAATATACACAATATGAGTTTATACTTCGGTTTCCGCAATCCACGTCATTCATGACTATTGATTTCAGGCGTCAAGGTATATATCGGTCATCATCTTTTGACGACCGAGAATTATGACCGAACCAATGCAGTGACTCGTAAGTTTACACCGATTTTTGTTAGTAGTTATATTTAGTTTACTGTATATTTACTATATATTTAAGATTGCCATTCCTGATTGGTTGGTTGTGTTTTTTGTAGAAAAATGTTCAGCGTCCAGACGTAGCTACTAAGACATCCATCCGTGTGTGATTTGTTGATTTATCGCTGTCCAGACATTTTCGATGCCTGGTGACATTATTTCATTTCATTTTGCACCTAAATTGGATGTGGTATTTGGTCTCTTCACGTATAGGTCACTTCAAATTATGTGTATATTATTTACTAGCATTGTTATTTTTAGGCACTCATGTTCAATTTTTATTTCGATTCAAATTTTTTTTGTAGTGTATATGTACATTTTCCATGCCTTAATTTCTTATTTATTTTTGAAGTTTGTAAAACACTTTGTTTTTTTAACACTTCGAACTGGCAGGATCGACATGTAATAAGTCCGAGATGTATTAGGTTTGGTGTGCGAATGACCGTTTATTCATAATTAATATCACTACTCAACAAAATGAAAAAAATTTCATGTACTCCGGATGCGATAATTTTTTCTGTGTAGATAACCTTGACATGAGCTCGAAAAACGCAATAAAAAATTTTTTTTTCGTTTGGTTTTTTTTTATTTTTTTTTTTTAATTTTAAAAATTTTTTTTTGGTTAATTTGTTTCGTCCGGCATAACTCGGGAACCACTAGCCCGATTTAATTGAATTAAATTTTAAAAAATTTAAAATTACAATTCCCTTAATCTGTTCATATATTGTTTTCCTATACAAGCAACAGTTTCCAAGTTAAAAATGAATATATAAAGGAAAAAACTTATTTTTTGCCTAAAGATTTAAAATTTTTTTTTTTTAAATCCATAAAAAATCCAAAATGAAAAAAAATGTCAAATCTTATTACTTTTACGTAAAGTCACATAACCTATGAGCAAAATGAGACAAAGATCATGAAAATCGATGCACGCGTTTCGCTTTTATTCGCAATTGAGTAAAGGTATGAATTTCAAAAATTTGCTCGACATATGCACAACTTTGTCTATGGTAAGGTTTTTTCTTTTTTTTTTATTCTCAGAATTAACAAAACGGAATAAACAAAGGGTTATTTAATTTTTATGATTGCGTAAGCAAAGTAATAAACGCTAATAAATGTGCGTGAACAATTAAAAGGAAAAAAGGAAAGGGGACTTTTTTAATTATTTGGGTTTTCCGTTGGCTACCTGTATTATTTTTTTACAGAAATGCAACCCACATTTAAGGGTGGTCATTATTCGGAAAATTTAAGACTCACACATGGTGAAACAGGTATGTAGCCACCGTAAAAAAATATACACCAATTTATAAGTACCTGTCAGTAAAATACTAAACAATACACAGTATAAATAGGTCTTCATTGTTCGATTCTACTCATTCAACAAGTGTCGACGAACGCGATAGTTAAAATGAGCAAACGTTCGCGAGGATTTGAATGCAATACCAATCCAAGTAATTTTTGTTACATGTGCGCCATGCTCGTCACTCACATCGCCCAGGTTGTCCGGAAAGAAGTCCAAGTGCGAGTGTAGAAAATGTATCTTAAGCGACATATTTGCTCTAATTTTTTTATAATTTTGGAGTAGTTGTTCGACGATCTCTCTGTAATTTGAGCTTTTGTTGTTTCCAAGAAATCCGGAAACAATTTGCCGAAATGAGTTCCAAGCTGCAGCTTCATTTGGTGATAAAATGTGCTCAAACTGTTGATCTTGCAACAACTTTTTAATTTGCGGACCGTCGAAAACGCCTTCCTTAATCTTTGCCGATGAAAGGTGAGGAAAAATGGTTTTTAAATAGGCGAACGCTTCGCCATCTTTGTTGATAGCTTTCACGAAGTTTTTTATGAGTCCGAGCTTTATGTGAAGAGGTGGGAGAAAAACATTTTCCTTTTTTATGAGTGGTGTATATTTCACGTTGTCGCTGCCGGGGATGAAGTTAACTCTTTTTGTCCAACTCCTCCTGGTGTAATGATGTTGACGATCGCGGCTGTCCCAAAGGCAGAGAAAACAACAGTACTTTGTGAATCCACCTTGTAATCCACAAAGGATACCGATAACCTTAAGGTCGGCACAAACTTTCCAATCGTGCCTCTCATAGTTAAGGCACTTTAGTAGATTGTCCATGACTTCGTATGTTTCCTTGGTGTCAACGGCATGAGCAATTGGAATCGAAGGTTTCTCGTTGCCGTTGTGCAGTAAAATTGCTTTAAGGCTCTGCTTGTTGCTGTCGATGAAAAGACACCACTCTCCTGGATCGTAAGAGTACCCGAGTTCACCAAATAATCCGGGAATGTCCTTACAAAAACAGATGTTGTCATTTTTTGTGTAGTACCTTGCGTATGGTTCATGACGCTTCCTGTAGATTGTTGTCACCACACCAGGAGCCAAGAAACCGAACTGTTGCATGCGCGATGCATGCAACTCTGCATCTTCCTTGGAGAGTTTCAATTCTCTAACCCAATCGTTCAGTTCTGCTTGGGAACATAAGCGTTGACCTCCATGCAATGTATATGTTGACTCGCATTCTGATGTGGTTTCTACTGTCTCCGGATCTGATGTTGGATGTATCGCCTCATTATTAGATGCCCATCTTGAAACGGACGGTTGCGGGTCCACTGGTTCTTCGGAAAATGGCACTGGAAAATTCAGAAGTAGCAATCTGTTACATGGCAAAGCGGAGCTCTCCAAAGCATTGGCATGATGATTCTCGGCTGTCGTCTGAAAGAATTTCAATAATAAGTTATATATGTTCTTGAATTTCGTAATCTACACTTACCTTGAGTCAGCTAGCTGTACGTAGCACCTTGGACATAGAGCACTTGGTGTCCACCGCTCATCTATGTCTGAGACCTTTAAATTGAAGCTCTCTTCAAATGAATCTCTCAATTTAGGTGAAAAACAACGCTTGTTTTTTTTTCAGAAACATATTCTCCGCACATGTAACAAAAATTACTTGGATTGGTATTGCATTCAAATCCTCGCGAACGTTTGCTCATTTTAACTATCGCGTTCGTCGACACTTGTTGAATGAGTAAAATCGATCAATGAAGACCTATTTATACTGTGTATTGTTTAGTATTTTACTGACAGGTACTTATAAATGGGTGTATATTTTTTTACGGTGGCTACATACCTGTTTCACCATGTGTGAGTCTTAAATTTTCCGAATAATGACCACCCTTAAATGTGGGTTGCATTTCTGTAAAAAAATAATACAGGTAGCCAACGGAAAACCCAAATAATTAAAAAAGTCCCCTTTCCTTTTTTCCTTTTAATTGTTCACGCACATTTATTAGCGTTTATTACTTTGCTTACGCAATCATAAAAATTAAATAACCCTTTGTTTTTTCCGTTTTGTTAATTCTGAGAATCAAAAAAAAAAGAAAAAACCTTACCATAGACAAAGTTGTGCATATGTCGAGCAAATTTTTGAAATTCATACCTTTACTCAATTGCGAATAAAAGCGAAACGCGTGCATCGATTTTCATGTGACTTTACGTAAAAGTAATAAGATTTGACATTTTTTTTCATTTTGGATTTTTTATGGATTTAAAAAAAAAAAAAAAATTTAAATCTTTAGGCAAAAAATAAGTTTTTTCCTTTATATATTCATTTTTAACTTGGAAACTGTTGCTTGTATAGGAAAACAATATATGAACAGATTAAGGGAATTGTAATTTTAAATTTTTTAAAATTTAATTCAATTAAATCGGGCTAGTGGTTCCCGAGTTATGCCGGACGAAACAAATTAACCAAAAAAAAATTTTTAAAATTAAAAAAAAAAAAAAAAAAAAATAAAAAAAAACCAAACGAAAAAAAAAATTTTTATTGCGTTTTTCGAGCTCATGTCAAGGTTATCTACACAGAAAAAATTATCGCATCCCGAGTACATTTTGACTGTTGACTAGTGTATTTTGTCAACATAAAGTTTGGCGAGTGTAAATAGTGACGGTGTCGTATTACACCGTGCGATGTTGATTTTGGATGGCCTCTACCCAAGCAGGTACTGGGTGGACAACATAATGTTGTGCCTACGTACGGAAATGACCTTAGACTCCCCATGTAGTTGATCTTGATGGGACATGAGGAGACAGTCTGTTGCATTTCTCAGTGCGGCATTTTAGAAAGTTTGTATATTTCTCCACTGCGTATCACTCACATTCTCATTTTATCGCAAATAGCTGTTGCGTGTGCAGAGGATTTATATAAACTATCGAATGTGGCCCCAAAGATGTTATGGTAGTTCAGTGTCGGTATTGTTGTATCGTCTACTTTCACATTCAATGTCCTTCTGACCACTGCAGACCCTGTAGTAAATAGTGTGGCACAGATTTGGAGGCGGATATTTTAATATTCCTCGCTGCGAAGAAATTGGCATATATCATCTGAGTTTGGGCCCGACTCTAGATCGTGTAATCATCGGCGTATGTCACGAATCGATGACACCGTCAGGTGGTTGTGGAATACCGGAATGGTAGAGATTAACCAGAGCCGAAGATATTCGGAGTCCGTGTTGATGATTAGCAATCGGAAAATGTCCATTAAGGCTCGGGAGTAGAAGTGCCTTAAGCGTCTTCGCTACTGAAGAGAGATCGCCCTGTACGAATCTCCCTTACTCGCATCTTTTGCTGGCTTCAGTAGCGGTATCACTCTGCCCATTTTACATTTTGCTGTCACCAAAAGTGACCGATGACGACGATGTAGGTGACGATATCGACTACAGCGAGTAGCTGGACGGACTACGTTTCAGCAATTTTTCCGTGATACACACTAATTTATGTTTATGTATATTTGAGCGACACAAAATTACAGTCCTATATCATAAGGGAATTTCCGTCAAATTATTACGCCCGTATATTTCAGTGGTTTCCAGGAATAATCGCTAACTCGAAATTTCTCTATTTTATTGCAAAAGTATGTTATCTGTATAAGCGAATATTCACGAAAAAAACAGATTTGTGTTTTGCAAATTTTCAGTAGAGTACGTAGAAGTGCTGTAACATATTAGAGTTATCATATGTTTTGCTTCCACATGCGAATAAATTTAAAGATCACGATCAGGTATCAACAATGACTATATACTTCATCAAAATGATACTTCAAGTGTATTCAAAAAGGCATTAATCTTAAAAAATAAAATACCGTAAATATTAGAGATTATTGGCGGTATTATCATTCGTAAGGAATACGTTTTTCACTATGGACGGATTTCGGCAATTTCAATTCCAACCTTCCACAGAGTTTGCATCCCGGGATTTCCCGAGGGAAAATATTGCATATTTTCTATTTCCCGCATCCCGGAAAATTTGTAAAAAATTCTGAAAGTGCCTCTTTTGTAGGTTTTTTAAATGAACTCAAGGCTATAAGTCTCAATTCATATGATATGCAAAATTTCTTTATGTTATGTTCGTTATGATTCTGCGAAAGTTTTTGGGACACAAAAATTTAGGTTATTATAAAAACAGTCAGAAAATTTGGACAAAATGCAAAAATCGTAATATCTTATTGACTTTTTGTCAGAACTGAGGATAGGTAACAAAGGGAAAAAAGAGAATGACAGCGCCCAACTATCCGATGCACGATGTTGTGAAACGGCCAATCTGGAGTATTTTCAAAACAATTGCTGGACATTCGTTATAAAAAATGCGGTTGATACTGCGAATGTTGCATTATATACAGATTTTTGACAGTTCGTGCTCCCATACGTTACACAGCATGCGGCAACGTAGTTTTCGCTGTACTCCTTTAGTGGACGAGGCCAGAGCAAGACCGGAAATGCACTCTGAGATGCCTCACTGATGTTGCTCGGTGGTGTATTCGGTTTTGTCAAACCGAACAGATCCAAGTTCCGGAGTTTTGTTCGATCCTGGCACGGACCAGTAGTATTTTACCCATTCGCATGAAACTTAATATCTGGCGAATAGTTAGCATACCTACATGAAAAGAGGCTCAACGGAAACGGCTCTGCAAGAAGCAGTAAGAGTTTTATATTGTAGACACATCGGCAATCAACAATTCCATAGAAAACTCGGGCGTGAAAGTCAGTCTAAGGAAGTGGATAATTACCATGGAGAACTGCATAATTATTACTGCAACGATGGTAATAGTAACAAAATATTACACTAACTCGTTTACGTGGCTCTCGCTATTTGACCACGCGAAGTACTTGACTCAAAGCTATCCTGTAAGCGAACATTGAGCACCGGATGAAGAAAGCTACAGTGGCTAACTAAACTTGTATCACACTGTTTCGTAGCCGCTGGGAAAAAATAGTGGTGTGGATGTACACAGTCATAATACGCCATATAATCACTTATGGAACACTCATCCCGACTTCCTGACAGCTGGAATCTTTGTAGACAATCAAGCTGCCTCTTAGATCTAATCGCATAACATACACATTAGTAGTTTTTTTGGACGTAGTTATAGCGCTCTATCAGCCAGTGGTCCTACACAGGAGCCTCCACCAGGGACCGTCTTCTCATTTCATCGAAGTGTAACTGCATTTGGCATGTATCTCCTCTTCCTATTCCCTGTGCTGTATCAGATAAGCGATTGGGCGTTCTCTTTTTCTCTATTTTCTAGTTTTTCTTTTTCTCGCAGTATATTCTCAACAATCTTTAGCTGCACCAAGTACAGTTTTTTAAAACTTTTGGATTAAAATTTCCGTCCATAATCCTCCAACTAATTTCGTCTAAAATTCCGTCCGGTCCGGTATATAATATTTTTTTTACGACTTCCAAGTTTCTTCGTAACATTTGGCATCGTAGAACCCATGGATCATTGTTCATCTCCTGACATAGTTTTTCTCATGTTTTCTCCATCGATTTTTTATACAGTCACTCTACAGAGCAGGAGGGTATATATTTGGGACTGAAAAAGTGCAACGCATTGAAGGAGTGACTTAAGACCACAAGTATGTTTGGACCAAATCCGTTTCACGACTTTTTAAGTTGTTTTGAGCCATGTCCGGAAGTTGGTGTACACGACAACTCTCGAAAAGGAGCTTATAAATCAATTCAAACTACATTCGCATGGAATATGTGCGATATTATTGCCACACCGCTTCCGGTACCTCCCAATAAAACCGTCATAACATCCATACGGATAGTCCAAATCATTTGCAATTTGATAATTGAAAATTGTTTTATTATCAATTTAAACTTAAAAAATATTTTCGCTTTGGCCACGCCCCTTCTTGTACCTCCCACACAACTGTCTCTATCCTAGGTGATATTAAATCCTTCATAACTTCTATACTGGTGCATGGAATCCACTATGACTTGATATTTTATCATATTTTTTTCATTTTTCTTTATAAATGTCGAAGCTTTTCTCCTTTGATTGTGTGTTTGAAAGTGTTGTGTTGAGAGCTCTTAGTTGTGTTAAGTCTAGTTCAATTTGTGTTGATGGTAAAATTGTATGTTGTATTTTTGACGGATTTTCCCATACATCTCGAGTTGCCTGCTTCACTTTTTAATAGCATTTTCACAACGTCTGTTTTCCCCACCATTCCCCGCTTTTAATGGCAATGTTTCTAATATACTCAACATTAGCAGCGGAGTCCCACATGGCTCTGTGTTGGGTCATCTCCTTTTTATTTTATATGTTAATGACATAACAAATAGCATTGTTAACAGATGTTGCTTTCCTCTTCTATATGCCGATGATATACATCTCTTTTTTTACGTCAGATGCTACCAATACATTGGTTGCAGATATAAATTTTGCACTGGGAGTGGTGGTTAGATAGCAATAACTTTATTAATTTATATGAATGGTATTCGAATTGGGTTTGTCGATGAGATAAATTGTCTCGGCGTAATTCCCAAGCTTGATTTTAGTAGCCATTTTCAGTCATTATTTCCAAAAATTTTATTTACACTGCGAAAGTTATACTGCACTGATTTTAATTTGCCCCAATTTATAAGGAAGAGGCTTGCATTTGCATTATTGATGCCTAACATTTGTTATTGTATAGAAGTAGTATCTGGCACTACTGCTGATTGCTTTGGTAGACTTGAGAGACTCTTTAATTTGGTAGTACGATTTGTTTTTAGGTTGAATCGTCATGATCATATTTCGGAACATGCAATTCAGTTTTTGGGCATGCCGTTCAACTTATTTGTTTCGTTACAAAAGAAAAAAAACTAAAACAACGTATTCTCATTTACTTTTACAAAATTATTATCTCTGGTTCTCCAGAGTTTCTTTATCATAAGTTTATATTTTCTAGGTTTGTATGCATTGTTGATATGGGCGTTTACCATTATTTTTTAATCTGTAGAGCAATATCTTTGTTGTTGGCTGGGGGCCATTCATTACCTTTTTCTATATATATTTATTACCTTTTTTATTATTTATTTTTGTATTTTTGAATTGTTGTATTTAGTTCGCAATATAAAAAATTGGCCTTATTGGCTTTTGTATTGTGATGTTGAAATAAATTAAATGAAGCTGGGACTATGTGTCACGAACCTTATAGTACCTTCCACACAAATCATTCGGCCCTGAGTAAAATTTAAGTCCTTATAACTTCCATCATATGTTCTCTGAGAGTGAGGGTATATATAAGTCGGTTTGATCGACTGAAATTTACTTAATTGTTTATTATATCTTTCAGCGACTTCCTAGCTTTTATCGCTTATAGCTTATAGGCCACCTTTTCTTTATTTATTGAATTCAGTTTTGTAATACAAAAGCCCTTCGGGCCAATAAACTAATATTACACAGTAATAATTTCCCGAGTTATTAACATAAATGTTAACCGCAAGTCCGGCCCTGTCTTTGATTCCAAAGTGCAACAGCCTTCTTGATCATATGTTCATATTTAAATGCTTGCTTTTGCTTATTTATCTTGTTAAATAGGCAGTAAATGCAAAGTATTTAAATATATACATACAAGTGTATTTCTATGTTGCTTCTTTTGAGTTGTTTTGTCCACACACACATACATACATACTTACACTTTTACTTGAGATTAGACAAAGCAAGAAGATGTTTTATGTTGTTTATCTCCTCTGATTTGTGTTCTCTATTCTCTTTTATTGGTGGTAGTCAGTTGCGACCCATTGCACTACCAGTTGCTAATCATTTCGTTGGTACTGTGTATCTAAATATACCGTCAGTATATTCGCGTCGACGAATTCGTCGGCGTTGTATAACTAGTTATATCTGAAGCACAATTACACCAACGATTTCCTTTACCCTGTGTATCTAATGAATTCACCAGTGTTGGATACATACTTCATTGATACATGTCGACATTAATAAAAAAACAAAGATAGTTCTATATTTCGTATTTTTTATTAGATATAAGTAAATACATAAGTATTTTATAATGAAAATAAACATAAAAGTCACGCAGTCCACAAAACAATAAAAAAAATTATCTTATATTATGGCTGTTTTTCTTTAAGACTGGATAACTAAGCTGCGATAACAAAAATCTAAATAAAATGTTAAAATTTTACTCAAAATAAAAAATTCTTTTTTAAAATTGTCGCCAAAAGCAATGTCAATGTGTGTGTGCAAACAAATTTTGAAAAAATAATTTTGTGTTAAAAATGTTTGACTTAGCCTGGATAATTAATAATTAGTGTAAGTCAAAATGATGGATATCGAGGCTAAGTCCAATAAAGTCGACACAAAATATTTTTTTGAAAATTTCTTTTGATACATATATTTATATTGTAGTTGGCGACAATGTGAAAAAATATTTTTTATTTTGAACGAAAAATTAAATTTTTATTAAAGTTTTTGTTATCGCAGCTTGTTATCCCGGCTTAAAGAAAAACAGCCCTATTATCTATTATATCTTATGACGTATTCGTCTTATTCCTTCCCTTATTAACAGATACGTTCTTAAAGTGACGCTTTTTCTGCAATTTTGCTTGTTATTGGTATGGATTCTGTAGAAGGAAATATAAAATTACAATAATATTAACTTAGTTTATGATTTTCATACCGCACATAAAAGAGCTCTGTAAAATTGATTAAAGTTTTCAAACTTTTCTTCCCCTGGACGCCATCGATGTTGTATTCTAGGATTACAGCTGTACTTAAAATATACTTGAAATTTTTTCCCACGCCTGCTGGATGAAGTAGTGATGACATAGCTTTAATCTGGAAAATAAGCGAATATAATAATCTTGAATATAATACTACTCATTTTTATGTTACCTTTTTAATAATACAATCAATTTTGCTTTTTCACTTTTTACTGCGCCTTTCTTTTAATAAAATTAAATTTCAATTAATAGTAATTTTTATTTGCACGCTGGACTACTCCACTTTCGGAGTTATTCGTCACGACTGACCCAACACAAAACAAAATAAGCAAATCTGCCTCTGTGTTTTCTGAAAATAACGGCTTTTTTTGACATTCCAGCTTTTTTATAGGCAGATTAGGCATCATTAGTCATATCAAAGTCAGACGCACCTTTTGCATTACCAGTGCACAGTAAAGTATCCTGCGATTACTTAGTGCATAACATATCTATTGTAAAGTAACCAGTGATGCATAATTGTATATGCTTTTTATTTGATTTTGTTGTCAATAACTTCATATCGACGTACGTTGCATTACTTTAGATGCAACAAATAGCTAAGGGGTACAGATGAGCTATTTCATCGGCGGCAAGTAATCTTTAAACTGTCTAATTGATCCACATCTGCATTACTTTGGGTTAGTGAAGTAGTACGTGATTTCAATTAAGTAACTTCGATAACGAATACAATTTCAAAACGACTCGAAATAGTCAGTTAGAAGTTTCCAGGCACTACTTTTAAAACTGCAGGGACGTTTCTCTGTCTGTATGTGATATCTGTTTATGCGACATCTTGCTTCATGTATAATTTGTAAAATTTTTGTTATTCGTTCGTTGGTACTTCACTAAAGAATTTGCAAATTTTGTACCGAAAATTAATTTGAATTTTCGAGTGTTTTTATTTAAAACTTAGACTGCAAAAAGCTTGCAGCCTCAAACATTGGTGACCCCGACGTGATCCTTTTGCTTGTTTGATTACGTGTTTTTCGTCAGTATCAATTCGGATACTTTTGAATCTAGTGTCGTGAAGTTTACCACAACTTGTCTTTTGCTGTTTGCTGCTGTGTGTTTGTTTGTTCGTCAATCATGTCAACCAGCCGTTCAGGGGTCTACATCAGGTGCAGAAGGAGAACTTTCGGTAAATTTGTTGCCGTATAAATCAAAGGTTGCCGCAATGGTGAAGCAGCTGGAGAGTTTAAACAAAACTCTAACAACATCACAGCTAAAGGAGTATGATGAGGCGGAGCTTTCTGTTCGCTTGGACTACATCGAAGAGGTAAATCGGAATTACGAAAAGGCGCAAACTGTTTGGTGGAGGAAAAATCTGTCGATGTCCTTGTGAAGTCTCAGTATGGTGATTATTGTACTTCGTTCACTGCCATGGTCGTGCCTACTATAACTGATTATCTGCCTAGCGTGAGTGTCAAAACTTCGGATTGGAATATTCCTAAAAATATTCAGCTTGCAGACCCCTCGTTTGACAAATATGGCCGCATTGACGTTCTGATTGGAGCTGAATTGTTCTTCGAGTTGATGTCGGTGGGGCAAATAAAATTGGCTGATAATTTGCCCATTTTGCAGAAAACTCTCTTCGGTTGGGTGGTTGCTGGTGGTGGCATTCGTGGGCATTGGCTGTTTCCTGTACTGGCGTAGAACAAGAAGAAGAACAATTGTCGTCCATCATAAAAAGTTTTTGGGAAGTCGAGAACAATGTCGGCAGCTACGACTCTTTTACGAACGAGGAAGTTTTTTGTGAAAGCCATTTCTTGGAAAACACTGTCCGCCTTGCTCCTAGAGCATATTCCGTGCGATTGCCTCAGATAGAAGGACGTGATGCAACTTCATTTGGGGACTCATATGACCGTGCCTTACAGCGATTCAGAAGTTTGGAGAGGAAATTTAGAAGGTATCCAGCGATTAAGACTCAATACGCTGCCTTTATGAGTGAGTACGTTCCATTGAACCACATGTCACTAATTTCACCACAAATTGCTCCAAATAAATATTTTCTGCCCCATCATTGTGTGCATAAGCTGGACAGCACATCAACGAAGTTGAGAGTTGTTTTTGATGGTTTTGCAAAAACAACAAGTGGCTTGTCGCTCAATGACGTATTGCACACTGGTCCAAGCATTCAGCCCAAACTTTTTAACATCCATTTGAGATACCGTTTTTTCAAGGTCGTACTTAGCGGGGACATTTGTAAAATGTACAGATGCGTACGAGTTTCTCATCCTTATGATTACCTGCAATGTATTTTACGGAGAGAAAATGAAGATGAAAAGTTAAGAACCTATAAGTTAAACACAGTTACTTACGGTACGAAACCTGCAGCATTCTTGGCAATTCGCGCGATGCAGCAACTCGCCGCTGATGAAGAGAAGCAGTTTCCATTGGGTGCAAAAATACTGTTTCGTGACTTCTATGTTGACGATATGTTATCTGGTGGTGATACTGTTGAAGAGGTGGTGGCAATAAGGCAGCAGGTGGCAGCGTTGCTCAAACGGGGAGATTTCTTGATTCGCAAATGGTGTTCAAATGTACCAGCAGTCCTGGATGGCGTATCTTCAGATCAGTGTGAGCAATTTTTAAAGTTTCACGACGGAACTGACGTAACCAAAACGCTAGGGCTCATCTGGGATCCCAAAAGTGACAACTTTATATTCTCGTTTACGCCCGTTGATAACTACAAGGTGGTAACTAAACGCTCTGTTCTGTCATCCATTGCTCGTCTTTATGATCCTCTTGGTCCAGTCATCACAAAAGCGAAAATTTTCATGCAGCATTTGTGGAAGCTCGATCTTCAATGGGATGAAAGTTTGCCTCAATCGTTATATTCATCATGGATCGAATATATCTCAAAATTCGATTCTGTTCATCGTTTCATGTTTTCCCGCTATGTTTCCATGCCGAAATCAAGGATGCAAATTCATGCCTTTTGTGATGCCAGTTTAGCTGCTTGTGGTGCTTGTATATATTTGCGTTCTAATGTTGGTCAAATCTCTAAGTCGAGAGTATCTCCGCTCAAAACTCTGACGGTGCCAAATCTTGAGCTGGCTGCAGCTTGCCTTCTAGCTGAGCTTGTAGATGTGGTCGTCAAGTCCTTGTCATTCAGTTGTGAGGTGCATTGTTGGTCTGATTCTATGGTGGTCCTATCATGGCTTCGAGAGCAACCATCAAATTTCAACGTATTCGTATCCAATCGAGTCAATCGTATACAAACCCTGACGAGTCAAATGTCATGGCATTATGTTCCAACTAAATTGAATCCAGCTGACATCCTATCGAGGGGAGCAACACCTGAAGAGCTTCTCAAATCTAACTTATGGAGTAGTGGGCCGGATTTCTTACGTCATGATCCGTCAACATGGCCAGATGGCGTTGAGTTTTTGGCTGAGTTACCTGAGCGCCGTCGAAATGTATGTATGTATGTATGATGACTTCAATTGTGGATTTGTCGATACAATGTAAGTATCACAATTCATTTACAAAAATGCAACGAATATTTGCGTATGTCTCTAAATTTGTATCTTCCAAATCGAGAGGCTCAAAGGATGTTTTAGACCCATGTGACATTACAAAGGGAACTCACCTTTTAATCAAAAATATTCAAATGGTACATTTCGCAGCAGAATACAAGGCTTTGATGGCAAATCAACATATCCCGCAATCGAGCAGTCTATATTCTTTAATGCCAATTATTGACTCGTTTGGTTTGCTTCGAGTAGGTGGTCGCCTTCAGCATTCTTGCTTAGATTATGATGCCAAACATCCTCTTATTTTGCCTAAGCGCCATCCCTTTACTGCATCGATGGTAATGCATTATCACCAAAAATTGATGCATGCTGGATCGCAGTGTCTACTAGCTTCAATTCGTCAACAGTATTGGCCCATAGGAGGACGAAAGCTCATAAGTTCAATAATATCCAAATGCATTCGATGTTTTAAAATGAAGCCGAAACTGAGTCAACATGTTATGGGCAGCTTACCTTCTGATCGAGTAAGACCAAACAAGGCATTTCACACCACTGGGATTGATTTTTGTGGCCCGTTCTATTACAAATCTGAGGTGAAAAATCGGCCGCCAGTAAAATGCTATGTCTCCATTTTTGTGAACGAAGGCTACACACCTTGAAGTCATCCATGATCTGTCAACTGCCTCGTTTAGGCAAGCCCAAGACAATTTGGTCAGACAACGCAACAAATTTTGTGGGAGCTAAAAACAAGCTAGCTGAGCTAAAGCAGCTGTTTCTAAGTCAGTCGCTGCAGAATGTTCTCCATCAACAGTGTCTCGAGGACGGTATAGAGTGGAAATTTATTCCACCCAGATCACCCCATTTTGGAGGATTATGGGAGGCGGCTGTGAAGTCTGCGAAGTTCAATTTTTATCGCACGGTTGGCCTCAACAATTTGACTTTTGATGAGCTGCGCACATTGGTATGTCAAATATCTGCGATTTTGAAATCTCGTCCGCTGTGTCCTATTTCCGAAGACCCTGATGACCTTGATGTCTTAACTCCCGGTCATTTTTTAGTGGGTGGTCCACTAATTTCTATAATAGAACCTGACGTTGCTTATATACATTTTGGTCATGCCGACCGTTGGCATACAGTTTGCCAAATGCAGCAGACTTTTTGGAAAAAGTGGAGCAATTCCTATTTGTCCTTGATGCAGGAGCGTTCAAAATGGTGTGAACAAGCTGACAACATTATTCTTGGCTCAATGGTGATGATAAAGGATAAAAACACGCCTCCCCTTAAGTGGCAAGTTGGTAGAGTGAGCGAAGTCGTACGTGGTGATGATGGTGTTGCTCGTGTTGTCATAGTCCGCACAAGCAGCGGACTAATTAAACGTGCTGTAACAAAATTAGCAGTTTTGCCTATCGAGGAGTCTGTTGAAAGCATAAACCTTCCGACGGGGGGAGACTGTTAACCGCAAGTCCGGCCCTGTCTTTGATTCCAAAGTGCAACAGCCTTCTTGATCATATGTTCATATTTAAATGCTTGCTTTTGCTTATTTATGTACGTAAATAGGCAGTAAATGCAAATTATTTAAATATGTTCATACAAGTGTATTTCTATGTTGCTTCTTTCTTTTGTGTTGTCCACACACACATACATACGTACACTTTTACTTGAGATTAGTCAAAGCAAGAAGATGTTTTATGTTGTTTATCTCCTTTGATTTGTGTTCTCTATTCTCTTTCTTACTAGTTATTTTTGGTAATAACAATGTTGAGCGGGAATGTAGGTACTATTTATGTGTGTGTGCATATGTATGTATATATGCACGTTTCTCTGTCGCTTTGTATGTGATTTCTGTTTATGTGACATCTTGCTTCATGTATAATTTGTATAATTTTTGTTATTCCTTCGGTGGTACTTCAATAAAGAAGTTGCAAATTTTGTACCGAAAATTAATTTGAATTTTCGAGTGTTTTTATTTAAAACTTAGACTGCAAAAAAGCTTGCAGCCTCAAACAAGAACCTTAACCTAAAATTTTTCACCGAACTAAACTTTATAGCTCCCCAGCCATTATAAATCATAAGCAATGAAAAAGAAAATAATTAGGAAAAAATAGGTCCAGGAGCAATAACTCATATAAATCAACATTGATCGCATTGACACATTTACGTTATGCACCATCACCAAAAACTTCAGGAGTTTTATACGAAAAACATTGTTAGAGTGCGCGAAAATACACATTTCGTGGTGCAATCGGATCCAACAACGCGCTACTCTTACCAAATATGATTTAGCATAAACAGAACACATACTCGAGCTATAAATAACTGTGGGTTTCTAGTAGGTATAGTATATATGCACGTTTCTCTGTCGCTTTGTATATGATTTCTGTTTATGCGACATCTTGCTATATATAACTGGGGGTAGAAGCTCTACTTAAAGAACATCCCAAAAAGCGGTGCACATAGTCTGAGATATGATCTCTACGGCGAACATTATATACAAAACGCACATTATATACAAAACGTGTTTTTAATACGTTTCAGATTCAAAAAATGTATTCCTAGTACCAGAAACAATTTCGAGCCCGTATAGCACCTGTGACATCAGAAGTGAATGGGCTAATCTTAACACGAAACGGAAGAAAGTTACTAGTCGAATAAATTTTACGCAAAGAACCCCAAATTTTACCAGACAGAGCATCAATGTGTGACTTAAACGAAAGTTTACTATCAAGTACAACTCCCAAACACTTCTGATCATTCATCATTCCCCAAAAAGATATTAAGATCAACAAAAAACGATTTGCAGTTGATGAATTAACTGTTAACGAGTTAGCAGTAGACCATTAATATAACAAAAATCTTACCAGAGACCTTCTAAACCAAAAAAAAGGAACTCACGACATTGACGATATATCGGAAATTGATATTAGAGATCAAATCAAATATCCCAATATTTCAGGCTGGATACAACAGACCTTTCCGAGTGATGTGGTAAACTCAAAACTGTGCCTCGAGGCACTACATGAATATCCCGTGAAGTCCACGATTTAGGTTCCTAATTTATATATAAATATAGTACTATATTGAAGCTGCTTGATCCCACTAATTTTATATCCAATGTTTACTTCGACAAGCCCATTTTTTCTCGTACCGCTAATCCCCAAAATCTACATCTGTTTAGCTTGAAGCCAAATTATAACCCGATTTTCCTTCCCTTATATAATCAATATTTCCATTTGTTTCCTAGACTTCATACAAATTTTGTGACTTGGCTGGATCCGAAAGGCTAGATAAAACCGGTAATATGGGATCTAGACTCAAGGAAGCCCAACGCATTAACACGTCATTAATGGTTTTGGGAAGGTGCCTGGACGCTGCTAATAGTGTATCTGCTGGCAAAAGTGAACGTATCCCATTTCGTGAATCTAAACTAACGATGATTTTACAAGCCGCACTATTGGGGAAAGAAAAATTGGCAATGATTGTTAATGTGACACCTACGGATAAATACTATGAAGAAAATCTGAACGTTCTTAGTTTTGCAGCAATTGCCAGAAATATAATTTTCAAAGCGCCGGTTTCTAAGCAGAATCAATCCCGTTACTCCGTGTTTGGAGATAAGCCAGTTAACGACCATGTGCAGCAGTTACTGGAGGAAAATGCTTGGTGAGTTGATTTTGAAATTTGCATTAAAATCAAATATTTCATTGAAACATGCATATGATTGGAATACTCGAACGGATACTCTTGTCATAGTTAGTATATGAGTAGGCGAAGCCGAAACACACAATTTATTAGCAAGAATAAATTAAAACAACAAATTTCGAAACAGCGGGGCAGCGGAGCTTCAATTCCAAAAAATTATTTTTTGGTGTATCAAAATTAGAGTTTGCATCCCGGGATTTCCCGCGGGAAAAATCCGGAGGAGGTAGTTTGTAGTTTGCGGGAATTCAGCAGAAACCTATTTACCTATTTCTTCGCACATTTTTGCTCCATATAGCAAAATAATTTAAGAAATATCACTTTTTGTTAGTTATGGGTGATTCTACGTAAAGTGGCCCTTTTTCGCACAAAATTCCAAAATCTATATATAATTTAAAACAACACCGATAAATATTCGAAATGTCTCTACTTCTCATAATACATGTCTATATATAAAAATCAATGTGTATCTGTTTGTCTGTATGTTCGGTATAGGACGCTTAAATTTAACCGATTCGCTTGAAAATTTAACTGTATCTAACTTCTGGGCAGGGGATGGTTCCTGGATATACTAGTTCGTGATAGGACAAATGGGGGTGGTACCTCCCACAAAAACAATATTTTAAAACTATAAAAATTACTCATTTTATCTCCCAAAGCGTTCGAAGTAGGTGAATAGGGAAGAATGAACCCGTGCAACGCCGGGTACAAAATGCTTGTAATACATATTTTTGGTTACATTTCAACAAACAGACAACATTTGTAACAGAATTTCTGTCGAAATGTCACGCCCGTCACAATTTAAATATATAGTTCACAATTTATAATATAGATCATATATTCGTGAAGTGATGTCGGTAATATAGATGAAAGAGTATGAACTACTCTTTTGATTAGGAAATATATATATATATATATATAGGGTCGCCAAATAACTTTTTTTTTGAAAATGCTAACTACTCAAATTTCTTTTTTATTTGAAAGTGCAATCCTTCCGGAAAATAATTTCATTCAAATGGCTGCCTCCGGCATCCCACAAATAATAGTCCAACGGTTGAATAGTTGAAGAAAAAAACGTTAGATGGCGGACCCCCTCCTATGATTTACTTTTTCCGTTCTAGAAACCACATATTTCAACAAATAACTTTTTTTTGAAAATGCTATAAAAAAACTACTGAATATTTTCTCAAATTTCTTTTTTTATTTGAAATTACAATCCTTCCGGTTAATAATGGAAACTAATTTCATTCAAATGGCTGCTGAGGGCACCCCACAAATAACAATACAAGCTTTCCTACTTCACTGCTTAAATCTTCGTCTATGTTTGTCACACGGACATTCGTCGTTTTTAAGCAGTGACTTCAATTAAGAGACTTATCCATTGATTTTATTTCAATAAATCAGAGATATAAATATGGCGCCATCTTACTCGGTAACTAAGAGAAGTAGTAAGCTACTTTCTTGTTAAGCGAGTAAATGCCATGCAAATATTAAGCTAGTAAGCCGAATCGAACAGGCCTAATGTGTAACATTTCCACAGTATATCTTCTCGCGAAATTTCTCTCTTCCACGTTGTCGAAGTTAGGTTTGTGTACAGTCAATGTGCAGTGGGCTGCGAGTGTGGTTTTTGCTCATGTGACTTATCTATTGCTTTTTGGTCTGATTTATGAAATGATAGTCTGGTTTTAATTTTGATTTTGTAGTGCCAACATTGGCATATGTTGGACTCGTCGCCGTTACATTTGGTCTTATATACCACATTTGTCTTTTCCTCCTTTTTAATCTTTGATTTCGTCTGGCTGAATAGCTTTGAGACTGGGACTGGTTGGCAATTCATATTTTTCTTTGACATAAATGTCCGAATGTCACAGTCTTTCGGAGAGTCCAAGTATATAGGTAATATATTTAAAATTTTTCTCCTGTCCATCCTCGTCATCTTTTCTTTGATTTTGTATTGCACCTTTTATGAATTGATATTTTTGATATTTTTATGAATAAAGGTCGAACAAACTGTTATTTTAATATCTGCGGAGAAATCACACAGGTTTTATGTACAATTTTAATTATAATTAATAAAACTTATTTATAAAATCTAAAGTAACAAAGCTGTATTGAAAACTGACAATATTACCGCCTCAATATCTAAATTTATGGTTTCGAAGCTACAGGAAATGAATTATAAACAAGTAAGAAGGCGTTAAGTTCGGCCGGGCCTAATCTTATATACCCTCCACCAGGGAGTGCATTCCACAGTATTACCAGCAGATTAAAGGATGTCGACTTTACATAGAAGCACAGTACCATATTACGAAAATTGTGATATTTTTATGCACATTTACTATAATTGTTTACTATTTCAAACTATAATGTATACTTATGCGCATTGTTTAAAATCGACTACTATATATAAATAAAATGCTGTAATTGTGAAAGTGAACATGCCTAAATATTAGGCGATTGTCAGTCGCCATTAGAAAGAAGCATTTTCAGATACAGACAAAGTGATAAGAAAAGTATAAATTTTAAAGATATCCCCAGATTCGCCCCATTCCCCGACCAAATGTAAAAATTTCGAAAAAAAACTTTTTTCGAGTATTCATAGTCAGAATGTATACACCGAATTTCATGATTTCAACTTCAGCAGTTTGGTAGGCCCCATTTTAATCCCTCTTTTTAATTATATCCCTTAAAAGTACGAATTTCGAAAAATCTCTCTATTTTACGTGTCTTCGAATTATTGGGACGTACACATGATTCATGATTCTAGCTGTTGTCGTATCATTGGTACTATATTTTATCCATTTTTGTCCCATTTCGCAAGCTAAAACTTTTATTTTCTTTGTGGTGCTTCCAAGCTACAAGAGGAATGTCCGCAACAAATTTTAACTGTATGAAAATCAGAAATTTAATTAATAAGTCAAGGCTATCAATATTTGTATACTATGTATATATATAAAGGAAATAATATTTCAATTCATAAAGTAAATATAAGGGAGCAATCATAAATACCCTAAATATTGGGGGATTGAGATCGTATATTCAGCTACTATAAATTTTGAAAATACCTTATCTTTCACGTACGCAGTAAAAGACAACTTCATGATTCTATCATTTTTTTGTCTTAAAAGCAACAAAATAAAGTACGAATTTGTAAAAAAATATTTTACGTGGCTATGCAGTCAGAGGAATGTATACACCGAATTCCATGATTCTATCAGCGGCCATTTTGTTGGTACCATTTTTATCCCCTTATTCCAATTTTGTCCCCTCAAGAGTATGACTATCTAAACTCTGTTTATTTTACGTATCTACATAATTATAGGGATGTACACACCGAATTTCATCATTCTAGCTGTATTCGTTTAGTTGGTACTATTTTTATCCCCTGTAGCCATTGTATCCCTTGAAAGTACGAAATTGAAAAAAAACGTTTTATTTTTCGTGTCTACGCAGTCAGAGGAATGTATGCTCCGAATTTTACGATTTTAGCTGCGGTCATTTTGTAGGTACTATTTTTATCCACATTTTCCATTTGAACTCCAAAAAGTACGAATTTTGGAAAGTTCGTAGACACGTAAAAGTCTACGCAATCAGAGTAATGTATACACCGAATGTCATTATTCTAGGTGCAGTCGTTAGGTTGGTACTATTTTTATCCCTCTATCCCCATTTAACCCCTTAAATGTACGAATTTAGGAAAAATACTTTTATATTATGTATCTACTCTATTAGAGGAATGTACACGCCAAATTTCGTGTTTCTATATGTTGTCGTTTGATAGGTACCATTTTGTATCCCTTTTTGTCCCATTTCGTCCCCTACAAATAAAAAACACACTGGTGCCGTTTTATGCTATAAAGGGAATGCGCATTGCAAATATCAAGTAAATACAAGCTAATATGTTCAAAAAAACAGGCTGAAATACTCTAAATATTAGGGGTATTTTCAGTCCTTGTGAGGGAAAAATTTTTCCCTCTGGGCCGATTTCGCCCACATTCAATCCCAACCGATCTACAACCATAAGACACATTTAGGAAAAATTTGAACCTCCTAGCTCATTTCGTTCGGCCGCTATCGTCTTAGAATTTTACCACGACCTAGAATATATATACTTTATGGGGTCTCCGTTGAATATTTCAAGGTGTTACAAACGGAATGACAAAGTGAATATACCCCCATCCTGGAGGTGGAGGGTATACAAATTAATATTACGTCTGTCGAATGTCATTGTCTCCAGTGAAATATGCAATGTCTTTTTTGTATTTAAAAAAATCTTAATTATTTTTTATCATTGGATCCTGTCCTTGGATCCCGAGAAATTCAGAAAATAATTCCCATTTCCCGGGAATTAAAAAGTACAGAAAAATGCAAACTAATCAAAATTTAAGAGGCGTGAATACGAAATTAAGTCTATTATTTATTTATAGCTTTGAATTTGTCTTGAGTCATAACGAACTTTTTGGGATTATGTAGAATTATTTATTAATTTATTTACCATAGATTGTACAAAATCAATTTATAAAATATAAATTATAAATCGCAGGGTTACTGGACCATATTGGGATAAAGTTAATTACAAAGTTAGATTTGGTTCATTTGAATATTGTATTTGCGTAAGCTTTGTTCAATAGCCACCAGTTTGTTAGGTTTAGAGCAGTCCAAAGGACATTCTACAAGGACATGCGAAATGCTCAATTCGTGATGGCAGTTTCTTCATACAAGAGTGTTGGAATTGTTATAATAATGTTGTATGTTGAAAACAGTTTTTCCAACTTGTAGACGTGCAAGCAGGATACATTGGAGTTTAGTGTATTTTCCATGATACCGAGACCTATTGAAATCTGTGTTGTGTTGAGCTAAAAAGCCTGCTGGAGCTTTTCTCGTTTAGAAATTTTGTAGGATTTGCTATGATTGGTGGAAAACATGGCACTTCTTTTCCTATGATTTCCAATGAAGTCAGAAGGCACCCACAGTATTAAAATGGGTTTACTCGTTGTTATATTTAAAATACAATTGTAAATTTCATTTTTGTTGTTTTGTATTGCTTTAACAACACTTAGAATATCGGAAAATATTACAGATTTTGCATTGTTCTGTGCTCTTGAAATTAACAGCTGAACTTATAGCAGCTATATTCATAAGTGGCTATGAACCATTTTCTCGAAAATGAGTTTTTGATGCCAAACTATTCTCAGATTTGGATGTCATCTGTCATATAAATTTGGAAAAGAAATTTTTTTCTAAAGCCATTTTCAAAATTTATCTGATTTGGCTATCCACTCACACGTTATTGTGTGACTGCATATGGTTTGGTTGGTTTAAAGGACCAGAATGCTCCTGCACTCTGAACACTCGGAGACCCAGTCGGGTCCATTGTGCAAATCCTTTCGTTATCTGAAAAATAAGATTGTGGTTTATAGGAGGGGGGTAGGGAGTGATAGGATTAAGGAAGGGGTGATAGATGATATATGGAGTGTGAGGGACTGCATAAGTGGCTGTGAACTTAAAAATAATATAAATAAAATGGTTCAACAATGGAGCAGCATGATTATATGCTTCGGTTATAATTCGCTACAACGATTTTGTTTAAAACATTTTTCTAGATTTAGGGCATATCGTACTATCAAATTCCATCATTTCGCGTTAATAGCATTTTGATTCCCAAGTTATCAGGCTAAAATAAGATAAATAGTGGCTGTAAAGTCAAAAATTATGAAAAGTATATTTAGAATAGCCCGCGTAACTTTTTATTATATTGAAAATAACAAAATATTTCTTTGGTATGTGATTGCTGACTTCATGGGGAATATTTGTGTTTCAGAATCCTGGACAGAGAAAGTTTTTTTATATACTTTATTTGCTTGATATTGAATCTGCTCCTTAGGAGCCTAACAATATGTATACGAATCTTATAAAACAATACAATAATAAATCCCGTTTAAGATTTGGAATTTTCTACGGTCCTCTGCACTGTAACGACAGGGTGGATATTATTTTGTTCTGTCGGGTTTAAGAAGACAAGTTGTCACGCGATTGAGAGGTCCATTACGACATCGCGATGTAGATTGGTCTACCAAGGGTTTCAGAAAATTTATGTCGCGAGGGCGTGAACTAAAGTGTAACTCCAATAATTAAATCTTTTCCTCTCCAGTTATCGCGGATTTTGGAGTGTTCTAGATGATTATATGTTGTGAGGACATATTTCAGCCTCGTTAGGTAGAGTAGTAACTCTGATAATCAATTCTTTTTCTCTCGTATTTTCGCGGATTTCGAAGATGATTATTTCTCGCGAGGGCGTATTTCAGTTTTTCCCTCTCGGATTTTGCAGTGTCTGCTTCTGTGACCTCCCAATCCTGTGAAGTGCAATATGAAATGAATGTATTTTTAGTTTTAGTGAGTTTGTTGTCCACCCTTTCTTAAGGGAGAAGCCCGTGGAACATTCAGATCGTTTCTTGCCAAGATGTTCACACGGCGTTGAAGCTTCTCTTTGATGACTCAGTTTGATGTTTTGAATTTCGTTTTTGACGAGAGGTATATTCAGGTCTCTGTGAATATTTTCGTTTCTCATATACCAAGGTGCGCCAGTAATCATCCTTAAAGTCTTTGACTGAACCCTTTGGATTTTTCCGATATTGCCCGAGCTTGCATTGCCTCATAATTGAGCGCCGTAGTGCCAAATAGGTTTTATCACGCTGTTGTAGAGTACTACTTTGTATTCTAGATCTAGTTTCGAGTTTGGGTTAAGCAGCCAATAAAGCTTTCGGATTTTTAGGTTAGATTTAGGTTTTTTGACGTCTTTTGACTTCAATGTGTCTTCGCCAAGTTAATCGGCGGCCCAGGTGGAAGAGAAACATTGTTTAGTTTTACCGTTGGGCATGTATTAACATTTAAAGTAATGTTAACCAGATAGACAACCATGTTTAAGTGACCCGGTAAGGTAATTGATGTCATTAACTGGTTTTTGTGTCTACTCATTATGGCTGTGTCATCGGCGAAAGTTGACATGAGGACGCTTGAAGATATGGGATACAAAAGGTAGAGAGTATGGCCCAGTACGCTACCTTGTGGGACCCCTGCCATTATTTCCCTAGTATTGCCGATATATTTCCCGCACTTGACTCTACGGTGTTTCAAGTATAAGTTAAGAAGACTGCGAGTGTTCGTTGGTAGATATTTTTGAATTTTGTTGTTCAGGCCTTCGTGCCAAACTTTGTCAAAAGCCGGAAGGAAGCCGGTCAAGGAATACAACACAACAGTATTATTTTCTTTCCTTCGCGAAATCCAAATTGGTACGTTTTTAGATGCGAGAAATGGTTTAAGTTTAGCGAGGAGAATATTCTCAAAAGGTTTAGAAAAGACAAGACAATAAGTAAGCTTATTGGCCTATAGGAAGAGGGGACTGTTTTGTCATTTCCAGGTTTCAGAATCATCTTTATATGGCATATTTTTTTATAAAGTACATTATAATAATTAAACTACTAAACTAATTAAAACAAAAGAAAAATACTTCTTAAATCATCTTAAGCCATTAAGTTTAATGTCTAACTAAAATATTAAGTCAAATTTGTGCCATATTTACATGAACAGAACTTTGTATTGTCATTTCAGAAACAAACAAAAAGAAATAATTGGAAGTATTTTGAAATCAAAATAAATCACATAAAGGAGAAATTATGTATAATAAAACAGGAGTAATAGCTAAATTTCCCTAAATTGTAATTTGTATGTCCCTAAGCAAGGAATATTGTAACAAATACTCTCGGTACACACGGATCAAAATTAATAAAGGCGATTTTGAGATTATTAATATTTGTAGCAACTCCTTGCTTACGGAGTTATGAGAATTCAAAGACCTGTTAATTTGTTCCCAGTATACCGACCATTTGCAAGATGAGATTATATATATATATACTAGCTGAACCCCCGCCCGCTTCGCCAGGCAGAAAAACAGACGGAAATTAAAATCAGGTTTCATATTGTTTTTTCTTGTGATCGGTAATATATGTACCAATTATAATAAAGGTACTTCCCTGAGATACTAAAAAAATGGATATTTTCCATGGAGAATATTGAAGATCAGAATTTTAGTTTACGGCGAAAAAGGAAGAATTGTAAAAAATCAATTTGATTTTTGGTTGAGTGTGAATCTCCTCCTTTCCATTACCAAAACAAAATACTCCCTAAACTGGAATTCGAATATACTACATTCAAAACACATAGAAAGTGTATCAAATTATACACTAATCAAACAACACAAAAACTAAAAAATTAATATAATTTCTGTTTTCTTGACTTTTTTTGTAACCTTTCTTTACTATTGTGCTAAGAAAATCCAAAGAAAACGTGAAATTTTAAAACATTTAAATCACAAATTCCCCATCTTTCAAATCCCGCACACTTGTATCTTTTTAAGCAGTTTACAACTAAATTAACTCACACAACTATATAGGAATCTCGGTGTCGAATATATTATAAAAGAGGTTTTAATTTCATATGGGAAGGGTCACGCCCACTTTCCGCCCATCTCTGCACAACTATTTACACTTGATCTACTTACACTTGGTGTTATAGAACTTACAGTATTCGATAATAAGTTTTAACTTCGTATGAGAGGTGCCACGCCCACTTTTCCAATACCGCCCATTTTTGACACAGCTATGCACATTAATGCTAGATGCACTTACACAAAATTAGAGCACTCTAGGTGTCATAGAACTGACAATATTCAATAATAGGTTTTAACTTCGTATTGGAGGTGCCACACCCACTTCTCCAATACCGCACATTTTTGGCACAACTACGCATGTTTATGCTAGATGCACTTACACAAAATTACAGCACTCTAGGTGTCATAGAACTGACAATATTCAATAATAGGTTTTAACTTCGTATGGGAGGTGCCACACCCACTTTTCCAATACCGCCCATTTTTGGCACAACTATGCACATTAATGCTAGATGCACTTACACAAAATTAGAGCACTCTAGGTGTCATAGAACTGACAATATTCAATAATAGGTTTTAACTTCGTATGGGAGGTGCCACGCCCACTTTTCCAATACCGCACATTTTTGGCACAATTACGCATGTTTATGCTAGATGCACTTACACAAAATTAGAGCACTCTAGGTGTCATAGAACTGACAATATTCAATAATAGGTTTTAACTTCGTATGGGAGGTGCCACGCCCACTTTTCCAATACCGCCCATTTGTGGCACAACTATGCACATTGATGCTAGATGCACTTACACAAAATTAGAGGACTCTAGGTGTCATAGAACTGACAATATTCAATAATAGGTTTTAACTTCGTATTGGAGGTGCCACGCCCACTTTTCCAATACCGCACATTTTTGGCACAACTACGCATGTTTATGCTAGATGCACTTACACAAAATTAGAGCACTCTAGGTGTCATAGAACTGACAATATTCAATAATAGGTTTTAACTTCGTATGGGAGGTGCCACGCCCACTTTTCCAATACCGCCCATTTTTGGCACAACTATGCACATTGATGCTAGATGCACTTACACAAAATTACAGCACTCTAGGTGTCATAGAACTGACAATATTCAATAATAGGTTTTAACTTCGTATGGGAGGTGCCACGCCCACTTTTCCAATACCGCCCATTTTTGGCACAACTATGCACATTAATGCTAGATGCACTTACACAAAATTAGAGCACTCTAGGTGTCATAGAACTGACAATATTCAATAATAGGTTTTAACTTCGTATTGGAGGTACCACGCCCACTTTTCCAATACCGCACATTTTTGGCACAATTCGCATGTTTATGCTAGATGCACTTACACAAAATTAGAGCACTCTAGGTGTCATAGAACTGACAATATTCAATAATAGGTTTTAACTTCGTATGGGAGGTACCACGCCCACTTTTCCAATACCGCCCATTTTTGGCACAACTATGCACATTGATGCTAGATGCACTTACACAAAATTACAGCACTCTAGGTGTCATAGAACTGACAATATTCAATAATAGGTTTTAACTTCGTATGGGAGGTGCCACGCCCACTTTTCCAATACCACTCATTTTTGGCACAACTATGCACATTGATGCTAGATGCACTTACACAAAATTAGAGCACTATAGGTGTCATAGAACTGTCAATATTCAATAATAGGTTTTAACTTCGTATGGGAGGTGCCACGCCCACTTTTCCAATACCGCCCAGTTTTGGCACAACTATGCACATTGATGCTAGATGCACTTACACAAAATTAGAGCACTCTAGGTGTCATAGAACTGACAATATTCAATAATAGGTTTTAACTTCGTATGGGAGGTGCCACGCCCACTTTTCCAATACCGCCCCTTTTTGACACAGCTATGCACGTTGATGCTAGATGCACTTACACAAAATTACAGCACTCTAGGTGTCATAGAACTGACAATATTCAATAATAGGTTTTAACTTCGTATGGGAGGTGCCACGCCCACTTTTCCGATACCGCCCATTTTTGGCACAACTATGCACATTGATGCTAGATGCACTTACACAATATTCAATAATAGGTTTTAACTTCGTATGGGAGGTGCCACGCCCACTTTTCCAATACCGCCCTTTTTTGACACAACTGTGCAGACTAATAATTAGTGTACCTTCACAAAAATGCAAGACTCTAGCTGCAACAGTATTCTGAATATGCTAATTTATAAAAAACGAATAAATCCCCAAATTGTGTGGGAGGTGCCACGCCCACTTAAAATATAAAAAAATTATATAGCTTATTTTCACCACCGGTTCAACATGAACATACTGTGAAAATTTCAAGAAGATCGGTTCAGTAGTTTAGGCTGCTATAAGGAACAAACAAACAAACAAACAAACATACAAACACAGATTCATTTTTATATATATAGATATATATATATATATATATATATATATATATATATATATATATATATATTCTTATAGTCTTCTTTTTTAGGTATAAAAAATACTTAGTTTCGAATTTGAAAATGTCAAACTAATCTAAACCATAAATTATGTTAACTTGTTGTGTGAGTGGTCGTGGAGGGCGATGATCAGATGGCTACTAATTATTATTATTATGTACAACTGTTGCTGTTGTCATCGACGATGTCGTGCCGATTGTTGCCAATGACATGAGCACTGCCGTTGCCATGTTCCAGGCCAGCGGTCAAGGATTGCTTGCGCTTGTCGTAGGGCTCCATTTCCGAGTCGGAATCCGAAGACCACGTCTTGTTCTTGGACAGGCAAGGAAAGTCGAACATGTTTTCGCCTTTGCCAAACTCTTCGCCTTCTTCCAAAGTTTTGGGCAGAGTTCTATTCAAAGTTTCCGGCAATAGCAGGCATACCAGGGATCCCGCAAAGAACAACACTCCCAAAATAATGGACGGCGCTGCCTTAAACAATGTGCCCAACCACAAAATTTAGGGCGCCAAGAACGAGGCCGCAAATCCGGCCACATGTACCGCGGTCACACCTTGACCTCTTACACAACTGGGTATCAACTCGGTGGCATATTGCGAGCCCGATTCATACGATATGGCAACACCAAAACGTGACGCTATGGTCAGGCAAGCCAGGAGTATGGCATTGTGGTTGTGCTGCTGATAGGCTATGGCTATACCGGCAGCCACAGTGAAGAAACCACACACCAACAGGGAACCCGAAGCCATGCCTTTGCGGCCAATGTGATCTTGCAACAGAATCAAGATGAGACTGGAGGGCAGGACGACTAAAGCGCTGAGCGAGAACATAATGAAGGGCGAAATGCCCATACCTTCGACATTACGCGACACAACATCGTAGCAGAGAGTGATAACCATGGATTTAAAGAACAATATTAAGGTGTGCTTGCGCATTCTCGGTGTCCGGAATATATCAATCAAATTCGAGTGTTTCTGATCATCACCGCCCTGTTTCTGGCGTTGTTTCTCACAATATTTACGGAATTCCTCGAACTCCGTAATGCTAACTTTGCGTCCATTGAATTTCGCCACACGTTTCAGTCTTTTTATGGCTCCATCGACATCGTTACGTGTCACCAGCCATTGAGCACTCTCCTGAACGACGAAATAATAGACGGTGATTGCCAATGTCCGGCTAAAACCGCCAACCAGGGTGTAAATACCAAACCCAATGTGTAGAAGATGCCAACGGCAATGTTCAGGCCAAAGGTACGCATAGAGGGGCGTATATACTCAAGGACGATAATGTACATCAGATAGAAATTTGTATCCGCTGCCAGGTCAGAAACGAAACGACACAAAGTAAATGTCGTAACGCTGCTAGTGAAGATTGTTGAAAAATCAATCATCTTTATTAATGAGATTTTCCAACGTTTTGGAAAATAGCATATTCTAAAAAACAGAGAAAATTAAAATATAAATAATTGCAACCGCGAATTTTGGATTTTTCAATAATTGCAGCGATTTTCACGACTGACTACAAACAAAAATTCAGCCGTATCCGTTGGGTAGATCGCACGAAAATATAAAAATGTCATGCATGAAAATCATTTTAGCATATTTCCGCGGAAATGAAAATTTTCCAAAAGTATCCAATTTGTATTTTTTGTTTACTGTGTCCTACCGCAATATACACTTTTTGTCTAATAATGGTGTGGTACCCAAAAGACTACTCAAGACTCCATTCAATTCACTTAAGTCTATAAGTTTCTATGGCCAATAACGCAATTATTTAGCTGTTCTGAAATATACTTCTTTTCCAGCAAAATACTTGGATGTAGAGCAGTGTCAGAGCTTTACTTGCTTCATATTTTGCAAATTTATTAGCCACTACAGAAGGTTTATTATTAACACTTCCATTATCGACTATAACAGGGAATGAATTTAGCTTTTCTGCTCTGAGGTTATTGTCCTTGCACTATAAAGCACTAATGTCCAAGTTAGGGTTAAGGGGGTTAAGAAAGTTATTACATACGTTTCGTTTTGCTATTTTACATTTTCTTTTCACAGCAGCAAAAGCTCTTCTATAGTTTATAGCATTGTGCAAGGTCATTCGTCTCTTGACTGTGATCCATGATTTGCGTTTTTGCTTGATTAACTCTACTATTGAAGTGTTAAACCAATTTGGAGAAGTTCTTCCCATTCGGATCCTGGTTTGCCGCATTGTTTCATTAGCTGAATGTTTCTAATGCAAATATACATTAATAATGAAAAATAAAAATTATTAATAAGAATTAGGTAAAAAATAGTAATTGTATTATTATTTTGTATCCATTTCATCGATTTCATTATGTTTCCTGTTTTGTTTTTAGTTAGGATGTGAGTTTAGATATGTTGTATGTATAATCGATGGGTGTTCCATGAGATGTTGGCGTTTGAGTTCGAGCTCTATTTGCGAAAAAGACGTAAGCGCCAAGAACAAAATTGTACAGGAGAAGGTTTTTACTATTTATCTTTGATTTATGAGTGGGTACAACTGTGAATTTAGGTAAGTAAGCATTGTTTTGTCCAAGATATGTGATGCAAGTAGTTTCTTTTACTTATCTTCAAGATAACGGGAGTTTTTGTCGATTGCGTCTTTTTCGCCATCACACTATCAAGCTATAAGCAAATGTTGTGGCGGTTACGTCATAAAATCATATTAAAAATAATTTTTTTATTTTTGCGTTTATTTTTGTTAACATAATTAAAAAGGTAAAAGTAATTGGGAAACGTTTGAAACCATAACTTTGAAAAATCAGTCATCGATTCATGAAACTTATAGCTAGTTCGTGATTTTTTGAGGCGGTATGGTAATTAATAATTAAACTTTAAATTTTAAACTTATAATTTTAAAGAAAATATAGTAATGTGACCAGCATAGTACTATTGCGAATTTGACAGAAAAGACTGATTGAAGTGTGAATTCTCCTTTCATTCATAAATTTAATTACTTTTCCGTTTTCCGACAACTTCACCCCAAGAATAGCAATGACCATTTAATACGTTGTCCCAAGACTTCAGACTTATTTTTGAATCTCATGTGATTTTTCTAATCTTTTGTGCTCAAACGTCCAAAATTTAATAAAATTTCATAGGTGATGCATTTTGTGTTTTTTGGGATTGTGAGACCTAGTGATTCTAGTTCAATTTTCCTCAAACCGAGTCTCTGCAAACGAACGAGAATTGCTTCTTATAATAATATTCAAGAATTTTCTAAACAACTTGGAGTGATTTCATTCAGTAATACTTAAATGTAAGAAGAGCTCGGCATAAATACACATTGACTTAATTTTAAAAAATTCCTAAATTGAATTTTTTCCATACGAACAATAAAACCTTGTAAATTTTCTTCCACACAAGTATGAATTTACTCAATTGTAAGATTTTTTATTAGATCCAAAGAATTGTTTTCAAATAAGTTTATTCTCCCATTTCTAGTAAGTGGACTAATATGACATTGAAATAAGGAAACTTTACTCATACTTAGTCAATTTTCCTTCTTGCAAGGAATTATTCACGGACATTATTTCTTAATATTACTTTCAGTTCATCAGTTGGAACTTCAAAATCTTGTAATCCTGGTTCTTGCTTCTCTGCACGTAATTTTCTCTAAGGTTTTTTATTTTTAATATTTCTTTTCTCTGTTTTTTCTTCCGTTTTTGTTGTTAGATTTATGTTCGTGTTTGTAATTAATACATTGTACTCTGGTGCATGGTGTTTGACCTTGAAAAGTTATAGCACATACTTCGCACAATTCACTCTCACTCTTACAGTATTTTTTTTTGTATGGCCGAGTTTAAAACATTTTATACATTGCATGGGATTGGGCAAATATGGTTGCACTTTACAGTTGAGAACTTTTCCAACTTCTGGAGGTAACTGGAAGATGTTGAAATCTAAAATGTGTAGAGGTGTATTCATGACTCGTCCATCCACAAACCATGGTCATTTTCTTACATCCAACTACTGTCTGCGTTATAAGGGCTTCTACTATGTTTTCTTCTGTTAGGTTCATTTCATTTCCATAGAAAAAATAACTGCGTTAACAATATTTAGAGTCGGATGCAGATGACACTCAATGTAGCAGACACCTGGGAGGTTTGTTGCTTTTAGAAATCGATTTGCTTGAATTTCGTTCTTAGCTAATATTACCAAATTTCCTTCTCGGATAAAAGTGACTTCTTGTGGAAATCGAGGAAAATCTTGTATGTTGTTGGTGTTTATGTTGCTGTTGCTCTATATAAAGGGTGTTTTTTATTGCGGTATAGAACTTTAAGTTGGCATCACTTTTTTAACTGGCGGCCATTTTGTCAGCTGTCAAGTGATTAATATTTAGTTTGGTTTGCCATTTCATCATGAACAGGTTGACAAAAGAACAACGCTTGCAAATCGTGCAAATTTATTTCGAAAATAATGGTTCAGTTCGCGAAGTTCACCGCAAGCTCCGTCCATTTTATGGTCGACATAATCGTCCATCAGAGTCAATGTCAATTGGCCACCAAGATCGTGTGATTTGACACCATTGGATTATTTTCTTTGGGGATATGTGAAGTCGCTCGTCTACGCCAACAAACCAGAAACGTTAGGGGACTTGGAAGCCAACATTCGTGGCGTTATTGCCAACATACGGCCCCATATGCTCGAAAAAGTGGTTGAAAATTGGAAAATTGCCCAAAATCATATTTAAACATTAATGGCATAAAATTATCCTTCTAATAAAGCCAAATTGATGGACATTAAAACGATTTTCTTGTGTTTTATTTCAATTCGAAGTTCTATACCTCAATAAAAAACACCCTTTATATATATATATATATATATTGATGCTAGGCTGTGATATTGTTGCTGTTCCTTTCCCGTTTAGCCGAAGGATATGCGTCCATAAGGGCGTAGTAATTCCCTCCAGACACGCCAGATAAGTAGGTTTATTATTTGACTTAACACCAGTAAAGAATAAGAATAAGTATATAAGAGAACGAAATAACGAATACTATGCAGAGCGATTTTTAGCTGTTTTCAACAAGAGCTTGTAGAATTGTGTCTCTGCATACAATGGCTTATTAGTTTTTGCATTTAAATAATACCCAAATTGCAAAAGTGGGGAAAATATATTTAAATATTTGTTATTGTTTACCAAAATGGTTCCCATTTCTTTATTTTACGCAGGAATGCGGTAATAATTCTTGACTAAGAAGTAGGGTTTGGGGTCCGGGAATTCCCGGAAAACGGATCGAAAAAAACTTTGACGAGAATTCCCGGGGAAAAAATTTAAATTTCCCGGGAATACGGAAAATATTAAAAATATTTTCTTAATTATTTGGAGCACTAATTTAGTTTTACTTTATGAATGGGAAATTGTAGATATATTTAAAATTCATGTATTTACATTACTGGCAATAATAATGAGCATTTGTTTATAATATATTACTACAAAGAAAACTTTTTAAAGTCGCCATTTTTCGAAACCCAGGTAGGGGAATACAAACTTTTTGTGAGTAACAATAGGGCGAATCGATTATAAAAAATGTGTTTCTGTTTGCTTTGAAATACCAAAAAAGTGGAGGCATGTGTAGGTATTACTGTCCAAAAGGGGAAAAAATCTTGATATGCGCAAGAACGATATGAAAAAAATCTCTATCTTCTATCTCTACTTTCGACACGTATTCCTAAATATTTTTTATATATCTACACATACATGATTCGCAAAAGTGACTTATAAGAAATATTTGTTTTGAACTGTTCTCTTTAACATCAATTAAAGGACAGATGAGTGGATTGTATTTATTAGCCCCTATTACAATTATACATACCCGCATTTGTTACCTATATTTTGGTATAAATGCTAAACGATAGGTACCTATTTTAGGTGAAACATTGAATAAAGTCCGAACTTCGAAGTTTTATTTCATATCGACCTTGCACACTAATCCTTGCAATCGGTACATAATTGTACTTTAGGCATCAATTCAAAAATTGGTCAACTTTGGCCAACTTTGAAGGGTCACCAAGTAACCCCATCTAGGCATCCAAAATTTTGAAAATTATCTGGAAAACATCTCTGCTCTAGGCATGTACAATTTCGTCAAGATAGCTCTTTCCGTTCAAAAGATACAGAATTAACTCCAAAAAATCGATGCGGTGAACGGCACAGTGAGCGAAAATAACATTTTTAGTGACAAAACCCAATTTTTTTTTGAAATTTGATCTTTTAGGTTTTTAATCATATAAAAAAAAAACTGTAATAAGAGAAACAATCAATATCAGATGATAAATGCTAGTACAAGAGAGTTGCAATTTTCGGAATATTCCAAAAATAACAAAAATTACGAGTTATAAAAACGACCAAAAGTTATGGACTTTTGTCACTAAAAATGGGACTTTAACACACTGTGCACGGTGGGACAGATTCCCAGTATTTTTTGGCTAAAACTAGGCTATTTCATCTACATAATTGTATGGATAGTAGGGTTTGCATCCCGCACATTTCCTTTCCTGTATCCCGGGATATTCGTACGGGAATCCCGCGGAAATTCAGTAGAAAATTTTACATATTTTTTCTATCATTTCCACAATAAAATTAAAAATGTTGTATACAAATTTAGATCACATAGCTTTTAATCAGGTATGTCAAATATTGCAGTTGGATGTTATTTTTAAGCTGCGTTCGGATGCAGACTCAAAATCCACTTTTTCGGATTTTTCCTGTCAAGCTCCATATGAAAAAAAAAATAGAATCCGGGAGAAATAGATTTTTGGCGTATATCCGAACTCCAAAAATAAATAATTTAAAGTTTTCGAAACGACAGGACAAAGAACAAACATTTCATTTAATGCCCTACTCACTATTAATGTGAATGATCGTTCTCCGTCGCGTCCACATTTTCCAATAAAATAAGAAATATCTGATCTTTAAATAATTTAAGACCAAAGGTTGTGCTGAAGTCTTTAGCTAATTTTGCTAATTTTGGGTTCTGCTGAAGACTTCAGCACAACCTTTGGTCTTAAACCAAAATAAATGACAACACATACAACATAACAGACCAACAATACATACAAACAACAACAATACACACGAGGTACAGTGAAGACGGGACATACCGTACAACAACAACCTTTGCATAGTTGCGAGCGATGCGAGCACATGCATAACATTGAATTGGCAAAGTGAGATTTTTAGTGTGTCGACTTAGTTCGGTGGAATATTTTGTTTATAAGTGCTTCTCATTTGTCGTATGTGACCGCTGGTACTAATATGAACCCTGATTGAAGTCAAAGACATACATTCGTTGCGAAAGTTCTGACGAGATGGGGTAGCGCCCATCGAAACTGCGCAGTCAACTTTTAGCTGCAACAATAAAGGTCTCACTTTGCCTTTTGGCTAATTTTTGGTTCTGCTGAAGACTTCAGCACAACCTTTGGTCTTAAACCAAAATAAATGACAACACATACAACATAACAGACCAACAATACACACCAGGTACAGTGAAGACGGGACATACCGTACAACAACAGCCTTTGCATAGTTGCGAGCGATGCGAGCACATGCATAACATTGAATTGGCAAAGTGAGATTTTTAGTGTGTCGACTTAGTTCGGTGGAATATTTTGTTTATCAGTGCTTCTCATTTGTCGTATGTGACCGCTGGTACTAATATGAACCCTGATTTAAGTCAAAGACATACATTCGATGCGAAAGTTCTGACGAGATGGGGTAGCGCTCATCGAAACTGCGCAGTCAACTTTTAGCCGCAACAATAAAGGTCTCCCTTTGCCTTTTTGCTAATTTTGTGTTCTGCTGAAGACTTCAGCACAACTTTTGGTCTTAAACCAAAATAAATGACAACACATACAACATAAAAGACCAACAATACATACAAACAACAACAATACACACGAGGTAAAGTGAAGACGGGACATACCGTACAACAACAACCTTTGCATTGTTGCGAGCGATGCGAGCACATGCATAACATTGAATTGGCAAAGTGAGATTTTTAGTGTGTCGACTTAGATCGGTGGAATATTTTGTTTATCAGCGCTTCTCATTTGTCGTATGTGACCGCTGGTACTAATATGAACCCTGATTTAAGTCAAAGACATACATTCGTTGCGAAAGTTCTGACGAGATGAGGTAGCGCCCATCGAAACTGCGCAGTCAACTTTTAGCTGCAACAATAAAGGTCTCACTTTGCCTTTTTGCTAATTTTTGGTTCTGCTGAAGACTTCAGCACAGCCTTTGGTCTTAAACCAAAATAAATGACAACACATACAACATAACAGACCAACAATACATACAAACAAAAAAACATAGAATCTGGCCCACCGTTGTTCGAACGATTCTGCTGAACGGCACACTCTAAGCACCACTCTCCTCGGCCGAAAGTATTATTATTTGTGTAGAATTTCAGTTCGTAGTTCATTTTCGGCATTGTAGTCAAGACTCATCGAATTCCTCAAAAATATTTAATTGCATTTATTGTTAACCATTACATTATTTTTATTGTTTGTTTTTGTTCAGCTATAGGTCATACAATTAAAAGTTTTTCTTTTAATTTGTTGTTTTTATTATATTTAATTTGAAGTTTTTGCAACAACTGCAGCTTTATCCGCAAAAATGTCATGCATACAAATTCCAGATATAGCTAGCTAATCTACCAAAATTTTGCGTACATATCGAAATAACCAAACTAGTTAACACTAGTATTTTTTTGTATAAGTTTGTGTGTACTTTTTAGATATCGAAGGTGGTTTTTTGGACTGGAGCCGAATATTTTTCAAAACATTTAGTATATGGTAAAATGGATAAGCTCGTGAAAATATATACCTCGCGTTGATTTAATATTTCGGATAGTTTATGGTTCGAATACAAGGATAGTGTATATTTGTGTGTGTAGCCATTGTTTTTCTTGTTTTAATATTTTGCTGTAAAAAGCTAACATGGCTTTAACAGCAACATTCGCTGTTATTGCCCAACGGTGCGCCGGTAATAACAGACAAAGAGTAAGATTCGGAGATACAAGCCGATCGATTTTAAACCGATCGGCTCACATCGATTTCAACCACGCCGCCGAGATTTAATGGAGTTAGAACTCCTACCAAAATAGACAACCCACTTAAAATTACAAAAGAAAATATAGGGTCCGCCAAATAACTTTTTTTTTTGTAAATGCTCTAAAAAAATATTGAATATTTTCTCAAATTTCTTTTTTTATTTGAATGTACAATCCTTCCGGTTAATAATGGAAAATAATTTCATTCAAATGGCTGCCTCGGGCACCCCACAAATAATAGTCCAACGGTTGAATAGTTGAAATAAAAAACGTTAGATGGCGGACCCTTTATATAGCTCCCATACCAATGTCTCCTATGGTTTACTTTTTCCGCTCTAGAAACCACATATTTCAACAAATAACTTTTTTTTGAAAAAGCTATAAAAAAACTACTGAATATTTTCTCAAATTTCCTTTTATATTTGTACTTTTGAAGCTCTTATAGAAATATACAAAGTTCAGTGATTTTCTGAGAACTTTGTTTTTCTATATATACATGTAAATGAAGGCCAGAGGATATATTTTGTTCGCAAGAAGTTGTAGATCGCCAGCCTCTATAGCTCGACCGTATATTCGCATTCGGCTTCGGCCAAAACGCGACATTGCCCAAATTCGGCAGTCGACCGAATATTTTATTAAAATGTACAAAAATACAATATTTGGAATGGAACGCCTAAATGAAGCTTTCAATTTTACATTATGAAAAAAATGTGCGCGTTCAATTAAGTAAATCCATTATTTCCGACGGACTTAGAAAATAATACAACGGCGGTAAAATAAAATTTAATAAATTATAAGAAAAAGGTGACAATACAATAAAATATTAATAAAAATAAAAATTTAACCAAAATCGTGTGAAATTTCCGAATCTATTCATTATGGACAATATTCCAAACCCAATCTGGACTTACACTCCAAAGTAGTACAACTACAATAATTCTTTAAAATAAACATATGGTATATAAATAGTAACTTTTGATGAGTCTTTCTAGCAAGAACAACAAATTAAAAAATCAAAACATTCGGTTTCGGCCGAAATTTGTAAATTTAGCCGAAGTTCGACTACGGTCGGGCACTATATAAAAATAATGTGGTACTTGTGTAGTTTGACTCACTATTAACCATTTTGTATATTTTTGTTCCGAAAATGAGTTTTATCAACTAAACTTCTTTAAAACCTTTACTATCAGATTTACTCACCTCGGATTTTGGATAGAATTTATAGAAATCTCCTTTAGTAAACTTTTTATGCCGCTTCTGGCATTTAAGCTGCCGAGCTGTGCGGACGTGTTTGTCTGGTCGTCCGCCAGTGGTGACTGGTGTCGAGTTTGTGATGTCACAAATTTAAATTGAATTTATTTTGTGTAATTATATAAAGGGTCCGCCATCTAACTTTTTTTTCAACTATTCAACCGTTGGACTATTATTGAATTTGAATGAAATTATTTTCCATTATTAACCGGAAGGATAGTACTTTCAAATAAAAAAAGAAATTTGAGAAAATATTCAGTAGTTTTTTTATAGCATTTTCAAAAAAAAGTTATTTGGCGGACCCTATATATTATTCAGCACCACGCAATAGCTACTTGTTATGTTATGTACGGTGTGGGAATTTTCTGTTTTCGGAGTCTCACTAGATACTCTATTACGATTCTTACTGTCGAACAGAACAATTTTTTAAATTGGGCCAAATATGTTCTATAAAAGAATGTTCAGCTCGCGCTCCTGTACCTATTACGGGAAAATCTTACAAAAGAGTGAGATCACCTAATGATCATTAGCTATCTAAAAAGGTTAAGGGACCCGGCACGTCTTTACAAAGGCGAGTTTGTCAAAAGCAGCCTGGTGATGGCCGTCATTGACTCACTATACAGTTGTTCGGGAAATGCAAGACCCAAACCCTAATGCAGTGCCGCAGGTTGGTATCAGGGAAGGATAACATTCATGACATTTATGGATGACAGATTAGTGTCCATGTACAGAACGCCTTATGCAGAGTAAGTGAGATCTGTCCAGGGGCTAAACAGGATGTAGTCGTAAAGGCTGACATTCCGTCTAGTAATTTGGGTCCCAAAGTCCGAATCTGACTCGGCTAAGATCCTTTAACTTATCAACGTTTGCAACCCGTGCCTACCTACATATAACTGGAAGGTCGGCAAAATCGCCTAGGAGGATAAGTTTCGTTTGCAAGTAGTAGTGTAATAGTAGATGAGACTCCCAGCTGACATTCCGTCTAGTAATTTGGGTCCCAAAGTCCGAATCTGACTCGGCTAAGATCCTTTAACTTATCAACGTTTGCAACCCGTGCCTACCTACATATAACTGGAAGTCGGCAAAATCGCCTAGGAGGATAAGTTTCGTTTGCAAGTAGTAGTGTAATAGTAGATGAGACTCCCACAGTCACAAATGTAGTCTCGGAAGCGGGCCTGTCCGAATATCGAGAATGTCCTAAATGTACCTGTAATCCGATGAGGTGGTTCCAACTGCTTGCTTTAGAAGAGTTATAGAAAATGCAACTAGCGATGCACGTGATTTGATATTGGGAGCAGACGCAAATACTCATCATCTAATTTGGGGTAGTACAGTTACAAATCATAGAGACACAATGTACAGGGCTGAAATCGGGAAGTTGCGGCAAAAATATTTCCCGTGAAGCTAGCTTCATCAAACATATTATGTCGACAGCCACTGGCAAAATATATGATTTGAGAAATTGGCGCCCCCATAAGGGAGATACGAAAAAATTTTATGTTTACAAAATGATGCTTACCGAAACTCTTCCCATGTAGTTTGCTAAAGAAATTTATATTAACTTTAGAAATGTTTTGTAAAAAAACTTGAACAGCCCCAGGTAAAAATCCCACAACTCAAAAACGAGGAAATAAATCCCAAAAATTTGATTTTTAGAAAATTCCATTGTGGATCAGAAGAAAAAGATAAATTGTGAACCTAAATTAGTTTCTATAAATAATAATATATTTATTCCGAAATGTATAAACTTATTATATGTCTGTGTCAACCGAATGAATTTAGCACACTTTGAAATTCACGAACTTGCATGAATATAGGTTTTTCCCAATTGGACCTTGAAATCCGGTAGGTCCTATTGTCTTTCCGTCAATTTTTATGAACAGATGTCGCAGAGGTAGCTCATGTAAATAGTTGGCAACCAATCCACTGAATAGAAAATTGACATTTTTCTTACAATCGGCGAATTATTCCTTTATGTTGACCAGTGTTTTTATTTACACCAATTCCGATGAGTTCTATTAAATTTAATTGTTCCTTTTCCAGGTAGTTCCATATAGCTTCAGTTTCATCTTCAGCTGTTTTGGGAGACACGTGGCCTAAATATTTTGATCCTGGCTCTTCGATAAGAGAAATGTGCTCCTCTTTATTCACCCTTCTATAAATTTTACCACTACATTTCCTACCGTCGAAATATATAGCTAATATTTTCTTCTCTATGAGAGACTATAGTTCTTGAAGTTCAGTTCTAGTCTTGGAACTTTCACGCCTCATTTTGCTCTTATCAATAACAACATTTACGTGTTTGTTTACAGGTATTGATTTATCTAGATATTTTAACAGAGATAACGCCAATTGTGCAGCTCCGCGGTTCGATACGCCACGTCTTTCACAAGCACGCGAAAAAGCTTCCAGGTTAAGTCTTGATTGAGTTGTAAAGGGTGATTTTTTAAGAGCTTGATAACTTTTTTAAAAAAAAAACGCATAAAATTTGCAAAATCTCATCGGTTCTTTATTTGAAACGTTAGATTGGTCCATGACATTTACTTTTTGAAGATAATTTCATTTAAATGTTGACCGCGGCTGCGTCTTAGGTGGTCCATCCGCTTAGTCCAATTTTGGCATTTCCACGTTTTTGAGTAACAGAGACCCAATTGGTGCGAACGGCGACGAATCGAAAATTGGTGGTCATCATTAACACTAGCCGATACAGCTGCGATATTTTCTTCAGTTCGCACTCTACGTAAGCGTGTTGGTGGTTTAATGTCCAACAATGTAAATTTGGTGCGAAATTTAGTCACAATAGCCCGAATAGCCGCTTCAGTGGGTCGATTAAACTGACCATAAAATGGAAGCGCGCAATGAACTTTCTTAACAGAGCACGCATTTTGATAATAAAATTCAATAATTTGCAAGCGTTGTTCGTTTGTAAGACGATTCATGATGAAATGTCAAAGCATACTGAGCATCTTTCTCTTTGACACCATGTCTGAAATCCCACGTGATCTGTCAAATACTAATGCATGAAAATCCTAACCTCAAAAAAATCACTCTTTACTTGCGCTTTTTCTTGGAACGAATTCTTCTTCATCAAGTGAGTTATTGCCGTATTCTCTAAGCTCAATTGGACCTTGGCTATGCGCTACTGGTTCTGGTAGACAATCCCTTCTGATACGTTTCTCAATGCTTATGCGCTCAGTTTCCTTTCTCTTCAATGTCTTGTTTTTTTCTGGACGTATCTAAATCTAAATCTACTTTCCCAATGTACATTTTTTTGAGGAATTTTCACACCATATCTACACGTACTGATGCGTACGTACTTTGCAAATGTCGAAATCGAATAGGAGTCTTGCACCTCTCAGATAATCATTGAGCTTATCTTCATATGTGGACGATGTTCCCTTTTATGTTTTGCCTTCACGCGTTTTAATGACACAGTTGGGATAGACGCCTTTTTCCAAATGTTTATCGGCTACATGTTTTTCTGAAGGGTTTTTTTTTCGTCATGAACAATTTTTTCTTCAACTTGTATTTAACAGTAATACAGTGCTACATCTAAAATTGTTGGCAATTGAGATACTTGTATGTCCTCAACGCGTCCAAATACTTCGTACACTGATGACTTCGTCGGGCCTCTAGGTAAAGTCAGATTCGGACTTAACTTAACACATAAACACGCACAATTATATTCTACTGGACTATACTTCGGAAATACCACACAATAAGAATATTGTAATGATCACAATAATCCGCTATTTTACTGTCAAAAGTGCTCTTTGTCGTGGACGTATGTCGTGGGTGCTACACGAATGTTTTGAATTTAACTGTGTACAAATAAAAACAACACACTTGTTCGCAGAAAGAAACTACTACCAGTCAGAAAACGTACGGTAAAAACAACAGAAAAACTTTAGAGCTAAATATAGAAGAAAATGAGAAATCTCGAATCACGTACTACTTTAACATATGGTAAATACCATATAGCCCAAAAGAACGAGTAGAAGGTTTGTGCCAAATTTAATCTAAATCAAAGGAGGTCAAAATCCGTACAGGGTCAAATCTTGCAGAATTGAACGAACACAAATTTGTCAGGAGAATTTTCAGTTTTTATGCTAATTGAAATGCCAATGGGATGATGACTCATATATGGTGTGTAAACAATCAACATTTTTTGCGAAATTTCAGCCGTAATCATATTTAATGGGTATATGTGTAAGATTCAAATGATTGTTCCTTCTACCTTTTAAGGGCCCTTTGGCCCTTAAGGCCAAATTAAATAATGTGAATGTTTGCTCTTTGGAAAAAACGAATAATATTCCGTGACAAATAATTATTTCTAATTTTTAAAAATAAACTTGGATTTGGACCACAAAAATCAGTTCTGTTTCATAAATGTCATAAATTATCTTCAACTTTTTAGAGATAGTTATTTGCTTCAGAAAACATTTAATAATTCGAGAATTTGTTTTTTTTTCTTTGAATCGTTTTGCTTTCATTTAAAAATAGTAATTGTTAATTCTAGCTCGTTGCTTTTTATGCGATTTACCCCGATTTACAGGGTTTATTTAATTTTATGATGTTTTTGGGAATGTTGGAATGCCGCTTTTTGTATGGAAGTAGAGTTCTTTATGCGGATGAACTTATATCCCGCATAAAAAGAGACTCATGTGTATTGTTAATTTGTGGCTTATGGTATTTCATTCCACATTTTACCAGAGTTACAAACCGACCCAGAATTATCGGCGACGGCGGCGCTACTCAAAATGGGTCGGCGGCTTTCGCCTGATTTACCGACTCGTTCTGTCACTCGATCACTCCTATTTATTTGACAATTTTGGGAAAAGAAAGGAACAATTTCTATTTGTTTTTAATGTCCTCTCTTTTATTTTTTGGCAAGTAATAGTAAATGTTCCCATAATTTCATGTTCACCCTTATCGCGAATAAAAGGGGAATTTTACGTGGAATTTTGTATTTTCCTATCGGCGTGGGATGGCGATCAAATCCAAGTAAGAAAGCGAAGAAACATGGACAAATCACCATAAATCGCGATTGGAAATTTAAGGGCACAATTCATTCCCGGGGAAATTTTATTTGCGAAAGATAGATATTTTCCCATACAATTATTTTTGGGGAGTGGGAATCCATTCCAAAATTTATAATATGGATGAATTTAATAAATATTTTTGCAAGTACAGCTTCTCATGTGAGAAATGCGACTTTCAAATCAAAATACATCATTCAGCTCTCTATATATGTCATTATATAGTGCGATACCAAATTCAAAGAAAGATTCATATATTTCAGAGTAGTAGATTGTCTACGTCGACAGTTATATTTTCTTTTGTAATTTTAAGTGGGTTGGCTATTCTGTTAGTAATATATGACGGAGTTAGAACTCGGCGGCGTGGTTGAAGTCGATATGAGCCGATGAAATGAGCGGCGTGGTTGAAGTCGATGTGAGACGATGAAATCGGCGGCGGCGGCTTGTCGGCTTAAAATCGGTCGGCTTGTATCTCTGCGTTGTACCATCAATTCTATTGTTTATATATGTATATGTATTTATTAGTGAGCGGTTACATTTCTTATCAACATCCACTTGTCTTTATATTGCAGGCTTCGAAATGATAACGAACGACAGAATCAACAAAATGAAGAATTGCTCGATGAAAATGTAAGGTATGTATCGTATCGTTAATATATCGACTTGAAAGCAACGCTGAAAAATGTTCATGGTAACAACATAAAAACTGTCGAACATTGTACGAAAATATATAATATATATTAATATATATATATATATATAATTCGTGAGTGTTGCTAAATTTATTTTTGTATTTCTACAAAAAGTACGAATATTAATTAGTAAAATTACGAATAGAAAATTTTTTAGTCTTTCCACAAACTATTTTGTTTGTTGAGTGAACAATTTTGTAAAATTACGATTTTTTTTTCGTATTTCCACAAATAATTTTGTGTGTGGTACAAAAATATTTTTAATGTGAACGAAAGAGTACACAATTATGACCAGCTGAATTTGAAAATTGGCTTCTCAATAAAAATAAGAAAAAAAAATTAAACTAAAATTATTTGTTTAGTAACACTAAATACAACAGATTTTTTAAAAAGAAAGTTCAGAGATTTGGCGTTTTTGTTTTTCATCGAATGAAAAAATAATATTCTAATATATAATTACACTCACTGTAGTCTAAACAGTTGTTCTCTTTCACGTAGTGCCTTTAAGTGTTCTTTAAGATCCTGCTTTTCCTTAAACTTGGATTCATATTTTGAAAAATAGTTATGTATCATCAACTTCGGAAAGTTATCATAGTTGTCCAGAATTTTGTTTATTTTTATACCCTACACCACTTCGTGGTCTAGGGTATTATAAGTTAGTTTTCCGCCAAATGTTTGTAACACCAAGAAATAATTGAGCTAGACCCACCTTTAAGTATACGGATCGGCTTAGAATCGCCAGCTGAGTCGATTTAACGATGTCTGTCTGTCCGTCTGTCCGTCCGTCCGTCCGTCCGTCCGTCCGTCCGTCCGTCTGCTGTCCATCTAAGCTTGTTCGCACTCTACAGGTCGCAATTGTTGTCCGATTGCCATGAAACTTGGCAGAACTTATTTTTTCTGGCCAAGGACCATTGGTATTGAATTTGGAGGAAATCGGTTCAGATTTAGATATAGCCCCCATACAAATGTCGGTCCCGATTTGACATTTTCCGCTCTAGAAACCACATATTATACCCGATTTTCTTTAAATTTGGTACAACATCTTATAATCTGACTAGAAACACCTATGTCGAAATTGGGTAAGATCGGTTCAGATTTAGATATAGCCCCCATACAAATGTCGGTCCCGATTTGACATTTTCCGCTCTAGAAACCACATATTGTACCCGATTTTCTTTAAATTTGGTACAACATCTTATAATCTGACTAGAAACACCTATGCCGAAATTGGGTAAGATCGGTTCAGATTTAGATATAGCCCCCATACAAATGTCGCTCCCTATTTCACTTTTTCCGCTTTAGAAACCACATATTGTACCCGATTTTCTTTAAAATTGGCACAACATCTTATAATCCAACTAGAAACACGTATGCAAAAATTGGGTAAGATCGGTTCAGATTTAGATATAGCCCCCATACAAATGTCGCTCCCGATTTGACATTTTCCGCTCTAGAAACGACATATTGTTCCCGATTTTCTTTAAAATAGGCACAACATTTTATAATTAAACTAGAAACACCTATGCTGAAAGTGGGTAAGATCGGTTCAGATTTAGATATAGCCCTCATACAAATGTTGCTCCCGAATGTTTAACCGATTTTGGCCAAATTTTACATATTATATTTCACCAATAAACAGACATGGTGAAAGCGCGTCACATCGTTCCTGGTTTCAATATACCCCCATACAAATGTCCTTTTCGATTTAACATTTTTTGTCAAACACATACATTTACAGGATGCAAAAATCCTTCCCGATATCAATTTTTAACGAATTGAATTGCAATGAGAATTGTTTGGGTGATGCCCATATGTCCATACTTTGGTATAACTTTGGTATACTACTGTATAATTTGTATTTGTGTGTCGGACAATTGGATCAATTACCATATTATTTACCATATTCGTTAAATTTGACTAAAGATGAATTTATTTACATTATATATAATTGTATATAATTTGTATGAACTACATAAAATTGCTCCCATGAAATACCTGGGTTTAGTAATCAAAGCGAGGTACATACGCAGGGAGTGGTGTAGGGTATTATATAGTCGGCCCCGCCCGACTTTAGCCTTTCCTTACTTGTTTATCCATAAGTTCGATTAAAATCATTGTCAATCTATTTACCAAAGTTATGAAATAAAATGGATTTCTTTACAAGTTTTATTAATAAACTTACTAAACGAAATCATATCGGTTTCTTGAACATATGACACAAATTCAAAATTTGTATTTGCAAAACAATTCATTTTTTAGAATACTTACATTTAAGGATTTGTTTTATTACCAACACCAATTGCAACACAACACTTCACTTTGCGAATAACACTGAAAACTGAAGATGTTTTCGTGTAAAAGACAAAGTCAAGTAGCGTTTTTTCTGTTTGTATTTTTTCACTGTTAAATTGGTCATAACTCGTATGCAATATATTTTTTTCTAAATATACGTAAACAATATTTTTATAAGAGGAATACATACACAAACTTTCAAAACAATCGAAGCTATCGAGATAAAAATCGTACCGCTTGACATGGCGGTTTCAAATTTCTATCTCATATCGTTTTTGAGAAAATCGCTAATTAAAATTTGGTGATTTTTCAAGAAAAAAAATCAATAATATTGATAAAATCGCGAATTTTGCAAATTTATTTTATTTTTTAACTCAGCTAAAATCGTGAATTTAAAATTTCAAAGGTTGTGCTGATTTGTGCTCGCCTAGCACAATTTTTCTATCGTATTACAAAAAGCGCTAACTTTCGATCTTTGTCTAAAAGTCGCCAAAACACAAAAATCTAGAATTACCATTTTGCCTTTTCGCAAAAACTAATTATGTGCTGGGTAGTCCAAGCCGCCAAGTTCTATATCAAACCGTTTTCGAGAAAATTGTTTATTAATAATAACACTGTCCTACAAATTAAGACTTTTTGAATGGAACAGGACAGCGACCCTATAATTCTGATAGGGCTTACTGAGTAGATAATTGTTGTGGAATAAACTTATAGTCCAGCTGGTCTGAGTTTCTTTTTATCGCGGGTCAAAGTTTTCATTTTTTGGTCGAAGGGAGCAAGTGTTATAAGTTAATGTTTGAGAGAATTCTTATATCAGAACTATATAGCGGAATTTCACGATTATCATTTTTGTGGAATATCTTAACCCTCTAACTCTTCTCCTTATGGAAGAACCCTTTTTTCAAGAAAATCAAGAAAAGTCAAATATTCTAGGAAAATGTTTGCCGGGAAATTTCAGTGGGCGTCTTCGAAGACGCCAAAGTTGTAAATAATTATCTTCTCGCTTAAATAGCAAAATTACACGCCAGCTTATGCAACAAAATTACTGGGGTTAAAATTGGTCCATGTTTTTTTGGAAAATCGATCTTTTTCGACAAAAAATGTGGGTATTTCGGTAGAGCACGGTAAACAAAAAAATACAAATTGGATATTTTTTGCAAAATTTTCATTTTCGCGGGAGATATGGCTAAAATGATTTTGTATGCATGACATTTTTGTTTTGTAATTTTCTCGCGATCTATCCAACGGATCCGACAGATGTTTTGCATGTGTATTAAGAACCAATGTCGCTTGTAACATATACACTGTGGTTCATCAGGATAGAACCAACAACATATTATTGATTGAAGCTTTATATCCAGAGATTGGAGTGGAATTATTGATTCTCTTTTTGGAGACATAGAAGAGATAATACTCTTTAAATAAAACAACAACAAAATATTCTAAATGCATTGTAACGGTACTTTTTTCTCGTTGTTTGAAATATGCAGGGAATATTTGCATTTTTATGTGGTTCAACAAAATAGAACCACCTTTTAATTGCTCTATAAATCAAACGAAAACATATAGTTTATATTAAAAAAAAATATTCTAATTATTTTATCTGAATATTAATTTAATAGTGTGTACTTTTACCGTTATTCACAATAACCTTATAAATTCTATCTTTCAATGAGTCGTATAGGGATTTTAAGTAGCCAAGGGAAATTTCTGCCCATGCTGCTTTAATTCCTTCAATGAGGTCATCTTTAGTTCCGTACTGCTTTCCTCCTTCGTAGACCTTACGGGTTAGCCAACCCCAAACATTTTCAATAATGTTTAGGTCGGGTGAGTATGGCGGCCCATTTAAAACGTCAATATTTTGGTTCGATATCCACGATTTTACTACACCTGCTGTATGTATCGGTGCATTATCATGTTGATAAATCCACTCTAGTGGTCCAAAAGTATCCCTAATTTTGGGAAAAACTAGTTCCAAAAGATTTTTGTAATGATTTCCTGTCATTCGGGTACTTTGTATGACAAGGTCAATATACCATAACGCCGCCCTCTCTGCTGTTATGACGGCTCAGAAAATTTTCATCTTTTCGCACATCGTGAAAATAAAAGTTATAGCCATCGGGGTCATCCAAGTTAAATTTTTTTTCATCGGAAAAAAATACTTTTCGCCAATCCTTATCAGTTACGTGGCTTTGTACATCCCATGTCATGTTCTTTAGCAAATCGAAGACGTTGTTGATGGCAAGCTGCATTTAATTTTATTTTGTTTTTATAAAACTTTATCACAACCGAAGACTGATTTAAGCAAATACTGAATGTGGTTCTATTCTGTTGAACCACACAAAAAAGCAAATATTCCCTGCATATTTCAAACAACGAGAGAAAAGTGCCGTTACAATGCATTTAGAATATTTTGTTGTTGTTTTATTTAAAGAGTATTATCTCTTCTGTATGTCTCAAAAAAGAGAATCAATAATTCCACTCCAATCTCTGGATATAAGGTTTATATCAGCAATATGCTGCCATTGTTGCAAAATTTCAAAATTTGCGGTTGCAATTGCATTTATTTCAACTTTCTCTATCTGGGTTTCTGAAACAATTCTGTCGCAAATATTCCCTATTTAGTCAGTAATCATATAGTTCTGATAATAACAATTCTCTCAGACATTAACTTATAACACTTTTTCAGTTAACATATTGCTCTCTTCAACCAAAAAAATGAAAACTTTGACCCGCGATAAAAAGAAACTCAGACCAGCTGGACTATAAATTTATTCTACAAAAATTATCTACTCTTTCAGAATTAGGGTCGCTACTCTGTTCCAAAAATGCTAAATGCTGTAAAAGTTTAGTCTTGCATAAATTGAACATTTTTACATCAAAGACTTGTTATTGTTCCTTTGGATCATATGTGGCCCTAGGCCAACATGGATTAAGTAAGGACTTCCAAAGAAGAAAAGATGAAGAGACAGGGTTTTTATGAATGTATAAAAGAAATCATCAAAATTTTTGTTTCGTATGAGAGTTAAACGAAAAATATGTAAAAAATCGATTTTCCCGGAAAACTACTGCAAATATTTTAGATTAGCACAGAATTAATTCTTGAAGGATTTACAATGAGGGGCGGATGGTTAATGTTCCACATCTGCGAAGAGTGTATTGCATAAAATATAATAGTAGTTACAAAGTTTAACATTCAATTAACATAAAATTCAAATCAAGAACGTTGTAACTATTTTGTTTGTCTACCGATTTTGATCAGTTATGTCTTGTTAGAATCGAAATTGTATTTAATTTATTTCAAGTCTATTTATGGAAATAATTTTTTATAGTTACTTAAATGCACAACTTTTGGTTAAAATCCCATACTTTCCCATATAAAGTGTGTTTTCATTTTTCAATTAACTTTGGGCAGACTAGAGTTATCCTATATGCATCAAAATTTTCATTGGCCAAATAGAATCGGTAAAAATAATAAACGCTCTAACGTACATGTTACCTTTATGTACTTGTTCTTGTTCAGTAGCTTCGAAATTAAATGTATTTGACCGATATCGAACACGTCTACATTAGAGTGGCTTCTTTTATGAGGAAGGAAAAAATGTTGTTGATGTTCCCGACTAAAATGAAAGATTGGTTCGTTTTATGTGTTTTCCCGAAGTATTTCGCTTTTATCATTGTCCGTTCGTGAGCTGAACGGCCTCAAAACAATTTCTATAAGTCAGGGATTTCTAGAAAAGAATTCACGATGAGAATGGTATTGAAAAAACCGCTAGAAATTAAAATCCGACCCGAGCCTTAACAAACCATATTAAAACTTGTAATATGACCCAGTATAAAGGGAAGATTTATGCTATTTTAGTGCAATTTTTGATGCATTTTTTATAAAATCCGCAATAACTTCCACATTTTTGGAGAGGTATTCCACGTTGGAGAGGTATTGATAAACGATTGCAATTTTTAAAACGTTCTAACCCATTAAGGGCCGCACATTTTTTTCATACTGTTAATACTCAGTGGGTTAAATGTGTAGAAAAAACTGAAATATGGGATTATTTGCATCGTAAACACATTCTAGTCTTATATAGGGTCCGCCAAATTTGAAAATGCTATAAAAACCCGGACCCTTATATAGCTCCCATACCAATGTCTCCTATGATTATCTTTTTCCGCTCTAGAAACCACATATTTCAACAAATAACTTTTTTTGAAAATGCTATAAAAACTACTGGATATTTTCTCAATTTTTTTTTTTTTTTTAAGTACAATCCTTCCGGTTAATAATGGAAAATAATTTCATTCAAATGGCTGCTGAGGGCACCCCACAAATAATAGTCCAACGGTTGAATAGTTGAAAAAAAAAACGTTAGATGGCGGACCCTATATAAAGCTAATTTTTGGAAAGAAATTCAACCATTTCAAATTTTCCTCTTTAAAAATTAAAACTTGAACAATCTACATAAACTTTTCAAAGGGGAAAAATTGAAATGGTTGTTTATGTTAAATTAACATAGATAGACGCATGAAATTTAAAGTATATTTAGCACATGTTCTTCTCTTTCATTTGATACCCATATCGTCATTGTATGACACGCAAAAGTACGAACTGTAAAAAAGACAAACGACCACGAAATAAAAAGTGAGTATGAGCTTTCCTATTAGCGACCTATAGTTTCACTTCTATATAATCTCGTTCTTGGGAGGAAATCTTATGTGAAGTTTTCCTTCAGATGTTTTTTTTAAATTAGCTTTTTGTAAGACTAGAATGTGTTTACGGTGCAAATAACCCCATATTTCAGTTTATACATCACATTTAACGCACTGAGAACCAACAGTAAGAAAAAAATTGCGGCCCTTAAGGGTTAGATTAATAAAATTGCAACTGGTTATCAATATCTCTCCAACGAGACCCTAAAAACATAAATCGAACAAAAAATGTGGAAGTTATTGCGGTTTTTATAAAAAATGAATCAACAATTGAAATAAAATAGTATAAATATGTCCTTTATACTGGGTTAAAATGCAAGTTTTTGATACGGTTTGATATTATTCTAGGGATAAAATGGTACCACCAGCCGTTAGGGTGGTACTCTATTCTCCATTTTACTCCCTTTGCCCTCCGATAAGTGGCAACTCGAATAACATAAGTGTGTGATAACGTCTCCGGGACCTACAACTGAAATAGTTGGTGCCACTAATGTTAACAACGATTCAGATAATAACTAAATTTTATTGAATAAGACAAACGACAACACTTTCGTGTTGTTCATAATATTATATTTTACTGCTATATGTGTTAATTAACTGATCCCAAATTTATGTGCGTGAAGATAAATTCCGAATTTAACTAGCAGAGACACAAACCACCCATGTTAACAGTAGGCTGTTAATGGGTTAACAGAGCTATGTTAATTTTGATAGAGGATGATAATATATACACAAAATCGGATCGGGAGAATATATATTGTCGAAATTCAAAATCTGAATGGAAAACATATCAATCTCGACATATAGAGAAAGAAAATATTAAATTTTGTATTGCATATTTGTGTTCTTTCAACATTAAACATTTTTTTTAATTTTTAACGCAGTGGATAAACGGCAAAGTCTGGGTCCATGACTTGGGTACCAAAAAATAGGTCTTCCAATGAGCTTTCACAATATATAACCCATTATTTTGTTATGGAAATATCCTGTTGCATCATATGTATTTACTTTGCTTCAATATAGCATTGAGCCACTGTAGGCATGGAATGTTACACAAATGAATGGAATAACGGCCAAAATTTATGTTTGTGTTTGTTGCCTAAATGGCTTACACACTTGTGCACTAAGCCTCAGTGCAGACATTCCCCTCCAATTTTTTCCTCTCGCCCTCTCTACCAACTAATGCCACTAAATAATAATATGTGATCTCTTCTTTCGCTCTCAAACCGCGATAGAGTCGAAATCGGTGTTGTCAATGATGGAAAATATTCCCTATATACATAAAGAAAAATAATATTAGTAAAAAGGAAATAATATGTGTTTTAATTGTGACATACTATTTACATTTTATTTTTTAATTTTGGAATCAATATTTACAATCATTTCTCTTTATTTTGAACCCAACAATATTCTTTGGAAAATTAAATAAAAATGTATGTCAAAATTGCTATTAAGAGAATATCAATTAAAAACGTATATTCATAAAATTAACCAAACACATTTCTAAAAATACAAGTATTTTCTGGCAATTAAATATTTTAAGGGTTATTTAGTAATAAAGGGTTCATTTTAAATTAGTGTAACTATGTTTGGGATGACCAGAAAATATATCGAATTAATTAATATCTAATTAATATTTTTATGTTCATGTAATGCACTATTTGACTTCACCCCTTTGTATTTTCTGGTTACGATACATATAGGATATACACTCTTGATAGCATATTCTGCAACCTTTGCAGAATTTACTACGAAGAGTGAACGTCGACGACGCAATATCGGGCAAAGTTGTTAACTCTAGAGTAAAAAACACGCCAAAATGGAATAAAAAATTGTTTTCTGCTTAAAAGCTAAATTAGCCACACAGAACAAACAGTTGCTCTCAGTGTTATCGCTGAGAAATTTCAAAAAGTATCACAAAAAGGGGATTTCTTCAAAAAAAGTGACACATTTGTTTGAAAAAAGTGGCACACTTTTTTAGTTTTTATTTCGAGAAAACAACAGATTACATGAAGTTAACAAAAACAATTCATTTGTATACTTATATATATTAGTCTGGGTCGCAGTCCATACAAATGGAAAAATAATTTCCAGTCACACCATGAAAATAAAGTTTGGATTGTTTAATGATGATTTGCAAAATATCAAAATCGTGTTTTCTCATGCATTAAATATAAATTGTCTTAGGGCCACTTATTGGACGTTTATAGTAATTTCTATGTATTTTTTTCATAGTGATAACTGTAAACTTTTTCGTATTTTGTGGTAGTATCTCATAAAAAATAAATAGCTGCCGTTAATACCTTTCGAATAACCTAAATCATTTAGATCGGAAAGAAATTGACGTCGCAGCGCTCATTTTTGTAAAAAGAATTTTGGATCTGAAAAACCATCTACTGTTTCCATGAAATATGAATTTTTAGCTGTAACTTTGAAAAACCACAAAAAATCAATAAGCTTCCAATAATATGACAAATGAGTGACAAGTATAAAAATTTATATTTTAAGTGCTTCCAAGGGTCTATAAATTCTTAGAAAAATTTAGACAGAATGGCAACATGAAAAAATAACACGGGAAAACATTATTTTTAGAGGTGTTTTCAGGGGCGTTTAGCTCACAGACTGCTTAACCCAGCGATGAAATATTTTGCAGATCACATTAAACAATCCCATCTTCATTTCTGGGGGGTGACCGCAACAGTTCATTTTCGTGACCCATACATATATATACTAAACTAAAAAATAAATTAAATCACATTTTGGTATTTATTTTTAGTTACTTTTTGGTAACTTCTTTCCCATACTTTTCAATGAGATCAATACTGGGAACCCAATCCCCCAACTCCACGTCAAGTTTTTTTGGTACCCGAGTCATGGACCCAGACCTAGCGGTTTGCCCACAGTGGGGTCATACATTTGTATAAAAACAGAATTTAGACTTGCAACAGAGTATTTTCACAATACAAAATTGCTTTGGGAAACGTGGGGTATATATTCTGAAAGCTCATTGGAAGACCTATGTTTTGGTACCCGTGGGCCCAGACCTAGCGGTTTGCGCACAGTGGGGTCATATATTTGTATAAAAGCAGAATTTAGACTTGTAACAGAGTATTTTCATAATACAAAAAAATACCCGAGGCAGTCAGTTGAAAGAACACAAATATGCAATACAAAATTTAATATTTTCTCTCTCTATATGTTGAGATTGATATGTTTTCCATTCAGCTTTTGAATTTCGATAATATATCTTCTCCCGATCCGATTTTGTGTACATATTATCATCCTCTATCAAGATTAACATAGCTCTGTTAAGCCATTAACAGCCCACTGCTAAAATGGGTGGTTTGTGTCTCTGCTAGTTAAATTCGGAATTTATCTTCACGCATATCAATAAATCTCCTCTCTGACATATTTGCTACTCATGGGTTTCCGTCAATTATGGTATCCGATAATGCAACCATTTTTACTAGTGATCAATTCAAAGCATATTGCGAAGCAAATGGAATTTTCCAGAAATTGATAGCTCCAGGAGATCCTAGTACGAATGGTTTAGCAGAACGAAATGTTCAAACCATCAAGCGTAAATTGAAAGCTATGTTCACAGAACCAGGATCTCTACACGAAAAAGTAAACGAAATTTTACAAAGATACCGCGCAACCCCTCTCAGCTGTGGAAAAAGCCCAGCAGAAATTTATTTCAATAGAAGAATTCGAACCCGTCTTGATGCACTGAAACCAAGAATAAAATTCAAACCAACAACTCCTGTTCCTGGTGTACGTCAGATAAGCGTGGGAGAAACAGTCCAAGTTTTACACCTGAAAAGTAACAAGACGGTATGGAAGATTGGCACTGTTTTACGTAAGTATGGCGAACTCCATTACCTGGTAAAGCTCGAAGATGGCTACACACTGAAACGGCATATAGATCAGTTGAAAGCTTGTAAAGTTCAACCACGGAAAGTTCATTTTGCACCGAATATTGAAAAGCAGTCTTCAAACCAACAAACCAATGATTATTCAAAATATTTCGTCGAAACAGCAGTTCCTCAAAACCAAGATAATGGAGAAATTCAAGAAGCTGAACCGTCAAGTAGTCAATTATCACAAGCAACTCATCGTCCTCCACAAGATCCTCAACGTCCTCCACCAGATCCTCAACAGCAAGTAGTCCGCAGATCGGAGCGACTACGAAATAAACCAACATACTTAAGAGACTACATAGATGAATAATTACGCTCCGGAATGTTTAAAGTTAATATATATATATATATATTCTTAAACTGTTTATTTCTAATAAAATACTTCAAAGTACATTCCAGTAATCCTTATTAAGCGTGGGAGACTGTTATATCCCGCTTGAATTGCAACGATATGGCTACTCTTTAATTGAACTTCACTTGTCATATTTTTCATTTCTTATAGTTCGTAAGCTTTGTAATTGAATAAAAAGAGTTAAACGATTAGAACGCGTGGTTTCAATTTCAACTAATCCATACATAATAGACATCTTCATTGCAAAGAGGTAGGTGGAAGCTCCTTGTGCCTAACGACCTAAGGAAGGGTGTTTTATATGCTTGCCATAACCCTCCATCCTCCTCGCATCAGGGAATGGCAATATTCGATTGTTTTGGAGTACCCTAATTGATCAGTTCAAATGCAAAGACTTCAACAAATTTCTGGGCAATTATGGCATTAAACTCCCCAGTCGAATGCTAGCGAAAGGTTGAACCAATGCATAAATGAAGCTTTGCGATCTTTTATTCGGACCGATCAAATGAAATGGGACAGGTATATTAGCAGCATAAACAGCACATTACGAAATAATATTCATCAATCAATTGGAAAGTCACCATTCTTCGTCGTGTTTGATCAAAATATGGTCACACATGGAAACGACTTGCTTAGAAATCTAGATGTAATGACCGATAGCCCACCAGAATTGAATAGAGAAGACAATTTTAGATACATTCGGGACCAGATTGTAGACAGAATGAAAGCTTCGTACGAAAAGAATGCACGCTATTATAACCTGTTACACTATTATAACGTCGAAATTTCGCCCAAAGTTGTTTAATGAACAATTTTAATGCTAAATTGGCACCGATTGGAATAAAAGCACGTGTTTTGCAAAAGGTTGGGAATTGCTATAGGTTGGAGGATATTTGGATTAGGAATGTAACTCTGTACCATGTTAAGGATATTTGGTATTTTTTTTGTGGTGGTCATGTAATTTGTGAGTACTACTGTATTTTTATACTTTACGGAACAGAAATTGTTATGTTTCATTTTTATTTCAAAGCATACCAATATAGAATTTGACTTCATTCAATTATTTGTCGAGGAAAAACAAAATTGGATTAGTTTTGCTTCGAACCATTAAGAGAAAATTTTGTAATAAAAACATTGAAGAACTGTAATTGCAACAGAAGAAAATGTGAAATTTGTTGTACTGAATTTTGTTTAGAATATAATTGTGCAGATTTGTCGTTCTGCAACTCGAAACGTTTGATAGTACTTAATTTAAATGTCGTGATGTTTTCCACAAAAATTACGTATTCTAATTTATTTAGTTTATTGGGTGGAGTAGGCCGTGGAATCACTGGTAGTGTTTGGTAAAAATCACCAAAAAATCATTATTAGACAGCGGATTTTTATGCAAATTATATTTGTTATCTTTGCATTTTTAATCTATGTAACACCTGCTAACATAATATTGGTTATATTGATTTTTTAATATTGATATCATGAGAATCATTTGTGTGAAGTCGTCATTCAATTATAATCATCCTCTCAAAATATACTGTTGCATAAAAATCGCCTGTCTAGTCATTATTCGGTCTAATTTCTCCAAAGACTTTATGTAAGACATCGCATACTCTTATCGAGTGATCAATTTACGTTACTGCAGAACCATGATCACCAGCACAGTTCTTCGACAGCTTGCACGTTGGAAGTTCTTTAATATGCGTATTCAACGGCAATTTGTTGTTCAATTGTTCAACAATTTAGTTGCCATTTCAGATGAAGGAGGTAAATTTAAATTCTGCGAGAGAATCGTAGCCAAAATCTACACGTATGGTTTCTACGTGATCGTCCAGAGGATAATCACTACAATTCCATCGTTCAAAACTTTAATGAGTGTCGTACGTTAATTGCCGATTTAACAGCGGCGTGTGCTCGCAAAATGTCTCCATCTTCGTGCTTTCATTTAAGATGAGTTTCTTCAATATGCTATTCGTCAATTACCAAACTTCCCAGTGCCATTGCATAAACTAATATGATATAAACTGACAATTCTGAGGCGATAGTCTGCGGTTGTCAATATAATTTTCTCTAGAAACAGAATCCTCCAATTCAATGTTTTTGGCAATTCAATTCAACGTACTGAAAATATCTAAACATCAACATTCCTAATATCAACAGAATTTTTCTAGTGCAAATGTCCAGCAATTGTTTTAAAAATACTCCAGATTGGCTGTTCCACGACACATGATTCTGTTCGTCAGCTGGAAATTGCTGTGGCATCGCCCGTAATGTAAATCGAAAAATCACCTTCCAACAGAATCATTGAATCAACAGTGCACCATAGTACACTCCTCCGGACCGATCAAAACGTTGGCCACATCAGATCTTTGAAAGGTTGAACGATGGAGTTTCGTTAATTTCCATATTCATCGCAACCTGAGTGCATTTCGGCAGTCTTAAAGAATTTTGCGAATTTCTGCCAAAATTGGTACGATCAAAAAAGATTTTCCGGTTTCACCGAGAGCGTCCAAGATGAAAATCACTATAGTTCATTCGTTAATAAGCCGCGTGTACCGTAAGCACTTTATACTCGCAATGTATTCACATTGTTTTTGCATTGCATTCAAATTCTTGATTAAATGCTTTGTGCATGGGACAGTGTGGCGCTGTCATTCCTAGTTGGGCTAATTAATCACATCCCAGCAAAAACTTGGTAATGACACCTCATTATTTGTAGCATTACCTAGTAATGACAGCTCGTTACGCCCTGCATTATTTTGATGTATGAAATAATTACTTCCTTATAATGGTTTAAATAAGTAGTTAAATTTCATAGAACTTCAGATTTAAAATCTAAATTTTTGTGGTGAGTCAGAGAATAGCAGTGCTGTTGTTATCGCAACTTTAGTTATTCGGACTTAAAGAAACACAGCCCTAAAATCTGTATTCAGATTGTTAAGAAGTCGATACAAAATATATAATTTAATAAAAATTTAGTTTTCTTCACTTATTAAGCCCATTATGGATAATTTGGCTTGTTATCAATAATGACTTATTTTGTATCTTCCTGAGGCCACTTATTTTGCAACTCGTTTAGAAGTACATATTTATAAATTTTTGTAAGCGTACTTATTTCTCAAATTTTAGTAAGCGTGCGTGGTAGTACTTATTTTTTTATGTATGTGAAAATAAATTCGAATACAACTTGCAATAACAGAGCTGTTAACTGAGCAGCGCTGTTAACAGAGCTCTGTTAGGAGTTAATAGAGGAAACAAATTCTGATGGAGGGTAACTATGGAAGTTTATAGTATCCAAACGGAAAATATTGGGTGAATAAAATTTATAGCACAGATAGCCCTGGGCGTGCCCTATCCGAATTTGGCCCCCACATATTTCAGATGTCTCTACAACTCATACAATCTTGAATTTAGTAGATGGACATTTTTGAGTCCACCGAGCTAAAAATACTGATCCCACCGAAACCAAACGGAAAATATTGGGTGAATAAAATTTATAGCACAGATAGCCCTGGGCGTGCCCTATCCGAATTTGGGCCCCACATATTTCAGATGTCTCTAAAATTCATACAGTCTTGAATTTTGTAGATGCATATTTTTGGGCCCATCGAGCTCAAAAAAATGAGCCCACCGAAACCTAACGGAAAATATTGGGTGAATAAAATTTATAGCACAGATAGCCCTGGGCGTGCCCTATCCGAATTTGGCCCCCACATAGTTCAGATGTCTCTAAAATTCATACAATCTTGAATTTTGTAGATGCATATTTTTGGGCCCATCGAGTTCAAAAATATGAGCCCAACGAAACCAAACGGAAAATATTGGGTGAATAAAATTTATAGCACAGATAGTCCTGGGCGTGCCCACTCCGAATTTGGGCCCCACATAGTCCAGATGTCTCTAAAATTCATACAATCTTGAATTTCGTAGATGCATATTTTTGGGTCCATCGAGTTCAAAAATATGAGCCCACCGAAACCAAACGGAAAATATTGGGTGAATAAAATTTATAGCACAGATAGCCCTGGGCGTGCCCTATCCGAATTTGGCCCCCACATAGCTCAGATGTCTCTACAATTCATACAATCTTTGATTTTGTATCACAGATCGAACACTGTTAACAGAGCACTGTTGACAGGAGTTAACAGAGGAAACAAATTCTGATGGAGGGTAACTATGGGAGTTTATAGTATCCAAACGGAAAATATTGGGTGAATAAAATTTATAGCACAGATAGCCCTAGGCGTGCCCTATCCGAATTTGGCCCCCACATAGTTCAGATGTCTCTAAAATTCATACAATCTTGAATTTTGTAGATGCATATTTTTGGGCCCATCGAGTTCAAAAATATGAGTCCACCGAAACCAAACGGAAAATATTGGGTGAATAAAATTTATAGCACAGATAGTCCTGGGCGTGCCCACTCCGAATTTGGGCCCCACATAGTCCAGATGTCTCTAAAATTCATACAATCTTGAATTTAGTAGATGGACATTGTTGAGCCCATAAAGCTAAAAATACTGAGCCCACCGAAACCAAACGGAAAATATTGGGTGAATAAAATTTATAGCACAGATAGCCCTGGGCGTGCCCTATCCGAATTTGGCCCCCACATAGCTCAGATGTCTCTACAATTCATACAATCTTTGATTTTGTATCACAGATCGAACACTGTTAACAGAGCACTGTTGACAGGAGTTAACAGAGGAAACAAATTCTGATGGAGGGTAACTATGGGAGTTTATAGTATCCAAACGGAAAATATTGGGTGAATAACATTTATAGCACAGATAGCCCTGGGCGTGCCATATCCGAATTTGGCCCCCACATATTTCAGATGTCTACAACTCATACAATCTTGAATTTAGTAGATGGACATTTTTGAGCCCACCGAGCTAACAATACTGAGCGAATCTGTCGGCTTTTTCTCTGAGCGCTGGGTAAAATTAAAATTTAAAACTCGTTTTCTGCAATATCTTTTTTTTTGTTATATCATTGTTGCAGTAAAATTTACTATCAATCACCTATTACAATAATTACATATCAAGAAAATAAATTTTTCAATTTTTTCTCTATATTTTGGTCATATGAACGTGTAATTCGCAAAATATGTATAATACCATCGAACATTCCCAAAATGGTGATGCATACGTTATAATTTTGGTGTACAATGTGATATTTAATCCACTGTTAAGATTTTATCGGGCACACTTCATCGATATTGAATGATAGTATGATAACCCTATTTTCTAATTTTCTCAGGAAAATCTGTAAAAGGCGTAACATTTTTTGTTATTTTACGTATTTGTATGTACCAGTGTCAGTGTGTGTAAGACAGAGTTTGTCTATACAATTCATTGCCCAAAAACTCGCACGTTACAGGCTCTCTAACATCAACATACACTGACAAGTGTGAGTGCAGCTTCGCTAAAAAAAAAACAAACATCCGTTATTTAAAAAGAGTGTTTTCAACTCTTCCACTCAATTCTCGCACAGACGAACTCGTACACTAAAGAGAAGAGCGTCTCTCTCACTCAAAGATTACCGCGAAGAGTCGACGCGCAATCAAACACCCTGGTGGCAGACGCCCTTGGTTTTACATGTGTTATGTGAATTAAGCTTGATGGGCCCAAAATATGCATCTACAAAATTCAAGATTGTATGTGTTGTAGAGACATCTGAACCATGTGGGGGCCAAATTCGGATAGGGCACGCCAATATTTTCCGTTTGGTTTCGGTGGGCTCAGTATTTTTAGCTTTATGGGCTCAACAATGTCCATCTACTAAATTCAAGATTGTATGAGTTGTAGAGACATCTGAAATATGTGGGGGCCAAATTCGGATAGGGCACGCCCAGGGCTATCTGTGCTATAAATTTTATTCACCCAATATTTACCGTTTGGTTTCGGTGGGCTCATATTTTTGAACTCGATGGACCCAAAAATATGCATCTAAGAAATTCAAGATTGTATGAATTTTAGAGACATCTGGACTATGTGGGGCCCAAATTCGGAGTGGGCACGCCCAGGACTATCTGTGCTATAAATTTTATTCACCCAATATTTTCCGTTTGGTTTCGGTGGGCTCATTTTTTTGAGCTCGATGGGCCCAAAAATATGCATCTACAAAATTCAAGATTGTATGAGTTGTAGAGACATCTGAAATATGTGGGGGCCAAATTCGGATAGGACACGCCCAGGGCTATCTGTGCTATAAAGTTTATTCACCCAATATTTTCCGTTTGGTTTCGGTGGGCTCATTATTTTGAGCTCGATGGGCCCAAAAATATGCATCTAAGAAATTCAAGATTGTATGAATTTTAGAGACATCTAGACTATGTGGGGCCCAAATTCGGAGTGGGCACGCCCAGGACTATCTGTGCTATAAATTTTATTCACCCAATATTTTCCGTTTGGTTTCGGTGGGCTCAATTTTTTGAGCTCGATGGACCCAAAAATATGCATCTACAAAATTCAAGATTGTATGAGTTGTAGAGACATCTGAAATATGTGGGGGCCAAATTCGGATAGGGCACGCCCAGGGCTATCTGTGCTATAAATTTTATTCATCCAATATTTTCCGTTTGGATACTATAAACTCCCATAGTTACCCTCCATCAGAATTTGTTTCCTCTGTTAACTCCTAACAGAGCTCTGTTAACAGCGCTGCTCTGTTAACAGCTCTGTTATTGCAAGTTGTATTCGAATTTATTTTCACATACATTATTTTTTTACAATCCCTTTATAAAAATAATTAGAAACGGATTTGAAAAATAAGTAGTGAAGGTTTTTGGTTTTGCCTTATTCCCTACATTACTTGGTAATAAGAGTTTTTGCTGGGATGTCTTCATTCAATGCCTCATTGTGAATTTTCAGAAATGTCTTCTTTGTATTTGGTTCATGAATCGGTGAAAATAAATAAAATACGTGTAACTGGATTTCCCTGTTTATTTGATGACTTATTTTAAATTTTTCAATTTAAATTTTATTCATCCATATAATGTCTTATACATATTACAATTTTGAATTCATTATTATTGAGTTTTTATCAGTAGGATATTACAACAATTTATGATCTACGAAAATAAATTTATTTACATGTTTTGATGATAATCTTGTAAAAGGAAAAAGGGTAAAAACCTTCATATGAGAATTTAATAATGTAGTCAAAGTTGAAAATATAAATGCTTATAATGCGAATATTAATGAAAATATTCGGACATAATGCATACATTTTCAATTTGTTAAATTTCGGTATACATAGTAATTATGGTAAATCTCTACATTCTCTTAACATGGGGTAATTAGAATATTCGATCTTAGAAAAATAATTATTATTAAGTCTGCCGATGAAGTCAAAAAACAACTCGTATCCAGATTCGTCATTTAGTGTTCTGGTGGAGTATCTCCAATGTTTGTTGTGTATCATTTCAAGCACTTGTTTTGCATGACTTGCATTCGCTTTATATGACATTTTGCAGTTTTGTACCATATAGGGGAACCATAAGATAGAATTGGTCTTATAACACTTTTGAAAAATAAATTTTTATTTTTAAGATTGAGCATCGAACGTCGATTTAACAATGGTTACAGTGCTCTGAATGCCTTTAGGGCTTTTCCGCAAGAATTCCCAATGTGTTCGTGGAAGGTGAGTTTTTATCCAATAAAACTCTTAAAAATTTGACACTATTTTGTATCTGTATAGAGTTGCCATCAAATCTGAGGGTTCGTCTCGGTAGTCTTTTGGGTGACTTGTTGAAAGGAAAAATTATAGCCTGTGTTTTACTATGGTTGATTTTAATTTTCCATTTCTTGAAGTATTTGTTACACGCTATTAAACTTTTCTCCATCTTTTTAAGAAGTGCTGTCGTTAGTTTGCTGGTTGATATCAGAGCTGTATCATCTGCATAATATGCAATATCAGACAATTTGTGTGGTGTGAAATCTGATATGTATATGGAATACAGCAATGGTGAAAGTACGGAGCCTTGGGGTAAACCGGCTGGTATAGGTTTTGGAGATGAATAATTATCATTTACGAATCCATATATGTTCTGTTTTCAATGAAATCTGCAACAATTTTACTGAGATATTTGGGAATATTTACTGTATTTAATTTATAAACTAAACCGCTATGCCATACGGTATCGAAAGCCTTTTCAATATCTAACAAGAGGATACCTGTGGATTTTTTATTTCGCTATTTGGAGACAATTTTGTTCTTATGCGGCTTATTTGATCAATAGTGCTGTGTTCTTTTCTGAAACCAAATTGCTCCTTCGGTATTAGATTGTTGGTGCAGGTGAAATCAGAAATTCTAGAATGAATAAGTGTTTCCAGTAGTTTTCCCAGATTGCTTAACAAACTTATGGGTATGTAGCTGTTCGGGTTATTTTTTGGTTTGTTCGGTTTATTAATGGCAATAACTTTTGCTTTTTTTAATGCATTTGTGAAGTAATTTAACTTGAGACAGTTGTTAAAAATATAAGTAAGTAATTTAACAGCCTTATCTGGCAGTTTTTTAAGCAGAATGTTTGGTACATTGTCAATTCCTGGTGATTTCGATGCTTTCAGATTGGATATAATATTGCATAGTTCACTACTTGAAGTATATCTGACGCGATCAATTGAAGGTGGTTCTGTTTTAAATTTGGCTACTGTTCTATTAACTATGTTGTCAAATGAATGGGTATAATTACTGGTAGGGATATGTGATTTTGCAAATGTTCTAGCCAATATTTCGGCTTTTTCGTAATCTGATACCAGTTTTATGTCCACAAGGTGTGGTATTTGGTTACTTGATTTGCCCCTCAAACTTCGACTCAATTTCAAGAAGCGTTTATCGCCTGGCTTCATATTGGTTAAAAGCTTAGACCACTTTTCATTCCTTTCAGAATAAATGCGCCTGTTTATCAATTTACTTAGAAATTTTGAACACTGATCATAAAAATGTTGTTGCTGTGTGTTTGTTGCACGTTATGATTTACGATTGTACTTTTTCCTTTCGCCAATGTATCTCATTATATCACCAGGTAGGATACTTCGATGGATGTGGTTGGACTTGGGAGTTGACAAATCTCTTGCATTTAAAATAAGTTTGACAAAATTATCGATTTCTTGGTCAATAGCCTGCTTAGATGTATATGATTCGACCGTCAGTGATATGTTGTTATTAATTACTTGATGAAATCTTCTTCAGTTAGTATACCATAATTGAAATTGGTGTTTTCCACAATTTTGAATGAGGTGCAACCTACGCAACAAATTATTGGACAATGATCGGAAGGAATTTCATAACCTAATGTTGACAGTCTCATTTGCATGGGTGAGTTACTTACTCAAAACTAAATCAACAGTAGTTGGGCGTCGATTTCTTTGATGAGGGTATAAGGTGTGGTTGTTAGGACCATAAACAAAAAAGTTGCAGGTCTGTTGTAAGTTATTAAGTGCTATTCCAGATAAGTTGTCTTCAGAGCAATTCCACAATGGATGTTTTGCATTCAAATCTCCCAAAAGAATAAATTCTTTGTGGCCTGGAGTTAAAGCCATAATATCAGCAGAGAAATTGTGCGTATATCTAGGTGAGTATGCAGTGGAAAATACAATATTTCTATGATTAATGAGTACCTCAACTGATAAATTTTCAATTGTGGTTGTTTTTGTTAATGGAAGCAGTTTATGCTTGTTGTAATCTTGTTGTAACTTCCACAATGGATACTGGCGACAGGTTATAGCTACTTAAATCATTAGTTATGTCTTCGCATTTGATTCGAGGCAGCCCATATAAAAAGACAAAAATAGTCTGTTTTGATTTGAATTGAATGTATGAAATTCAATATTGCTCTCTTTCAATGCATTTTTGCTGAATTCATACTTTTCTTCATTTAAGGGAAACACCTTAGTGCCAATCGACGAATGTTTGATTCGTGATTTATATCCATATCACTTTCATCCGACAATGCGCTGAATCTGTTCTGGCTGGATGTACCTGCTTCATGTGGACGTACGTTAAGATTTAATTGAGAAGTACTCTTTAGTTTTGAAATAGCGCCTGTCTTGATTTTGAGGCGGACTGAAGCCTTGGCCCCAGGGGCCATTGTCACGATGTAACTTTTAGGCTTTATGTTGTCTTACACGCGCGAGAGCTCGATGAAAAACAGACAAACCAAGAAAGCACACCTCGGTGTTAATTTTCAAGAATTAAATGTGATACACGATTCTCTCTTTAGTTTTTAGCGAGCGAACACGTCCGATTACTGTGAAAGCTTGCATATAACTGAGTTGATGACTTATTACGAACTGGAATTATAAACGAAATCAAAATGAATCAACAAAATATGTCGTTCCTATCGTCAGTTCTGACAAATTTTTTGAATTTTGTCCGAATTTTCTGAATTTTCTTTATAATTATCTGAATTTTTGTGTTCCGAAAACTTTCGCAGAATCACAACGAACATAACCTTCATTCAAAAATTCTATTTTTTTTCACTGAACCAACACTCAGGGGATGTCCCCTATAAATGCAGTGCATTGCGTTGGCAAAAGGAAGATAAGGGTTAGGGAGGAGGAAAAACGGAGAAGTATTTGTTGACATCTGTTTTGAATCTCAGGATGTCATATTTGGCGGGAAAGATATTTGCCGGAAGTCGATTCCACATACGAGTTGCGCGAGCGAAGAACGAATTCATTCTGTAATGTGTAGTGCGGCCAGCTGTCCAATCGACAACAAATGGGTGAGAGTTCCTTGAAAGTCGCGTATCTCTACCGAACGTCCTCACGTCCGGTATGAGATCACGAATATCCGAGGAACAAACACCATAAAAGTATCGATAAAACAGCGATACACATCCCACATTACGACGATGTTCAAGGGAGACAACATAATTGGATATCCTGCTGTCACCCATCAACATCATCGCCCTCCTCTGAACACGGTCAAGGAAGATCTTGGAGCACCCGACCATATATGGGAGTTGTATTCCATCTTAGTTCTGATGTACGTAACGTAGATATTACAAGATCGGAGGGAGTGAAGAATTTCCTACACCGCTTTAAAAAGCCAAGACACTTGAATGCTTCTTTCGACACATCAAATAAATGTTTTGTCCAACGAACATCGCAATGTATTTTCATGCCCAGAACATCAAGAGTGTCCGATTGCCCAACACCTACACCGTTCATAGAAATCGACGACACCATTGGATCAGTGAATCGCTTGTGAGACAAGAAACAAGAACAAGACATAAAATCCACTCTATTCACCTGACCCCATTTGGAAATGGCCAGTAAATCTTGGCTGAGTGACTCGTCCATCAATCGCCTTTTGTCATCAATTTCTTGACGACTTAGTCTATGATCGAATGAGTATGAATGACAGAGGTTGCTGTCATCCGCGAATGAATAGATTGGATTTGTAGTCCGATCCAAGAGGTCATCGATGAAAATAAAAAAGAGGAAGGGGAAAGGACAGAGCCCTGAGGTACCCCTGCGGTTAACTTATGCTCGTCATCATCTCGTATATATCTATATCTATAACAACTCGTATAGTGCGATCTCTGAGGAAGCTCGATATAAATCGAGAGAAGTCACTGCCAATACCAAAAGCAATGAGCTTTGATATGATTGCGCCGTGCCAAACTCTATCAAAGGCCTTGGAGATATCTAGAGCAACGACCTTACTCTCACCAAACTGGTGAATGGAACGATTCCACTTTTCGGACAGCAGCGTCATCAGGTCACCCGTAGATCGATTCCTACGGAAGCCATACTGTCGATCATTAAGTAAGTCATTAGTCTCTAAATACCTCACAAGATGGTTATTCACCATACTCTCCATTACCTTCGAGAGCGCTGAGCAAATCGTGATCGGTCGATAGTTAGCAGAGTTATTACCCTCACCTTTTTTAGGGATGGGCTGTATGTTCGCAATCTTCCAACGCGCTGGGAAGACCCCTGCACGGTATGCAAGGTTGAAAAGGTTGCAAAGTGGACGCGATAGCGTCGAAGAGCTCTTAAGAGTGCTGAAATACCATCCGGACCTGGAGATTTATTTACGTAGAGATTTGCAAGAACCCGTTTAACTCCACGTGTTCCAAAAAATATCTGAGGCATGGAACTAGATACATTTTCGATCACGGGGAGTGGTTGATTACTTTCCGGCAAGGATGAATTCCTTGCAAACATTTCAGCCAATAGGTTAGCTTTGTCAACCGGGTTAGTGAATATCTGGTCATCTTTAACAAGAGTTGGGATAGATGAGGAGTTATCCTTTACTCTTCTTACAAATGACCAAAAGCTCTTACCTCCCCTAGGAGAAGAAATAACTTTGGCACGAAGACGTTGTTCGTGTAGAAACTTTGCACGTCTAAGTACCCTGGCACACATGGTTCTTGTCTGCTTGCGTAGCAGATCAGTGCTGGCATTTTTATTTAAACGCCATTTTCTGAACGCTTCCTCTTTGGATCTGACAGCAGTCCTGCATGTCTGGTTAAACCAACATTTATTATATGGTTTATCCGAAATAACTTTGGTTGGAATAAATGACTTCATCCCAATCAAGATAATATTTTCAATCATTTCAGCCGCAGCATCTATATCGTTATTTAGAAAGCAAAGTTTCCAATTGAAATGCTGGAAAATTTTATTGAGCTCGGCCCAACGTGCCTTTTCGTAAACATAAATTGTCCGCTTTGGGGCTGGGTTCGAAGCGACACGAAGAGCGGAATACAAAAAGGATGCTGAAACAATACAGTGATCCGAATTACCAAGAGGTGCTAGAACGTCAACTTCAAACTTTTCAGGGTGTGGAGTTAAGAAAAGATCAATAATATTTAGGTGTTGCCCTTGGGCACACGGAATGCGAGTCGGTTCATTCACTAATTGCGTCAAATCATTATGCGCGGCAAAAAGCTCGGCGTATTGGCTCTGGAGTTATGTGGCTCGAATGGGTAAGCCAAGAGGAATTATGGACATTGAAATCACCAGCAATAACGATTTCACTGTCAGGAAATTCCTCTAAAATTTTAGTGATTGAATCGGAAAGGGCGTCGAAGCCATTTAGGTATGCCTACCTTTCCGCGTTTGGACTTCTATACACAAATCCGAAATGCAGTACGTGTGTTCCAATCTTGAATTTAACCCAAAGGCAGTTAAATTCTGGATTTTGTGAGCTCAAGTGTTGCTGGCTCTGGAACACTATATAATTTCGTACGTAGACCATAAGACCTCTGTGGGAATAAAAAGCGACAGGGTGTGATATCCAGGCATGTGAAAATCCTCACACACCTGAATCTCACAAAGGGCAAGTACATCTGGACGATGGAAATGAATGTGGGAAACTACAGAGAAAAAATTCGCCCTCAACCCTCGTATGTTGGCAAATTGTAATCGAAACCTACCTACCATTACGACAAACAAACAAGAGGACAAAACAGAATCAAAGTGTAGGTGCAGTTGACAAACCTCCCTCCCTGCCGCCGCTGCAGTCCCTCAATGCACAGTGTTATGCCTTGAGTATTGAGCGAGCAACGACACGAAGAAAAGAGTGCCAACTAATCTACCCGAAAGGGATGGTGAGAGGAAGGGAAGGGGGGCAACGAATGCACCACGAAAGAGATTGGAAGCTCTTTTGTGTGCTCAGTGAGTGTGTCGCTGCATTTGTTGGCTGCAATCATTCGTGTTATTGTTGAAACTGCTATTGATGTTGTTGTTGATGACGTTGTTGTTGTTATGTTGTGTTGATGTTGTTATTGCTTAGAGCGACTATTTTATTTAGTGTTATGTTATATCTCGCGGTTGGGAGTTTGTTTTGTTAATTTCTGTTGGCTATTTTTTCGTAATTTTTGCATATTTCATGCGTGTATTTATAATTTTGTTATTGTTTGACTTTAAATGTTTCACGAACGGACAATGATGAAAGCGAAATATTTTAAGTACATGTTCGACCCGTCCGGTAATATGGCGTTTACCGTAGCTCAAAGTATTACGTGGTTTGAAATTTTCAGTGGTTCCAAGTTGGTGATCTTGGGGTTTTTGTTAACCCTTTCACTACTGATGTCCACTGTAGTGGACGTAACTTTGCGACTCCACTAAACGTTGTTACTAACAACAAAAATGTTTTTTTTTTTGTTGAAATATGTTAAACGGTACTTTGCATCACAAAGCAGCCACACCCACATAGGTAGGAAAAAAAATTTTTCGGGATGTTTGTCTTTACCATATTAATTAAAAAAACCAAAAAAAAAAATTAGCCACATCCATTTTAATTCGGTAGTGAAAGGGTTAAGAGATGGCATCCCTAACGATGTCATAACTATGTATCACGTAGTCAGATTATAACCATATTGGTATAATCTGAAAGGTTTTCACCTCTTCTTAACGAATATCCGAGGACGCCCATAAATAAAAATAATATTAATCCTTGAATATCCTTAAAAACATACATATCTTTAATTTTGTTTATTTTTAATTGTATTGTAGGTTTTTTATTCTCTACAAAATATCAAAAATTCGGAGTGGGATGATCATTAAACTCTTAAATATTTAAAAAATCGATAATTGATCTTTTTCAAGGGGACCAAAATATTCCACAGGACAAGGCAATTGCTAGACATGGATGTTTGTAGCCAATTTCGAAAGAATTCAGTGCGTTGAATCCGAATATTACTCACAATCGTCCCAGAAATTTGCGTTTTTCATATGTAACACACGAAATTAAAAAAAAACTAGATTTTTCGTCATATTTGGGGTTATTGCGCGATGAGAAAATTATTCACGTCTTAAAGACCAATTATTTGCCTTCACAAAAATGTATAAATTAATAAAAGAGCTCATTCTATTCGCGTAAACTGCAACTTTCGCGAATCGGAGAAAAGGAACGGCCATATTGCGAGTACCAATAATTCACTTCTTCTCCACCTGCTGTTCGCCAACACTATTACTTTCTGCCTGAGCTGAAGTTTGCTCTTCGACAGGGGTGTACCTGTAGAAGCAAGTTTCGGCGGAATTTGTAAGGTCATTCTCAATCTTGGGTCACCAAGTCCAATGATCTGAAGGCAGCTTAAATATCCGAGTGGGAGTTGATGTCACAATATTGCGACGCAACCACTTCTCTAATATATAAAGGGTGATTTAGCTATTATCTTTTTGGCAACACTCGTTTAAACAGCTGACGCACGTTTCGTGTTTTGTTTCACTGTCAAACATCTTCAGTTTGGTCTATAATTTAACCACGAATCGTCTTACAAACGAACAACGCTTGCAAATTATTGAATTTTATTATCAAAATCATGCTCTGTTAAGAAAATTCATCGCGCGCTTCTATTTTATGGTCAGTTTAATCGACCCACTGAAGCGGCTATTCGGGCTATTGTGACTAAATTTCGCACCAAATTTACATTGTTCGAACTGAAGGAAATGTCGCAGCTGTATCGGCCAGTGTTAATGATGACCATCAATTATCGATTCGTCGCCGTTCACAGCAAACTGTCAAAATTGGACTAAGGGGATGGACCATTTGAGGCGCAGTCAAGGTCAACATTTGAAATAATCTTCAAACGTTAAATTATGTGGACCGTACTTTCGATTCAAATAAAGATTTCATGCATTTTTCTGAATTTTATGTTTTTTTTTTTTTGAAAAGCTTTCCTATAGCTTTTAAAAAGTCACCCTTTATTACTTCGGCTTTTTATATGCTGCAGGCATCGGGTAGTCTACAAGCCACGCTAACTTCTAGTTCCTTGCAGTGTACGATGGGGCCAAACACCAATTTGAGAGGCAAAAAGTCCATTTTTGAAGTAACGTTGAAATGGAAAAATATAAATAATTTTTTCTCTTGTTTCATTTTTGACATTTCAACATAAAGTAGACCTTTTAAATTTCGTACTTATACTTATGCTGCTAAAAAAGTTGTTTAGACAAAAACCTACTGTCACGCCCACTCACAGTGAGATGACAGTTGATTTTTGAAGGAAAATACATTATGGTGCTTATGGTGCTTACCGAAGTTGTCTAGCAAAAGTTGATCAATCTACTGCCACACCCACTTACAGGTAGATCTTTGAAAAGTAATCAAGGTAATTTTAAAATGTTGGTAACACGCTGTCATTATTACTTTTTGAAAATGCGTTAGTTGAAAAATTGATTTTTGTCTCAAAAATTGGTATTTGGCCCCTCGTGGCACATTTAGGAGTATCATAACATATCGAGCCCTTAGCGCGGAATGATCACAAGCGCCAAAACACACATTTTACAGGAAAAGGTTTTTATTGATTATTTTTAAATATTTGCATAAAATGAAATATGTTTTAATGCAAAATGTTTTAATTCCGCCGTACCCAACGAATTATTATTAAAAATTTATCATTTGTTTACATCATACGGTACTTTTGGCGCTTGCGATACAAATTTTGTAATTGCGGCTACAAATACTGAAAAAACTATGGCGCTTACGATATAAGTTTTTTTCGATTAAACCTCGAATTTTAGTAAAAACACTCTTTTTATTATAAAAATTATTAAAACAACATAATAAAATAGATAACACTACTTTTATAAAGGGAAAAGTAACAGAAAAGTAATTCAAATCGTTAATAAAAAACCTATTTTGGGCACATTTGAATTTCTATGATTAATAGTTAAATTTCATATAAAAGTTTTTAGGTAATATTGATATTGAATTTTTCTTTGAACGAATAATTAAATTAATATTCATTTCGTCCACCCTACTATCTGCAAAATATCCACATTTAAAGGGGCCCAAATTATTATTCGTTTACAAAATGATTCAATTGTAGAGGGTATAGAATCAACTGGCATCATTGCCAGTTATGTTATGTTAACGTTCTTAACGAAAACTGAAGTTTTTATACCCTCCACCTCCATGATGGGGTGGAACGGTCACTCCGTTTGTAACACCTTGAAATATCGACCTGAGACCCTATAAAGTATATATATTCTTGATCGTCATACAATTCTAAGACGATCTGGCCATGTCCGTCCATACGTCCGTCTGTTAAAAGCATGCTAGCATCTAAACGAAAGGAGCTAGGACGTCCAAATTTGATATTGAGTATGCGCATTCCACCTATAACAAAAAGTGTACCATAAAGTGATTCCTATTCGTAGGGGGTGAATTGGGGCAAAAAGGGAGAAAAATGGTACCTATCAAACGACAACAGCTATAAACACGAAATTCGGTGTGTACATTCATTTAATTGAGTAGATATATAATATAAAAGTTATTTTTCCAAATTCGTACTTTTAAGGGGTAAAATGGAAATAGAGGGATAAAAATGGTACCAACCAAACCGCTGCATCTAGAGGAATAAAATTCGGTGTGTACATTTCTCTGATTGCGTAGACACGTAAAATAAAGACATTTTTTACTCTTAAGGGGGTAAAATACGTAAAGGGGGATAAAAATGGTACCAACCAAATGGCCTATGCTAGAATCATGGAATTCGGTGTATACATTGCTCTGACTGATATACACACAAAATACAAAGATTTTTCAAAATTTGAACTTTTTATTTTTACGTCAAAAATTGGTTTAATCGTGGAGTTAGGTTATTTTGCACTATGTACGTGGAATAATGGATTTTCATAATTTGTACATTTGGAATTAAAATATAATGGAAATACAACCAACTTTATCATCCACTATCAATATTTATGGTATGTAAGCTTTTTAGAAAATATAAATATAAAAATATTTATTTTTTAAATTTACTTGAAGTACTAAAGGGTGATTTTTTAAGACTTGATAACTTTTTTTTTAAAAAAAACGCATAAAATTTGCAAAATCTCATCGGTTCTTTATTTGAAACGTTAGATTGGTCCATGACATTTACTTTTTGAAGATAATTTCATTTAAAAGTTGACCGCGGCTGCGCCTCAAGTGGTCCATCCGCTTAGTCCAATTTTGGCATTTCCACGTTTTTGAGTAACAGAGGCCCAATTGCTGCGAACGGCGACGAATCGATAATTGATGGTCATCATTAACATTGGCCGATACAGCTGCGATATTTTCTTCAGTTCGTACTCTACGTAAGCGTCTTGGTGGTTTAATGTCCAACAATGTAAATTTGGTGCGAAATTTAGTCACAATAGCCCGAATAGCCGCTTCAGTGGGTCGATTAAACTGACCATAAAATGGAAGCGTGCGATGAACTTTCTTAACAGAGCACGCATTTTGATAATAAAATTCAATGATTTGCAAGCGTTGCTCGTTAGTAAGTCTATTCATGATGAAATGTCAAAGCATACTGAGCATCTTTCTCTTTGACACCATGTCTGAAATCCCACGTGATCTGTCAAATACTAATGCATGAAAATCCTAACCTCAAAAAAATCACTCTTTATATAGTGTAAACGTGTTGGTAGCCTTGCCTTATGGTTTGAAATAATAAACTATTATATTAATTTATAAAATTATTTTTTCAATATTTTTATTTGTTTTGGCTGGATTACTTCACTTCTACGAAAATCGAAAGCCTCAGTGGCATGCAATCCATGGTGGAGGGTATATAAAGTTTTGTCCGGCCGAACTTAACACCGTTTTCACTTGTTTACTCTTTAATTCTATAGAATTGTGGGCAATATGACAAATTTTCATCACTATTTTAAGCTAAATATTATGTTTCTTTGTCAAATTTACCACTATTTGAATAAAATAAATGTTAACGTTTACCACAATAGTAGGGAAATGATACCAAAACCATGTATATAGTATTTGGCTCAATATACGAATATTCCAAGAAGTATATTAAATTATTGTATATAAGGCATAAATCATACAAAAAGGCTTTGTGTTCTCCAAAAAGACAATAATTTATAGCTACTTTCAGTTCTTGTGGGTAAACTTTTTTCTTCTGGATCGATAAAAAATTTATAAAACAAATATCTGGGAATTTCGAACCTCTTAGCTTAGTTCGTTCGATGTGCGTGAAGATAAATTCCGAATTTAACTAGCAGAGACACAAACCACCCATGTTAACAGTGGGCTGTTAATGGGTTAACAGAGCTATGTTAATTTTGATAGAGGATGATAATATATACACAAAATCGGATCGGGAGAAGATATATTATCGAAATTCAAAATCTGAATGGAAAACATATCAATCTCGACATATATAGAGAGAAAATATTAAATTTTGTATTGTATATTTTTATTTTTTCAACATAAAAAAGTTTATTAATTTGTAACGCGGTGGATAAACGTCAAAGTCTGGGTCCATGACTTGGGTACCAAAAAATAGGTCTTTCAATGAGCTTTCAGAATATATACCCCACGATACCCAAAACAATTTTGTATTATGAAAATACTCTGTTGCAAGTCAAAATTCTATTTTTATTCAAATATATGACCCCACTGTGCGCAAACCGCTAGGTCTGGGTCCATGACTTGGGTACCAAAAAATAGGTCTTCCACTGAGCTTTCAGAATATATAACCCATGTTATTATTTTGATATGAAAATATCCTGTTGCATCATATGTATGTTCTTTGCTTCAATATAGCATTGAGCCACTGTAGGCATGGAATGTTACACAAATGAATGGATGGGGTCATATATTTGAATAAAAATAGAATTTAGACTTGCAACAGAGTATTTTCATAATACAAAATTGTTTTGGGTATCGTGGGGTATATATTCTGAAAGCTCATTGGAAGACCTATTTTTTGGTACCCAAGTCATGGACCCAGACCTAGCGGTTTGCGCACAGTGGTGTCATATATTTGAATAAAAATGGAATTTAGACTTGCAACAGAGTATTTTCATAATACAAAATTGTTTTGGGAAACATGGGATATATATTCTGAAAGCTCATTGGAAGGCCTATTTTTTGGTACCCAAGTCATGGACACAGACATAGCGGTTTGCGCAAAGTGGGGTCATATATATGTATAAAAACAGAATTTAGACTTGCAACAGAGTATTTTCATAATACAAAATTGCTTTGGGAATCGTGGGATATATATTCTGAAAGCTCATTGGAAGACCTATTTTTTGGTACCCAAGTCATGGACCCAGACCTAGCGGTTTGCGCACAGTGGTGTCATATATTTGAATAAAAATGGAATTTAGACTTGCAACAGAGTATTTTGATAATACAAAATTGTTTTGGGAAACATGGGATATATATTCTGAAAGCTCATTGGAAGAACTATTTTTTGGTACCCAAGTCATGGACACAGACATAGCGGTTTGCGCACAGTGGGGTCATATATATGTATAAAAACAGAATTTAGACTTGCAACAGAGTATTTTCATAATACAAAATTGCTTTGGGAATCGTGGGATATATATTCTGAAAGCTCATTGGAAGACCTATTTTTTGGTACCCAAGTCATGGACCCAGACCTAGCGGTTTGCGCACAGTGGGGTCATATATTGTTATAAAAACAGAATTTAGACTTGCAACAGAGTATTTTCATAATACAAAATTGTTTTGGGTATCGTGGGGTATATATTCTGAAAGCTCATTGAAAGACCTATTTTTTGGTACCCAAGTCATGGACCCAGACCTAGCGGTTTGCGCACAGTGGGGTCATATATTGGTATAAAAACAGAATTTAGACTTGCAACAGAGTATTTTCATAATACAAAATTGTTTTGGGTATCGTGGGGTATATATTCTGAAAGCTCATTGGAAGAACTATTTTTTGGTACCCAAGTCATGGACCCAGACCTAGCGGTTTGCGCACAGTGGGGTCATATATTTGTATAAAAACAGAATTTAGACTTGCAACAGAGTATTTTCATAATACAAAATTGCTTTGGGAAACGTGGTTTATATATTGTGAAAGGTCATGGGAAGACCTATTTTGTGGTACCCAAGTCATGGATCCAGACCTAGCGGTTTGCGCACAGTGGGGTCATATATTTGTATAAAAACAGAATTTATATTTGAAACAGAGTATTTTCATAATACAAAATTGCTTTGGGAAACGTGGTTTATATATTCTGAAAGCACATTGGAAGACCTATTTTTTGGTACCCAAGTCATGGACCCAGACCTAGCGGTTTGCGCACAGTGGGGTTATATATTTGTATAAAAAAAGAATTTATATTTGAAACAGAGTATTTTCATAATACAAAATTGCTTTGGGAAACGTTGGTTATATATTCTGAAAGGTCATGGGAAGACCTATTTTTTGGTGCCCAAGTCATGGACCCAGACCTAGCGGTTTGCGCACAGTGGGGTCATATATTTGTATAAAAACAGAATTTATATTTGAAACAGAGTATTTTCATAATACAAAATTGCTTTGGGAAACGTGAGGCATATATTCGGAAAGGTCATGAGAAGACCTATTTTTTGGTGCCCAAGTCATGGACCCAGACCTAGCGGTTTGCGCACAGTGGGGTTATATATTTGTATAAAAAAAGAATTTATATTTGAAACAGAGTATTTTCATAATACAAAATTGCTTTGGGAAACGTTGGTTATATATTCTGAAAGGTCATGGGAAGACCTATTTTTTGGTGCCCAAGTCATGGACCCAGACCTAGCGGTTTGCGCACAGTGGGGTCATATATTTGTATAAAAACAGAATTTATATTTGAAACAGAGTATTTTCATAATACAAAATTGCTTTGGGAAACGTTGGTTATATATTCTGAAAGGTCATGGGAAGACCTATTTTTTGGTGCCCAAGTCATGGACCCAGACCTAGCGGTTTGCGCACAGTGGGGTCATATATTTGTATAAAAACAGAATTTAGACTTGCAACAGAGTATTTTCATAATACAAAATTGCTTAGGGATACGTGGGGCATATATTCTGAAAGGTCATGAGAAGACCTATTTTTTGGTACCCAAGTCATGGACCCAGACCAAGCGGTTTGCGCACAGTGGGGTCATATATTTGTATAAAAACGGAATATATATTTGAAACAGAGTATTTTCATAATACAAAATTGCTTTGGGATACGTGGGGCATATATTCTGAAAGGTCATGGGAAGACCTATTTTTTGGTACCCAAGTCATGGACCCAGACTTTGCCGTTTATCGACTGCGTTAAAAATTTTTCATGTTCAAAAAATACAAATATGCAATACAAAATTTAATATTTTCTCTCTTTATATGTCGAGATTGATATGTTTTCTATTCAGATTATGAATTTCGATAATATATCTTCTCCCGATCCGATTTTGTGTATATATTATCATCCTCTACCTATCGTATTTTCAACCAACAGACGAAAACTTCATTCTATGGTCGAGGGTATAAAAATACACTTATTATTGATTCAATATATTGATAGACCTATCTAAAACATTTATAAATATCTCTTACATTATCTGACAGTTTTTGTCTAAATTCATAAACTGTCGCTTACGATAAAATTGCTTTCTTTGAAAATGTGAGCAGCGACTTACGATAAAATCTTAGCCCCATTTTTTTATATAAACGTTAACAATATTGACATTTTGACAATTTTTATTTATGTATCAGCCCATAAAATTTTAAATTCAACAATAAAAAATATTTTCAGAAAATGTCGCTTACGATCATTTCGCGCTAAGGGCACGATATATTCATAAAATGTTACATATTATTAATTTTGGTTAAATATGAATTTATAGTATAGTGGATAATTTATATGGACTGTATAAACTATACCCATACTACGCCCACGCCCTTCTTGTTAGTTGATGCTATACATTAATTTTAATAAGTTTTCGGCTAGCGTATTTCCAACATGGCTAGATCATCTTAGAATTCTACCACGACGCAGAATATATGTATGTACTTTATTGAGTTTCTGACAAAATGAATATACCCCCATCCCTGTGACCGTGCTTTTCGAATTCTAATTTTGCATGTTTTTCCATATCTTTGGAATATTTTTTTGCACAATTTTTGCATTTTTTTTATTTTTGACATGCTAACAAATTTGAATGATTAAACGTCTAAATGCAAAGTTGATTTCCAATCAGATAAAAAATGAAAAATGTGCAAAATCCGACGTCTAGTCATAACCCAGAACATACTCCGCAGACTCCACAGTCAACAATTTCGACAACAAATAACTCATATTTTTCGAATATTCCGGGATATGTGGTCAAATAACGAAAACTCATTTTTTCTCATTTTCTTTTTGAAGAATTAAGAAACCTCTAGCCAAGAGATGACTATTTTTTTAAACAACTTTGTCTGATTTATTTAGGCAACTTTCAATCGGAAAAAAATACTTTCAGACTACCAGGAGCTATTCATCACTCCAGGTGTTTTCCGATGGCAATTTTTGCCATAAATTTTACCTTTTTTTAATATTTATCTAAAAGTGGTTTATTCTCACAAGCCTCATTTTCATTTTTCTATGATAATTTGGGAGAAAGTATCAAAAGAAGGATGGTTGAAAAGTTAAAATCAGAAGTAGATGACGGTGAATAGAATTCGAATGACAGGGTCGTAAAAGCAAAAATAAATTTAGAAAATGTTGATTATTTTTTAGACGGTTATTTTGTATCTCCGCGGACTCTATTTTTTAAGTTTTGAAATAGTTACGGCGATTTTAAACACCGACCCTGATGTATGGTGTGATCTAAGTTATTTAAACACTAGAAAATAGTAAATGGCTTAAGAGTTGCAATGATACGATATAGAGTGGAGTATAATTAATACAATATTGTAATTCAACATTGACAAAAGATGAGAATAAACGACAGTTTATTTTACAAATTACATCCGAATGCAGGAAATTTTTCCCGAACTCTTCAAAAGCCACTTTACCTTATCTAATCAATTTATAATCTTGTGTAATTCTACTGGTAATGCAATATATTTTTAAATAAATGAAATATTGTTCTATTAGAAGTAGTTTATTTTGTTTATGTTTTCAGACGTCCGCATTTGGGCCCTCATTAGATAAATGATATTTAGCAAGAATATATAACACAAGAATAATAACAGAAATATGAATAAGATCAAAATTGTTAAAAATTAAATTTTCTACCAAATAAAGGCGTTATCGGACGAAATAGTTTTGAGTTTAGAGTCGGAAATTAAATATTTTATGTAAAAAATCGCCTTTTTCTTTTTTGCAAATTTGTCCCTCAGTGATTGAGATAAAACTTTCTCAATCTCATTTTCTAGCCAGTGTTGAGACTTATCGTAGGAAGACAATTAATTTTCCCCTTACACATTGTGACCATCCTAGTCTAGCATGCGATACATGATCCCACACAATATGAGAATCCATGTGAGGTGATTCTGAACTCTCTCATAATTCTGCCATAAAATCAAACTGTAGATCCAGCTCACTTGATAATGTTCAGTCGCCATACTCATGTTGGAGGTATACAACTGTACAAGGAATAGAACTATCCAGAGTAGAGTTTTGGTAATATTTTTAAATATTACGGAAATTCCCTGATCTTTGTAAATTAAAAATTTGCCAATGCATATTTGTGCTTTTAATTTGAAAAACATTCACCATTTTATTAAATACACATTAAATCATGGAATTATTAGACTATCCGACAGTCCATATTACACTTAAACCAGTTGATGTACTTCGGAAACTATATATGAAATAAAGTTATTTGGCGTTTTTAGTTTTTCATTTCTTCATCCTGTTGTCCACTACATAGTTCCAAAAGACACAATTTTTAAAAAAATATTTTAAATACTAACTATGATACTGGTATAGGTGCAAAATTAATTAAGAGAATATGTGCTAAAAATTCTTCAAACTGCAAGCTTTTATCTGTATTAGTTTAGCATTAACAACCATTTCAAGTTTTTCCTCTTAAAAAGTAAAATATGAAAAAACTAAATAAACTAAACTTGAAATGGTTGTTAATGCTGAACTAATATAGATAGAATCATGACATTTAAAGTAATTTTAACAGATATTTTCCTCTTTAATTTGACGTTGTTAGAGTACTTAAAATAATTTTTGAAAAATTGTTGCCCTGTGAAGGAGCAGGATGAGGAAATGAAAAACTAAAAACGCCAATTAACTTCAGTTAGCCTATATACGTATATTATGCTGTTCAAGTGTAACGACTTTTTTTAAATTGTCGTACGATGTTATTATTATCGAACTAAATTAAATTATAATTTCAAGAGTGTTTGATAGATTACAAAAATATAAAAATAATAAGAATAGTATTTAATGTCTATTTATTTTTAAATACAACACAAGAAGTCAAAATCTTGTGTTACATATCTTTTGATGCAAAAAAACTTGCCTGGCAAACTTCGCCAGCATATAATTAAATTATTATATTAAAACGGTTTTGTATAAATCAGAAATTATTGAAATATAAATTATTGTGAGAACATTAATGTAAGTATTTCACTATGAATAGTTTCGAAGATGGACAAACTCATGTAACGTACCAGAAGATTTTTAACGTAGTATCTATTACGGAAATGATGACTCCAATTCCAAATTTGCGGCATACTGATATAAATAACATGTGATTTGAAAACAGTGGGAAGATTTTCCCACCGATGAAAAATATATTCCAATAGTAAACGAAATAGTGTTGGAAGTTTCTGTTACTGAATTAGCAGGGACTCTGGAAACTAATGAGTTCTCGTTCGGCTCGGAAGAAAACTATGAGAGTGATGAAGTCCAAACAGAAAATTGACTTTTTTGTAAACATGGAACCTGTTGGTAACAATTTCCATCAACGTTTTGATAATGCAGAAACTCTTATATTACTCGTACAAACTGATAAGGCTGCTGCTGCTTTCAAAAGCATTTGGATAATGCTGAATGTAAATTTACGGTAAAGTTATAAACCTGGCGTACGCGTATCACACAGTACATGCCGTCAAAACCAGATATAAATATATCTTGGGCTTGCGACATTTTATACTTCCTTGGAACTGGCTAGAACTAGAGATGTGCGCGTGAGTGATTATTGGCTCACGTTCACGCACGCTCACGAAGAAAAAAATTGAATCACGCACGTTCACGCACGAAATTTTTTTCGTTTATCGTATAGTTTAACGCAGAATAAGTTAAAAATCGGACACTGTCATAAAATCCAAGTAGAAATATACTTATATACCCCAATATCAGTTATTTTTATTGTTTTTTATTGAACTAACACTAAGGGTGTTTCTTATATAAATGCAGTGCCTAGTGTTGGTGCTTGCTTAACCCTCCGTCATGTACATGTTCCGATAGTCACGTACGTAGCGCATGTATTTGACCCGAATACACTGTTTTTTTTTTTTTTTTTTTTTTTTTTTTTTTTTTTTTTTTTTTTTTTTAAATAGTTATCCTTTATTCATGGTAATTTTGATTTATATACATTTTATGAGATTTTACAATATACGTATTACAACAATTGAGATCAGATTGGCTAGGCCTTATGTGTACAAAATAATATCACAGTTTAAGGAGAAAAAAATAGGTATGAAAAACCTTTGAGAGACACAGATAAGTTAAAGAAATTTGTAAAAAAATATGCTTAAACTACCTTTAGTTTAAAAAGAAGTAATACATAAATTTTAAAGTAAATTTCTTATGATGTTAAAGTTAGACATTCTGCATCGTTCATCGAATGACAGTGTCAGATTACGCATTATCATGTTAATAGTTTCGTGGTCATAATGGCTATGTAGATGATGTGTGGAATGTCTCCACCTAAGATTATGTATTATTTTTAAGTTCTTATTTTGAATAATCTGTAGTCTTTTAATGTGGCATGCTGCGGTTTTTCTGTACCATGCTTGGCAAGCATATGTCATAATTGGACGGATGCACATTCTGTACAACATAATTTTATTCTTTAAATTAAGTTTTGATCTTCTATTAAGAATCGGAAATATAGCTCTTCCACATCTAATGGCTTTATCGCGTACATTGTTAACGTGTTCACCAAACGTCAGTTTGGAATCTAAAGTTACTCCCAAGTACTTAATAGATTTTTTTACTTCTATGGTATTTCCGTGAAGTTCAAGTGGAATATTTGGAACACGTTTTGGGGATTTATTGAAAGGAAAGATGATTGCTTGAGTTTTTTCCTGGTTGATTTTAATTTTCCACTTGTTGAAATATTTCTCTGTGTGTTTCAGAGATCCAGCCAATTGTTTGATTATCGCATTAGAGAGTTTGCCGCTGCATAAAATTGCACTGTCATCTGCGTAAAAAGCCGCATTATGGTTTCTTTTGATAGAAATATCAGAAGTGTAGATCGAATATAGAACTGGGGATAACACAGATCCTTGAGGGAGTCCCGCTGGAATACTTCTGGATGTTGATAAGGTGTTTTCTACACTTACAACAAATGATCTATTATTTAAGAAATTGTGAATTAGTTTTTGGATATAAACTGGGTATCCTAATTTGTTAAGTTTATAGACCACACCATCATGCCAGATTGAGTCGAAGGCCTTCTCTATGTCAAGCACTACAACACCGGTGCTTCGTCTAAGTGATTTGTTATTTTCTATAATATTGATGACTCTTTTAATCTGATGTACCGTCGAATGTTCCTTTCGAAATCCGAATTGCTTACTGTGTATTATGTTGCGATTTTCTGTATATACCATTATTCGATTATATATTACTTTTTCAAATAGTTTGTCCAGAGCGCTTAGTAAACTAATCGGCCTGTAGCTGCTTGGGAGTTTGGGGTCCTTGCCATTCTTAGGTACAGGAATAACTTTTGCCTTTTTAAAAACGTCTGGAAATATTCCTTTTGTAATGTAGGCGTTGAATATATTTGCAAGGGCATTGAAGAAATCATACGACATATTTTTAAGAACCATATTGTGGATGTTGTCAAACCCTGGGGCTTTATTATTTTTAAAACGGTACGAAATTTCTGCGAGTTCACATGCACTTGTTAGGATTCCTGGTTCCAAGGATCCGATACTGGAGCATTCCACATTCCTGACTACTTTCTTAACTTTTAGATCCATCGAAGACTGAGTGTTAAGGGTAATATTATGAGCTTTTTCGAAAACGTCTGCTATAGCATCTGCTTTGCTTGTACAAGTGGAAACATCGACGCCATTCACGGTCAAACTTGGAATGTTGGTATATTTTCCTTTAAAGACTTTCGCAATTTTCCAATACTTTTTGCTACCTGTAGGAAGTTTGGATATGAACTGCGACCAATTGGCATTTCTGTCTCTATCAAGATTATAATCAATTAGTCTGTTGAGCTGCTTTAATATATTTGAAAGTATATTTCTACGGTATAAGTCTGCACATCGTTGATATTTGCGAAGGTATTTCTTGCGCTGTTTGATTAGTCTTAAGCTGATTGAAGATAATTTTCTTTCAAAGTTTTTGGTTGTTCCAGATGGTATTTTATCGCTCGCGCCCTTTATAATAGAAATAATGGTGTCTAAAGAAGTTCTCTATCAACCCATCTCCTTATTGAATTCCAATCAGCTAGATGGTACAGAGGAAAATTCTTAGTTATGCATTGAACTGACCCGTAGATATGGCATGTAACTGGTACATGATCAGATATAAGTGAGTTGGGATGTGTTTCCATATTCGAAATTGATAAAGAAGAATTTGAAAGCAGTAGATCAACCGTTGAAGCAGGGGAAGGAATAAAGTTTTGACTGAATCGAGTAGAATTTGGAGGATGATATACATAAAAACTGGATTGATTTTGTTGATTATATAATACCTTTCTTGCGGGGTTATCGCTTATACAGTTCCAACTTGTATGGAGGGCATTAAAATCACCAAAAATGAAAAAATCGTTTGTTTTATCCGTCAGCAGTTTTATATCATATCTAAATTTGGATGTATAATGCGGCGTGTACGCTGATGTCAGGATCACAGTTTGTCTATTTATTATAAGAGATACTGAAACGTTTTCATTATCAAATGTTTTATCGAATTGCAAAAGCTTATGATTGATGGAATCTTTGATTGCAATTAGCACGCCACCTCCATGAGATCGTCGATCTCTTCTGTGTATTTTAAAACCACCTATCTTAAATTTGTGGTGTGGCTTGAGAAAGGTTTCATTTAGAAGAATTATATCTATCTTTTGTTTCTAACAAATTGTTCAAGTTGCGCAATAGCAGAGCTTGTCGTTATGCCTTGACAGTTCCAGTGCATAACATGAATATCACTTATATCGAAAGAATTATAAAGCATGTCTTAACATCATTCCTAAAACTCTCAATTTGTCGTATTTATTTCTGCACTGCTGTAGAGCATCGATTGCTTCGAAATAGATATCTAGTAGCTTATCGTTCGATAAATCGTCGTCAACATCTGCTTGACTGTTATAATTGATAGCATTAGCGTATGACAGTTTACGATTGTCAGCTGATCGCATGGAAGTACCAGCTGCTGAGTCATCAGCTGATCGGGCTTTGTGACGGTCAGTTGCTCGGACATATGATCTAGATGTGCCAGCTGTTGTTTCGTCAGATGTGCGAACATGTGTTTTAGACATATCTATGTTGTTTTTATAAATACCTCGTGAAACGTCATCTGAAGCAAACTGCAATTCATGATCATTAATTGTTCTTTGGTGGCGTAAAGTTGTCGCAGAAGTTATTCTGTTACGCATCTCAAGATAGTCTTGTCGACATGGGCATCTGGGATCATCCGCTTTGTGGTTGACATTATGTAGCTTCTTTTTAACACAATTAAAACATTTGTACACTACAGGGCCTTCATGTTGGGTTTTGTTCAGAGTACAAACAGAGATATCATGGTTACCGGCACAGGCATGGCAGACAGCAGAGCGGTGACAGTTCCTAGATCCATGGCCAAACATTGCACATTTAGTGCATTGCGTGGGACCTTTGGCGCCTTTAATAGGGTTTCTCCACTTCACTACTATTCCGTAAAAGTATCTTATTTTACGAATTTCAGTTTTTGATACCTGTTGTCTGTCGAATTCAATCATGTATATGGCATCATCGATACTGGAGCGTTTGGTGCTTATTTCTTTGACGCAAATAGGCACAATATTGTGCGTTTCCTTGAATTCGTCCTTTATTATTTTAATATCTAGTTTAGGCAGACCAAATAGCACAAGTTTGAACATTTTATTGTTTTTAATCTGGTGTGTGTAAAATTTGTAGCCGACTAGTGCGAGTTTCTTGACAGCCTCTTCATATAAAGTCAATGAACTAGAGATTATTTTAGTTCCAATCGACATCCTCTGGTATTTATACTGACTTCCCATTAATTTGAAAACGCTGGTAAAGCTAGTGCTTTCATCTACGACTATTGGGGGAAACTTTTCTTTTGGTGTAACACATTCGCCATCTTCATCGCTTGAAGTGTCCATATCTACTTCTTCGAGTGCCTTGAATCGGTTGCTTGATTCAGAAAAACCAGAAATTCTCGGACCTTTGAACCTTGGATTACTTCCAAAATACTTTGCTCTCCTTTTCATAGACGGCATTGTAGTTTAATTAAAAAAAATATCTTTTTATACGTTTGTTGGGAAAAAGTTGCTTAAGCGAAAATAAATACGTGTGGCATCAGCTGATTACCAAAACGAACTGAATACACTATGTATTTCAGTACATTTATATAAAAAATATGATCTTTTAGTGATAATGTTACATTGTTATCACTCCAGGCAGATATATATTTTCTATTTTTTTGTTCTTAGTACATGCTAAACCACCTACCCGTGCAAAAAAATTTTAATGAGAAATAAAACAAGAAAAAATTGTATTTTTCTGTTTAATTAAAAAAAAAAATAGTTGTTATAAAGTAAGTTTTAATTAATTCTAAATTAAAAAAGTCTTACACAGCTTCAGGTAAGCAACTAAAACATGTATACTCTGATTTCGAATGTTGCAGGCATACCGGATTCGAGCACTTGGAACAAAAAAACGAGTTAGTCGGCGAATTTTTTCATTTCCCAATGTACAAAGCTGACAACTTTTTCTGTTTTGTAGAGTGTCAGCACCACTTGAGCCAGGAACCTACTACTGGAATCTGAAATGAAAGAGAAAAACGAGGAAAATGTGATGTAATGAAGGGCAAATGTAATATCAATCAAACTTACAAAATACGATTCCATGGCCAAACGAGTGTTGAACTGTTTGATGATGTGAATGTTGTTCATTCGGTTTTCAATATGTGGAAGAACCAATGTATCAGCTAACATAGTGAGAAAATTTCTTCTGGCACTATTTTTATTGAGACCATCAACTGCTTTGCAAATACAAAATGCTGTCAGTGCCATGGTGTCCAACATGTTGCAGAAAAACGCAAAAGTCCATCGTCTTGTTGGCCGCTTTGTAAAGGGTGTTTTTTTATTGGGGTATATAACTTTAAGTTGGCATCACATTTTTAACTGGCGGCCATTTTGTCAGCTGTCAAGTGATTAATATTTAGTTTGGTTTGCCATTTCATCATGAACAGGTTGACAAAAGAACAACGCTTGCAAATCGTGCAAATTTATTTCGAAAGTAATGGTTCAGTTCGCGAAGTTCACCGCAAGCTCCGTCCATTTTATGGTCGACATAATCGTCCATCAGAGCAATTAATTCGGTTAACCATGGATCGTTTTCGCACTACGTTTACTCTATGTGATAATACGCATCCGCAGAGACGTCGAACAGTGCGCTTCGGTTTTCATTGCTTCCCCTTCACAATGTTTCGTATAATGAACGGTCGAAAGTATTTTCACACTTTTTTTTGGCACGTAGCTGCAAATTGATAAAAAATTTTCGAGGAATCCAAATAAGGATGACAAAACAGGACGAGAACGATCCTTTCTTATTTCGTTAGGAATACTTCTTTTATTGGAGCGAATGGTACCAACAAATGCCAGACCAATTCTGGCCAGACGCTTTACTCCTTCTAAAGTAGTAAAAAAGTTGTCAGCTACAATTGTGCGGCCAGTATTACTGTACGGCTTTGCGAGTTGTATCAAAACATTTTCACCTTGATTCACTTCCCCTTCTTCATACAAAATGTGTGTGTATCTGACCAGATACATGCGCTACGTATACGATGTGTAGATGAAAAATCCATATAAATTTTGTTTGTTGTTTTTTAATGTGTTTTTTCATAAAACGGTACCTAACAATATTTGTAGATGGTACTTGGAGACTCAAACCCCTAGCTAAATTAGAAATATATTTAAATTACACTTAAATTCGTAAAATATCTGGCCAGATACATGTGCATGACGGAGGGTTAAATAATAGAAAAATGGAAATTATATCTGCATTGAAGCACTTTGTTTTAGAAAAAATATATATATTTTGAATGGAAAACTTCACATTTTTAAACGAAATAAAATGAAAATAAAAGAATTAATTAATATGTGCGACTCACGAAAAAATCACGTGATTCACGCAGAAATTAGACTCAAGCACATTCACGCACGAACATTTTTTCGTTCCTCACGTTCACGCACGCTTACGTCAGTAAATTCACGTGAGTCGCGCCCATCTCTAGCTAGAACTTTAAGCTGGTGGAATTTGACACCTGTGGGAACTTAACGAAAAAACAAACGTCTTGAATTAGAAAACAATACAAAACTAAGGTCCACAGATTTCAGTAGACAATTTCTAAACAAACTATGTTTTGAATTGAGAGAAAGACAATATAGAGAAACGAAAATTAGCCACTCGATTAGCAATAAAAATCGTTCTTGGAAAGGACTAGAGGCTGCAACGTCCTCCAATTCAACAAAACCGGCCGAATTCCAGTAGTAAGAAGCTGTCACGTGTACTCACAATAACAAATGAAGCGAAGAGAAGCACTTAAATCTTTACCTATTTGTACTTAACTAATCATCCAATTTATTGTTATCAAATCGTCCTTATAAAAAATCCTTTCTTAGTTTCATTATCGGTTTTTATCTTATTTACTCGTTAACTCTGCGTCCTATCGTGGTAGTTTCTGTTTTCCCTTGTGCCTCGGGACCGGGCAAGCAAGCTGCAGAGACCCAGTGAAAGCGATGTGCGTGAAGATAAATTCAGAATTTAACTAGCAGAGACACAAACCACCCATGTTAACAGTGGGCTGTTAATGGGTTAACAGAGCTATGTTAATCTTGATAGTGGATGATAATATATACACAAAATCGGATCGGGAGAAGATATATTATCGAAATTCAAAATCTGAATGGAAAACATATCAATCTCGACATATAGAGAGAGAAAATGTTAAATTTTGTATTGCATATTTGTGTTTTTTCAACATAAAAATTTTTTATTAATTTTAACCGTAGTGGATAAACGGCAAAGTCTGGGTCCATGACTCGGGTACCAAAAAATAGGTCTTCCGATGAGCTTTCAGAAAATATAACCCACATTTCCCAAAACAATTTTGTATTATGAAAATACTCTGTTACAAGTCTAAATTCTGTTTTTATACATATATATGACCCCACTGTGCGCAAACCGCTATGTCTGTGTCCATGACTAGGGTACCAAAAAATAGGCCTTCCAATGAGCTTTCAGAATATATATCCCATGTTTCCCAAAACAATTTTGTATTATGAAAATACTCTGTTGCAAGTCTAAATTCTGTTTTTATTAAAATATATGACCCCACTGTGCGCAAACCGCTAGGTCTGGGTCCATGACTCGGGTACCAAAAAATAGGTCTTCCGATGAGCTTTCAGAATATATATCCCACGTTTCCCAAAACAATTTTGTATTATGAAAATACTCTGTTGCAAGCCTAAATTCTATTTTTATACAAATATATGACCCCACTGTGCGCAAACCGCTAGGTCTGGGTCCATGACTTGGGTACCAAAAAATAGGTCTTCCCATGACCTTTCAGAATATATAACAGAGTATTTTCATAATACAAAATTGCTTTGCGAAACGTGGGTTATATATTCTGAAAGGTCATGGGAAGACCTATTTTTTGGTACCCAAGTCATGGACCCAGACCTAGCGGTTTGCGCACAGTGGGGTCATATATATGTATAAAAAACAGAATTTAGACTTGCAACAGAGTATTTTCATAATACAAAATTGTTTTGGGAAACGTGGGATATATATTCTGATGTGCGTGAAGATAAATTCAGAATTTAACTAGCAGAGACACAAACCACCCATGTTAACAGTGGGCTGTTAATGGGTTAACAGAGCTATGTTAATATTGATAGAGGATGATAATATATACACAAAATCGGATCGGGAGAAGATATATTATCGAAATTCAAAATCTGAATGGAAAACATATCAATCTCGACATATATAGAGAGAAAATATTAAATTTTGTATTGTATATTTTTATTTTTTCAACATAAAAAAGTTTATTAATTTGTAACGCGGTGGATAAACGTCAAAGTCTGGGTCCATGACTTGGGTACCAAAAAATAGGTCTTTCAATGAGCTTTCAGAATATATACCCCACGATACCCAAAACAATTTTGTATTATGAAAATACTCTGTTGCAAGTCAAAATTCTATTTTTATTCAAATATATGACCCCACTGACAAAAATAGGTCTTCCCATGACCTTTCAGAATGTATACCCCACGATACCCAAAGCAATTTTGTATTATGAAAATACTCTGTTGCAAGTCTAAATTCTGTTTTTATACAAATATATGACCCCACTGTGCGCAAACCGCTAGGTCTGGGTCCATGACTTGGGTACCAAAAAATAGGTCTTCCACTGAGCTTTCAGAATATATAACCCATGTTATTATTTTGATATGAAAATATCCTGTTGCATCATATGTATGTTCTTTGCTTCAATATAGCATTGAGCCACTGTAGGCATGTAATGTTACACAAATGAATGGATGGGGTCATATATTTGAATAAAAATAGAATTTAGACTTGCAACAGAGTATTTTCATAATACAAAATTGTTTTGGGTATCGTGGGGTATATATTCTGAAAGCTCATTGGAAGACCTATTTTTTGGTACCCAAGTCATGGACCCAGACCTAGCGGTTTGCGCACAGTGGTGTCATATATTTGAATAAAAATGGAATTTAGACTTGCAACAGAGTATTTTCATAATACAAAATTGTTTTGGGAAACATGGGATATATATTCTGAAAGCTCATTGGAAGGCCTATTTTTTGGTACCCAAGTCATGGACACAGACATAGCGGTTTGCGCACAGTGGGGTCATATATATGTATAAAAACAGAATTTAGACTTGCAACAGAGTATTTTCATAATACAAAATTGCTTTGGGAATCGTAGGATATATATTCTGAAAGCTCATTGGAAGACCTATTTTTTGGTACCCAAGTCATGGACCCAGACCTAGCGGTTTGCGCACAGTGGGGTCATATATTGGTATAAAAACAGAATTTAGACTTGCAACAGAGTATTTTCATAATACAAAATTGTTTTGGGTATCGTGGGGTATATATTCTGAAAGCTCATTGGAAGAAATATTTTTTGGTACCCAAGTCATGGACCCAGACCTAGCGGTTTGCGCACAGTGGGGTCATATATTGGTATAAAAACAGAATTTAGACTTGCAACAGAGTATTTTCATAATACAAAATTGTTTTGGGTATCGTGGGGTATATATTCTGAAAGCTCATTGGAAGAACTATTTTTTGGTACCCAAGTCATGGACCCAGACCTAGCGGTTTGCGCACAGTGGGGTCATATATTGGTATAAAAACAGAATTTAGACTTGCAACAGAGTATTTTCATAATACAAAATTGTTTTGGGTATCGTGGGGTATATATTCTGAAAGCTCATTGGAAGAACTATTTTTTGGTACCCAAGTCATGGACCCAGACCTAGCGGTTTGCGCACAGTGGGGTCATATATTTGAATAAAAATAGAATTTAGACTTGCAACAGAGTATTTTCATAATACAAAACTGTTTTGGGTATCGTGGGGTATACATTCTGAAAGGTCATGGGAAGACCTATTTTTTGGTACCCAAGTCATGGACCCAGACCTAGCGGTTTGCGCACAGTGGGGTCATATATTTGTATAAAAATAGAATTTGGACTTGCAACAGAGTATTTTCATAATACAAAATTGCTTTGCGAAACGTGGGTTATATATTCTGAAAGGTCATGGGAAGACCTATTTTTTGATACCCAAGTCATGGACCCAGACCTAGCGGTTTGCGCACAGTGGGGTCATATATTTGTATAAAAATAGAATTTAGACTTGTAACAGGGTATTTTCATAATACAAAATTGTTGTACCAAAAAATAGGTCTTCCAATGAGCTTTCAGAATATATACCCCACGATACCCAAAACAATTTTGTATTATGAAAATACTCTGTTGCAAGTCTAAATTCTATTTTTATTCAAATATATGACCCCATCCATTCATTTGTGTAACATTCCATGCCTACAGTGGCTCAATGCTATATTGAAGCAAAGAACATACATATGATGCAACAGGATATTTTCATATCAAAATAATAACATGGGTTATATATTCTGAAAGCTCATTGGAAGAACTATTTTTTGGTACCCAAGTCATGGACCCAGACCTAGCGGTTTGCGCACAGTGGGGTCATATATTTGAATAAAAATAGAATTTAGACTTGCAACAGAGTATTTTCATAATACAAAACTGTTTTGGGTATCGTGGGGTATACATTCTGAAAGGTCATGGGAAGACCTATTTTTTGGTACCCAAGTCATGGACCCAGACCTAGCGGTTTGCGCACAGTGGGGTCATATATTTGAATAAAAATAGAATTTTGACTTGCAACAGAGTATTTTCATAATACAAAATTGTTTTGGGTATCGTGGGGTATATATTCTGAAAGCTCATTGAAAGACCTATTTTTTGGTACCCAAGTCATGGACCCAGACTTTGACGTTTATCCACCGCGTTACAAATTAATAAACTTTTTTTATGTTGAAAAAATAAAAATATACAATACAAAATTTAATATTTTCTCTCTATATATGTCGAGATTGATATGTTTTCCATTCAGATTTTGAATTTCGATAATATATCTTCTCCCGATCCGATTTTGTGTATATATTATCATCCTCTATCAATATTAACATAGCTCTGTTAACCCATTAACAGCCCACTGTTAACATGGGTGGTTTGTGTCTCTGCTAGTTAAATTCGGAATTTATCTTCACGCACATAATAAATGCAACAAAATGATAACGTGAAGTAAAAAATAAATGAATGCCAAATAATACATGTGAAACATCAGCATAAGTAAATAATTAAATCCACATGCGTAGAAGGTATTCAACTTTTATGATAAGTGAACTTCTAATTTTAAGGTTTTTTTCATTTCCTCGGTGTGCATTTTTAAAATACTGACATATTACATATTAAAAACTTACATATGTTTTTGTCAACATATAATTATATTTCATTTTACAATATTTTATTCTAGACTAATCGTCAGAATTGAAGGCGTCATAAAAATGGGCATTTAAATCATAAGCACAAGTGACTGACACCTACACTATAATCAAAATTAAAAAAAATTTTAAGGAAGCAAAAAACTCGTATGGCTGAGAATATTATAACGTCTTTAATTTAGAAGATTCATTCGTCTAGTCAGCAAATGAGTCTCTGTTTCAATGCACTTTGTCTGATATATGTATATTCAACTAAACAATAAATACCGCCATTGTTGCGTGTCGTTAGCACAATAATATACATGAACACAGCCACAACCAAGGTATCAACGACTGAATGTGTGTATTAAAAAGATTAAAAATTTAATGTTTGGGTAATCCAACAACAAAAAATATGTTTTTGGGATGGGATGATTTTCTGTACCACCCCGTTCTTTTTCTCTCATGCCCCACTTCCCTTGACGACTTGCAAGTCGTCTGGACCTCACACCTTCACTATTATCTAGGGACGATGTCTAACTATTACATCTGGCAGAAAAACATTCTTCTTATCAAAATATGTAGAATAAACAACTATTTCTCATTCTCTTTTTATAGGTTACGGGAGGAAATTCTTCGACTTTCGAATCTACACAATGATGAACTCGCTAAACAAGAACATGAGCTGCGCATTAACTTGGTAGATTCATTCCAGGTTACTCTTGAAGAAAATAAAAAGCAGTTTGAATTGCGATTACAAAGTGAACTCGATAGCCAAAAGCGCATTTATGAATCACGGGTATGTATCATTTGGAAAATTATTCATTACTAATGTATTATATGTTTTATAAGATCTGTATATATCGCATTTTAGGTTAAACCGTAAATATCTCTCAGTAATTATTTATCAGTTTTTAACGAAACCTTTTTATTGTCAAGAAGCGTCCTAAGGTTACGCAATTTTTACATTACAAGTTGTATTTAAATAATCGTAGAATTTAAATATTCCATTTTAATGCCACCATGCTATTTGTAAAAATAAAATCCTATAAAATATGGATGCAAAATGGTCTTAGTTCAGTTCAAATCAAATATTGATTACAGAGCGAAGCCACCCGAAAAAGGCCGTCATGGGCAGGAAATCATGTACAGTAAAGTAATAAATGCCGCCAATCCATATGTAAATAAATTTGCATCGTATAAAATATAGATACAAAACGGTCCTGGAGCCTGGAGAATATCTCAGTATAAATCAAATATTGATTGCAGACCGAAATAAAACAAACGAAAACAAGTAAGGTAAGGGTTGTGCCAATTTTAAAGAAAATCGGGTACAATATGTGGTTTCTAGAGCGGAAAAAGTCAAATTGGGAGCGACATTTGTATGGGGGCTATATCTAAATCTGAACCGATTTGCCACAAATTAAATAACGTTCGTCCTTGATCCACAAATCTTTCTTGTGCCAATTTTTGTTAAGATCGGACTATAATTGCGACCTGTAATTTGATTACAACAATATATTGACAGACGGACATTACCAAATCGACTCAGAACGTGATTCTAATAAAAATATTTTTATACCCTCCACTAGGGTATTATGTCTTTGTGCATTTGTTTGTAACATCCAAAAGGAAACAAGATAGACCTATTGTTGTATAACGGTCGACTTAGAATCACTTTTTGAATCGATTAAGCAATGTCCGTCCGTCCGTCCATCTATTCTTGTAATCCTAACAAAAATTGGCATAAGTGAGTTTTGTGGACCTATTTAATTTGAAGAAAATCGGTTCAGATTTACATATAGCCCCCATACAAATGTCGCTCCCGATTTGACTTTTTCCGCTCTAGAAACCACATATTTTACTCGATTTGCTTCAAATTTATCACATTACCTTATAATTAAACTAGAAACATCTATGGTGTTTCTCTGTTTAAATCTGTTTAGATTTATATATAGCTGCCATAAAAATTTCGTTCTCCATTTAACTTTTTGCGTTCTATAGATCAGATGTTATAACCAATACTCTTCAAATTTGGCACAAAACCTTATATTTTAACTATAAACATCTGTGATACAAATGAGACAGATCGGTTCAGATTTAGATATAGCTCCCATACAAATTTCGATGTCCATTTACCATTTTGCGCTCTAGAAACATACTTTAATCGATTTTCTTCAAATTTGCCATATTGAACTTTATGGAGAAAGTTGGTCGATATAGGGCTCATAAAAATATCATTCCCGATTTGACTTTCTCCGCTCTAGAAACCATATGTTCTACAAATTGGGCAAAATATATTACATTTCAATTAGAAAAGCCTATAGTTAAAGTGGGCTACATCTTTTCAGATTTTAATACAACCCTCATACAATTGTCATTCCCGATTTAATTTTTTTCTCAAGGTATTAAAGATTTTGATATAATCAGCAGAAAACTTTATATGTTAGATGAAAACATACATTGTTAAAGTAGGCCATAGAATGTGGTGGGTATCATATAGTCGGCCCCGTCCAACTTTAGCCTTTCCTTACTTGTTTATATTTCTTTATATTTGCAAATGAATTACATTTATTTGCTTACATGTATAGGAATTTTAACATTTGCAAAATAGCCAAGCCTTTTATTTAATAATATTCTTTTTGATAATTTGCTTCATTTTCACCTGAGTCGCCTAAAGCGTAAACATCATTGTCAATCTCGCAGTTAGTACAAAAGGGATAACTATGGCTCTCTATGTCACAATTCCCCACTGCAATATGGCGACTTGTGTCAAATGTAATAAACATTCTGACGGAAATTTCGTTAAAATAGCAGACAACATAACCTTTCGGCGTGCTGAATGTAACGATCTCAGTCGCATAAAATTCCACTACATACATGAACAAGAAACAAATTCTTGAACTAGAAACGCCAACTTCCATAAGAAGCTAATGATTTAAATTATGTTTTTTCCAATAGGTGCCAATCCGGGGAGAGTATGATATCCGAGGTCCCAAGATCTGATCTCCTTTGGATAGAGCATCTTAAAATAAGAAAAAATTTGGTCAGCATCGATATCTCGTTTCTTGCACCAGGCAGAAGGAGGAGGATGGTCGTGCAGGTGTTACACCACACCCATTTCATCGCAAAATTATTCACCATTATTTCACGTTGATATCTCTTCTGGAAATAGTGTGGTGGCCACGAGTTAGCACATTTCACATGTGTTGTTTATAGCAGCAAATAATTTGTTCTGATAATGAACTTGATGAAGATTGTGTACAATGTAAAAGCCTTATTGGAACTTCAAAAATGACATACAATTTCCTACCAATAAGTAGGATTATTTAATTTATAGAACCTCAGTAGCAGATCCATCTTGCGGCAAAATGTTACGTTAGCATTTCCTCAAAAACCATAAGAAGAATAACCAATTAAAAACAAGTAAGGAAAGGCTAAAGTCGGGCGGAGCCGACTGTATGATACACTCCACTTTCTATCCGAATACAATCCAACTGGGTAAAAAAAGTGAAAACGGGAAGAATTATTGTATGTTTCCAAATCGATAAGAATATTTGTATCGGGGCTATATCCAAACATGAGTGGCTAACTTTCACAATAAGTTCTTCCAGTTCAAATATAACGTGTTATGCTAACTATGAAGAAATTCGGTGAAAATTCGTGGTTTCTGGGGCGGAAAAATCTATCCGGGAACGAAATTTGTGTGGGACCTATATGTAAATCTGAACCGATCTGACCTACTTTCACCATAGGTTTTCCTACTTTAAATATAAGATGTTTTGCCAAATCTGAAGACAATCTGATACAATATGTGGTTTATAGAGTAGAAAAAATCAAATCGGGAACGAAATTTGTATGGGAGCTATATATAAATCTGAACCGATCTAACACATTTTTATCACAGGTGTTTATAGTTGAAACATAAAATGTTTTGCCAAATCTGAAGACAATCTGATACAATTTGTGGTTCCTAGAGCGGAAAAAATCAAATCGGGAGCGAAATTTGTATGGGAGCTATATATAAATCTGAACCGATCTAACACATTTTTACTTCCCATACTTTTGTACTTTAGATGGAATAGAACTAAAATGCAACTAAAGAACCGAACGAAAGTAATGTTAAATGATGATACTTACGTAATGTTTTAGAAAAAATACCGGACAAAAAAGTTAAAAGATGTTGAAATATTAGCTTTATAAAGTTACATGTGCTGAATGTGCTAAATTCGTGTCCAGCACTGTATTTTAGGCCGCTGATTCCATACAAGCGCAACCACTGTCCACCAAAGTGGATGTAGACGAGGGTGCGTCTTAGATTCGGTAATTTTTTCACAAATGCAGCAATATCGATTTTACTCCAGTTGTGTGGTCGCTGTGCTTTTCTCAATAGCAGTAGCATTTTTGCTCCAATTGTATGGCCTGCTGAATACTGAATTGTGCTTTTGGGCTAAAAATTTAAAATTTCTTCACATTGGGTGGTGTTATCTTTTTCGGAAACATAGTACAATAAGCCAGTTATCGAGTTTGTTGAGTTTTCTATAAGTCAGCCTTTTCCTATATTTCTGATTTCGATAACACGAAAGTTATCGAGAATATTTACGTGTCTTTTTTAAAATGAACAAATGAAAAATAATAAAAAATTTGTTTTTTATGTTAGCTTTTCGGGGTCAAAATTACCACATTAAAAAAACAGTTTTTTATTTCGATTTCTCCAAACTTTAATCTCCGATAACTCGATAACTAAGCGAGTTATTGATAACATATAGAGCAATTTTCTTATTTTGAGGTCCTCTTTCCAAAAATAAATTTAGATCTTGGGGTTTCGGACATCAGAGCTGCAAAACTATCGATAGTCGTCCCATTCGATATTTTCGGATAATTTGTAGCATTTATTGTAATTTTTTTTAAATTTATTTCTAAAATGGAGTAATTAAAAACTAACAAAACAATTGCAATGAGCTAATGACTTAGTTCCAACAAGTTCTCTGTATTTATAAACACACTTTTATTCCATTAACATTATTTTATTCCTGGACAACAACTGATTGTTGTTAATAAAAAGGATCATGTCTATACTTTTCTTCGTCCCGAAATTATAGATCCAGCTTAGCTGATCCTTTAAGATTCCGTAGCTGGAATGCACAAATATGGTCTATATGATTTAAAATGTCATATATTGTTTAATAAATTAAAGATGATAATTTTTCCAATACGTCAATGAATCACTCTTTACCTATAAGCACACTTTTTTCTGCTGTTTTTCTGTCATTTGTCTGTAGATTTGCACATTAGCGTAGGAGAGATATTCTTCTGGGGGTGCGCCCCCCCCCCCACAATTTGTTTGTTAAAAAGTCAAAACAATATTCATAGCCGCACGGATAATAAGGCGGTTTTTCTTTAAGACTGTATACTTAACCTGTGATAACAAAAATTTAACAAAATGTTAAAATTTCACCCAAAATAAAGAAAAATATATATTTTTTTAAATTTCCGCCAACAGCAATATCAATGTGTGTAGGAAAACAAATTTTGAAAAAATAATTTTATGTTAAAAATTTTCGACTTAGCCTGGATAATTATCCAGTGCAAGTCAAATTTATTGTTATCGAGGCTAAGTCCAAAAAGGCAATACAAATATTTATATTGTAGTTGGCGACAATGTAAACAATTATTTTTTATTTTCAGCAAAAAATTAAATTTTTATTAACGTTTTTGTTATCGCAGCTTGTTATCCCGGTTTAAAGAAAAAGTCCTAATTTAACACTAGCCCTGTTCTGGTCAGTACACTGAAGACGGTTTTAAGTTGTTTGTGTAAATAGTACAGCTAAAGAAATCATGATATGAAACATTAGGGGTGTTTACACATGAATATGTTTTGACAATTATATTTGAATTTGATCCATCAATTTGAAAACTCATATTTTATTCTTTTTGTGTTGAAAATGATTTTTACTTTTTCCAAAGCTGAAAAAAGTAAGTACTTAAAAATAAGACAAATACTACAAATTGTATTATACTAATTTAAATTTCTGGGGTGGGCTTAGCCCCCCAGGACCACCCGTCTACGCCAATGGATTTACATCATTATTCAATCTGTTGAAGAGTTTGAAGTCTGTTAAACTGTACTGCTGTTAATGAAGTGGCCGAACTGCATTATCTATTATTTCCTATCAGCTCGTGATAATATGTCTATAATAATATTAAAAATTAAAATGTTGCATGTAATAACTTTCATTCTAAAAAGTTTTGTTAATATCTATATTGTTAATTACCTTGCAGTTAGGGTTTGCATTTATAGCATTATATATAGCGCTAAAGCAATATTTCCTCACATCAAGTTCAAACTTTTCCTTGAAAGTAGTACATGCTTTGAACGTGATTCCATTTAAATTTTCATCAAACCAAGTAAATATTTGCTCAAACTGAGGAAAATTGCAGTAAGTTTTTCCTCAAACCAAGTACATTTTTACTAAATCTAAGTAAAATTTTAATGAAATTTTCCTAAAACTAAGCAAAAAAAAATACTCAAACCAAGTAATTTTTTACTAAATCTAAGTAAAATGTTGCCGAAATTTTCCTAAAACTAAGTAAATTTTTACTCAAATAAAGTAAATATTTACTTAAAATGTGGACAATTTTGCTGATTTTTTTTCTCAAAAAAGTAAATTTTTACTTAAACTAAGACAATTTTACTTGATACAAGGAAAAAATCAACTTAAAATAAGTTCAATTAAACTAAAAAAATTCAAACAATTGTTTTGCAAAACTTATACAGAAAATGATAACATGAAATATTTCTCAAAAGTTTCATGATACCTCTGCCATAAAGAGTTGAGCTATTGATCCATGATTGCTGCGAAGGCAAGATAGGCGCCTTCGCAGTGGTTGTTCAGATTAATACTTGAATACGAACGAGAAGTGCTTCTTAGATTAATATTTAAAATTTGTTAAACAATCTGAAGTTCATAATACTTAAATGTATGAAGAACTCGGCATAAATTTCAGTAAATACAATAACTTAATTTTAGGAAAAACTAACTTTTAGTTAAAATTTCCTAAATGGAATTTTTCCCATACACAAAAAATTCAGATTTTTTCTTACTTAAAACCTTGGAAATATTCTTCCACATAAGTGTGAATTTACTAATTGTAAGAATTTATTATTGATTTAAAGAAATGTTTTTAAGTAAATTTACTACCCTATTTATAATTCTTTAATTTTCCTACTTGTAAGGAAATTTTTTACTGAACTGAACTTACAATTTGTTGAACTAAATTGTAGTATGGATTTTACTCAGATTTAGGAATGCTATTTTTCTGAGTTTAAAAACAATTCCCGGAAATTCGCACATTTTTCATTTCCCGTATCCCGGGAAATTCGTACGGGAATTCAGTAGAAAATTTTACATATTTCTTCACATATTTTTTTTCCATAATTTCCACAATAAAATTAAAAATGTTGTATACAAATGTAGATCACATAGCTTTTAATCAGGTATGTCAAATATTGCAGTTGGATGACAAAATATTTTTAGGCTGCGTTCGGATGTAGACTCAAAATCCAATTTTTCGGATTTTTCCTGTCAAGCTCCATATGAAAAAAATTAGAATCCGGGAGAAATAGATTTTGGGCGTTTTCGAAGCGACAGGACAAAGAACAAACATTTCATTTAATACCCTACTCACTATTAATGTGAGCGATCGTTCACCGTCGCTTCCACATTTTCCAATAAAATAAGAAATATCTGATCTTTAAATAATTTTGAAACTTGAAAAGATGAATGAATTGATCTCACATTGCGCTTTATTATATGAATTTTGTAACAGGTTCGTTGTGAAATATATATTTATTTTACTTTAATAAAATGTGAATGTTTCATTGGAAAAATAAGCTTAACTCATGGCAAACAGTATGCTGACAATTTCCCGTGCTGTCCCGAGATCCCAGTAAATTGAAAAAATAATTCCCGTTTCCCGGGAAATAAAAAGTACGGGAAAATGCAAACCCTAATTCGAACTTTAACCCACCGCCCACCTACACTTACGTGGCGGGTTTTCGTGATATTTTGATAATTTTCAAATGTACTTCCTAAATAAATAAACTAGCGGTGGGTTAATAAAGTAAATTATTATATTTCTCATAAAAAACATATTGATATCAAGTTCTAAAGGATTTATAAAAAGTAACCCTCATCATCAATGGGAATACAGAATATGAGATAACCCTACCTTTCCCTTCACTCATCATTCATTCCTTCAACATACCTCCTAAATCCTTTTCTCCTATACTTCTTACGGAAATCCCAATGGCCCGAATTTAGTTCGCATCGAGTGAACTCTTGTTCACTTGGTTATGCCCACAACTGACGGACATCTCCTGCCACCTAACCTAAAATAAAATCAACTTTTTCCAAGGATAAAAATTAATTAATTAGGCATATTTTTTAAATTAAGACGTTTTTTGAAATACAATACTTTTTAAAACATATATAGTCTCATCAGATAGTCTATTTCTAATTTTGTTGGAGAAATTGATCGCGATAGAGAACTTGTTAATAAATCTTAAATTGTCAGTTCCCTATCCTGCTGCTTCGAAACCCTAAATATATATTTTAGGGCAGCAATATTGTTATTTTTTCAATACATAGTTGTTACTTAAGATTGTGTGGATAATTTTTAAATTTAATAGTAAAATTGAATATAACCCCTGAAGGTATTAGTATATCAAGAGGAAAACTTATAGGACTTTATTCATACAGATATCAAAAATTCTGAAATTGAATTATTATACCCTCCAGGATGGGGGTATACTAACTTTGTCATTCCGTTTGTAACACCTTGAAATATCGACCTGAGACACTATAAAGTATATATATTCTTGATCGTCATAAAATTCTAAGACGATCTAGCCATGTCCGTCCGTTTGTCCGTCTGTTGAAAGCACGCTAGCACAATGCTAGAAAGGAGCTACAATGTTCAAATTTTCCATAAATGCGTCTTATAGTCGTAGATCGGTTGAGATTGAGATGAAATCGGCCCAAAGGGAAAAATTTTTCCCTCACAAGGACTAAAAATACCCATAATAATCCCTAATGTTTTAGAGTATTTAAGCATATTTATTCAATATGTCTACTTGTCCTTACTTGATATTGGGTGTGTCCATTCCCCCGATAACAAAAACGTGCACCATAAAGTAAAATGGGGCAAAAAGGGATAAAAATGGTACATATTAAACGACAACAGCTAGAAACACGAAATTCGGTGTGTACATTCCTCTAATAGAGGATATAAAAGTATTTTTTTTTTCCAAATTAGTACTTTTAAGGGGTACAATGGGAATAGAGGGATAAAAATGGTACCATAGATAGATCTGATTGCATAGACACGTAAAATACGCGGATTTTTCGAAATTCGTACATTTTGGGGTCAAAATGAAAAAGGGGATAAAATAGTACCAACCAAATGACCACAGCTAGAGTCATGAAATTCGGAGTATGCATTCCTTTGACTACGTAGACATGGAAAAAAAGGTTTTTTTTTTCCAAATTCGTACTTTCAAGGAATACAATGGGTACAGGGGATAAAAATGGTACCAACCAAACGGCTACACCTAGAATAATGAAATTCGGTGTATATATTCCTCTGATTGCGTAGACACGTAAAATAAACGGATTTTTTGAAATTCGTACTTTTTGGGGTCAAAATGAAAAGGGGTTATAAATAGTACCAACCAATTGACCGCAGCTAGAGTCATGGAATTCTGAGTATACATTCCTCTGACTGCGTAGACACGGAAAATAAACGGATTTTTTGAAATTCTGATTTTTCGTACTTTCAAGGGATACAATGGTACAGAGGGATAAAAATGGTACTAACTAAACGACTACATCTAGAATGATGAAATTCTAATTGGGTAGAAACGTCAAATAAAGAGATTTTAGATAGTCGTTCTCTTAAGGGGGTAAAAATGGTACCAACTAAATGGCCGCAGCTGGAATCATTGAATGTAATGAGGCACATTATCACCTCAGTGGATTCGTCAATAAACAGAATTGCCGCATTTTGGCGAATGATTATCCAAGAGGGATTGTCGAAAAACCAATGCACCCACAAAGAGTGACTGTTTGGTGCGGTTTATGGGCTGTCAGCATCATCGGGCCGTATTTTTTCCAAAATGAGGCCGGTCAGGCAGTTACTTTGAATGGTCTTCCCTATCGTGAGATGATAACGAACTTTTTATGGCCGGAATTGGAATATATGGATGTGGACGATATGTGGTTTCAACAGGACGGTGCCACAAATTCAATGGCCGTGTGGTGGCGATGTCAATTGGCCGCCACCGTTGGACTTCTTTCTTTGGGGTTATTTGAAAGAAAAAGTGTACGTCGATAAGCCAGCAACAATTGAAGAGCTAAAGGGTGCGACAATTCGGCACATTAACGGCGTAGAACCTCAATTATGCCTCAGCGTCATCGAATTTTTTTTTTTCACTGAACCAACACTCAGGGGATGTCCCCTATAAATGCAGTGCATTGCGTTGGTAGAAGGAAGATAAGGTATTGGAAGGAGGAAAGAGGGAGTAGTGTCTGTTGACATCTGTTTTGAATCTCTGAATGTCGTAATTGGAGGGAAAGATATTTGCCGGAAGTCGATTCCACATACGGATAGTACGGGCGAAGAACGAATTTATTCTGTAATGTGTAGTGCGGTCGGTTGTCCAATCGACAACAAATGGGTGAGCGTTCCTGGAGAGTTGCGTATCTCTACCGAACGTTCTCACGGGCGGTATAAGATCATGAATTTCGGAAGAACAAACACCATGAAAGTATCGATAGAGCAATGACATACAACCAACACTACGACGGTGTTCAAGGGAGACAATAGAATTGGATATCCTACCATCACCTACCAACACCATCGCCCTCCTCTGGACACGGTCAAGTAGCTCCAGTGATGAAGCTGGAGCACCCGACCATATATGGGAGTTGTATTCCATCTTTGGTCTGATGTAGGTAGTGTAGATATTGAGAAGATCAGAGGGTGTGAAATATCATCTTTTTAAAAAGCCTAAACATTTGAAGGCATCTTTCGACACATCAAATACATGTTTTGTCCAACGAACATCACATTGTATTTTTATGCCAAGAACAACTAGATCATCTGATTGCTCAATATCTACACCGTTTATTAAAATCGATGACACCGTTGGATCAGTGAATCGCTTGTGAGGCAACAAGGAGCACTGGGTCTTACGTGCGTTAAAATCTACTCTATTCTCACGACCCCATTCAGAAATGGCCATCAAGTCCTGGCTAAGTGACTCATCCATCAATCGCCTTTTATCCTCAATTTCTTGACGACATGGTCTGTGATCGAATGAGTATGAATGACAGAGGTTGCTGTCATCCGCGAATGAGTATATTGGATTCACAGTCCGATCCAAGAGGTCGTCGATGAAAATAAGAAAAAGGGAGGGGAAAGGACAGAGCCCTGTGGTACTCCTGCGGTTAACCTATCCTCGTCGGATGAGAACCCATCTACAACAACACGTATAGTGCGATCTCTGAGGAAGCTCGATATAAATCGAGAGAAGTCACTACCAACACCAAAAGCGATAAGCTTTGATTTGAGTGCGCCGTGCCAAACTCTATCAAAGGCCTTGGAGATATCTAGAGCAACGACCTTACTCTCACCAAGCTTGTGAATAGATCGATTCCATTTTTCGGATAGCAGTGTCATCAGGTCTCCCGTAGATCGATTCCTACGGAAGCCATACTGTCGATCATTAAGTAAGTCATTAGTTTCTAAATACCTCACAAGATGGTGGTTAACCATACTCTCCATAACCTTCGAAAGCGCTGAGCAAATCGCGATTGGTCGATAGTTAGCAGGATTGTTAGCCTCACCTTTTTTAGGGATGGGCTGGATGTTCGCAATCTTCCAACGCGCTGGGAAAACCCCTGCACGGTATGCAAGGTTGAAAAGATTACGAAGGGGACGGGCAAGCGTCGAAGAGCACTTACATAGGACAAGTGCTGAAATGCCATCCTGGCCTGGAGATTTATTTACGTCGAGATTTGCGAGAACCCTTTTAACTCCACGTGTTCGAAAAAATATCTGAGGCATGGAAATAGATACATTTTCGATCACGGGGAGTGGTTGATTGCTTTCCGGCAAGGATGAATTCCTTGCAAACATTTCAGCCAATAGGTTAGCTTTGTCAACCGGGTTAGTGAATATCTGGTCATCTTTAACAAGAGTTGGGATAGATGAGGAGTTATCCTTTACTCTTCTCACAAATGACCAAAAGCTCTTACTTCCCCTGGGAGAAGCAAGAACTTTGGCACGAAGACGTTGTTCGTACAGAAACTTTTCACGTCTAAGTACCCTGGCACACATGGTTCTTGTCTGCTTGCGTAGCAGATCAGTTGTTGCATTTTTATTTAAACGCCATTTCCTGAATGCTTCCTCTTTGGATCTGACAGCAGCCTTGCATGTCTGGTTAAACCAACTTTTATTAGATGGTTTATCCGAAATAACTTTAATTGGAATAAATGACTTCATTCCAATCAAGATAATATTTTCAATCATTTCAGCCGCAGCATCTATATCGCGATTTAGAAAACAAAGTTTCCAATTGAAATGCTGGAAAAAGTTGTTGAGCTCGGCCCAACGTGCCTTTTCGTATATATATATTGACCGCTTTGGGGCTGCGGTCGAAGCGACACGAAGAGCGGAATACGAAAAGGATGCTGAAACAATGCAATGATCCGAATTACCAAGAGGTGCTAGAACGTTAACTTCATACTTTTCAGGGTGTGATGTTAAGAAAAGATCAAGAATATTAGAGTGTTGCCCTTGGACACACGGAATGTGTGTCGGTTCATTCACTAGTTGCGTCAAATCATTATGCGCGGCAAAAAGCTCGGCGTATTGACCCTCCGGTGTTGAGTGACTCGAATGGGCAAGCCAAGAGGAATTATGGACATTGAAATCGCCAGCAACCACAATTTCACTGGCAGGATAGTCCTCTAAAATTTTTGTAATTGAATCGGAAAGGGCGTCAAAGCCATTTAGTTTTGCTGACTTATAATTGATCAGCGACCCGACCAAACAGCTGAAGCCAGGTTTTCAGATCAGTTCCCAAATCTGACGGAGACGCAGACTAAGAAAGGGTATTACGAAATTCGTACTTTTAGTGGACAAAAAGGGTAAAGAGCCTTCGTCCTGGCTAAACGGCAGTAGCTAGAAACATGAAATTCGATGTGTGCCGCACTTACCATACAAACGAGCTACAAAAAGGGATTTTTCGTAATTTGTACTTTTAAGGGAGGAAAGAGACAAAAAGGGGGGGGGGGGAAATGGTACCAATTTAAGTAATGCAGCTATTTTTCGAAAAGGGATAAAAATAGTACCAAATGAAGTATTACAGCTATAATCGTGAAATTTATTATGTAAATTCCTCTCATCACACGGAAGCGCAATATAAATGCATTTTTGTACTTTTGATTTTTCGAAATTTGTACTTTAAGGGGTGCGCGGGACAAAAATAGTACCAATTTAAGTATTGTAGCTATAGTCATGAAATTGGGTGTGTAAATTCGTCTGACAACGTAGAAGCGCAATCTAAATCGATTTTTCGAAATTTGCACTTATAAGGGGTGAGCGGGATAAAAATGGTACCTACTAAAGTATTGTAGCTAGTATCGCGAAATTCGGCGTGTTCATTGCCCCGACCACGTAGACGCGCAACATAAATATTTTTTTTTTGGAATTTGTACTTTTAAGGAGTGAGCGGAGCACTGCTAGTAGTTTATATATAACTTATATATTATATAATAAATATTATATATTTTATAGAAAAATTCTAGAAATTTTCAGTTTTCGTAATAATCCATATTATATGTATGTAAGTGTAAACTATTTTTAAGAGTTATTTGTGTACGTATTTTTGTTAAATATTGCTATGATAGTTATACTTAAGGGGAAGAATGAATATTTTTATATACTTAACAATTTTAAAAATAAGATTTCCTCTTAGTTTCTTTATAAAGGGTGGTTAAATTGTAAGGGCCGATGTTGAATGTGAACCACACCTAAACGTCAAGTTTTTTCTACATTTCACAATTTCAGACTAACTCAATGAACCATGGAAAGATACACAATCGAGTAACGCGTTATAGTTATTCAGGCTTGTTATGATAATGGGCGTTCAAATCAAAATGTATATTGTGCACTTCGTGATTTTTTCATCTTCAGTAATGAGGCACATTATCACCTCAGTGGATTCGTCAATAAACAGAATTGCCGCATTTTGGCGAATGATTATCCAAGAGGGATTGTCGAAAAACCAATGCACCCACAAAGAGTGACTGTTTGGTGCGGTTTATGGGCTGGCAGCATCATCGGGCCGTATTTTTTTCCAAAATTAGGCCGGTCAGGCAGTTACTTTGAATGGTCTTCCCTATCGTGAGATGATAACGAACTTTTTATGGCCGGAATTGGAATATATGGATGTGGACGATATGTGGTTTCAACAGGACGGTGCCACAAATTCAATGGCCGTGTGGTGGCGATGTCAATTGGCCGCCAATATCATGTGATTTGACACCGTTGGACTTCTTTCTTTGGGGTTATTTGAAAGAAAAAGTGTACGTCGATAAGCCAGCAACAATTCAAGAGCTAAAGGATGCGACAATTCGGCAAATTAACGGCGTAGAACCTCAATTATGCCTCAGCGTCATCGAAAATTTGGACCAGAGGTGTGCCGCCGAGGTCGCGGCGGCCATTTGGCCGATAATTTGTTCCATACATAATTGGCGAAAAGGTGCAATATTATCATAATAAAAAGAAATGGCAATAATTTCCTAAATAATTTGTGTTTTATACAAAATCAACATCGGCCCTTAAAATATAACAACCCTTCATTTACTGAAGATACTTGAAAGACCCGTCGATTTACACCACCAAGGAATTTATGCAGTGCACTCTAGGTGCCTAGGCATAGATGACGCTGTCAAGACATCGGGTTGTATAAAATGTAATGTTTATTAAAAATTAAAAGATTAAATTGAAGTAATACAAATAAAGAAATGCGTGATATTAAGAAACGACTTCTCTCTCTTGAAGGTCAACGATGACTAACTTTTGTTGTTGACAATTCGGCCTCTCCTCACTTCTCGTCCACCCTGGGCGCATTGTCCTCGGCGTCGGACTCATCTTCCAACGCCACATCAAGCTCAAAATCGGGATTACCATAACACCATGGTTTCATGTGATCAGTTGACATAACTCCGCAATATTTCCGTTGGGTTAAGGTCAAATCCGGCAGGTCTTCAACGATCATTTCCCAAAACACGTTTGACGATGTATGGGCCCTTATATTTCGGGTCTTTCGCATCTTCCATTTTGCTCGTTGGCCGTTGATGTTAGCTGCAGCCTCTTCTACTTTCCCTTGTAGATCGACAGTCAGATCAGGATCATCACTTAAAGCCTGGATAATGCGATTCCAACTGACATCTCGCGGATTGAAGTTAAATATTAAGTCGTTCGGACTAAACTTAGTCGTAGAATTCATTTGAGAATTAATGCTCCATTGGATGGTTGATATCTTGTTGTCCCATTCCTTTGAGTTATCCGTCATACATCTCAAAGCGTTCAAAAAAGTTTGATTTGCCCTTTCAGCTTGGCCGTTTGCTTTAGGTGTTCGGACTGCTGTCTGTACATGTTTGATACCATTTCGTTCGATGAAAAGCTGGAATTCTTTTGAAGTGAAGGCGGTGCCTCTACCAGACAATATTCTGAGAGGTTGTCCAAAAATTGACATTACGTCCTGCAAAGCAGCAATAACTGGAGTAGTCTTGGTATTTCGAGTAGCCTTAATGATTGTATACTTGCTAAAAGAGAGATAACAAGTACATATTGATTTCCCCTCTTGCTTTTCGGAAATGGACCCAGATGGTCGATGTTAATGCTTCTGAACGGAATTGGCAATATTTCGTCGGCATGCAATTCACCTTCTGGCTTTCCTCCTTTGACTTTATTGTAACAGCATTCCGGACATGATAATATATATGATTTAACATACCGCCTCATTCGCAGGAACCAAAAATTTCGTTGTAGTCTTCCTAAAGTTTTCTCCACACTGAAATGGCCTACATCATCATGACATGCTTTTGTTATTCGCCATCTAACTCTTTCTGGTATAACTATACGCTTGTTTGTGTCCACTTTCCGATAGAGTCTATGCTCACTAACATAATCCGTTTTAACTTGAGTACAATCATTCTTATCGGTCTCAGCATCGCCCTTGAGAACTTCACATATATGTTTTAACTTGTCATCAGACATTTGTAGTTGGTAAAACCAATCCGTCATACTCGGTGTAACGGCAAATACATGATCAGCTACTGTTTGCATGTTGCTCGGGAGCAACGTTGGACTTCGGCTCATACCGTCAATATGTAACATTTTCGCACCAGATCGATGAACTAAAACATAATCAAACTCCTGCAGCTTAAACCGCCATCTAGCAATACGAGGAGGTAGCGGCGATGTTGCCTTTGTCGTTGCCACTGCATTACAATCGGTCACGATACGGAAGCACTTCCCCAACAAGTAGATCCTAAATCTTTCTACTGCTTCAACTATGGCCAATACTAAGGTTTGCATTTTCCCGTACTTTTTATTTCCCGGGAAACGGGAATGATTTTTTCAATTTCCCGGAAATCGTCAACATACTGTTTACCATGAGTTAAGCTTATTTTTTCCAATGAAACATTCACATTTTATTAAAGTAAAATAAATATATATTTCACAACGAACCAGTTACAGAATTCTTATAATAAAGCGCAATGTGAGATCAATTCAAACATCTTTTCAAGTTTCAAAATTATTTAAAGATCAGATATTTCTTATTTTATTGGAAAATGTGGATGCGACGGAGAACGATCGTTCACATTAATAGTGAGTAGAGCATTAAATGAAATCTTTGTTCTTTGTCCTGTCGCTTCGAAAACTTTAAATTCTTTATTTTTGGCGTTCGGATTCACGCCCAAAATCTATTTTTCCCCGATTTTAATTTTTTCATATGGAGCTTGACAGTAAAAATTCGAAAAAGTGGATTTTGAGTTTACATCCGAACGCAGCTTAAAAATATTTTGTCATCCAACTGCAATATTTGACATTCATACATGATTAAAAGCTATGTGATCTAAATTGTTATACAACATTTTTAATTTTATTGTGGAAATAATGGAAAAAAATATATACAATTTTCTACTGAATTCCCGCGGGATTCCCGGGATACGAGAAATAAAAAATGTGTGAATTCCCGGGAATTTACCCGCGGGAAATCCCGGGATGCAAACCCTAGCCAATACCTCTAGTTCATGGCTAGCATATCGACCTTCAGCCTCCGTGCACTTACGACTATAGTAGAAAACTGGCCGGAATTCCGTGCCCTCTAGTTGCAGTAAGATTCCAGACAATCCAACAGAACTTGTATCCGTGTGTACTTCGTGTTCCTCCTTCCCGGGATCAAATTGTGTGAGAACCGGATGCGATGTAATCTTATCCTTTAACCGAGCAAACGATTCTTCTTCTTGTTCTTGCCAGGTGAAGATAGCGTCTTTCTTCAAAAGTCTTGTCAATGGCATGGCTATTTGACCGTAGTTCTGCACAAATTTACGGAAGAAATTGGTTAGTTAGTCCCTCATCTCTAATAGCAGTTAGAAACTCTTTCAAAATCAAAATTCCTTCGTCCACGGTAGTACTTGGTATTATAACCTCATCAACAGAACTTATAATATTTTTCCGATGATCCAATTTACGTAATCCAATTTGCGTGATCATTTCCTGGAAAACCATAGGTGCCCTTCATGAGTTATAAAAGCGGAATATTTCTTGCACTCTTCTTTTATCGGTATTTGGTAATATCCTGATGTCATGTCCAGCGTAGTAAAGTATTTATTTCCTGCCAATAACGAAAGTTGTTCCTCGACCACGGGCATTGAATATTGTTTCTTAATCGTCACAGCGTTTAATGCTCGATAATCGGTACACATACGACTCTCGCCATTTGCCTTCTTCACTAACAAAACCGAAGCAGCGTATGGATAATTACTGTGGCGAATTATATCGCAGCGCAACAACTTATCAATTAGGTCCGATAACGTTTGCCTCTGGCTGAAAGGAACTTGATACTTCTTACCAACTATAGGATTGTGTGTAGAAACCAAAATGTCCATACACGTATTCTTACAGCGTCCCAAATCTTCTAGATTTTCAGCAAAACAATCACCATTCGATACAAGCAAATTATTGATAGTCACTTTTAGTTCCTCGTTGATATCTTCGCCGATATTGAAGGCATTCTGTAATGACGTCTCGACCTTCAGCACACCAGATTCAATCGTCAATCTTTTATCTTGCTTGCACAACACATCTCGTCCCAAATCAGCGTCTTCGTAAAATCGTCGTCAATTACGATGGTACATTCAAACATAGCTGTAACCTCAATCACCTATCCGTCAAAACCTTTCATCCTCTTTAATGTTTCTTGAATAACAGCGCCTTCAGGAACTGAACTCATGAGTGTAAAATCGCACCCAGTATCTGCAAAACCCAAGAATTTCTCACCATTAAGTGTCACCTGTTTCATAACGGGAGGACAGCAGATATCAGTCTCTTTTTGTGTCATTGCAGCAACCATTGACGCCTTAGTTTTGCATTGAGATGCGTCATGTCTATTTTTCGAGCAGCTGGTACACTTTGGCTTCTTTTGAGGTTGTGGACAATTAGTAGAAATGTGTCCCGAATTGTTGCAATTAAAACATTTCGGTCCCTTACGTACCGCACCAGAAACTGCATTAGAATTCGTTGATTCATCATCGTTCTTGACGTTCCTTTCTAAAATAAGTTGTAATAGGTACGTTCTCTAGTGATTTCAGCAAGTCATTAAAATTCTGAAGATTCATGGCTAGTAGCATCCTTGTAAAATTGTTGTCATTCAGCCCGTTAATGAATACGACACTATGGATAAATCGTCGATGCTTCCTCTTCTTCCAATAGCCAACATTGAATAATAGTATTCGACTAATGATTCATTGGGATTTCGTCGTCGTGCCATAAGTTCGCGATGCACATCAACAATACTCACTCTGCATGGAAAATCTTTAAAAAACAATCTTTTGAATTCTTCCCATGTCTCCACTACAGGAAGAGCGTCTATCCACAGCTTGGCCACGCCTTTCATCTTGTGGTGTACAGCAAATAAAGTTGTTTCATTGTGCATTCGTTGTAGCTTTTCAATCTTATCAACAAATTGAATAGATGTGACTGTTTGTTTGATAGGGTCAAAGTCTGGTATCATGACTATATAGTCCTTAAGGCATCCCGATGTACCTGAAGCCACTGCCCGTGATGATTGACTCTCTACAACTATATTCTCATTCCGACGACTTTGTTCAGCATGCACGCGACGTGGTGCCTCACTTCCTCCGCCAGAGTTCAAAGTTAATTGTTGTACACTTTGCGCCAACGACATCACTACTTGCTTCAATTCATTCATTTGCCTTTGCAAGAAATCATTGCCTTGTTCGGCTTCATCAAATCCATGAAATTCTTCTTGCGAGTCCTCATCATTGATCACCACCTCTTCGGACCCATAAGCAGCCACCAATTTAGCAATCTTCTCCGGTTTGTTTCCAGAACACGCCAAATTTTTCTTTTTTAAAAGTTCATCTAATTGCCACACCTTTAACACGCTTAACTTCACCTTCATTCTTGCCTTTTGTGTTACTGTACGTGTTGTCGCTTTGGTTGTCAAAAATAATTTTTTAAATTTCCTTTGCTTGTGAAAAACTTATCTTTCACTGCCTTATTGCGTTGTACTTTTTTTCTTTTCCTCGTTCACTCCAACGATGTGAATCAAATTTACCATCCAATGGCCTTGTTTCTATCTTTACTTTGTGAGAGACACCTATTAGATTGAATTTTATCTTTGTTGCTATACCTTCTCACTTTTACGTTGTGAGAGCAACTTCTTATTAGAATTTCTCAATCGGCTTTTTCGATTTCTCGTTCTTTGCAAAAAAATCCTATTAATGCTTTTATTTTACGTTGCAATAGCCCGATCACCATTCAATTTATTACAAAATGTACAATTTTTCTTCCTTAAAATTGTGTTCAGATCTCACTTCTGAATTTGTCAACGCACCGGGTTGTATAAAATGTAATGTTTATTAAAAATTAAAAGATTAAATTAAAGTAATACAAATAAAGGAATGCGTGATATTAAGAAACGACTTCTCTCTCTTGATGCTGACTTTTGTTGTTGACAACGCTTTTAATAATGTAAATACATAGGCAATCGACAGTGCCATAGAAATCTCGAGTGTGGAAGCTATCCTAGGGAAATGGATAATTACCATGGAGAACTGCTGAATTATTACCGTAACGAAGGATAATAGTGACATGCCAATAGAGGGGCACCTGAAGGAGGAGTACACTATCCTCTTATAGTGCTTCGACACTATTTCCAAGTATAATTCAGAAATGGTCAATTGTAATTCAGAACTCAATTGATATTCAGAAATTCCATTTGAAATTCAGAACTCGCCAATGGATATTCAGAAATTCCATTTGAAATTCAGAACTCATCAATTAAAATTGATAAATTCCAATTGAAATTCAGAACTCATCAATTAAAATTCTGAAATTCCATTTGAAATGTTAAAAGTTAAGCTGTGGACTCCGAAAACTAGTCATTCAATAGTATATTCAATGAGGCTGCGTCTCCGATCTTACAAAATCCACACCTCATTTCTACACTAATAGTAAAACTCACATGTCAGAAATAGCCATGACAATAGTAATAGTTATTCGGAAGTTGTTAAAGGAACCAATACACTTCTTTTGAGAAACTAGAAGCGCTAATTAATAAACAAATCGAGCTTACCAACACACTACTAAATATGATCGGTCTCTTGGTAAAAAAATTATGCAAGTAGATATGAAAATTGATATTTGGGACGCCAACGGCTTCTCTAAACATAGACAAGAAATTGAACTATTTTTAAACGTCTGAGACACATTTTATGAGTAACACAGTTTTTTGTATAAATGGATGCAATATAATTTCATCATCCTGCTAACAAAGCACGAGGTGGATCTGCTAAATTAATAAAATCAACAATACAATTTGAATTTGCCAATAAAATTGAAACATATTATTTGCAATCTATCTACATTACAGTTTTATGCAACAATTCGCCTATCGTTTTTGGTTCAGTCTATTTTCTCCACGATATAATTTAAAACAACGCCTTTTTTAGAAATTAGGTACAAAATTTTAACTCTAAACACAGGTGGGGACCAAGAAGAGCGAATACCAAAGGCAAAGAATCGTTCAAATGTATTTCGGATAACCATTTTTCAGTACTGGATACAGGAAGGCCAATATGGTCCACAGCCACAAGCAAACGGCCCGATATAGTTGGTTTGCTATTTGTAATAGACTACCTCCTCATCTTTTAGATATACACGATTTTTTTGATTTAAGCTCCGATCACTCTCCATTTTTAATAACTTACAGCTCACATATTCGTGACACACTGAATCATCAAATATTTAACTATAAAACTGGTATAGATTCATATGTATATTGGCTTGAGAAAAATACAAATTTAAAGGTTTCTCTAAAATCTGGTGAAGAAATTGAAGATGCAGTAGCTAATTTCTCAAACCTTTTTATAGAAGCAGCTTATCTATCAACTCCTACTTCGACAAAGGTTCATGTGAATCAAAAGGTGATACCAACAAGAGAATTAAGAGAACAATTAAGAAGAAAACGACAGCTTAATAAAACACGTCAAAGAACCCGTAATCCACAAAATAAAAGACATCTCAATAGAGCCAATAAGGAACTTCACCTTGCTCTAAAGGAATACAGAAACAAATCTTTGGGAGCATTTTTTTAAATTCAAAGTCCATCGCACAATTATGATTCACTTTGGAAAACGACCCAAAAGACCTCAAAAAATATTACCTTTACTTAAAAATTCCTAAGGTGAAGAGCTTTTGCGGAACATTTAAAATTCACTTTTAGACACTAGAGAGAATTCTGATAAGAAGAATGCTTCCATTAATCGAAGAATACAATATTATTCCGGAATTCCAGTTCAGATCCCGTCATAAACACGGGACACCCGAGCAATGCCTATATCAAAAATACTGCTCCGCGATGTTTTTAGACATTCAACAGGCCTTTGACAGGGTATGGCACCCCGGTCTTCTTTACAAAATAAAATGTATGTTACCAACTCCGTACTTCTTGTAACTTAAGTCATATCTAAGCCATAGATCAATTTACATTAAACAAAATAATGCATTCTTGAACATATCTGAAATTTGTGTCGTGTACCCCAAGGAAGTGTTTTGGGACCTATGCTTTATACAATATTCACCGCAGATATGCCAGTACTGAACAGGGTTGTCAGATTATTTTGTACCTTTATCGCCAAATCAATTGTCAGAAATCGTTGTAAACGTTTGTGTGGCACCTCCCATACGAAGTTAAAAGCTGAAATTTTGCGTAAGTGCATCTAGCATCAATGCGCGTAGTGTGCCAAAAATGGGCGGTATTGGAAAAGTGGGCTTGGCACCTCCCAAAGAAATAAATATTCATTCGTCACAAGTCGATTTTAGTCAAGAATACGGAAATTATATTAATTTTTTAGTTTTTGTGTTGTTTGATTACTGAACATTGATTGATTTTCTATGTGTTTTGAATGTTTTGAATTCATAACGCAGAATACACTTTCAACACAGGGATTACTGGTTGAAAAACATTAACATTAAAAAATATAATTTTTCTCATTTATGAATCAGTTTCTAATACTGAGTTAATCTCTTTCTCCCATTTTCATGGACCAATGTCTACTAAATATTATTTCTGGTATTTTAAATGTAACGAAATAGAAACAAATCTTTTGCTTTTTGAAAAATCTGTTTTAGTAGAATAATCAATGCATACATTCGTTCACAAATAGCATTTAAAGTCATCTGCATTTATTACAATATTTAATTATTATTTTTTCTCAATTCTAAAATGTACATGGTTTGCTTATAATCGACGGGACTTTTTGACTTTTTAAGAAAACCACAAAAGATAACAAAATACAATTATCTTTAAAATATGCCTTCATTCTTTGAATTGTACCTTTGCGTTTTCACTCAATACCATTTTCAATGTTAGGAACAACCTTTTATTTTGATTTTACTAATTCTTTTGTCAATTCTTTTAAACAATTATTTTTTCGTCCCCCTATCCTACTAAGTTGCAAAGAAATCGGAAATTCTAATTTAAAAAGTGTTCGGTTTGATATGAATGCATATGCATACAAATTGTAATATATTTCTCTACAAAGTAACGCCAATACAATAAAATCGGAGGACAGATTTCAAATTTTCAAAAATTAGTCAAGAAAGTCGCCAAATATTTTATCAAAAAATCGCCATGTCGCCAAATCGAAGATAAAGTCGCCAAACATATTTAAAATTCGCCATGTTTGTCGAGAAATCGCCATATCTGACAACCCTGGTACTGAATGATGTATTTGTAGCCACATACACAGATGACACAGCCATTTTGTCGTCAAGTATCTCTGCAAGCAATGCCTCTGCAAGTGTACAAAATCAGCTTCTAAGCCTTGAAAATTGATTCAAAAAATTGAATAAAAATGTGAATTCGACCAAATCTAGCCATGTGGCTCACAATGAGTAAAAATAACTGTCCAGCTGTCACAATAGATGGTGACACATTTCCATTAAGTATCTTGGAATACATATGGATCGTCGTCTTACTTGGGAAAACCATATAAAAGCTAAAATACAACAATTAGATTTAAAAATACGAAGAGTACACTGGATGCTTAAGGGCAAATCTCAGTTAAATATTCAAAATAAACTAAGAATTTACAAAGCGACGACTAAACCAATTTGGACTTACGGTATACATTTATGGGGATGTGCTAGTAACTCCAACATAGAAATTTTACAACGATTTCAAAAACAAATTTAAATGCACCGTGGTATGTTAAACTACACAATTCACAACGATTTAAATATTCCAACCATTAAAGAGGAAATTAGTCACTACACACAACGATATTTGGAAAGATTAAACCATCATTCAAATACACTTGCGATATGTCTACTCGATTACATGTTCTGGACCTTCCATTTAGAAATTAATTTGTTTAATATCTTGTAAGTACTTAATATAGATTACAAATAAAACATAATAATAATCAATAAATCAAAATATGAAAATAAGAAGACGATGGTTACGATCTTTGTGTGTTACCATTTTACTCTTTGCAATTAGAGATTTAGATGATTTAATTCCGACGAGCTATATACGAAAATTTAATATTTTCTAATAAAACTCAATTCAATTTATTGTCGTAAACATAATTACCTTTTGTACAAAAGTTTGTGAGGGTGTTGTATGGACGAAATCCAATGAACAAGAGATTTACAATATAACGAGTAAAACTAAAGCAAAGCTTAGATGGAGAATGGCGGCTCTCAGTGCATTCGCTACTCGTTAGAAGGTGTTACTACTCTTTTTGTGCATAATATCACAAAGTCGTATGAAGAAAGTAGTAGACAAAATCTAACGTAGGGGAATAAATAAAGGAATGCCATTTGACCGTAGGCCGCACACCAAGAAAAGGTGGAAACTGAGAAGGAGAACATTTGTAATTAAACATTGCCGCCCGCCTTGCAACATCCCGCTATGTTGTAAAGAAAATTAAACAATTTCAATCAAAAACTAATGTAATATAAAAATGTATATACACTTATTGCTAAGGGAAATAAAAGGGGTATTTGTCAGTTTTTATGATCATTTATTTCGATTTCATTTTTCTTACATACTAATTATCCAAAACCCTATATACCTCGTAGAGCCCAGATTCGCAGTACCACAGCTCGTAGAGACCATAAGTACTGCTGACTACACCATAGACGTCGACGGCCCGTAAGGCCAGCCTTGATGTGGTCCTACTACTACGAGTACTACGAAAATAGAAATGGCGCGATAGTATTACACAAAAAAACTTTAAATTACTGGGTCAAAGTGACCAGCTTTACTATAGGTCGTCTTACAACACCGTTTCCCGTTCGAATATCCGCGACTCTAACGCGACCGTCGATACCCAGATGGACGTTATTTACCCGACCTAATTTCCACGAAGTGGGAGGCAGTTGTTCATCTCGAATAACAACTAAATCGCCTATTTGAACATCGCGCTGCGGAAATTACCATTTATATCTTTTATATAAGCTCTTCAGATACTCGTCTTTCCACCGTAGGCAGAATTGCTGATTTAAAGCCTTAAATTTTCTGTATCGATTCACAATGTGTAATGTCGCATCTCCTATAGCCGACTCCGGTGGAGTCATATTGAAATAGAATAAATCTAACTGAGCATTCCAACGAATACCCAATGGCTTAGAACTACTAGCTTCCACGAAAGTGAGAAGCTTCGCATCGACTAAATGTTCCGTAGGAAAACATTCTAAAATAGTCCGGCCATTCGACGTCCATTTTCTCAATTCGAATTTCGCAGAAGACAAAGCTGAAATTAATTCATCACGAGAGGTCAATGCAGATCATGGTAACCCGTTAAAACGTCGTCAACGTACATGCACTTTCATAGAATGTGTGCAGCATGGGGAAATTCGTCTTCAGAGTCATCGGCCAGTTGTAATAACGTCCGTATGGCAAGATATGGAGCACAGATAACTCCAAAGGTCACCGTCTGCAGCTCATAATCTTGAACAATCTTTTGAGGAGAATCCCTGAAGAGTATTCTCTGCAGAGGAGTATGGGCCGAATCAACTCTAATCTGGCGGTACATCTGAGTAATATCGCAGTTGAAAACGAATCTAAATAGTCTCCACCTCAGAATGAGGAGAACTAGATCTAATTGCAAGGTCGGACCCATATGAAGAATGTCGTTAAGACTCTTCCCATTTGACGTTTTATTTGAGGCGTTAAAAACCCCTCGAAGTTTGGTAGTCTTTTTATCCGGGTTAATTACACTAGTCAACAGTCAAAATGTACTCGGGATGCGATAATTTTTTCTGTGTAGATAACCTTGACATGAGCTCGAAAAACGCAATAAAAAATTTTTTTTTCGTTTGGTTTTTGTTTTATCATTTTTTTTTTTTTTTAATTTAAAAATTTTTTTTTGTTAATTTGTTTCGTCCGGCATAACTCGGGAACCACTAGCCCGATTTAATTGAATTAAATTTTAAAAAATTTAAAATTACAATTCCCTTAATCTGTTCATATATTGTTTTCCTATACAAGCAACAGTTTCCAAGTTAAAAATGAATATATAAAGGAAAAAACTTATTTTTGGCCTAAAGATTTAATTTTTTTTTTTAAATCCATAAAAAATCCAAAATGAAAAAAATGTCAAATCTTATTACTTTTACGTAAAGCCACATAACCTATGAGCCAAATGAGACCAAGATCATGAAAATCGCGTTTCGCTTTTATTCGCAATTGAGTAAAGGTATGAATTTCAAAAATTTGCTCGACATATGCACAACTTTGTCTATGGTAAGGTTTTTTCTTTTTTTTTTGATTCTCAGAATTAACAAAACGGAATAAACAAATTTTTATGATTGCGTAAGCAAAGTAATAAACGCTAATAAATGTGCGTGAACAATTAAAAGGAAAAAAGGAAAGGGGACTTTTTTAATTATTTGGGTTTTCCGTTGGCTACCTGTATGATTTTTTTTACAGAAATGCAACCCACATTTAAGGGTGGTCATTATTCGGAAAATTTAAGACTCACACATGGTGAAACAGGTATGTAGCCACCGTAAAAAAATATACACCCATTTATAAGTACCTGTCAGTAAAATACTAAACAATACACAGTATAAATAGGTCTTCATTGATCGATTTTACTCATTCAACAAGTGTCGACGAACGCGATAGTTAAAATGAGCAAACGTTCGCGAGGATTTGAATTCAATACCAATCCAAGTAATTTTTGTTACATGTGCGGAGAATACGTTTCTGAAAAAAAACAAGCGTTGTTTTTCACCTAAATTGACAGATTCATTTGAAGAGAGCTTCAATTTAAAGGATTCAAACATAGATGAGCGGTGGACACCAAGTGCTCTATGTCCAAGGTGCTACGTACAGCTAGCTGACTCAAGGTAAGTGTAGATTACGAAATTCAAGAACATATATAACTTATTATTGAAATTCTTTCAGACGACAGCCGAGAATCATCATGCCAATGCTTTGGAGAGCTCCGCTTTGCCATGTAACAGATTGCTACTTCTGTCTTAGCAAAAAAACAGGCGTGGGAAAAAATATACGATGGCCTTACGCTGCTGTTTCCAGTGCCATTTTGCGAAGAACCAGTGGACCCGCAACCGTCCGTTTCAAGATGGGCATCTAATAATGAGGCGATACATCCAACATCAGATCCGGAGACAGTAGAAACCACATCAGAATGCGAGTCAACATATACATTGCATGGAGGTCAACGCTTATGTTCCCAAGCAGAACTGAACGATTGGGTTAGAGAATTGAAACTCTCCAAGGAAGATGCAGAGTTGCATGCATCGCGCATGCAACAGTTCGGTTTCTTGGCTCCTGGTGTGGTGACAACAATCTACAGGAAGCGTCATGAACCATACGCAAGGTACTACACAAAAAAAGACAACATCTGTTTTTGTAAGGACATTCCCGGATTATTTGGTGAACTCGGGTACTCTTACGATCCAGGAGAGTGGCGTCTTTTCATCGACAGCAACAAGCAGAGCCTTAAAGCAATTTTACTGCACAACGGCAACGAGAAACCTTCGATTCCAATTGCTCATGCCGTTTACACCAAGGAAACATACGAAGTCATGGACAATCTACTAAAGTGCCTTAACTATGAGAGGCACGATTGGAAAGTTTGTGCCGACCTTAAGGTTATCGGTATCCTTTGTGGATTACAAGGTGGATTCACAAAGTACTGTTGTTTTCTCTGCCTTTGGGACAGCCGCGATCGTCAACATCATTACACCAGGAGGAGTTGGGCAGAAAGAGTTAACTTCATCCCCGGCAGCGACAACGTGAAATATACACCACTCATAAAAAAGGAAAATGTTTTTCTCCCACCTCTTCACATAAAGCTCGGACTCATAAAAAACTTCGTGAAAGCAATCAACAAAGATGGCGAAGCGTTCGCCTATTTAAAAACCATTTTTCCTCACCTTTCATCGGCAAAGATTAAGGAAGGCGTTTTCGACGGTCCGCAAATTAAAAAGTTGTTGCAAGACCAACAGTTTGAGCACATTTTATCACCAAATGAAGCTGCAGCTTGGAACTCATTTCGGCAAATTGTTTCCGGATTTCTTGGAAACAACAAAAGCTCAAATTACAGAGAGATCGTCGAACAACTACTCCAAAATTATAAAAAAATTAGAGCAAATATGTCGCTTAAGATACATTTTCTACACTCGCACTTGGACTTCTTTCCGGACAACCTGGGCGATGTGAGTGACGAGCATGGTGAGCGGTATTGGTATTGGTATTGCATTCAAATCCTCGCGAACGTTTGCTCATTTTAACTATCGCGTTCGTCGACACTTGTTGAATGAGTAAAATCGATCAATGAAGACCTATTTATACTGTGTATTGTTTAGTATTTTACTGACAGGTACTTATAAATGGGTGTATATTTTTTTACGGTGGCTACATACCTGTTTCACCATGTGTGAGTCTTAAATTTTCCGAATAATGACCACCTTTAAATGTGGGTTGCATTTCTGTAAAAAAATCATACAGGTAGCCAACGGAAACCCCAAATAATTAAAAAAGTCCCCTTTCCTTTTTTCCTTTTAATTGTTCACGCACATTTATTAGCGTTTATTACTTTGCTTACGCAATCATAAAAATTAAATAACCCTTTGTTTATTCCGTTTTGTTAATTCTGAGAATCAAAAAAAAAGAAAAAACCTTACCATAGACAAAGTTGTGCATATGTCGAGCAAATTTTTGAAATTCATACCTTTACTCAATTGCGAATAAAAGCGAAACGCGTGCATCGATTTTCATGATCTTGGTCTCATTTTGCTCATAGGTTATGTGGCTTTACGTAAAAGTAATAAGATTTGACATTTTTTTTTTCATTTTGGATTTTAAAAAAAAAAATTAAATCTTTAGGCAAAAAATAAGTTGTTTCCTTTATATATTCATTTTTAACTTGGAAACTGTTGCTTGTATAGGAAAACAATATATGAACAGATTAAGGGAATTGTAATTTTAAATTTTTTAAAATTTAATTCAATTAAATCGGGCTAGTGGTTCCCGAGTTATGCCGGACGAAACAAATTAACCAAAAAAAAAATTTTAAAATTTAAAAAAAAAAAATAATAAAACAAAAACCAAACGAAAAAAAAATTTTATTGCGTTGTTCGAGCTCATGTCAAGGTTATCTACACAGAAAAAATTATCGCATCCGGAGTACATTAAATTTTTTTCATTTTGTTGAGTAGTGTTACCGGATGATGATGCAAGTAACATACTGTGGGGGTTGCCGAAGAAGGGGCTGAAACTGGCCTCATATGGTTCAAGTCCAAATATTCTCTTACCACCCCGTCATAAACTGTCTTGATATGTGGTTTTCTCAGGAGAGAGGTCTCGTTGCGCAGAAATTGTCGTAAACAATTTCGCCTTGATTGTCCTAAGTCCAGTTGTCCGCAGAATTCAGATTTAATGGAAAGTGTAACAATATATCTCCCCTCCGAATATCTACGGGTCGTCAGTTTATAATTGTCTGCACAAAATTTGTCCGAAGGAGAAAACATAGACCTTCTCGGGGTCTCCTCAAGTTCCCAAAATCGAAGAAGATTCTTGTTAAGATTATCTTCTTCGGCGAACTCAATGGAGGTAGAAAAACTCGAATGTAAGAAGAGGAAACGGGACCAGTAATGATCCAGCCAAAGACCGTGTTTTGCGCGATCAATGAGCCTAATACGTTTTGAAGAGTTCCTTCCAAGAGAATTCTCGGATAATGATCTGCTCCCAGTAAAAGGTCCACAGGTCGACAATCAAAAAGATGCGTATCGGCCAAACGAATATTTGGCAAACGAGAAGTCACATCTGATTTCGTTGAAAAATATGGCAAGTTGCCCGAAATATGCGGAAAAACTAAGGCATTAGTTTCCATCAACAGCGCCGTATCCTAAATAGACCCTATACACAAAGAACATATTTTGCGAGAAGTAGCCGAGAATGACTGATTTGCACCCGATATTCTAGCCTGAGTGGAACTGGCCGGAATGTTGAGGCGATTTTGCAATCGTTCCGTAATGAACGAAACCTCTGACGCCGGGTCGATAAGAGCCCGAGCTGGGTACGAAGTATCTTGGTGTACGTTATTTACCATCGCTGTCCCTAATAACACAGTTCTATCCTGCGAAGCATGATATACCTGCCTATTTATAGCGCCAGATGAACCTCCAGAAGAAGTTGACGGCAGAGAAGGATTCACAAATGGAGGATTAGTATGCTGTGTGATCGGAACCAAACTCCCCGCAGGATTCGCTACAACAACCGAACCCTCAGAATTCGATGTATCACGATGCAAAAGAGTATGATGTCTCTTCTCGCATTTTCCACATTTGTGAATACTTCCACACTTCCTAGCTTCGTGTCCACGCATCAAGCAATTTACACAGCAGTGATGACGTTTGACGGTGTCAAACCGGTCGGAGACCGAAAGGCCCCCAAATCGTGAACAATCATCAGTTTGTTCTGATGAGAACGAGAAGATCCAGATGAGCCTGCATTTGTAAAATGCGCACCCACCTTCCTACCGTCGGACTTTTTCGTGGAATCGATACCCTTTATGTCACGAAGACATGTCAGAGTTTGTATTTTTTCCGTAAGAAAAAGATCCAAATCTTTCCACGAAGACAAAGCCGACTTATTCTTCACACTCTGTTCCCATAACGTTACACTACTTTTGGGCAATAGCTGAATACACAAAAAACTAATATAGGATCCCAACTATCCGTGGCTACGTCATAAATGGACATTGCAGAAAGACATCCATTTATTCCGCGTTGCAAATTTTTCAAACCTAAGCTACTTTCGCTATCAAGGATCGGAAGATCAAAAAGCATCTTGAGCTGGTTGTTCACCAAGATGCGAGTGTTACACATCTTTCAAGGCTTTCCAGGCTAGAATAAAACTACGATGGGTGAGTGGAAATTTGGATACAATTTCGCGAGCCTCACCGCTCGTTTTCCTAATCAAATGACATAGTCGTTCAATGTCACTTAAGCGGGAGTTATTAATGTATACCGCTGAAAACAGATCCCTAAATGTAGGCCATGAGAGGAAATCGCCATGGAAAACGTCAGTATCGCATGGCGGCAACGAAAGGCCGTGAGCCATACTGTTGCTGCCCCCACATTGCTCCTGCTGCTCCCTTATAGATTCTGATCGATCAGAAGGAGAATCCAAGTGATGTATCGAATTTGTATCCGTAGAAGTACGGGGCGGAGTCGGAGGGGATGACTTCAGCGGAGCTCGAAGTTCATCCAATTTCCTATTAATATCAGCGAGGACACGTACAAATGCCCTATACGCTACATCATATTTGCTGTCAGCAGAATCTATGTCCTCCTTCTCCGCATCCTGAGCAGTTTGGAGATGACTAAGACATTTATCGTACCTGTCCTTAACATTACTTAATAATGTTAATGTTAATGTTAATAACCATAATGTTCTCGCTTCTGAACCCTGTATTTCAAGGGAATATATGTCGAGGTCTTCATCTCGTAGGGTACTGAAGTTCGCATCAAATTTTACCAAAGCATCAGTTGCTCTGATAAAGAAGTCGAGTGGAGTGAGAGGCATATTGAACCAAGCGAGAATTAAGTAAAACCCAAAAAAGTAAAAAACTTTGCTATATGAATTAAAAATTACCAGGAAAAACACGTAAGTGCTAAATGAATGAAAACTATCTATGCTATCCAAAAAATATTTCAGAAAGAAATCCAAAACCATTCACAGAGTACCAAAAAATACCCTGATTATTTTGAAAAAGCACGAAAATGCTATATGAATGAAAAATGTCTAGCAATAAGGTAGAACGAAACCCCAAAAATAGTCCAATGTATCGGAAAATACACTGAATTTTCAAAGCGGAGCTCGAAATCTTCCCAAATCAGTTAAAAATACTAAAATATGAGTTAATTCCAACACGCCCAAACAAATTTCCGCAAAATGTATAGAAAAATACACGAAAATTAGGTCAGTCACGAACTTTGGCCAAATTGCTATTAAATTTAACCAAAATTTTAATTAAAAATTATTAAACCTCACAGATTTTTTCCCAGTGTATCGAAAAATACACGAAATTTTATTTAGAAGCACAAAAATGCCCCAAAATATTTCTCTGTAAAAGAAAGTCAATGGAAAAATCGAAAAAATATAAATTACTACGTATGTTCACTTGACCTAGAGTAGGGTAAATAAATGTACGCTCGTATCAAGCAAAAACAAAAAATCAAAAATAAACCGAAAAGTTTTTAAAATATTTTTCTGACAGTGTAGAAGACCTACTGTAGGGTACACGGTGTCGCGAAACCAAAATTTTTTACTATATCCGGATAGTCCAACAATAATACTACCCGAGATACGAAACGAAAAAAAATTCGATAAAAAATGTCAAATGTCACCAAGAACGACCCACGCTAATAAATTTCAAATCTCACCGAGAAAGAGAATTAGAGATAAGAGAAAATATATGTATGGCTGTGTGTGTATTGACGTACGTATGTAAATTAAGGAAACATTAGTTTTGTTCGGTTTTTAAAAAAGACCGTCTTTATTGAGTGGTAAAATACAACTGATAAAACTGATCAAAGACGTATGAGAGCGACACGTATGAGATTGAGCTGCAGGTGTTCATACTGCAGAATCAGCATTTTGGCGTTGATGTGAATTTCCCGTGGGAACGTTTGGTGAACATGTTGTTACAATGTTTTTATCGTTAACACCTCCCCACTGAAATTCGAGCGTCCTCGATCGATTTTTCTTTCAAAAATAGGGGATCTGTGAAATCCTCGGTACTTCGATTGTGCCTGGTGATAGATTAGGTAATGACTGATGTACTGATTCTATAATCTCATCCGAAGATTTCTTGGTTGGTAGCTCCGGTAAGGAAACGTGTATTGATGGACTAATGGTAGGAGATAATTTATCCTTTTTCCTAGACCATTTTGATTTTAATAACAGGTAACCTACTGATGTTAATGCTATGGACGAAAGCCCAAAGTTCGCGAATAGGCTCCATTTATGTTTATCACCCAAAAAATTTATGAATTCGGTGTTATTAATGTGAAGCTCCTTCATCTTTTCAAGGCTTAGATTGTCTTCAATATTTATTGCAGATAATCTAGGCTGCAGAATTGCTGGTAGGGGATGTAGTGTTATAGTCTCATGAAAATCAAATTGCCTGTCTCCAACTTTAATAGATGCGTTTTTGAACAGTATAACGAAAGTGCCAGCTAAATTTCGGGGCTCAGTGTTAATATGAATTGTTCCATTGAATTGATTCAGCAGGATTATTCCAGGGGTGATCTCTTCAATTGCAGGTATCTTTCGATTGTCTATAACGGTGCAGTTGGATATTCGACTCTCAAGTAAATGTCCTATGCAGGTGTCATCATCTAAGTTTTCTAAGTTACTTTTATTACAAATTGTAAGTTTATCATAGAATTTACATTTTGTTTTTATACCATACAGTGTTTTGTTACAAGCTAATACATTTGGATAGGCTATTTTGTAAACAAAAATTTTCAAATTTGACTGGTTTTATTAGTATTTTATTACAAATATCAAAGTTAGTGGTTGGAATACTTATTATGTAAATTAAAGAGTTATGGTTAGAAGCAATTTTTATGTTTGCAAATTCGAATAATTCTTCAAGATTTAAAAACGGCAATTTATTGGTTTCAAAAATTTCTTTAACAATTTCAATTTCTGTATTGGACAATATAAATGAGTTTACAATGCCTAATTTCGCCCAGTGTATGGCGTATTGTATGTTTACTATTTCTTCTTTTATTATGTCTATTCTATATTTCAAATTAGTTATAAATGCATGATTTATAGTTCCGTTTGATTTAAGGATCTGTAGAATTTCGTTAGTGGTTCTGACAAGTTCATTTATTTTTTCAGTTGACAATCTATTTATAACAACTTGTTTGTTATTACTATTTAGAACGTTATTTGTTTTCCGTTTTAGAATTTCAAAATCGTCGTGGTCAGGATTTCCTGCTATCCATTTCCACGCCGATCCAATAAAATTGAGGGACCGTGTAACTCTTGGTTTTAACCTTTCCAATTGGTTTTGCAATTTCATTAAGTCATTTTGAAATAGTGGGTAAATGAATTTGTCCCTACTGACATCATGACTTATTACTGTCTGAAGGCTGTCTTTTTTGCTTAATTCTTTCCACAATATCTAATCTTGATCTCTCGACATCATGTGTGTCAATACTAATTCTCTGTGGAAAGAAAGCCTCAATTGGTTTTTTTTGTATAGTTGAGTGTATGGTGTTATTGTATTCAAAAATTGACTTACTTAAAAGGTCCGAAAGTGAATTGTGAACATTTTCTACTTTTAGACAACGCATAACCTCAGATATTGTAGAATGAAATCTTTCTATCTGTCCATTCACACTACCGCTATATGGAGGGATTCTAAATACTCGCACATTATATTGATTTTCAAACATGAAAATAATAGAAGTGGAATTAAAAGATTTCTCATTATCAATGACGACTATTTCGGGCATTCCGAAGTTAAGAAGTACTTCCCTGAGATGTTCCTTCACATCTTCAGTGGCTCTAGATTTCAGCACCCTAGCCTGCGCATATTTAGAGAATTTGTCTATTGCTGTGAGAATGGGAGTTTTCTCAGTAATGTATATATCTATGTGGACGATTTGCCCGGGGAACTGTGGAATTGGTGTTACGAATAATTCTGTGTTATTTGGATGCCTTTCATACTTATTTTCTTTACAGACCATACATTGTCTTAAAATCCTCTTTATTTTCGCATGCATCTGTGGAAAATAAAATTTTGAAATTATCTGGTTTTTGTTTTCAATACTGTTTCTATGTGCTCTATTGTGTTCCTGTATTATCTCATTTTCCTGGTCTTCGGGGTCTTTAAGATCTGTTACCATAGTCCTGGAGTACTTCACTTTGTATCGTGTGAAATGTTCTCCAAATATTTCCTGTAACTTCCCTAGAATATCATCGGTGGTCCTAATGCAGTTCGTCACCGAAGGATTGAGGTGTCTTTTCAAAATATCCTTTAGAAATTCAATAGAAGGATTTGGTTCATTAATGGTGTGTCGATGAGATGTCGGAAATACTATTTCAAATTTGTAAGAGGGCATATCTTCGTGAGAAGAAATTATTATTTGGCTTTTGAAGGCGTTGATGGGAGCATCGGTATATTGGATTAAGTTTTGTGACAAGCTTTCGTCGCACTGTGGTCATTATTTTGAGATAGCGGCCAAAACTCCTTTTGGTTTTTGTTCTCCGATTTTAAAGTTATTAGACTTATATGAAAGTAGACAGTAGTAAACCTCGGGTGCCAAAAAATTAGAACTCTATTTTAACTATTTCACTGAGACCACCCTGTCCAAAATGGGCTTTTTCAGAATTTATGATATTTATGATATTTTTAGTTAATTTTTAAAGTTGAAATGATCATAACTTTTTTGTTTTTCAAGATTTTTGGACGAAATAAATTTTGTGTTGTAACTTAACTTATTTCCTATCACTGGTAGAAAAAATTGAAGCTCTACTGTTTGCAGAACAATTTAAATATTTTTTTAAAAAAGGTCTAATTTATCGGAAATTTCCTACTTCATAGAGCACAACTCCTGTGAGTCAAGCTGAGTCAAAACACAAATTTACTATTTTGTAGTCCTAACCCTCCCCTACATTCCTATATATACATGTCCATGCATCGGGACTGCACTTTTTGAGCTACAGCAATTTTTCTGACCCAAGGTAACATATTCGGTACAAATGCACGTCATATTTTTTGAGAAGTTATTTGTATGTGAAAGTGGCTATTATGCATATATTTTGATGAAATTTTGTACAAGAGTTCTTATTGACCCAAAAAATAATTCTGTTGAAATTAGGAGAATTTGGCCCATATTTGGACCTAGTCCACATAGAAGGGTGTATCAAAATTTTGACAAAAATGACAATAGAATCTGACAACATTCGCTTTGCTTACAAACCAAATAGAACATTAAATTAAATTTTTACCAACATTAACGACAGAACACAACGAAGAGAACATTAGAAACGAGAATGAATCTCAAAAATGAAAGAGACAACAGCACTGTCACAACTTAGTGCTATCCAGTGCACGAAAACAAACTAAACGATTGACGTACAATATCATCCAAAGTCATTATTATTCATTACACAGTACAACACATGATTTGCCAACTCAATTCTGAGAACAGTATGTGAAATTTCTGCATCATTCGTTTTGTCTTCTTACCTGCCGAAATATTTTTAATATCGATTTGAAGTTAGTACTATCGTATAGGGGAATTTATCACGTTTTAGGCCCTGTTGTTTGACATAGCTCGACAGCCACTAGCCCGATTTAGTTGAAATAAATTTTAAAAAATTAAGAATTACAATTCCCTTAATCTGTTCATATATTGTTTTCCTATACAAGCAACAGTTTACAAGTTAAAAATAAGTTTCCAATAAAAAATGAAGAAAATTTTTTTTAAATTCATAAAAAATACAAAACGGAAATAAGTTTCAAGTGTAGTTACTTTTTCGCAAAGTCACATAACCTATGAGCAAAATGAGACAAAGATCATGAAAATCGATGCACGCGTTTCGCTTTTATTCGCAATTTCAAAAAATAAAATAAAAATAAAAATTAAAAAATTATCATGCAAAAAAAAATATTTGTAAAAACTTTATGAAAATAAAATAATATGCAATTAATACGCAATAATAATATGCATAAAAACCAAATTCAGAACATTTTTTCAATTATTGGCAATATCCATGCTTGCAGAAGTTGACGCTTGTGGTTCTGATGATCTTGTTTTCTTCGTAGGTTGTTCATGAAAGAATCACTTTTGATCAATTTCCGAATATCAGGTCCGTTCAGAATACCTGTTTTAAATACATTTGCGAATAATGACGACCCCTAAATGTGCGTTGAATTTCTGTAAAAAACAGGTAGCCAACTGAAAAACCCATAGTAAGCAAAGTAACTTTTAATTATTTGGGTTTTTCACATTTAGGGGTGGTCATTATTCGGAAAATTTAAACCTCACACATGGTGAAACAGGTATATAGCGACGGTAAAAAAATATGCACCCATTTACAAGTTCCTGTCAGTAAAATAGTGAACAATACACAGTATAAATAGGTGTGCATTGATCGATTTTACTCATTCAACAAGTGTCGACGAACGCGAAAAGTACAAGTCAATATTTTGAAAGTGCAGTTTTTAATAGTGAATTATATAATTATATATAATTATTGTTTAAACAATGGCTAAATTCAGTTATAGTGTTCTATCTGATATATATTTTGAACGGAAAGATGAAAACGACATTATTTTACATATAATGAATAATCCATTCTTCAAAATATCCGACAAACAAGAAATTAAAATTCATAAGTTAAAAATAAAAAACTTTTTAAATACTTTAAGAAAACGGTACAATCAATGTTCCAGAAACAAGAAATTGTTTTACTCACGCAACCAAGAATGGCTAAGAAATAAACTTATTTTTGAAAAGCCATCAGTAACTACCACGGAAACTGGAAAAGGTGGTCGACCAGCAAAGCCAATTGATAACACTAGTCAACAGTCAAAATGTACTCGGGATGCGATAATTTTTTCTGTGTAGATAACCTTGACATGAGCAATAAAAAATTTTTTTTTTCGTTTGGTTTTTGTTTTATTATTTTTTTTTTAAATTTTAAAAATTTTTTTTTGGTTAATTTGTTTCGTCCGGCATAACTCGGGAACCACTAGCCCGATTTAATTGAATTAAAATTACAATTCCCTTAATCTGTTCATATATTGTTTTCCTATACAAGCAACAGTTTCCAAGTTAAAAATGAATATATAAAGGAAAAAAACTTATTTTTTGCCTAAAGATTTAATTTTTTTTTTTTTAAAAATCCATAAAAAATCCAAAATGAAAAAAAATGTCAAATCTTATTACTTTTACGTAAAGCCACATAACCTACGAGCAAAATGAGACCAAGATCATGAAAATCGATGCACGCGTTTCGCTTTTATTCGCAATTGAGTAAAGGTATGAATTTCAAAAATTTGCTCGACATATGCACAACTTTGTCTATGGTAAGGTTTTTCTTTTTTTTTGATTCTCAGAATTAACAAAACGGAATAAACAAAGGGTTATTTAATTTGTATGATTGCGTAAGCAAAGTAATAAACGCTAATAAATGTGCGTGAACAATTAAAAGGAAAAAAGGAAAGGGGACTTTTTTAATTATTTGGGTTTTCCGTTGGCTACCTGTATGATTTTTTTACAGAAATGCAACCCACATTTAAGGGTGGTCATTATTCGGAAAATTTAAGACTCACACATGGTGAAACAGGTATGTAGCCACCGTAAAAAAATATACACCCATTTATAAGTACCTGTCAGTAAAATACTAAACAATACACAGTATAAATAGGTCTTCATTGATCGATTTTACTCATTCAACAAATGTCGACGAAGTGGAGTAGTTGTTCGACGATCTGTCTGTAATTTGAGCTTTTGTTGTTTCCAAGAAATCCGGAAACAATTTGCCGAAATGAGTTCCAAGCTGCAGCTTCATTTGGTGATAAAATGTGCTCAAACTGTTGGTCTTGCAACAACTTTTTAATTTGCGGACCGTCGAAAACGCCTTCCTTAATCTTTGCCGATGAAAGGTGAGGAAAAATGTTTTTTAAATAGGCGAACGCTTCGCCATCTTTGTTGATAGCTTTCACGAAGTTTTTTATGAGTCCGAGCTTTATAAGAGGTGGTAGAAAAACATTTTCCTTTTTTATGAGTGGTGTATATTTCACGTTGTCGCTGCCGGGGATGAAGTTAACTCTTTCTGTCCAACTCCTCCTGGTGTAATGATGTTGACGATCGCGGCTGTCCCAAAGGCAGAGAAACAACAGTACTTTGTGAATCCACCTTGTAATCCACAAAGGATACCGATAACCTTAAGGTCGGCACAAACTTTCCAATCGTGCCTCTCATAGTTAAGGCACTTTAGTAGATTGTCCATGACTTCGTATGTTTCCTTGGTGTCAACGGCATGAGCAATTGGAATCGAAGGTTTCTCGTTGCCGTTGTGCAGTAAAATTGCTTTAAGGCTCTGCTTGTTGCTGTCGATGAAAAGACGCCACTCTCCTGGATCGTAAGAGTACCCGAGTTCACCAAATAATCCGGGAATGTCCTTACAAAAACAGATGTTGTCATTTTTTTGTGTAGTACCTTGCGTATGGTTCATGACGCTTCCTGTAGATTGTTGTCACCACACCAGGAGCCAAGAAACCGAACTGTTGCATGCGCGATGCATGCAACTCTGCATCTTCCTTGGAGAGTTTCAATTCTCTAACCCAATCGTTCAGTTCTGCTTGGGAACATAAGCGTTGACCTCCATGCAATGTATATGTTGACTCGCATTCTGATGTGGTTTCTACTGTCTCCGGATCTGATGTTGGATGTATCGCCTCATTATTAGATGCCCATCTTGAAACGGACGGTTGCGGGTCCACTGGTTCTTCGCAAAATGGCACTGGAAAATTCACTGTTAAAACAGCAGCGTAAGTCCATCGTATATTTTTTCCCACGCCTGTTTTTTTGCTAAGACAGAAGTAGCAATCTGTTACATGGCAAAGCGGAGCTCTCCAAAGCATTGGCATGATGATTCTCGGCTGTCGTCTGAAAGAATTTCAATAATAACACAGTGCAACACGAAAAAAAATAACCATATACGGACACCGCTACATGATAAAAGACCAAAAAAAAAGACCCGTGTTTTTTTTCCCCCAAAGTCATGCACTTTTTTTTTATGGGCCCCCAGAGATTTGAGGCCTCGGTGTAATTTTTGGAAAAAAGTGATCATATTCTCAGGCTCATATCTTGCAACCCGTTCGGAATTTTGATTTACTCTCTGAGGCAAAGTTCTAGCTCTTGTCATAAAGAATAAAAATTGTGAACATATAAAATCAAAAAAACTTCATCTTCAAGGTAAAAATCGCAAAAAACTTAAAAAAATTCGATTTTTTTTAACCTTTTTTCCCCTGTTCAAGTCCATAGGTAGCAAACCGCTGAAAATTCAGGGAAATAATCAACTACAAAAATGTACCTAAGATCTCAATAAACAACTTTCTAGAACATATGAACTTCCTAGGAATTATTCTTAACACCGTTTAGGTAGCGCTTAAGTAGCCGCAAAATTGAAAAATTTCCCAAAAATTTTTTAATTTCATTTGTTTTTTCTTTACTTCAAAAAAACCATATACGGACACCGCTACATGATAAAAGACCAAAAAAAAAAGACCCGTGTTTTTTTTCCCCAAAGTCATGCACTTTTTTTTATGGGCCCCCAGAGATTTGAGGCCTCGGTGTAATTTTTGGAAAAAAGTGATCATATTCTCAGGCGCATATCTTGCAAACCGTTCGGAATTTTGATTTACTCTCTGAGGCAAAGTTCTAGCTCTTGTCATAAAGAACAAAAATTGTGAACATATAAAATCAAAAAAACTTCATCTTCAAGGTCAAAATCGCGAAAATTCAGGGAAACAATCAACTACAAAAATGTACCTACTTCGCTGCTTTGAATTGTCATGTGTTTTGTTAGTGCAAATTTTTGGACCGACGACTTTGTTGTTGTTTGTTGAATGGCATCGATGATGTCGTGTGGGTAAGAAATACTGGAATAAACAATTTTTCACTTTTGCGGCTACCTAAGCGCTACCTAAACGGTGTTAAGAATAATTCCTAGGAAGTTCATATGTTCTACAAAGTTGTTTATTGAAATCTTAAGTACATTTTTGTTGTTGATTGTTTCCTTGAATTTTTAACGGTTTGCTACCTATGGACCTGAACAGGGCAAAAAAGGAAAAAAATCTAATTTTTGGAAAATTTTTCACTTTTGCGGCTACCTAAGCGCTACCTAAACGGTGTTAAGAATAATTCCTAGGAAGTTCATATGTTCTAGAAAGTTGTTTATTGAGATCTTAGGTACATTTTTGTAGTTGATTGTTTCCCTGAATTTTCAACGGTTTGCTACCTATGGACCTGAACAGGGGAAAAAAGGTTTAAAAAAATCGAATTTTTTTAAGTTTTTTGCGATTTTGACCTTGAAGATGAAGTTTTTTGATTTTATATGTTCACAATTTTTGTTCTTTATGACAAGAGCTAGAACTTTGCCTCAGAGAGTAAATCAAAATTCCGAACGGTTTGCAAGATATGAGCCTGAGAATATGATCACTTTTTTCCAAAAATTACACCGAGGCCTCAAATCTCTGGGGCCCATAAAAAAAAGTGCATGACTTTGGGGGGGAAAAAACACGTGTCTTTTTTTTTTGGTCTTTTATCATGTAGCGGTGTCCGTATATGGTTATTTTGAAATGACTTCAAAAATGTTGCACAGTGTAAGTTATATATGTTCTTGAATTTCGTAATCTACACTTACCTTGAGACAGCTAGCTGTACGTAGCACCTTGGACATAGAGCACTTGGTGTCCACCGCTCATCTATGTTTGAGACCTTTAAATTTAGGTGAAAAACAACGCTTGTTTTTTTCAGAAACGTATTCTCCGCACATGTAACAAAAATTACTTGGATTGGTATTGCATTCAAATCCTCGCGAACGTTTGCTCATTTTAACTATCGCGTTCGTCGACACTTGTTGAATGAGTAAAATCGATCAATGAAGACCTATTTATACTGTGTATTGTTTAGTATTTTACTGACAGGTACTTATAAATGGGTGTATATTTTTTTACGGTGGCTACATACCTGTTTCACCATGTGTGAGTCTTAAATTTTCCGAATAATGACCACCCTTAAATGTGGGTTGCATTTCTGTAAAAAAATCATACAGGTAGCCAACGGAAAACCCAAATAATTAAAAAAAGTCCTCTTTCCTTTTTTCCTTTTAATTGTTCACGCACATTTATTAGCGTTTATTACTTTGCTTACGCAATCATAAAAATTAAATAACCCTTTGTTTATTCCGTTTTGTTAATTCTGAGAATCAAAAAAAAAAGAAAAAACCTTACCATAGACAAAGTTGTGCATATGTCGAGCAAATTTTTGAAATTCATACCTTTACTCAATTGCGAATAAAAGCGAAACGCGTGCATCGATTTTCATGATCTTGGTCTCATTTTGCTCATAGGTTATGTGGCTTTACGTAAAAGTAATAAGATTTGACATTTTTTTTCATTTTGGATTTTTTATGGATTTAAAAAAAAAAATTTAAATCTTTAGGCAAAAAATAAGTTTTTTCCTTTATATATTCATTTTTAACTTGGAAACTGTTGCTTGTATAGGAAAACAATATATGAACAGATTAAGGGAATTGTAATTTTAAATTTTTTAAAATTTAATTCAATTAAATCGGGCTAGTGGTTCCCGAGTTATGCCGGACGAAACAAATTAACCAAAAAAAAAAATTTTAAAATTAAAAAAAAAATAAATAAAACAAAAACCAAACGAAAAAAAAAATTTATTGCGTTTTTCGAGCTCATGTCAAGGTTATCTACACAGAAAAAATTATCGCATCCGGAGTACATGAAATTTTTTTCATTTTGTTGAGTAGTGTAATTGTAGTGAAAGATCACGAAGACGCAATCTTAAACATATCAATGAAGAAGTTTGTTGTAGCATCATAAAGGATTCATTTCTGCATCAAATTCAACCATCGAAAACTAAAAAGAGTAAAATTGCTATCATTGAAAAAATAGTGGAAGCAAGCCCCAGACGCACAAAAAGGATTTTAGAAAGTATGCCGACACCAACTGAAGAAAATAAATTTACTCCAGAAGAAGCACTTGCACTATTTTTGGATTTGAAAATGACTAAAAACCAATATACAGAATTGCGGAAGCGAACCAATGAAAAAAATTGTGGAATTTTTCCATCATATCGAGATTTAGTTTCTGCCAAAAAAGATTGCTTACCTTCACCAACTGCTATTAGTGTAACTTCAAGTTCAGCAGAAATAAAATTGCAGGATCTTCTTGAACACACTGCAGAACGATTATTAAAGACATTTGATGCTGACTATTTAAAGAAGTTTAAAAATTGCAGCATGACTTTAATTTCTAAATGGGGATGTGATGGGTCCTCTGGCCAGAAACAATACAAACAATGTAATGCGGAAATTCATCAGATGCCAATTTATTCATGATTTCTTTCGTTCCATTACGTTTAACAAAAACTTATATTGGTTCAGAGCCGTCAACTAGTAGAGCTGCAGAGATAGATGTATGGAAGAATGAAATTCCCTCGTCAACAAAATTTTGTAGGCCAATAAAGTTTGCTTACAAAAAAGAAACTAAAGATGTCATAACTGAAGAAGTTGGCAAAATAAGAGATGAAATTAAGGAACTTCAACCAGTGATATTTGAATTTAATGACCAATGCATCGAAGTTAACTTTAAAATGTCACTTACAATGATCGATGGAAAAGTTGCACAAGCTTTAACCGAAACAAAGTCTTCGTCAAGCTGCACCATATGCCAAAAAACATCAAGTCAATTGAGCCAACCACCAACACAAGACGATAGTTTTAATGAAGCATATGAATTTGGAATGTCACCTCTTCATGCTAGAATTCGTTTTATGGAGCATATTCTTAAATTGGGATACGATTTGGAATTTGGCCCGTTAGGCGAAACAGTGAGAAACAACAAAGAAAATTTGGAAAAAAGAAAGCAAACAAAAAAAAGATATTCAAGAAAAATACCGTGAGATAGGCCTTATAATTGACCAGCCAAAGCAAGGAGAAGGAAATTCTAATGATGGAAACACAGCAAGGAGATATTTTTCCGATCCAGAAACTGCAGCTTCTATAACTGGAGTAGATTATGATTTAATACGACGATTCCAAATCATATTAGAAGTTATAGCATGTAGCAAAAAGATAGATGCAAAAAAATTTGGTCAGTATGCTAATGAGACAGCAACCCTTTATAACCAAAAATATTCTTGGAGACATATGCCAACCACAGTTCACAAAATTTTGTTCCATGGGGAACAAATAATTCAGCACAATATGCTTCCAATTGGAGATCTCTCAGAAGAAGCGCAAGAAAAAAGGAACAAAGACTACAGATTCTTTCGCGAGCACAATACAAGAAAAATTTCCAGATATTGTACTAATGAAGATCTTATTAATATTTTGTTGTGCACATCAGACCCATATATGTCCAGTATTCGACAAAAATGGAAATCAACCTCATTAGAGTTAGATGAAGAAGCTAAACAACTACTGCAAAATGAAAATCAAAGCTATTTGGAAGAAATATTTACTAATATTGTTTAATTAACACTAGTTTAAAGATTATAATTTGTTTCTAATTTTAGTATAAATTTTTATTAATACATTTAAATAAAATATATGTGCACTTTAAATCAATAGTAAAAGTTTACTTAAAATTTTATCGATATTGTGTTCTGTATATAATATATCCAAATGGTATTGATATTGTTGGGAATTTCAGTGTTATTTTTCAGTTTAATCCTCACAAGAATTAGCTTTCTTCCACAAAAACCAACCTTTGGCCCCTGTGAATATTGAGACTAAATAAATGCCAAAATTAAGTTTAGGAATAATAAATAAGTATTGGTTGTAAAATACGATTGAAGAAAATAATAAATTATTAAAAATATACCTATTTAAAATGTCAAAATATTCAACTTTTACAAAAATACCAATCCGACCAAAAGTTATAGAGTTTTGACCGCTATCTCGCGAAATTGACCACTGTGCGTCGCTGTGCTGTGTTGCTGACAACGAATTAACATTTTGTGGCGAACTTTCGTCGCTTTGTTGTGTTGCTGACAATGAATTAAGCTGGGTATCAGCTTGTGGGGGTCGTGACAAAGCGTCTGCTACAATGTTTGCATTGCCGGGTTTATACAATAATTCGTATTTGTAGTCCTCGAGGAATGCCTTCCATCTTTTCAGTTTAAAGTTTGAATTTTTATTATTGACAGAATATGTCAACGGTAAGTGATCTGTAAAAAATTTCATTCTGGCAGCACCGTAGAGATAGTTTCTCAGTGTTTTCAGAGCCCAGACAATCGCGAGCATTTCTTTCTCATTCGTCGCGTAATTCTCTTCTGCCTTGCTCAGTGTCCTAGAAAGGAAAACAATTGGTCTATTGTCTTGCGATAAAACCGCTTCAAGGGCATAATTGGAGGCGTCTGTTGTTAACTGAAATTCTTTCTCAAAATCTGGGTAAGCCAAAATTACGTCTTTTGATACTAATTATGATTTCAGTTTGTTAAAAGCTTCTACTGCGTCACGATCTAAGCCAATTTTGATCTTACCGGAAACATGTTTATTTGCACGGCCGCCCTCCCCTCTCTGAAGCAAAGTCAATGGTTTTGCCAACTTGGCGTAATCTTTTATGAAGCGGCGGTAGAAATTTGAAAGTCCGTGAAAGGATCTAAGATCCTTTAATGATTTTGGTAACGGAAAATTTTGTACTGCAACTAATCTTCTGCGACCAGTTTTAATACCAGAGTCGGAGACTATAAAGCCTAGAAATTCGACCTCTGTTTTAAAAAATTGGAATTTATCCAGTTGGACCTTCATATTTGCACCTTCTAATGTGCTAAATACAGTTCTTAAATTTTGGAAGTGTGACTCCTCATCCTTGCCGAAAATAATAATGTCGTCTATGTAGACGAAACAAATCCTCCCAATGTGTTCACGTAATATGTCATCAAGAGCGCGTTGGAAAATCGAAGGAGCATTTTTTAATCCAAACGGTAACCTGGTGAATTCATATTTACCATTAGTTACCGAAAATGCCGTTTTCTTGATAACGCTCTCTTTAAGAGGAATTTGATGAAATCCGCTCTTTAAGTCTATTACAGAAAATATCCTATTTTTGGACAACTGCGGCAGAACATCGTTTATATCCGGTATTCGATATCGATCCGGAGTCGTTACTGTATTTAATTTGCGGTAATCGACAACCATTCTAAATTTCTTAGTTCCTGAAGAATCAGTCTTTTTAGGGACGATCCAAATAGGCGAATTATATGGGGACCGTGAAGGTCTTATGATGCCATGATCGAGTAATTCCCTAATTTGTCTCTCGACCTCATCCTTAAGATGCATGGGATATGGGTAATATCTAGAATATATAGGATTTTCATCCACAGTGTTTATTTCACCTACCACAGTTGTAGAATATGTTAATTTCTCATTTGGTTTACCAAAAAGACCACTGTGCTCTTTGACTATGTCTTCCAATATCCTGCTCTGGTTTTCCGATAAATGATCCGTTCTGATGTCTATCGAATTCACTGACTGTGAACACTTTTGCTTAATCCTTACTTTAACCTTGTTATTTATAAGCATGTAATTCTGAGCCGTATATATGATAGCCGAAAGTTCTTTCAAACTATCATTTCCAAGTATTGCATCAAATGACTTCAGGGTCGGTAATAGAAAAAATTTGATAGGGGGAGAATCTGAACATTTTCACGAAAGTGTGCTGGCTAATTTCAGTCTTCCCGCCCACAGAATTCGCAAAAAAAATGACCTCATTCTGAATCGGTCTCTCTATCAATGAACTCATAATTAATTTTTATTGGAACCGGTGTCTATTAAAATTTTTAGAATTTTTCCCGAACTCGCTTTTGACTCGAAATAGGGTAAAGACGAGTTTGTTAACCTAAAAAATGGATGTCAACAAACTCTTGCATCTCATACTGTTCATTATCGTTATCCCTTTCAAAATTTTCGTCGATATTCTCGATATATTCTCTCAGAGGTGGGAGCTGTTCCCCTTCCTCATAACTTTCCATCTGTGTCTCGTACACGGGTTCAGCATTGTTCCCTGTTGTAATAGTGTCTACATGAAAGTTCCTCTGTAACTTCGTAGGTGGAGGCCCCTGTGAAGGATCCGGAGGCCTTTTACCAACAAATTGATTAACGGCTGGTCTATTCATATAGTTCACAGCCCTGGTCCGCACAGTCCTTGTCCCTATACGTTTGAGTCAAAAGTTCCAGAGACTCACGTCCTATTTCCATGCAAGACAATTTATTAATGATAAGCGATAAATGCGAGTAGACGATCTGATAAAAATCTTGAACAGTTTTATTCCTTTGGACCAGAGTCGTCATCTGGTATTCGAGCGTGGTTAAATCACGCTTATCCGCATAATGAAGAGTTAGGCACTTTGATATGCAATCCCAATTAAGGGGTGTATTGTAAGACTCTAAAGCTGACGACGCAGCGCCTACTATTTTATTCCTAATGGCATTAATTATCGCATAATATTTTGGCGTGCCTTTAGAAGAATTATACAGATTAATAACACGATCAACATGCGAGTAGACGATCTGATAAAAATCTTGAACAGTTTTATTCCTTTGGACCAGAGTCGTCATCTGGTGTTCGAGCGTGGTTAAATCACGCTTATCCGCATAATGAAGAGTTAGGCATTTTGATATGCAATCCCAATTAAGGGGTGTATTGTAAGACTCTAAAGCTGACGACGCAGCGCCTACTATTTTATTCCTAATGGCATTAATTATCGCATAATATTTTGGCGTGCCTTTAGAAGAATTATACAGATTAATAACACGATCAACACTTTTTTTCCATGGACTAAATTCAGATGGATCTCCGGAGAAATCCCTTAAGCATTAAGACATCGGGAACTTTATCCAGGTCGGATAAATTATTCCTGAATCGTTCATCAATTTCCTAATCATGGCGTTCTATCCCTGCATTAGGATTCAAAATCCTCCTGACCTGAATTTGGCACTGTTGTGCACAAAGATTTAAAATTGCAGCTTGTAGTTCCACATTTAAATTCCCTATTGATGATCTATCCTGATTAGCAGGTCCTGGGATATTATTAATATCCTCACCCTCCCCTCTATCTTGAATACATATGTTTTGAATACATATGTTTTGTTGTTGCAAAAAACCACCACCGATCAACGTTGAAAACCCAGCACTTTATTTATCTGTTTCAATAATTACACAGTGCAACACGAAAAAAAATAACCATATACGGACACTAGAGCGTACCAGGTTACAAGTAAAAAAAAAAAAGTTCGCCGTACACCTTCGAATATGAAGTATTATTGAAAGGTAGTTTCAAAAAAATTTTTTTTATTTTTTTATGCCGAACGTAGGGGTCGCGCTTTTACATTTTTCTATATAACTTCTGCATTTATAAACGGATTTTAAAGTGTGATACATCGATGTTTTTGTCCGATTTTTTTGTCTTTGAAGTCATTGAGCTCAAACATGATTCATGATTTTATGCGAGCTTTAATTTTCGATTATTAGAGTGGTACATTAGGGTAGTAGCAACTGAGAAATGATGGGTAAGTACCAGAAGGGGGTGCTTGAGCTCAATGACTTCAAAGACAAAAAAATCGGCCTCGTCGAGACAAAAACATCGATGTATCACACTTTAAAATCCGTTTATAAATACAAGTTATATAGAAAAATGTAAAAGCGCGACCCCTACGTTCGGCATAAAAAAATAAAAATTTTTTTTTTGAAACTACCTTTCAATAATACTTCATATTCGAAGGTGTACGGCGAACTTTTTTTTTGAGGTACGCCCTAACGGACACCGCTACATGATAAAAGACCAAAAAAAAAGACCCGTGTTTTTTTTTTCCCCAAAGTCATGCACTTTTTTTTTATGAGCCCCCAGAGATTTGAGGCCTCGGTGTAATTTTTGGAAAAAAGTGATCATATTCTCAGGCTCATATCTTGCAAACCGTTCGGAATTTTGATTTACTTATTTTTGGAAAAAAGTGATCATATTCTCAGGCTCATATCTTGCAAACCGTTCGGAATTTTGATTTACTCTCTGAGGCAAAGTTCTAGCTCTTGTCATAAAGAACAAAAATTGTGAACATATAAAATCAAAAAAACTTCATCTTCAAGGTCAAAATCGCAAATGTCGTCGAATGAATGAAGTGTTGTAGGTAGCGTATACGTGCTGTTGATTAAGGATAATATCACTCATACGCACTGTAGTCGGACTGATCATTAACAGAAACAGTCCTGCAAGATATATTTTTCCTACCTAACCGGTGTTAAGAATCATTCCTAGGAAGTTCATATGTTCTAGAAAGTTGTTTATTGAGATCTTAGGTACATTTTTGTAGTTGATTGTTTCCCTGAATTTTCAGCGGTTTTGACCTTGAAGATGAAGTTTTTTTGATTTTATATGTTCACAATTTTTGTTCTTTATGACAAGAGCTAGAACTTTGCCTCAGAGAGTAAATCAAAATTCCGAACGGTTTGCAAGATATGAGCCTGAGAATATGATCACTTTTTTCCAAAAATTACACCGAGGCCTCAAATCTCTGGGGGCCCATAAAAAAAAGTGCATGACTTTGGGAAAAAAAACACGGGTCTTTTTTTTTGGTCTTTTATCATGTAGCGGTGTCCGTATATGGTTATTTTGAAATGACTTCAAAAATGTTGCACAGTGTTATTAACAGCACACTTTTCTCTTATTTCACTCACTGATAAATGTTTTGAATATGCGTCGGCAATATTTTAATATTTATCTTTATTTTCGCGTAACAAAAATATGTTCTAATGTACGGATGTATGTCCGTCCGTCTGGATGTATGAGAATCACACAAAGACACAAACCGACGCGGTACCGATGTTGTAAAACGACCTTTTATTATTATTTGTACGGAAATATATATCTTTATAAACAAACAAAACGCGATATGCTCACTTTTAAATAAAACTGACATTACGCACCTTTTGTTAATAATATATATGATGAAGATGGGTGAAAGAAGATGGCTGATTTATGTGGGTGTTGTTGTTGCTGACGGAGTCAGGTTTGCCTTTTGAAGAAAAATATAAAAACCAATTAATTGCTGGAAGCAAGTATCTGGCTCGTGTGGACCAATGTTTGCGTAGCAAGGATGAAAATAAATAAAAATACGAAAATTGAATATCTATATTTATAAAAGAGAATGCCGTCCGTGTGAACACGCAAAACTTTATAACGGATCGTCTGATTTTCACGATTTTGGGCTTGATGAATTCGTGTTGGCCCAAGGAAGGACATAGGATGTAAAATTGGTACATAAATATTACTGACCACGAGAATGATAAATATGATGCCGAAATTTGGATTTTCATTTTATGTGTGTGGCAATAGTGTTTTTTTGAGCCAGAAGGCTGCAAATTGGAACGTATATATTACTGACCACAAGAAAGATAAATATGATGCTGGAGTTTGAATTTTCGTTTGGTGGGTAGTTGGGGCGTGGCAAAAGTGTATTTTAGCTAGAAGGCTGAAAATTGGAACGTATATATTACTGACCACGATAATATCAATATGATAAGATCAATATGAAACCTGATTTTAATTTTACCATTTGTGTTTTTGCCTGGCGAAGCGGGCGGGGTTCAGCTAGTTTTCAAATAAAACTCAATCAAATTTATTGTCGTAAACAATATTACCTTTTGTACAAAAGTTTGTGAGGGTGTTGTATGGACGAAATCCAATGAACAAGAGATTTACAATACAACGAGTAAAACTAAAGCAAAGCTTAGATGGAGAATGGCGGCTCTCAGTGCATTCGCTACTCGTTAGAAGGTGTTACTACTCTTTTTGTGCATAATATCACAAAGTCGTATGAAGAAAGTAGTAGACAAAATCTAACGTAGGGGATAAATAAAGGAATGCCATTTGACCGTAGGCCGCTCACCAAGAAAAGGTGGAAACTGAGAAGGAGAACATTTGTAATTAAACAACCGTAATTAATAAATAATTTACATTATATGTAAAATCTTTTAAACAGTTTTACTTACATAGAATGTATTAAATATAAATCAATTGATAACTTCTGAATTTCATATGAAATATTCTGAAATTCATTTGATGAGTTCTGAATTTGAAATGGAATTTCTGAATTACTATTGACGAGTCTTGAATTTCAAATGGAATTTCTGACTTTCAATTGATGAGATCTGAATTTCAAATGGAATTTCTGAATATCAAGTGACGAGTTCTGAATTGCAAATGGAAGTTCTGAATATCAAGTGATGTGTTCATATGGAAATTCTGAAATGGTGTAGTTATAAACTATATACTGTGATATACACAGACGGCTCCACGGAAAATGCTGGCCTATCATGCTCATTCTGACTTCTTCATCAATTAAAGAATCATGCAGTAAACTTTCCCCTTAGGCACAACTGGGCACATAGGAATTTTATAAGTTCGAGGAATTGCGAACGAAATACTGTATTATAAGCTAAAAATCGAAGAAAAACACATTTGGTACACTTATAAGTAACGAATATGAGCATTCTTAAAAAAAGATTGATAATGTTTACGAAGATTATAAAATGTTAAATTTATTTTTAAATTGTCAATAAATTGATCAATGTTTGGTGTATTTAATGTTAACAAATGCAGATGAAATAGACTACTTTTTTGCTGGGCAATTGGTGCGAATTTCAAAATATATGGGAGCTTTATCCAAATCTGAACCGGTTAAAATGAAATTTGGCTGGGATATTCTTAGGGGCAATGTAAATTGAATGTGTTGAATTTTATTAAAATCCGTCAAGTATTTTTTTTACAAACGGGAGCGCACTGATTACAGACAAAAAAACACAACCGAAAAAACTAAAACAAATGGGCGTTGGCACGGCAGAAGTATTGCTGGGTAACTATACCTGCATATACACATACTTACATATGTAACTCAATGAGATGCTTGTAAGATTGCATGTGTACTTTATTACTTGGAAGATCAGGAATTGGAAGGAGGAAAGAGGGAGTAGTGTCTGTTGACATCTGTTTTGAATCGTAATTGGAGGGAAAGATATTTGCCGGAAGTCGATTTCACATACGGATAGTACGGGCGAAGAGCGAATTTATTCTGTAATGTGTAGTGTGGCCGGTTGTCCAAGTGACAACAAATGGGTGATCGTTCCTGGAGAGTCGTGTATCTCTACCGAACGCTCTCACGGGCGGTATAAGATCACGAATTTCCGAGGAACAAACACCATGAAAGTATCGATAGAACAATGACACACAACTAACATTACGACGGTTTCAAGGGTGACAATAGAATTTTATATCCTATCAACACTATCGCCCTCCTCTGGACACGGTCAAGTAGCTCCAGTGATGGCGGTATTCCATCTTGTCCGTGCGACAAAATGAAGCTACATGGCCACAATAAATATAGGGTGATTCGTCGTGAGGTATGATTTATAATGTAAAATAAAGCACATAATTTGGAAGTGAACTTAAAATTTTTATTATCGGTTAAAAGATTTTCTGTTTGCAAATGATATCATATAATTTTTGGCCACAACTACGTCTGAAGGGCGATTCGCTCGAGCATAGCGACTGGTATAATAAAACGCAAATTAAAGTCACCTGGCTTCAATTCTTGATTTTTGACGCTTTAAGGCCGAGATCCTTACGAAAAATACACTAAGCTGTCGAATACGACAAGCTAAGCTGCTGATAACGGCGACGAATCGATTCGCCACGGTCTTCATTCTCACAGAACGCTGTTTTTCGTAATACAACAATTGGACACGCTGTTGTGGTGTTAGTTAATCAAACCTCACGATGAATCACCCTATACTATAAAGTGTAAGTGATTTGCTGCAAAAAGAAACGGAACGTCATAATAAATATGAAAAATAAGCGGGACGCTTTATATTCAGTGATATAACCAAACATAGCATTCTCTATCGATTTCGCGTCCAACATGTTTCGACTTTCCTTTTGCACTGTTTGAAAACAATGCTATTTGGATTCAAATCAAATGCGTTTATACTTTTGATTTTGATAGTTGGGTTTTCAGGCAACATTTTCAAAAAAGTCGTATTTGTTATAAAAATCCTGTATTACTAAAACAAGATAAGATGCTTTGTCAAAAGTTCGTTACAATTTTATTCAGAATTTGTACGCTTATCTGAAATAAGTTGATTTCTCAAACGCAATTAAAAAACTTAAAAAATGTTAAATTTTCGTAATCATAGATTTTTTTTTATCCATATATCGTAGAAATTTTCCTATTGGACCAAATGGCGAATCTGACCAATTTTCTTATCATAACTTAACTTGTTTTGTCAAATGTTCACAGGAAGCTGTTTCTAAATTCACACGATATGAATAAAAATATGTAATATATTAATTATTATACACTCAGAACAATTTTAGTAATACTCGGGCATGTTTTATGTCATATTAAGTCTTAAATATTAGACTGAAATACTATATTAAATAAAATATCTAACAAAATATTTTTCTTTCTATAGATCGAATTCTTAAAAAGGAAATACGAAGATGAAATCGAGGATTTACGAGAGGAAATTGAAGAGCTGGAAAACAACGAAGAGAAGGAAAATGTTGAACAAATTAATCCAAAAAAGCGTCGTACTTTAGAATAAATACATATTCATATTTTTATTTTATTTGAAATCCTTTTAAAATAAACATGTTTATTGTTCAGTTTACCACTTGCATTAAAAAGTAAACCTTGTTAAATTTAAAATAAACTTCGCAGATGTCCGAAGCAACATAATATAAACATAGTATAACTGTTTAGTCGTTTATCTGCTTGTAAACTAATTATCTAATAATAAATTAGTATCATGTTATTTTTGTCAAACCTTTTTACTTTCATTTTTAATGGATTAGTCTTTCCCTCTGACACTAATTCATGGGTTTATCTGCTGTGTAAAATATTTATCTATATATATAAAAGAGTTGCGTTACTGACTGACTGACTGACTTATCATTGACCAGCCCCCAGATCAAACGGCTGAAGCCAGGGTCGTGAAATTTTCAGGGTAGTTCCCAAATATGACGTAGACGTCGAAATGGCCCAAAAAGGGATAAACATCGAACCTTCGTCCTGACTAAACGGCAGTATCTATAAACATGAAATTCGGTGAGTTCCTTGCAATGACCATGCAGACGAGCTACAAATAGGGATTTTTCGAAATTTGTACTTTTAAGGGACGAGGGATAAAAATGGTACCAACTAAAGTATTACAGCTAGAAACGTGAAATTTGGTATGTAAATTCCTCTGACCATATAGAAACGAAGTAAAATTGGATTTTTCTAAATGTGTACTTTTAAGGGACCAGCGGGACAAAAAGGGATAAAAATAGTACCAACTAAAGTATTACAGCTAGAAACGTGAAATTTGGTATGTAAATTCCTCTGACCATATAGAAACGAAGTAAAATTGGATTTTTCGAAATTTGTACTTTTAAGGGACGAGCGGGACAAAAAGGGATAAAAATGGTACCAACTAAAGTATTACAGCTAGAAACGTGAAATTTGGTATGTAAATTCCTCTGACCATATAGAAACGGTATGTAAATTCCTCTGACCATATAGAAACGAAGTAAAATTGGATTTTTCGAAATTTGTACTTTTAAAGGGATAAAAATGGTACCAACTAAAGTATTACAGCTAGAATTGTGAAATTTGGTATGTAAACGAAGTAAAATTGGATTTTTCGAAATTTGTACTTTTCAAGGGACAAAAAGGGATAAAAATGGTACCAACTAAAGTATTACAGCTAGAAACGTGAAATTTGGTATGTAAATTCCTCTGACCATATAGAAACGGTATGTAAATTCCTCTGACCATATAGAAACGAAGTAAAATTGGATTTTTCGAAATTTGTACTTTTAAAGGGACAAAAAGGGATAAAAATGGTACCAACTAAAGTATTACAGCTAGAAACGTGAAATTTGGTATGTAAATTCCTCTGACCATATAGAAACGAAGTAAAATTGGATTTTTCGAAATTTGTACTTTTAAGGGACGAGGGATAAAATGGTACCAACTAAAGTATTACAGCTAGAAACGTGAAATTTGGTATGTAAATTCCTCTGACCATATAGAAACGAAGTAAAATTGGATTTTTCGAAATTTGTACTTTTAAGGGACGAGCGGGACAAAAAGGGATAAAAATAGTACCAACTAAAGTATTACAGCTAGAAACGTGAAATTTGGTATGTAAATTCCTCTGACCATATAGAAACGAAGTAAAATTGGATTTTTCGAAATTTGTACTTTTAAGGGACGAGCGGGACAAAAAGGGATAAAAATGGTACCAACTAAAGTATTACAGCTAGAAACGTGAAATTTGGTATGTAAATTCCTCTGACCATATAGAAACGGTATGTAAATTCCTCTGACCATATAGAAACGAAGTAAAATTGGATTTTTCGAAATTTGTACTTTTAAGGGACGAGCGGGACAAAAAGGGATAAAAATGGTACCAACTAAAGTATTACAGCTAGAAACGTGAAATTTGGTATGTAAATTCCTCTGACCATATAGAAACGGTATGTAAATTCCTCTGACCATATAGAAACGAAGTAAAATTGGATTTTTCGAAATTTGTACTTTTAAAGGGATAAAAATGGTACCAACTAAAGTATTACAGCTAGAATTGTGAAATTTGGTATGTAAACGAAGTAAAATTGGATTTTTCGAAATTTGTACTTTTCAAGGGACAAAAAGGGATAAAAATGGTACCAACTAAAGTATTACAGCTAGAAACGTGAAATTTGGTATGTAAATTCCTCTGACCATATAGAAACGGTATGTAAATTCCTCTGACCATATAGAAACGAAGTAAAATTGGATTTTTCGAAATTTGTACTTTTAAAGGGACAAAAAGGGATACAAATGGTACCAACTAAAGTATTACAGCTAGAAACGTGAAATTTGGTATGTAAATTCCTCTGACCATATAGAAACGAAGTAAAATTGGATTTTTCGAAATTTGTACTTTTAAGGGACGAGGGATAAAAATGGTACCAACTAAAGTATTACAGCTAGAAACGTGAAATTTGGTATGTAAATTCCTCTGACCATATAGAAACGAAGTAAAATTGGATTTTTCGAAATTTGTACTTTTAAGGGACGAGCGGGACAAAAAGGGATAAAAATAGTACCAACTAAAGTATTACAGCTAGAAACGTGAAATTTGGTATGTAAATTCCTCTGACCATATAGAAACGAAGTAAAATTGGATTTTTCGAAATTTGTACTTTTAAAGGGATAAAAATGGTACCAACTAAAGTATTACATCTAGAATTGTGAAATTTGGTATGTAAACGAAGTAAAATTGGATTTTTCGAAATTTGTACTTTTCAAGGGACAAAAAGGGATAAAAATGGTACCAACTAAAGTATTACAGCTAGAAACGTGAAATTTGGTATGTAAATTCCTCTGACCATATAGAAACGAAGTAAAATTGGATTTTTCGAAATTTGTACTTTTAAAGGGACAAAAAGGGATAAAAATGGTACCAACTAAAGTATTACAGCTAGAAACGTGAAATTTGGTATGTAAATTCCTCTGGCCATATAGAAACGAAGTAAAATTGGATTTTTCGAAATTTGTACTTTTAAGGGACGAGCGGCACAAAAAGGGATAAAAATGGTACCAACTAAAGTATTACAGCTAGAATCGTGAAAATTGGTATGTAAATTCCTCTGGTCATATAGAAACGAAGTAAAATTGGATTTTTCGAAATTTGTACTTTTAAGGGACGAGCGGGACAAAATGGGATAAAAATGGTACCAACTAAAGTATTACAGCTAGAAACGTGAAATTTGGTATGTAAATTCCTCTGACCATATAGAAACGAAGTAAAATTGGATTTTTCGAAATCTGTACTTTTAAAGGGCCAAAAAGGTATAAAAATGGTACCAACTAAAGTATTACAGCTAGAAACGTGAAATTTGGTATGTAAATTCCTCTGACCATATAGAAACGAAGTAAAATTGGATTTTTCGAAATTTGTTCTTTTAAGGGACGAGCGGGACAAAAAGGGATAAAAATGGTACCAACTAAAGTATTACAGCTAGAAACGTGAAATTTGGTATGTAAATTCCTCTGACCATATAGAAACGAAGTAAAATTGGTTTTTTCGAAATTTGTACTTTTAAAGGGATAAAAATGGTACTAACTAAAGTATTACAGCTAGGAACGGGAAATTTGGTATGTAAATTCCTCTGACCATATAGAAACGAATTAAAATTGGATTTTTCGAAATTTGTACTTTTAAGGGACGAGCGGGACAAAAAGGGATAAAAATGGTACCAACTAAAGTATTACAGCTAGAAACGTGAAATTTGGTATGTAAATTCCTCTGACCCTATAGAAACGAAGTAAAATTGGATTTCTCCAAATTTGTAGTTTTAAGTGGCGAGCGGGACAGAAAGGGATAAAACTTTTACCAATTTTACTATTACAGCTAGAATCGTGAAATTTAGTGTGTATATTCCACTGATCATATAGCAGCGCAGTAGTTTGATTTTTCGAAATTTGTACTTCTGAGGGGTGCGCGGGACGAAAAGGGATAAAAATGCTGTACAATCCTGTGTTACCAAATAAAGTACATATTTTTAGGGGAGCAAAAACACATGTTACCTATAGTTATTTTTCAAAATGTGTACTTTTTGGGAAAGATGTGCAAAAAGTTATAAACTGGTTGGCTGAATCTAGAAACATGATATCAAGGATATAAATGGTTGTAATTTTTTGTTCAATACTTAGTAGAAAACTGTACATAGGAAGTAGTTCAGCTAAAATAGTGCATATCGACAAGCACATTCCTTTGACTGTGTGTGAGTGCTAGCTAATAGGAGCTTACCAAATTACTATTTTAGATTTATCTATATCCACCAAAAGAAAATTAAATAAATACTATCCAAAAACAGAGACGGATAAAATTAACGAATAACTTGCTTTTTCGCGTGCGAAGCAGCGGGTACTGCTAGTCTATTTATATATGTATGGTGGACTGTAAGTTAGAATTGAATATATGTACATACGTGTCCCATTGAGTAAAATACATGATTACAAAGAAATCTATTTATGGAACAAGATCCCTTAAAATTTAAGGAACAGGTTTAATAACAAAGTTAAAATTATTGTTTTTACGAAAAAGGTAGCAAATTGTGGTCTCGAATTCTCTTCCCACACCATTGCGACATTTATCATATTCGAGTGGCAACTAGAATCATAACATAACATGTCCCTTATGTTAGAAAGGAGGCTTGATGGAGGTTTTATGGAAGTAGTAATGAATCCAAAAGGAAGGAATTCATATGTTCTGAAAAATAAAGGCCTAATGTAGATCCTAAAAAGGAGGTCTATCAAATGAGTATTTTTTAAATTAGTAAAAGATTTTTTAAATTAGAAAAGTATATCATCAACTACGTGCGTGTAAAACTACAACTATTTGGATGGTGTCATTTGTACTCCTTTCTTAATTTTCCCTTAAAAGTACAAAGAATTTGTTGATATTTATGAGTTTTTGTTTCTATATATCCGAAGTCCTCTTTATTATGCTCGTCAACACACTTCGAATTTCATTATTAAAAATTACAAAATATTAAAACAAAAACCGTTTATTTTGGGCGTCTACTGAAGTAGAGTAATGCACGTGTCGAATATCATGATTTGTTCAGACATATGGTACCATATTTTCCTCCATTCCCACCTCTACGCTGTAGAGGTAAGATTCAAGTTCAAGCCAGTCACGCAATAGCAAAAGTTTACATATTGCAAAAAAACACCTGCCGGTGCAGTGTTCTCAGCCTTTTCCCTTCTCTTTTTCTAAATCCTCAAAAATCCACTTATTACAAAATTTAAATTTTCAACAAAAATAAAATATTAATAATGTACATTCTGTATGAGCAAAAATCCACGTTTACGGGATTGTGTATAAAATCCACCAAATTTCTTATACAAATTGACAGTTGCAAAATCCACCGATTCTTTTGGATTCTATAAATATCCGTTCGGTCATATCCGTTCGGTCATCGTTCAACTCTGGGACGTGGAGCATCCAATTAGAATAACACACTCAAAAGAATTTGACAGTAAAAACAGCAGAAAAGACTGCTGTAACAGCAGACTTTTTCTGATGAAAAGGAGAAAGCAAGTCTGCTCTAATAGCAGGAGGATGTTTGCTGTATTTTGCTTTTTTACTGCTATACGGCAGACAATTGTATTGGCCTGTCAGTAGCTTTTTGGTCCGATTTATGTGTGGAAAGTCTAGTTTTAAGTTTAGTTTTGTAGTGTCAACATGGACATGTCTCCAATTCATGGTATCTTATAAACTACATTAGACTTGTCCCCATTCTTATGCCAGTAATCTCAAACAGTAGGTATCTATCAGTGCACATATACCTATTGTGTAATCCATATTGGTAATTAAGTCATTTTAACTCTTATAATATAAAATAGTTGTTTGGTGTTTTTAGGAACAAAATTATACTTATATTTTGAAAAGAAAATTATATCATGAATGAAAAAAACGTTATCTTGAAACTTAAAGCATATAGAGCAGTATGGTATGTAAATATAAATAAACTAAGAACAAATCTTATTTTTAAAATTGTTATGTTTATTTTTTAATTAAAAATTCCTATTCTTCTTCTTAACCATCATTATCATAGCAGTATTTAACAAAAATACGCATTCAAGTAACTCTTAAAAGAGTTAATATCGAACACTAAAAAATTCTACATTTTTTTACAAAATATAAGTTATTGTATACAACTTTATAATAATATTTTATAATAATATTTTTTCGGAAATATCTATCATACTTCGTATGTTTTCTGACCTATCGTATTAATATGGTTATCTTCGAAAAGATTCTCTATATATATAAGCTATTAAATGGGACTATTCTGCACACATTAACCCACTGCAAGCCAATTGAAATAATTGTATATATTAACAATACCTTCTGTTCATTCCATATCAAACCGAACGATTTTCGTAAAAAAATGCTACTACGACTCCGATTTTAACGATTTTTTGCAGACATATTCTACTGTTAAAAATATTTTATACGTATTTAGAAAACAAAAACCGATTTTTTTCAAAAGATAGGACCAATTGGAAATTGAGAAAATCAAGAAAAACGTGCCGAGGTATGAACATTGAAAATGGTGTAGTGAGAAAACGTGTAGGCACAATTCAAAGAATGAAGGCTTATTTTAAAGGTAATTACAAGTACTTTTCGCCGACGTTCTTGGCTATTGACTGCTACTGTCAACAATTTTGTGTATTTCTGATTTTTCTTCTTTTGTATCTTTTGTATTTTTCACTATGAAAACACCAAAAAATATATGCATATTCCCAGATCGATTCTAAACAAACCCTGAAAATTTCAGCTTGGAGAAATAACGGGTTGTATTTAAAAAAACATTTACTAAATATAGTCGCCCGAGAAAAGTATTTTCAGAACGAAAGTTCATAAAATAACATACACACACGTAGTTTGCAGAGATACAAGCCGACCAATTTTCAGCCGCCGCCGCCGTATGTTTCTGCACGAGCCGCGCCGCCGCCGATTTCTTCGGCTCACATCGACTTCAACCACGCCGCCGATTTCATCGGCTCATATCATATCAACCACGCCGCCGAGATTTGACGGAGTTCTACCTGTGTTTGAATTTCTTCTTTGGAAGGATTCAAGGATATTCAAGATGTGTGGTCAAGTATGCCTCACATTATTATTATTAAATTCATTCATATTATAAATTTTGGGAATGCATTCCCACTCCCAAAAAATAATTGTATGGGAAATTATGGGAACATTGGCTAATATTAATATTATATTGAACTACATACTTGCTAAAAATAAAAGAAAATGTATTAAAAACCAATATAAATTGTTCCTTCCCTTTCCCCAAAATTGTCAAATAAATAGGGGTATTCGAATTACAGAACGAGCCGGCAAATCAGCCACCGCCGACCCATTTTGTTACATGTAATTATGTATGTAAAGTTGCGGTCAAAATAATAGCAGCGCACCACAGCTTAGCATACATTTTCATATATTTATTTGTGTGATAATTTTTTATTGCTACTACTGCATTAAATGCTGTGCAATGAGGTTACAAACACAAAATAATTGTTTATTTGGTGATATGATTTTAATTGTTTTAGAAATTTCACATTTTTTGGACTATTCGACATTTTGGTCAAAATAATAGCAGTATTCAAAAATCTCAAGAAAAAGGAATTTTATCTCTTTTTTAATTCGATTTGATGTTATAAATCAGATATTCTGAAATTAACACTATTTCTGAAAGGAGAGCATTGTGGAGAACAAAATCGAGTTCATATAAAATGTTCGAAATCTGAGGATAAATCATATAGTGAAGTTCGATTTTTTACAGTGTTCCATTAAAATGATCAGAAATTCGGTATTACAAGAAAGATGCCTGTCCATCTTTGAGAGTTTAAAATGTTCGTAGAATACTAAGAAAACATAATCTGTAAGCCAAAAGTCCGAGAAAAGTCCCACTTAAAAATAAAAGACATGGCACAAAAAATTACAATTCCCAAAAACACACCTGCAGTGGCCAACTAAAATGTGGGTGAACGTTTTATGGTCAATTGTATTCAAAATTGTTTTATATGGTGGGACAGTCCCTCCACAGTTTGTAAGACGTCCACAGAACACGGAATACATCTCCAGGTATAGTACCAAAACTGTCAAATAGGGAGGATCAAGCATAATGGCTTGTGCTTGTTTTTCATATTATGGAGTTAGGTCAATACATTGGCCCTGAGCTACTATGGACTCTGTCCAGTACATCAAAATACTGCCTAATTTTATGCTTACTTGCAAAAAGGTGTTTTGAAGTCAATAATATCGATGTAATGGAATGGTTCGGGCAGACACCACATCTCAATATAATAAAAAAATTTGCTTACTTGCAAAAAGGTGTTTTGAAGTCAATAATATCGATGTAATGGAATGGTTCGGGCAGACACCACATCTCAATATAATAAAAAAAATGTAAGTGTGATGACTAAAATGAGATCTCACTAGCAATACTGTAAGACAATAACGATATTTGACACGAAAATATAGAGGCATTGTCAAAAATACCGCATGAAAGGTGCAAATTACTAATTGACTCCAAGAAACGACGTTATGTAGCAATATTAAGCAATAAAGTCAGTACAACTAAGTGTTAAATTCAAGAAAATATCGTTATTTAATAATTATTATCAATTAAAGTGAATTGAAATAGATATTTTTAGTTTTTATTAGCGCTGCTATTTTTGATTGGTCTCATTTTTGACATAAATGGTTCTAAAGGCTTAATCTCAAAATTACAATAACTTAATTTTTTATTTAAAGCCATATTAAGAATGGCACAATACCACCTTCAATCGCCGTAAAAACTTTTAGGATTTTCGAAGTAAAACTGATATTTTTCTTTGTCGACATTTTTTTATCTCGTCGCTGCTATTTTTTTGACCGCAGCTGTATATTGAAATACTTATTATTATTACCCACAAAGAAATAATTGTATCTCCCTGAATAAAATTATCACATAATTTTTGTTCACATCAGTGTCTTTGTTTCTTCAAGACATCAATAAACTTTTAATTTTCCCAGCTTTACCAACACCAAACACTATTTTTGAACGAATGTGCGTGTATCTAGTGTATTCTCGTTATTTAAGCATTCAAAAACTACGTGTGTGTATGTTACTTTATTAACAATCGTTCAGAAATCCTTTTTTCGGGCAACTAGATTTAGTAAATGTTTTTTTTTAAATACAACCCGTTATTTCTCCAAGCTGAAATTTTCAGGGTTTGTTTAGAATCGATCAGGGAATATGCCTATATTTTCTCTGAATCTTTAGGTTGGTGTTTTCATAGTGAAAAATACAAAAGAAGAAGAAAAATCAGAAATACACAAAATTGTTTTCAGAAGCAGTCAATAGCCAAGTCTTTAAAATAAGCCTTCATTCTTTGATTGATTGATTTATCCAATTTTCAATTGGTCATATATTTTTTGGTGTTCGGTTTGGCATGGAATGATCGCTTTAGAAAGAAAGTTATTACATGTAACTTATTATTACTTGAAAGATAATTTTTATTATAGTCATATTGTCACTAGCTAATAGAAATTGAAGTTCCGTCCGTCTGAATGGCTTTTAACTCCAGAACGCCCACTCTGTATCTTATTTTTATATTTTAATTAACAACAGTAATTTTTAGCAGACTGCAAACTATTCAGAAGTTTGAATGCTGATGCAAAACTGCAGATAAACTGTTGTTATGGTAGAAGACCTTCTTTAATAGCAGAATAGCAGTGTCTGTAGCAAACAATCTCTGTGTTTTTGTTGAACTTAACTTATATATTGAGCTATTTGTTTTGAATGCTAATAGAAATCTGTCTTTGTTATAAACGTCAGCATTTTTGAACCTTTTTGAGAATCCCTTCCCCTGTTTTGAATTGTTGTGTTTATTTTGTTTCCTTTTGGTGTGAGTGAGGTCGTTGATAGTTTGTTTCGGGAAGTCATTTTATCTTAGAATTTTCTTGATTTTGAGGTCGTTTGGTACCAATTCAACTCAATAGAATCAATAAAGGCTGCGACATCGAACTACAACATCAGTGTTGTCGAGGTTTTAATTGAGTGACGACGTCTATCGGGGAAAAACATCGATGTTCTAATACATACATACATACATGGATATCTATTTTTTTAAATAATTACAGTGTCTATATAATAAGTTATGTTAAGCAGCAATAGTAAAAAAAATCCCTGTTGCCAGGTCTCTAAAGGGGTTTCGCTAAATATGACCAATTAAATTGGAAGTATCACCACATGTTTTTGAAGCTGTATTACACGAGTGACATATTGCTTGTTTTTCTGGTAAAATGTTTACAAGTATCACTTTTTGCGGCCTTTTTGTTAATAAACCAATGATGAATGAAAAAACATCGATACAAAAAATCGATGTCAATAAAACATCGGTACTACAACATCGATGTGAAAAGTAAGCCCTAGTCAGTATAGGGAAGTTTATTGTCTTATTTTTCCGTGGTAAGTAGTACTTATCGATCAAATGCATATAATATTTTTAGGGTATTGCCAACTTCTTTTTTTATTATCCCAAACAAATCGTCTACATACTTTGTGATAATTACTGGGTTTATTGCTATTTTTCTATTGAAGCGACTAGTAATTCATTCTAAATGATATCAGCGATCACAAAGGAAGCCGGAGAGCCCACGGGCTTTCTTTTTCGTTGTTCATATATCTAGTCATTATATTTGAAATATCTGGTGACCTTGATGCAGAAAATTGACGTTTTTAGAAATAAGTCCTTTGTTATTTTTGTAAAATTCTCTGTTTGTTCTTGTTTTGTAAGTTGGTTGTTGAATCACGTTTAGAGCTCGTTATTTTCTTTTTTTTTTTCAAATGCAGTGTAATTGTCATATGTAACTGCAACTGAACCAATTTTGCAGCTTAATAAAACATTTACCAGCCTTGTTTAAAATTGGTTTACCTAAGTTTTACGCCAACTCAAATTATATGTAGATTTTTTACTGAAAGCAATTAGCCTATAAATGTACAAAAATAGATTCTTCTTTACTTTCTTCGACATCAGACAAAAAGGTGATCACTTTCATAAAGATTTTTTTTTTATATGAAACATGGAAATCTGTTTTTGAATCCTCTCCGGCAAAACCTTTGAAAGAAAACAACCATTTTGATGAAGAGAATGGTTTAGTTTCACTTCGGTGTGTACGCCCCTTACTGCGTAGACGCGAAAAATAAAAAATACTCCGTGCACCGGATTGCATTCCACCTAGCGTGGTGGAAGATATATGAGAGAGTATGGCTAATCAACATCTGGAGAGGTATATAGAGATCAATGACTTACTTACGACAGTACGAATCGATTTATGGGGATCCTGATGACGTTACTGTCAGAACAATGGAATCGATCATCGTTGCTCTAGATATCTCCAAAACCTTTGATAGAGTCTTGCACGACGCACGCATATCAAAGCACATCACTTTTGGTGTTGGCAGGGAATTCTATCGATTTATATCGAGCTTTCTCAGAAAACGTGGTGTATTTTCATCCGACGAGCATAGGATGATGGCAGTAATACCAAAGTACTCTGCCATTTCTCCCTCTATTTTTCTTATTTTCATTGAGGACCTTTTATATAAAACTTTTGAATCTATTTTACTCATTCGCGGATAACCTCTGTTATTTATACCCATTCCATCATAGACGAAGACTTCAGGAAATTGGGGACAAAAGGCGATTGAAGAGTCACTTAGCCAGGATTTACTGGCCGAATATGGTCTAATGAATAAGACCCTGTGCTCCTATTGTCTCACAAGCGATTTACTGATCCAGTGGTACAATCGGACGCTTTTTATTTCTTTCCGAAATACATTGCATTTATGGGATGTGTCGAAAATCACCACAATTCACCAAAGAAAATCGTGCCTAGAATCAATGTAGAATTCATTTTGACATTTTAAAAATTATTAAACTTTAATATTTGTTTATAATACTGCATACAAAAATATATGCAATTACACCATTGTCTTAGAAGAACATTATGTTCGTCGACCGCCCGCAAGTTTTTCGAATGTTTGCAAACTTAATAAAGACTGATATTGAAATTCAGTGAAGTGTCACGTATAGTAATGTGTGTAATATGCACTCTAAAAATATTTAGTGTAATTTCCCTACCATAATGGTATGAAACTAGTTGCCTACCTTTATAGTCGCGAAATTAAACATACAAGTAAGATTAAACCCTATATGTCTAAATTTAAACATCAGATGTGAAAACATAAATATTTAACATTGATTAAAAATTCAACTCTTGATATGTTGAAATTTAAACTTTGAATGATTAATTTTACACATCTGATGTTTAAATTTAGACATAAAAGGTTCAACTATACTGTAACAAACATTTCGATGTTGAAAATTCGGCATTTAATATCATTTAACATCATTGAATGTGTAAATTTACATTAATTGTACTTTTAAAATATGTAGTTTTAAATGTCCACAGTGGCTACAATTTTGTTCTGAAAAATTAATCGTGTGATATCTTCAAATTTTAAAGTGTTAATAAATTAATGAAAATATTATCCATCTGATGATTTTTAAGTGATATTCTGGTTGATTTTGCAAAAAAATCGTAAAAAATATAACCCACAAGACAAAAGAACACTACTTTAAAATTTCAGAAAAATGGATTAATGTAATGGATTAATGTATTATTATTTTTTTTCACTGAACCAACCTATAAATGTAGTGCATTGCGTTGGTTAAAGGAAGATAAGGGGTAGGATGGAGGAAAAGGAGAAGTATTTGTTGGCATCTGTTTTGAATCTCTGGATGTCGTAATTGGCGGGAAAGATATTTGCCGGAAGTAGATTCCACATACGAGTTGCGCGAGCAAAGGACGAATTCATTCTGTAATGTGTAGTGCGGCCAGATGTCCAATCGACAACAAATGGGTGCGATTTCCTTGAAAGTCGCGTGTCTCTACCGAACGTCCTCACGTCCGGTATGAGATCACGAATATTCGAGGATCACGAATATCCACAAAAGTATCGATAAAACAGCGACACACATCCCACACTACGACGATGTTCAAGGGAAACAAGAGAATTGGATATCCTATCAATTATCAACAACATCGCCCTCCTGGCTGAGTGACTCATCCATCAATCTCCTTTTGCCCTCATTTTTTTCTACGTCGAGATTTGCAAGAACCCCTTAGGTTTCCGGCTGAACCTGTTTTAGTGTATATTCGACACCAAGATGGGCGGAAAGTGGCTGTAACCCTTCCCGAGACTCCTAAATTGTTGTATGAGTTAATTTAGTTGTAACCTGCTTAGACAATAAACAAATGGGTGGGATTTGAAAAAATGGGGAAATTTAGATTAGAATTTCATAAAATTACACGTTTTCTTTGGAATTTCATAGAATAATAGTAAAAACAGGTTAAAAAATAAATATATATTCGTCAAATGCCGACTTCAGTAAAAACAAGTAAGAAGGCGTTAAGTTCGGCCGGGCCGAATCTTATATACCCTCCACCACGGAGTGCATTCCACAGTATTACCAGCAGATTAAAGGATGTCGACATAGAAGTACAGAACCGTATTACGAAAATTGTGATATTTTTATGCACATTTACTATAATTGTTTACTATTTCAAACTATAATGTATACTTATGCGCACTGTTTAAAATCGACTACTATATATAAATAAAATGCAGCAATTGTGAAAGTAAACATGCCTAAATATTTGGCGATTGTCAGTCGCCAGAAGCATTTTCAGATACAGACAAAGTGATATGAAAAGTATAAATGTTAAAGATATCCCCATTCGCCCCATTCTCCGCCCAAATGTACAAATTTCGAAAAAAAAAATTTCGAGTCTTCATATTCAGAATGTATACAGCGAATTTCACGATTTCAACTTCAGCGGTTTGGTAGGACCCATTTTTATCCTTCTTGTTTAATTATATCTCTTAAAAGTACGAATTTCGAAAAATCTCTCTAATTTACGTGTCTACGAATTATTGGGACGTACACACCGAATTTCGTGATTCTAGTTGTTGTCGTGTCATTGGTACCATATTTTATCCATTTTTGTCCCATTTCTCCCGCTAAAACTTTTATTTTCTTTGTGGTGCTTCCAAGCTACAAGAGGAATGTCCGCAACAAATTTGTAGGAAAATCAGAAATTTAATTAATACCTACCATATTTGTATACTATGTATATATATAATAGAAATAATACTTCAATTCATAAAGTAAATATTTATAAGGTAGCAATCATAAATACCCTAAATATTGGTGGATAGAGAGTGTATTCATATATTCAGCTACAGTCGTTTGGTTTCTTGTATTTCCATCCAATTTTAAGTTCAAAAGTATAAATTTTGAAAACACCTCTCACGTACGCATTATAAGACAACTTCATGATTCTACCATTTTTTGTCGTAAAAGCAACAAAATAAAGTACGAATTTGGAAAAAAAATATTTAACGTCGCTATGCAGTCAGAGGAATGTATACACCGAATTCCATGATTCTATCAGTGGTCATTTTGTTGGTACCATTTTTATCCCCTTATTCCAATTTTGCCCCCTCAAGAATACGACTATCTAAAATCTCTTTATTTTACGTATCTACACAATTAGAGGGATATACACCGAATATCATCATTCTAGCTGTATTCGTTTAGTTGGTACTATTTTTATCCCCTGTAGCCATTGTATCCCTTGATAGTACGAATTTGGAAAATACGTTTTATTTTTCGTGTATACGCAGTCAGAGGAAAGTATACTCCGAATTTCAAGATTCTAGCTGCGGTCATTTGGTAGGTACTATTTTTATCCCCTTTTTCCATTTGAACCCCAAAAAGTAGGAATTTTGGAAAGTTCTTTTATTTTACGTGTCTACGCTATCAGAGAAATGAATACATCTAATTTCATTATTCTAAAGAGTGATTTTTTTGAGGTTAGGATTTTCATGCATTAGTATTTGACAGATCACGTGGGATTTCAGACATGGTGTCAAAGAGAAAGATGCTCAGTATGCTTTGACATTTCATCATGAATCGTCTTACAAACGAACAACGCTTGCAAATTATTGAATTTTATTATCAAAATGCGTGCTCTGTTAAGAAAGTTCATTGCGCGCTTCCATTTTATGGTCAGTTTAATCGACCCACTGAAGCGGCTATTCGGGCTATTGTGACTAAATTTCGCACCAAATTTACATTGTTGGACATTAAACCACCAACACGCTTACGTAGAGTGCGAACTGAAGAAAATATCGCAGCTGTATCGGCCAGTGTTAATGATGACCACCAATTTTCGATTCGTCGCCGTTCGCACCAATTGGGTCTCTGTTACTCAAAAACGTGGAAATGCCAAAATTGGACTAAGCGGATGGACCACCTAAGACGCAGCCGCGGTCAACATTTAAATGAAATTATCTTCAAAAAGTAAATGTCATGGACCAATCTAACGTTTCAAATAAAGAACCGATGAGATTTTGCAAATTTTATGCGTTTTTTTAAAAAAAAAAGTTATCAAGCTCTTAAAAAATCACCCTTTAGGTGCAGTCGTTAGGTTGGTACTATTTTTATCCCTTTATCCCCATTTAACCCCTTAAATGTACGAATTTAGAAAAAATACTGTTATATTATGTATCTACTCTATTAGAGGAATGTACACGCCAAATTTCGTGTTTCTATCTGTTGTCGTTTGATAGGTACAATTGTTATCCCTTTTTGTCCCATTTCGCCCCCTACAAATAAAAAACACTCTATGGTGCCCTTTTTGGTATAAAGGGAATTCGCATTGCAAATATCAAGTAAATACAAGGTAATATGTTCAAAAAACAGGCTGAAATACTCTAAATATTAGGGGTATTTTCAGTCCTTATAAGGGAAAAATTTTTCCCTCTGGGCCGATTTCGCCCACTTTCAATCCCAACCGATCTACAACCATAAGACACATTTAGGAAAATTTTTAACCTCCTAGCTCATTTCCTTCGGCAGCTATCGTGCTTTCAACAGACAGACAGACGGACATGGCTATATAGTCTTAGAATTTTACCACGACCCAGAATATATATACTTTATGGGGTCTCCGATGAATATTTCAAGGTGTTACAAATGGAATGACAAAGTGAATATACCCCCATCCTGGAGGTGGAGGGTATAAAAATGGAAGAAATCAAAAATATTTTTTTGAACTGTCAGATTTGTCGCCCCATATATTATTGATCGTTATAAAATTCTAAGACGATCTAGCTGTTCGTCTGTAGAAAGCACGCTAGCATCTAAACGAAAGGAGCCAGGACGTACAAATTTTCCAAAAATACGTTTAATAGTTGTAGATCGGTTGGGATTGAAAGTTTGCCAAATCGGTCGGGAAATATTTTTCACTCACAAGGACAGAAAATACCCTTAATATTTCGAGTATTTAAACATGTTTTTCGAATAGCGTAAACGTGCACCATAAAGTGATTCTTATTTGTGAGGGTGAAATGGTGCAAAAAGGAATACAAATTTTACCTATTAAACGACAACAGATAGAAACACGAAATTCGGTGTGTACATGTGTAGACATGTAAAATAAAATGATTTTTCCAAATTCGTACTTTGGAAAAATGGGAATATGGGGACAAACAAAACGACTGAAGCTAGAATAATGAAAAAGAAATAAAATTGGTCCGACCAAATGACTGCAGCTAAAATAACGAAATTCGGCATGTACCTTCCTATGACTGTATAGACGTGTAAAATCAAGGAAATTTTCCAAAAAATACTTTTATGGGGAAACTATGAGAAAAGGGATAAAGTGGTACCAAGTAAGCATCTGCAGCTAGAAAAATGAAAATCGATGTGCATGTTGCGTAGATTCGAAATTTTCGATACTCGTGCTTTTTAGACCAGAAATGGATAAAATTGGTGCCGAGCAAATGGCTGCAGCTAGATAATCATAAAGTTCGGCGTGTACATTCCTCTGATTGTGTAGATGCGTAACATCTCATCAATGCGTGGTCATTAAATTAAATAATTGACTTTATTTCAAAATTATTGTAATTATAGTAATCATAATTTATTTAACAAATATCGCTATCGGCAAAGAATCATAAATTTCCTAATATTTTTTTATTTATTAGTCTATAGATATTTATCCTTACAGACTATATATAATTTTAACATATATACATAAAATTCTACAAATAACTCTTAGTTTAAGGTATGCAGGTGTAAGGTTTTTTAAGGCATTATTGGCATAGTTTGCGGAAATATTTTACATATATCAGTCCAAAATTTCTAGTTGGTCTTATTGGAACATTTATCAGAATTCTGCTCAGCATGTAATCACAGTTGAGATTTCCTTGAATAATGCTCATCATGTAGGAAGTTTTTAACATCGTACGATGACTATTCAACGTTGGTTACTTTATAAGATCAAGTCTGTATTCATATGATGGGAAGGTACGTGGGATCCATCCATGACAAAGAAGGCAGAATAAAAGGAATTGTTTTTGAACAGATTCTATAAAGTTGCAGTGTATGGTATAACTAGGATCCCATATGACTGAGCCGTATTCCAGAATGGGACGAACCAAGGAGGTGTATAGTTGCCTAATGACAGATGGATCTGAAAATTTCTTACGTTAAGATAAGTTAAGCACTTCTACGTTGCACTATGGTCTCGTAGACCACTTTTCTTGGCCAAAATTAATAAAACAGCTTTATTTTAGTTTACGTTTAAAATTCATTTAAATTTACCTTAATTTTTATCAAATACAGCGTTTTTTGGCATGTTTAGTAAAAAGTGATATAGACGATTTTTAAAACTATTTTGTTTAGATAAAGCAAGAAAACTAGTTAAAACTGCATTCAAAATGTCAAAACTAATGTACAAATAAAATAAAAAATTGATTCATCTAGTAAATAGAGAAATTAAATGAAAATTACGCTATTGAAAAGCATGTTCTATAAATCAATTCCATTTAAATTGAACATTTTTTCGCAGTTAAACAAATCCGTGGAAAGTGACATCACATGTTAGTATTATCGAGCAATGTAAAGAACTAACAAGTAAGAAGGCGTTGAGTTCGGTCGGGCCGAATCTTATATACCCTCCACCACGGAGTGCATTCCACAGTGTAGGTATCTTCAATATACTTTGTAATTAATATTTTAATAGATCTTAGTTCACATAATTATTTTTGTATTATTCATCCTGATGTTTGTTGAAAATATTTTATTCCATTCCTAATTTTCAATCAATAAATATCTATAAATATTTTATAATTGTGCAACCACTACAATTGGCGATCCTGCCAGGAGAGTATAGTCCATATTGAAAAGGACCTATCGGGATATTCGGAAAATATCAACTTTTAAGATTTTCATTGTGGAATATCATGAAATTGCTGTAAAAAGGACATACATACATATATAGATGGAATACAGAAAATTTTCATGAACACAATTATATCGCCACATCCTGAAAATACTAAAGAAAATCGGAGGCATACATTATTTGAAGGGGATTTAAGTTATGCGAATTTTGAGTTACATTGGAATCTAATCCATCAATCAATGCTAGTGATATCTAGAAGAGACGCGGTGGGTCATATAACTAAATTGGAAATTAAGAATATACCTCGCCCCTTTGGATATTTATATGTAAGCTGGAAATCAAGAGCTGATAAAGAAATCGGAAATTAAGAAGTATATCTCAAGAGAACTCTTTGGGATACCAGTTAGTTAGCTGCAATTCAAGAGAACTGATAATCAGTGTTTAAGATCGGACTGATTTTCTAGTCTAAAATATTGTAAACTCCTTCTCCGAAGAAAGCACGTAACACCATCACGTGTGGATAAACAGAGTATAGACGGGGAGAATTCAAATTTAATTAGCTTAGGAACTGAATCGAACTCCAATGATCCTAATACACAGGCTTTACATCACTCAGTAGACCGCTCTTATGATTCATGTCCACAGTGGTGTATGTCAGTCCGTCTTCCGATGCACTGGTGTTTCTCTGTCGTCCGTGTTGTGTGCCGTTCAGTTTTGTGTTAAAATAAAAAAGAAAAAATTCAAACAAAATGCAGAAATCAAAAACAACAAAATAGAACTAATGAAAAAAATGAAAAACAAACAACAACAATAACCGCGCTGCGCCGACCAAAACAATTAAACAACCCAACTACCTAACAACAATAACATCAGCGTGAACAACAAAAACATTGCAGCAGCATCCACAACAGCCGCACATCACTGACCACACATTTTATGTCCGCTCCGTAGTGTGTGCGTTGTCCCCTTCCCATTCGTGCAGTGCAGTTGACACTCTTTTCTTTCTGTCGCGCCCAATGCTTAAGGCATAACACTGAGCATTGGGTGAATACAGCATCGGCAGGGAGAGGAGTTTGGCAACTGTAGCTGCATATTGACTTTATTTTGTTTTTTCTTTTTGTCTGTTCTAATGGTTGGTAAGTTTAAAATATAATTTGCCAACATACGAGGGCTGAGAGCGAATTTTTTTGCCGTGTACGCTCATGTACATTTCCATCGGCCTGATGTTTTTGCTCTTTGTGAGACTCAGGTGTGTGAGGGTTCTGATCCACAGGATTTTCACGTACCTGGGTATCACACCCTGTCCCTCTTTATTCCCCACAGAGGTCTTGTGGTTTACGTACGCAATGACATACGCCCATGTGCTGACAACCGCATGATTTCCAAATCGCATTTTTTTTTGGCGATTTCGAGTCTCTAAATTTTACATTTCTATTTAAAATTGCTATGTTTAACCAAACATCTTCTTCATTTATCCGCCAGTAAAGAAAGAAAACTGAAAACAATTGTTTAAAGTAAAAATGCGAAATTTAGAGACTCGAAATCGCCAAAAAAAATGCGATTTGGAAATCATGCGGTTGTCAGCACATGGGCGATAGTGTTCCAGAGCCGGCAAGGCTTAAACTCTGAAAATCCAGAATTTAACTCCCTTTGGGTTAAATTCAAGATTGGAACACACGTACTACATTTCGGATTCGTGTATAGAATCACTGTATTGTTTCAACATCCTTTTCGTATTCCGCTCTTCGTGTCGCTTCGACCCCAGCCCCAAAGCGGACAATATATATATACGAAAAGGCACGTTGGGCCGAGCTCAACAACTTTTTCCAGCATTTCAATTGGAAACTTTGTTTTCTAAATGGCGATATAGATGCTGCGGCTGAAATGACTGAAAATATTATCTTGATTGGAATGAAGTCATTTATTCCAATTAAAGTTATTTCGGATAAACCATCTAATAAAAGTTGGTTTAACCAGACATGCAAGGCTGCTGTCAGATCCAAAGAGGAAGCATTCAGGAAATGGCGTTTAAATAAAAATGCCACAACTGATCTGCTACGCAAGCAGACAAGAACCATGTGTGCCAGGGTACTTAGACGTGAAAAGTTTCTGTACGAACAACGTCTTCGTGCCAGGGGAAGTAAGAGCTTTTGGTCATTTGTGAGAAGAGTAGAGGATAACTCCTCATATATCCCAACTCTTGTTAAAGATGACCAGATATTCACTAACCCGGTTGACAAAGCTAACCTGTTGGCTGAAATGTTTGCAAGGAATTCATCCTTGCCGGAAAGTAATCAACCACTCCCCGTGATCGAAAATGTATCTAGTTCCATGCCTCAGATATTTTTTCGAACACGTGGAGTTAAAAGGGTTCTCGCAAATCTCGACGTAAATAAATCTCCAGGCCCGGATGGCATTTCAGCACTTGTCCTTCTTCTCCTTCTGCTCTTCGAAGCTTGCCCGTCCCCTTCGTAATCTTTTCAACCTTGCATACCGTGCAGGGGTTTTCCCAGCGCGTTGGAAGATTGCGAACATCCAGCCCATCCCTAAAAAAGGTGAGGCTAACAATCCTGCTAACTATCGACCAATCGCGATTTGCTCAGCGCTTTCGAAGGTTATGGAGAGTATGGTTAACCACCATCTTGTGAGGTATTTAGAAACTAATGACTTACTTAATGATCGACAGTATGGCTTCCGTAGGAATCGATCTACGGGAGACCTGATGACACTGCTATCCGAAAAATGGAATCGATCTATTCACAAGCTTGGTGAGAGTAAGGTCGTTGCTCTAGATATCTCCAAGGCCTTTGATAGTGTTTGGCACGGCACACTCATATCAAAGCTTATCGCTTTTGGTGTTGGTAGTGACTTCTCTCGATTTATATCGAGCTTCCTCAGAGATCGCACTATACGTGTTGTGGTTCTCATCCGATGAACATAGGTTAACCGCAGGAGTACCACAGGGCTCTGTCCTTTACCCCTCTCTTTTTCTTGTTTTCATCGACGACCTCTTGGATCGGACTGTGAATCCAATATACTCATTCGCGGATGACAGCAACCTCTGCCATTCATACTCATTCGATCATAGACCAAGTCGTCAAGAAATTGAGGATAAAAGGCGATTGAATGATGAGTCACTTAGCCATAGAATAGAGTAGATTTTAATGCACGTAAGACCCAGTGCTCCTTGTTGTCTCACAAGCGATTCACTAATCCAACGGTGTCGTCGATTTTAATGAACGGTGTAGATATTGAGCAATCAGATGCTCTCGATGTTCTTGCAATAAAAATACAACGTGATGTTTCTTGGGCAAAACATGTATTTGATGCCTTCAAATGTTTAGGCTTTTTAAAAAGATGTAAGAAATATTTCACACCCTCTGATCTTCTCAATATCTACACTACCTACATCAGACCAAAGATGGAATACAACTCCCATATATGGGCCGGTGCTCCAGCTTCATCACTGGAGCTACTTGACCGTGTCCAGAGGAGGGCGATGGTGTTGATAGGTGACGGTAGGATATCCAATTCTATTGTCTCCCTTGAACACCGTCGTAATGTTGGTTGTGTGTCATTGTTCTATCGATACTTTCATGGTGTTTGTTCTTCGGAAATTCGTGATCTTATACCGCCCGTGAGAACGTTCGGCAGAGATACGCGACTCTCCAGGAACGCTCACCCATTTGTTGTCGATTGGACAACCGGCCGCACTACACATTACAGAATAAATTCGTTCTTCGCCCGTACTATCCGTATGTGGAATCGACTTCCGGCAAATATCTTTCCCTCCAATTACGACATTCAGAGATTCAAAACAGATGTCAACAGACACTACTCCCTCTTTCCTCATTTATAGGGGACATCCCCTGAGTGTTGGTTCAGTGTAAAAAAGGATTTGGTAGAAGTAGATCTCGGTCACGAAAGAGGTCTAAAGATAGGGGTTGGCTATGTAGATTCCATTATAGGTATGGAAAGGATGCGAAGACATGTGAACAGCCTTGCTCTTATTATGAGGAGAACGAAGTTCGACAAACTAATCAGTCCCATCGTCGATGCGGCGGACGATGGGTACGGAAATTAGAGGTCACGTCGTCTTTTTATTTATGATAGTTGCAATAAGTTAAAATTTTTAGTGGATAGCGGCGCTGATATATCGGTTTTACCATTATCCAAATTTAGAAGTGACAAGAGAGTTTCGGACATTGTATTGACGGCGGCGAACGGATCGGTCATTCAGACTTATGGTAAGAAGATGTTAAATGTGAATTTGGGATTACGTCGCGATTTTCCTTTCGTTTTTACTATCGCGAATATCGAGAAACCTATAATCGGTGCTGATTTCTTACATAGGTATGGACTATTGATTGATATTAAGAATGGGTCATGTTTTTCACAAGTTTGTGCAGTTCCGCTACCAAGGGTATTCTCAGTTGACAATCAATACACGGACTTATTGAGGCGGCATCCATTACTGACGTCGGAACCCGATTATTCGAAACCTATTAATCACTCAACGGTGCATAGGCTGGTGACTAATGGTCCTTTACCTTTTGTGAAACCCAGACGTTTAGATCCCGTCAAATACAAGGCTGCTAAGACGTATAATTCGTGTGCAGCGTCGGCTTTGCATTTAGTTCAGAAGAAAGATCCAGACGATTGGCGGCCTTGTGGAGATTTTAGACGATTAAACTTCGTTACGGTCCCGGATAGGTATCCTTTACCGCATATGCATGATTTGAATATGAACATGCGGGGTAAATGAATATTTTCGAAGTTGGATTTAGTCCGTGCCTATCATCAGATCCCAATGGCAGTGGAGGACATTTACAAGACGGCAATTACGACGCCTTTTGGTATGTTTGAATTCGTACGGATGCCCTTTGGTTTGAGGAATTTTGCGCAAACCTTTCAGAGGTTTATTAATGAGGTTTTTAGCGGACTTGACTTCGTTTTTGTTTATATAGATTATGTACTTGTATTTCGCGAGAACGAGGAGGAGCATTTTCGCCATTTAGACACTGTATTCAAACGATTGGAGGAGTATGGATTAAACATTAAGCCAGGGAAGTGCATATTCAGAGTTTCAATCGTAGATTTTCTTGGTCATAATGTATCTGAGTTTGGTATTCAACCGTCCGAGGAGAAAGTATCTGCTATTCGTAATTTTGAGAGACCAACATCTGCTAAGCTGATGCAGAAATTTGTAGGAATGGTAAACTATTATCATAGGTATATTATACCAATGCTTGTGGAACTATGCAGTCCTATTCATTATATGATTAGATATGCATTAGATACCAAGGGCAAGATTTTAGTATGGGACCAACAGACTATCAAGGCATTTGAGGACATTCGGGATTCCTTCGCTTCCCGTGTTTTGTTGAACCATTTTGATGGTGGGTCAAGATTGACATTGACGGTGGACGCTTCAGGAATTGCGATTGGCGGAGTTTTGCAACACGTCCGAGATAATGTTTCTGAGCCCTTGGCTTTCTTTTCGAAGAAATTATGTACCGCGGAACTGAAGTATAGTGCCTTTGATCGCGAGCTGTTGGCAATTTATTCAAGTTTAGACCATTTTCGGTACATGTTGGAAGGTAGAAGTTTCACAGTGTTCACGGGTCATAAACCGTTGATACACGATTTGAATTCGAAGACGGAGAGAAGCCCTAGACAAATTAGACAACTTCACCAGCGATATTCGACATGTTGTTGTGTTCGGAGCAACAGAAAGATTCTGAATTGAAGGAGATAATACAAGATAAGGACAGACATCTAAATTTGAAGCTTGTGAGAATACCATTATTTAATGTCGAGTTGTGGTGCGAGGAGTCTCAGGATTCGTCGCGACCTTTTGTACCTGCTAAGTTGCGCAAAACAGTTTTTGAGAAATTGCATTCAATTTTTCATCCGGGTATCAGAGGAACGCGACGATTAAGTTCTCAGCGTTATTATTGGCCAAATATGAGTAAGGAACTTAATATTTGGTCAAAGGAGTGTATCAGTTGCCAAAAGTCTAAGGTTACGCGACATACGCGATCACCAGTAGTCAAAATAGATATTCCAAAGGGCCGATTTGAGCACATACATTTGGATATAGTTGGGCCTTTGCCTCCTTCACGTAATTATCGATACCTGCTGACTGTTATTGATAGATACACGCGTTGGCCTGAAGCATATCCTCTTAGGGATATTTCAGCGGCAACAAGCAGCATTCGTCGAAAATGCAAGTGACAAATCCCATAATAATAATTCGAATAATAGTACATATAAAAAGAAGGTCACGTTCAACTTATTAGACATTGATCTTTCAGGAGGGGGAGTATTGTAGGTATCTTCAATATACTTTGTAATTAATATTTTAATAGATCTTAGTTCACATAATTATTTTTGTATTATTCATTCTGATGTTTGTTGAAAATATTTTATTCCATTCCTAATTTTCAATCAATAAATATCTATAAATATTTTATAATTGTGCAACCACTACACACAGTATTACCAGCAGATTAAATGATGTCCACTTTACATAGAAGTACAGTACCATATTACGAAAATTGTTATATTTTTATGTCCCACTTTTATCCCTCTTTTTCAATTATATCCTTTAAAAGTACGAATTTCGAAAAATCCCTCTATTTTACGTGTCTATGCAATTATCGGGATGTACACACCGAATTTCATGATTCTAGCTTTTGTCGTATCATTGGTACCATATTTTATCCCTTTTTTTGTCCCATTTCGCCCGCTAAAACCTTTATTTTCTTTGTGGTTTCCAAGTTACAAGAGGAATGTCCGCAACAAATTTCAAATGTACGAAAATCAGAAATTTAATTAATAAGCCTAACAATATTTTTATACTATGTATATATATATAATGGAAATAATACTTCAATTCATTGGGGGATATTATTATATATATATAGGATAGTATTTTCAGCTACTGTTGTTTGGTTGGTTGTATTTCCATCCTATTTTAAGTTCAAAAGTATACATTTGGAAAATACCTTATCTCTCACATACGCAGTATAAGACAACTTCATGGTTCTACCATTTTTATCGTAAAAGCAACAAAATAAAGTACGAATTTGGAAAAAAGATTTTACGTGGCTATGCAGTCAGAAGAATTTATACACCGAATTCCATGATTCTATCTGCGGTCATTTGGTTGGTACTATTTTTATCCCTTTTTTTAATTTTAATTTTAATGTCTACGTAATCAGAGGAATATATACACCGAATTTCATTATTCTAGGTGCAGCCGTTTGGTTGGTACAATTTGTATCCCTCTATCCCCATTTAACCCCTTAAAAGTACGAATTTAGAAAAAATACTTTTATATTATGTATCTACTCTATTAGAGGAATGTACACGCCAAATTTCGTGTTTCTATCTGTTGTCTTTTGATAAGTACCATTTTTATCCCTTTTTGTCCCATTCCACCCCCTACATATAAAATTCACTTCATGGTACCCTTTTATGCTATAAAGGGAATGCGCATTGAAAATATCAAGTAAATACAAACTAATATGTTCAAAAAACAGTCTGTAATACTCTAAATATTAGGGGTATTTTCAGTCCTTGTGAGGAAACATTTTTTCCCTCTGGGGCGATTTCGCCCACTTTCAATCCCAACCGATCTGTAACCATAACACACATTTAGGAAAAATTTGAACCTCCTAGCTCATTTCGTTCGGCCGCTATCGTGCTTTCAACAGACAGACGGACATGGCTATATCGTCTAAGAATTTTACCACGACCCAGTATATATACGTTATGGGGTCTCAGACGATTATTTTAAAGTGTTACAAACAGAATGACAAAGTGAATATACCCTCATCCTGGAGGTGGAGGGTATAAAACTATAAATTTGTCTTCAATCGGATGAAAATTAGTAGGACATGTTTAAGTTGATTTAGTTCCAGTGATGGTATTCATACCTTTTCCATCGTCAGATATAATCTTAAAGTTATTTCAACAGCTGTATTTGTTGCGATAATTATCCATAGTTTTTCCACTTTTTGAATTTGATTCGTCTTTTAAAATAACTTAATTTATTTTGTAAATTTCAACGGCCGATAAAATCTTGCTGACTCAAAATTAGTTTTGCAGATGTATAATAGCCTTTTTGGGCTTTCCATTGATTTATTAAGAACCACTGCCAAATCTCATTCCCTAGCTTACGAGCTGACACAGTAGTCGCGTGATCTAAGAACTCCGTTTCGTTGTCTTTACATATTGAATGTTCTTCTCTTCTCTTACTCCGATCACTTTTGTAGCTAAAAGTTTAATAAAATATTCTGTCTTGTGTGTGCTCCCGTACCCAAATTTTAAAAAGATCGGAATTTTTAAATAATAGTTTATATGTTTTCTCAAGAACCAAAACCCTTTTTGTTAAGTTTGTGCCTACCGAAATTTTGCATGCTTAAATTAAATCTCAACTTTTAAGAAAATAAAATATTTTCACTGGTAACATAAAACGATAATCTTTTTAAAATAACAGTTGTTCTTAATATTTTTTGCTATTAATTAATTTTAACGAATACCTCCAACTTTATTTTCAATATTTAACTGTATTTATACCACTTTGATTTAAAGCACACCAGTGCACACTGGTCCCAAATCCATTTTTTATGGCATAAAGTCGAAAAATAAACATACAGTCTTGTAATTTTGCACATTTGCTAGAAATAAAAATAAAATTGGGCCAATCGGACCACGCCCACTACCACCTCCCATATAAACTCAATGAAAAGAATGAAGAGTTGTTTATTTTGACGAAATGTGTTTTTCTAAACATTATTACAAAAGCAAAATATAGCATACAAATAGTATACTTTAAACTGAAATTTAAATAATTATTTCAAGAAATAAAGTAAAATGTATACATGTGTACAAAAAGGTGAATGATGTTGTATACCATTTTAAAGGTACTTTCAATACCTTTTAAATAAAATATTGGTGGGACTCATGCACAAAACTAATTCAGAGATATAATCATATATATGTCTATGCTAATCAAAAACTGTGCTAAAATAAAATGACAATTTTTGGAGTTTGCCGAAAAATGCTGACGAGATATTAATTCCACCATAAACTATAACCTCAGACGAACACTTTCACATTTACACTTTGAGTCAAGTTGAGTCATACATATAATTTTTGGTCCACGACATTTATAGATTATGTTCTCTACAAATCACAAAATTACAATACCTATGAATACTGACAAGACCACAATAATCATAAAATGTTAGATATAATTTTTCAACTACTAACTCTTGCCGTCAATTTTCATAATATATTCACTTTATTATATAGAAAATATATAAACATTTACCACTTTTCAATTTTAATTTTTTTGAATTTCTGCCAAAAAAATGGATTTGGGACCATAGTGCAGTGCTTGAATAGTGCAATAGTCATTGGGTAAGACTGACGAATGCAATCCATGGTGGAGGGTATATAAGGTTCGGCCCGGCCGAACCACATACAAACGAAACCACATATTTTAATCTACTTTGTTCAAGTTTGACACATCACATTATATTTCATATAGAAACAACATTTCACAGGTACATCATAATCCCTGTGTATGTATTTCATCTAGAAACATCTGTAGATAAAGTGACCGACGTCCATGATTTGATTGCGTCGCCATAGACACGAGCTGACTCACCGTGTTTTACTTAACCTAGGAATATGTATTCTTGAAGTGGATTATGTCCGTCCATGATTTAATATGTGTACGTAGCTCCCATACAAATGACCCACCCACGTTGCCTAAAATTCATTCCATTTGATCATGTTTTTAAAATTATTTACAAATGTTATGCTTAACCGACTGAAACTTACTTACTTGTTTCTTCTAACATAGGAAAAAATAATTTTTTTAGTAAAGTTTGATCTTGTAGAAATAAGAAAAACTTTTCGAATTTTAAGAATAATTACAGTTTTCCTCATATTCCTCAAAATTAAACATCACAACCCAAGAAATATTGTTTATCATCGGAATTTATTTAATTCTAGAGTAATGATTAATAAGGTTCAAAAATTAATATTAATAACAATTTTTTTTCTTTCCCCTATGAAACCCCAAATGTAGTCTCCCACCATATTTCGTTGGTACCGTCGTTTAAAGACCATCACATCTTGAAAACGCTCTCCTTACTCATCTGAGTAGGCACCCATACTATCCTTAAAGTAGTCCAGATGAGCATGAGCATATTCGGCAGCCCACAATTTTAAAGGTTTTAAACATAGTTCCATTTAAATGTTGATGACTATATACTCTACCATTTATATGTTGTAGTTATTCATACATGTAACTTACACTAAATCTATAACCTATCAAAAAAATTGCCCCAAAATACGAATTACTAAAAAGGGAATATCCCATCTGTTGTTTCCATTAGCTACATCTTTAAGACTCTTCATTATTTTTATTTATGGTCCTACGAATATACCTGATTTTATTTTCGCTTCGGATAATTTAAGGCATTCATCGAGTTTCATAGTTCAAGCTGCAACCGTTGGTTGGAAACACATTTATCTGTTTTCCCCATTTTGATTCTAAAATATAAAAATATCGTAAAATCACAATAGGCAAAATTGTTTGCGGTAGTAAAATAAATATTAACAACAAATTCAATGAAAAACATTGTCTAACACATAAAAATACTTACATTGTAATTCGAGCGGAAGCTTCCGTATCTTTTGGCAGCAACTTAATTTATTTCTTATTAATTTTGAATTTCGCCTATTTTATTTTTTTCTGTTCTGTTTTTTGTTTGTTTTTGAGGTTTCACTTTTTAATAACGTCGGGTGACGAGCGTGTGGCGTTCTCGTTAAGTTAAAGTTAAAATTAACTTGCCGTAATCGACTACTAGATTAAGACATTTGGTGTACAACCACAAATGCAAAATTTTGTGCAAAGCGATGTTTTGCGCAAATATACTTACTCTACTTTTCTGCTAGATATTTCCCTCTCAAATTATTTTTCATTTCTTTGCTCACCTCACGCAAAAAATTGCAGTCTAAAAACAAAAAAAAACTATTCTCAAAAGCCGTATAGTTATTTTGCTCCAAACATTACAACTTCATTTAAGAGGGCTTTATAACCTTTTATTTATTACTTTAAGGGTATGCTTATTTGATTTTGCTTATTGATTTGTGCTGCAGTTTCAGACTATATAATGTATATGTGGGAAAGGGTTTCGTAGAAGAGAGAGACTATTTCACTCCAGAGGAAATACAACTGAAGTCAGTAGCAAAACGACGATCGACGTGAACGGTGCTCAAAACGACGAAAAGCACATCAATTTATCTACATTCTCTTTTTAACTCATTCATGTTAATTTTTACTTTATATTCATTTGCTTTGTGAATTAAATCATGTTTCATTTTATTTAATAAACATCAATTACATTTTCTATTGAAACAATAAATAAAAACCCACCAAATTGGAGGCTCAACCAGAATAATATAGGCAGCAAAAGACGAGCAAATAAAACGCAGAAAAGTAAAGAAAAAAACATAGTGTCAAACAAGCAACGAAAAAGCTGTGTCGAACAGTTGTGAGTGTGAGATTCGTGTCTGAAATTCTCGTGAAAAAATAACGACTGGAAACACCATAACATCAAACAAACAACAAAATCATGGAAATGATCACACATTGGGACACTGGTTTCGGCGCATACAACTGGATTGTATGGAAGAATGTTCTCATTGTCCTGTGTGGCTTCGCTGCCTTAGTATTTGGTTCGATGAGTGCTATCCAGGATATTATCAATGTGATTGTAAATAAAGCGCAAGATAGTGGTGTTATTCACTTAGAAGATGTGTGCGACGCCACAATTGTTCCATAAACAGTTTGCTTTTTTCGCTGATCCAGATCCTACCTATTAGAGAAATGCAAGCTCGCTTTCAATCAAGTCTTGTTTTATTTAAGTTTAAGTAGAATCAGGTTTCTTTAGCTTTGATTTTTACTCTCTTTTTTTAAATAGTAAGCATGATTTATTATTTATAATAATATAATATTTCTTTAAAAAGTTACATATATAATAATCTCATTAAATTACAAAACAAAAAACTGTATCGAACAATTGTGATATTCGTGGCTGAGATTCTCGTGAAAAAGTAACGACTAAATATGACGTCACTTCAGTCATTTGATTTTGTTCGAGAGAGCTTACGACGCTGCAGAAGGGTCAGTGTTACCGCTTTGCATAAGTATGTGTTCGAACATGAGGGAGATCGTGGAAACAGACAACGCTTACGCTTGTTTGAAGGGTTTGCGTTCAATGAGAATGATCCGGCATTTACGAAAAAACTTCAATACATTGAACAAAACATGACGTCGGCAGATTTGGCAATAATTTGCAATCTACTCAACATCACACAAAACAGACCTAAAGCTTCATATATTTCAAAATCTGAGAAAGACAACTCCGAAAGCAGAAATACAAAAACAAATACTACTATGGCGAGATTTGCTTTAAGTTTTCGCGACATGGAAGATTCGGTAAGAGTGTTTGACTGTAACGACAAATTCCCTATTGAAGTGTGGATGGATGAATTTGAAGAGTCAGCTGCAGTAATGGGCTGGGACGATTTTCAAAAATTTGTTTTTGCAAAAAAGTCGTTGAAAGGGGTTGCTAAACGTTTTGTGATAAGCGATAGGGGAATAACTACGTGTAGTAAACTACGGAGAGCACTTCTTGATGAATTTAAGACAACAATCAACAGCGCCGAACTTCATAAACAGCTTTGTGAAAGGAAAATGAGAAAAGAAGAGAGCGTGAGAGAGTACTATTTTGAGATGATTCAAGGGGTAATGTTGAGGGGAGCGCGCTCATACAATATGTTATCGACGGTATTAGAGACATGAACATTAATAAGACAATTTTATATGGTGCAAAAAATCTGAGAGATTTTAAAGATAAACTAAAGTGCTATGAAACAATTCGTGAAAAATCAAAACAAGTAATTGACGTTAAACCAAATCAAAGTCGAAAAGAGTTGCCAAATACAAATGCAAGAAAAGATATTATGTGTTACAATTGTGGTAATAAAGGTCATAAGTCGAAGGATTGTAAGGACAAGGGAAAAGGCACTAAGTGTTTTAAGTGTAACCAATTTGGACATATTTCAAAAAACTGTTTGAATAATAAAGACGATAATGCAAATACGCGATTTGACAGTGTAATGAAGAAAAATATTAGAATAGGTGATCGAGTTCTAATTGCACTTTTCGATACGGGAAGTAAATTTAATATTATTACGGACAATGTCTATGAAGATCTGAACAAACCAAAACTTACTGATATTAACGTCCATCTTATCCGTTTCGGTCAAAGCAAAGAGTGTAAGATCAAACCTATGGGAAAATTGAAACAAAAGATCGAAATTGATGATGAGAAGTACAATGTGAATTGCCTAGTCGTTTCGCGTGAGCATATGGGCATTGACATGATAATCGGTGAATAATTTTGTAAGGACGTGGAAGTTACAATATTTCTATAGAATTACGACGTATCAGAAGATTGAACAAGGTAATTATTAATGATAGATTTCCCCTCCCATTGATCGAAGACCAACTGGATAGGTTGCAGGGTGCAAAGGTTTTTAGTACCATCGATTTAAAAACGGATTTTTCCACGTACCAGTTGCCGAACCAAGTAGAATATATACTTCTTTTGTGACTCACAACGGGCAATACCAATTTCTCAAGGTTCCGTTTGGTTTGTCGAATTCACCAGCCGTTTTTCAAAGACATGTCAATTAAATATTTCGTGATCTAAGTCGCAGGGGAATTGCCTTACCCTATGTTGACGATATCATTGAGCCAGCCAAGGATGAAGACGAAGGCCTTGAGGAAGTAATAAATCAATGTAGGGATTATGGTTTGGAACTCAATCTTAAGAAGTGCCAGTTTTTGCAATGAAGAATAGCATTTTTAGCCAACGTCATCGAAGATCAGCGACTATATCCTTCTCCCGAAAAAATAAAGCAGTGTTGAAATTTCCGATGCCACAAAATTTGAAACAACTGCAGAGTTTTCTTGGACTTGCGGGATATCTTAGAAAGTTTATACCGAATTTTTCTCTGATAGCTAAATCGTTGAGCGATCTGACGAAGAAAGGTGCGAAATTTAGGATGGATCAACACCAGCAGCAGTCTTTCAAGAATCTGAAGGAGATTTTAAGTTGTAAGCCAGTTTTGAAGATCTTTAGCAATGATCATGACACCGTGGTACATACTGATGCGTCGATTGACGGCTATGGAGCTATACTATTTCAGAAGTGTCCTGACGACAGCCAACTACATCCGGTTTACTTTATGAGTAGAAAGACGACAGATGCAGAACGATGCGTTGAAGAAGTTCAGAATGTATCTGCTAGGACTGAAATTTAAATTGGTAACGGACTGTAATGCCCTTAATAAGACGTTGGAAAATAAAGATATTTGTACTAGGGTTGCTAGATGGATACTTTTGCTCCAAGAGTACGAATATATTGTCGAACATCGGTCGGGTACTCAAATGAGACTTGTGGACGCTCTTAGTGGTTTTCCGGTCATGATGATAGGCGAGGATGGTATTCTTTCGAAAATGCAAAATTCACAAGCACAGGATGATGAGATAAAATCTCATTATAACGACTATTTTATGAAAGGAAATATATTGTACAAATTGATCAAAGATTGCGAGTTAGTTGTCGTTCCGAAAGGTATGCAGAAAGAGGTTATTCGACAAGCACTCGACAGAGGTCATTTTGGAGTTAAGAAGACGAAGGAACTTATATGTCACGATTATTTTATATCCAAACTAGACGAAAAGATCCAGAACTACATTACGAGTTGTATACCATGAATCGTGACTAACAGGAAACAGGGTAAGCAGGAAGGCGAACTGCATCTGCTGCCAAAAAACCTATGTTCCGCTCCAAACATATCACGTCGATTTCCTTGGTTCAATGGAATCTACAAGTAAGCAATACAGGCATATTTTGGCTGTTATTGATTCCTTTACAAAATGCTGCTGGTTGTATCCGACGAAATCTACGTCCTTTGCTGATGTTATAAATAAATTACGTGCCCAAAGTATGATTTCTGGAAATCCAGAATAGATATTTTCTGATCGAGGTTCCGCATTTATGTCCGATGATTTTAGGAAATATACAGATTATGAGAATATAAAGCTTGTAACTGTAACGACAGGTCTGCCTCGTGCGAATGGCCAGATCGAACGGCTGAATGCAGTTATTAGTAAAGTTTTGGCTAAACTGAGCATCGACGATCCAACTAAGTGGTATAAATACGTCGATAAGGTTCAACAGGTTATTAGCTCGACATATACCCGAAGTACTGGTACGACTCCCTTCGAACTTCTGACTGGAATCAAAATGCGAAGTAGAGACGACATTCAAATTAAGGAAGACGAAGACGAAATAATTTCTACGTTCAATCAGGAAAGAAGCGAGAAAAGGAGACATGCTAAGGAACAAATTCTCAAGATCCAGGATGAGAACAGAAGAAGAGAAGAAGTACAATCTCAGACGTAAGCCAGCGACGAAGTATAAAGAAGGTGACATTGTAGCCATAAAGAGAACACAGTTCGGTGGTGGTCTAAAATTAAAGTCTAAATATCTGGGCCCATACAAGGTGACAAAAGCGAAGCCGAACGATACGTATGACATTGTAAAGGACGGTAATACAGAGGGTCCAATCCGCACAACAACATGTGCCGAGTTTATGAAGCCGTGGGTTGGTGAAGATGATGCATTCGATGCGAATGTGTAGCAAGATGGCCGAGTTGTGGGAAAGGGTTTCGTAGAAGAGAGATACTATTTCACTCCAGAGGGAACACAACTGAAGTCAGTAGCAAAGCGACGATCGACGTGAACGTTTGCTCAAAACGACGAAAACGAAAAGCGCATCAATTTATCTTACATTCTCTTTTTTACTCATTCATGTTAATTTTTTCTTTAAAATCATTTACTTTGTGAATTAAATCATATATTTCATTTTATTTAATAAACATCAATTACATTTAAAGCAATAAATAAAAACCCACATATATATGTCTAATGGATATATTCAGATTATGTTGCAATTGTAAAGGACTCGGAGTAAAATATTTTGTGGGCTATCAGAAATTTCGAAGATATAGTCTATCATACCATAGTCTATCTACCATGTATTCTAACCTATCGGGTATAATGGGAAAGAATTTAGAGAAATCGAATGACTATTAAACGGATTCATTAACCCACTGAAAGCCAGAAGATTATATTTAACATGCTTTTTAGAAAAAAAATATTATGCGTTTCATTAGCATTTGTCTTGGACTAAAAAATATAAGACCCGGCGCCATTATTTTTTTTTAATTTTAATTAACAGCAACAATTTTCAGCAGCCAGCAAACTTTTAAGCAGTGTGACTGCTGAAGGATAACTGCAGATAATACGCTGCTATAGCACAAAAGTAGCTGCAATAGCAGAAAAAGTGCCTGCTAATGGGCAGCAAACAATGTCTGTTGTTAATAGCAGACTTTTTATTCTAAGTGTACGATTTTCGCAAGATATTTTCATTTTGTCTGTGCAGTCAGAGTGTATACAATTTATATTATACATATGAATATATATGTTCTAGTCGTTCTTATAAGGAACATAGGGCCATGACCAGCAGCCGTTTGGTTGGTAATATTTACAATGTGAATCCTTTAAGAAACATGACCAACCTAAACACCACATACAATGTTTTCATACATTCAAACAGAAACAAATTATGGAGCTGTAAAGAGAGCAATTAGAAATTACAATAGGATTTGAAACCAATTTGGAAGCAGAAGAAGATTTCTAGGTTTTGTAGTTCTGTGAGTAGAGTTTCTGTACACAAAGGAAAAAATGTCTGCTATTAACAGTAGAGATTGTTTGCTACCTATCAGCAGGCACTATTTCTGCTATTAAAGCAGGTCTTCTGCCATAACAACAGTTTATCTGCAGTTTTGCGTCTGCATTCAAACTGCTGAAGAGTTTGTAGTCTGCTAAAAATTACTGCTGTTAATTAAAATATAAAAATAAGGTACAGAATGAGCGTTCTGGAGTTAAAAGCCATTCAGACGGACGGAACTTCAATTTCTATTAACCTATAATAAAAAGTATCTTTCAAGTAATATTAGTTACATGTAATAACTTTCCTTCTAAAAGTATTGTTAATATATCTAATTGGTTCAATTGGCTTGCAGTGGATTAATGTATGCAGAATAGCCCGAAAATAATCATATTGATACGATACGTTAAAAAATACGAGATATGATACATATTTCTGAAAAAATATTATTATAATCGTTAATATTGTATAAAACTTATATTTTGTAAAAAAAATTGTAGAATTTGTTAGTGTTCGATATAATTTATATTATATGTACAATAAATCTTAAAATGTTAACTCTTTTAAGAGTTATTTGAATGCGTATTCTTGTTAGATACTGCTATGAGGGTTAAGGGGAAGAATAGGCATTTTAAATTAAAAAATAAACATAACAATTTTAAAAATAAGATTTGCTCTTCGTTTCATTTGCTTAAAGTTTCAAGATAACGTTTTTTTCCTTCATGATATAATTTTCTTCTCAAGATATGAGTATAATTTTGTTCCAAAAAACAGCAAACAACTGTTTGATATTTTACCAGGGACAATCTGCCGTCACCTTTTCAGCAGAAAATTTCTTTTTTTCCGGCAGTATTTTTGCTTTCTTTTACTAACAAATTCTTTTGAATGTATGTATATAAACATATTTTGTTTTTATTTCCCCATTGCACACAAATTAAATTTGATAATTCTCGACTAATTTTGATAATTCTCGACTAATGTTCGAACATACAATCAGCATGGAAATTTTTCAATGCTGTGTTGCGTATTTTTAGACGAAATTAAATTGTTGGGAGTCTCAGTACAACTAGATGGAGTATAATAAATTATGTTGGTAAAAATCTGTAGAGGGGGAAGCAAGTGCACCACGAATAAAAATTGCCGCAGAGGCTTTGGGATTATTAAATATAATCCTTCAGAGATGCTTATGGAACGTTTGTGGCCTTTATATAGGGTGTTTTTTATTGAGGTATAGAACTTCGAATTGAAATAAAACACAAGAAAATCGTTTTAATGTCCATCAATTTGGCTTTATTGGAAGGATAATTTTATGCCATTAATGTTTAAATATGATTTCGGGCATGTGGCCGCCGCGGCTGGATCGAATATAGCCAATTCTACAGGTCCAATTTTCAACCATGCCACGAATGTTGGCTTCCAAGTCCCCTAACGTTTCTGGTTTGTTGGCGTAGACGAGCGACTTCACATATCCCCAAAGAAAATAATCCAATGGTGTCAAATCACACGATCTTGGTGGCCAATTGACAGGTCCATTCCGCGAAATTATGCGCTCATCGAATTAATTGCTCTGATGGACGATTATGTCGACCATAAAATGGACGGAGCTTGCGGTGAACTTCGCGAACTGAACCATTACTTTCGAAATAAATTTGCACGATTTGCAAGCGTTGTTCTTTTGTCAACCTGTTCATGATGAAATGGCAAACCAAACTAAATATTAATCACTTGACAGCTGACAAAATGGCCGCCAGTTAAAAAAGTGATGCCAACTTAAAGTTCTATACCCCAATAGAAAACACCCTTTATATTATAGGAATACCAACATTTGGAAATGTATTGAAAGTTTTGCCAACAAAAATTACTTATAAGAATTTTAAAGGGTATTTAACAAAGATTTTTTGTTTGTTTCCCAGTAATTTGCTTGATTTGAATGGAGCTTCTGAATTTATTGATAATTGTTAGGGGTAGCAAGTTGCGATAAAATAAAAAAAAATATTTTTTCATTTGTATTTTTTTGGTCTGTAATCAATTTGAACTGGGATGTTGTCCTGGCGCAAGACCATTTTTTGAAATTGTCCGCAACTACTATTTGTTGTTTTCAAACAAATTTGCATAAAATAATGAACCAAATTTTTCTTCAAATTTGGCACAAAACCTTATATTTGAACTGAAAATATCTGTGGTAAAAGTGAGTCACATCGGTTCAGATTTAAATGTAGCTCCCATACAAAATTCGCTCCCGATTTGAATTTTTCTACTCTGGAAACCACCTATTTTAACAGATTTTCTTCATATTTGGCACAAAACCTTATATTTGAACTAGAAACATCTGTGCTGAAAGTCGGTCAGATCGGTTTAGATTTATATAAAGCTCCCATGCACATTTCGGCCTCCATATAACTTTTTGCGCGCAGGAGACCACATATTATAAACGATTTTCTTCAAATTTAGAACAAACCTTATATTTGAAGTGGAAAAAATGTGGTGAAAGTGGGTCAGATCGGTTCAGATTTAGATATATCTCCATACAAATATCAATTTAGCTTTTTGGGATCTAGAAACCGCATTTTTTTTATCGATTTTCTTCAAATTTGTCATAGCAACTTGTATTTCAACTGGAAACATTATGTGGGTCGATCGATATAGACCTCATAAAAATGTCGCACCCGATTTGACCATATATTTTAATCGATGTCATTCCAAAGTTAGCAAAATACATATATATGAACTAGAAAACCCTATGTTTTTTCTCTCAAGGTATTACAGATTTTGATCTAATTCAGCAGAACACGTTATATGTCAGGTTGTGGCATCATCACATCGGTTCATGATAGTTCCCTATTTCACTTTTTCACCGAATTAAATTGTAATGGGGTAGAAAGTGGAGGATATCATGTAGTCGGCTCCGCCCGACTTTAGCCGTTCCTTACTTTTTTGTATGTTTGGTCGTGGTGGTCATTTGGCTGATGTTGTTTTTCGTTATTAACGACATACATTCCTCTTTATTATGAAATAAACATCCGATCATTTATCTTAAAAAATGGCATTTTTCTTTGAATACCAAAATAACACCTCTTGTTGGAAAACCCTGTAAAATATTTGACAGTGTAGTGAGAAATATGACAAAAAACAGTAAGTTAAAATTTAAATTAAATTTAAAAATTAAAATTAAATTTTAAAATAGAGACCTAAACGCAGAAAAAAAAATGTATTATGTAGAAATGTTTCTTTTGTGGGAAAAATTAGTTTGTTTGCGGTAAACATGTCATCACTTGTTGTAAATGAACAATGAGAATTATGTTTATATCAAACAGTTTTCTTCGTTTGTCGAAATGGATGTGTATTATCATTACAAACTACCAATACATTTAGATGTAACAGAAATCTTTGTTGTTTCATTTGTGATGAAAATAGGTCACATCGGTTCACATTTAGATGTTTATTTATTTCAGCTCCATAAAAATGTCGCATCGCAAATGTTACAAACCACACACTGCAAACGGAATATACCACAGAATAGCCACACCATATTATATTTGACCTGTGAACATCTTTTGTGGAAGTGGAATATGTGGGTCAATGTTTTGATATAACCCTTATACAAACGTCCCACCCGATTCCTATACTAAGAGAGGGTACATCATTCGTTTGAATTGAAAGAAATTTAAAAATGCAAATTGTATTTTAATTAAAAATTAAAGCATTGTATTTTTTGTATAAGAAAAAAATGTCTACATAAAAAGTTCTTAGGTTATTTCAATGCTTTTTCGCTGAAACGAAGAATTTCATCTCGCCAATAGATTTTCACATAGTTATTAATTTAGAGGTAAATTACTTTTCAATGATTTCATTCCAATTAGATATACTACAAATTTGTCCAAAGTTTGGCACTCATAGATAAGCTACGGGTTAGCATCAAGCAAATTGTTTGCTTTTATTAAGAATGTT